>CM049846.1:19680516-20393708 GCA_027422415.1 Schizothorax lantsangensis
TATTCTTGTGTTTAATTGAAGCACTTCATACAAGATATCTTGCCGAGCTTTTGAATGAAATGACCTTAAACTTACCAAGGCTGATAAAGAATCAGAGCATATCAAAACCTTTACCTGCCCTACCTTTTCCACCCATTGCAACACAATTAAAATTGCCATCATCTCTACTGTATATACCCCTAGTTTATTAGACGTTCTTTTACTAATTTCTACTTCTTTCCCTGGAATTGCCACCCCAAACCCGGTTTCTTCTGTCTTTGGTTTTTTAGCACCGTCTGTATAAATCTGTATACATTCACTATATTTACCTCCTACTCGATTGTTAAATATGCTTTTCAAATTAACTTCTTCCTTTGCTTTTCTTTTCTCCTCAAGCACAAACCAGTCTACCTCAGGCCATATCATCTTCCAAGGGGCAATCTCTGGAAAAACTACCGTAGGGCTTATTCGCAGATTAAACACTTCTAACTCTTTTGCTACATTGTTTCCAATTCGACCAAAGTTTTCCTTTAAATTTCTTCCATTCTCCCAGCAATCCTGCAATACTGCTTTCGTGGGATGAGAGTCACTATGTCCCTGCAATCCAGCCCAGTAATTAGCCATCAATTGATTCCTTCTTAATTCCAGTGGCAATTCTCCCATTTCCACTTGTATAGCAGGTACTGAAGACGTTTTAAAAGCACCACAGCAAATTCTTAAAGCTTGATTCTGAATGACCTCCAACCTCTTTAATAGAGACTTAGCTGCGGACCCAACCACTATACTACCATAATCCAACACTGATCTTATCAGAGCCACATATATACTTTTAAGAGATGAACGACTGGCACCCCACTCTCTTCCTGTCAAACATCTCATCACATTAACTACCTTTTTGCACTTGTCTTTGTCTTCCATTTTCTTTATATGTTCTGCAAAAGTCAACCTTGCATCTCTCTCCCATACATCATTAGCCTCATTTCTTCCTGAATTATCTTCCTGGTAAAAAAGACTGCCTGAGTCTTTTCTATTGAGAACCTAAAACCCCAGTCATAACCCCATTCTACCACTTTATCAACTCTATATTCCTTCCTCTTTTCCACACTGCCCCATCATCTGCAAACAATGATGTTCCAATGTCTTCTGAAACATTTACAAAGACATCATTTATCATAATAATAAATAACAATGGACTTCCCTGAGGTGTCCCATTCCCAACCTCATACTGGCTTGATATTTCTGCCCCAATTCTCACTTGAATTTTCCTACCGAACAGAAAATCTTTTATCCAGTTAAACAATCTCCCACCTATCCCTATTTTATCCAGCTTAATTAGTAACCCCTCCTTCCACATCATATCATAGGCTTTTTCAATATCAAAGAATACTGCAACTACGGTCTCTTTATTTACTTGTGCCCTTCTTATTTCAGTTTCTAATCTTACTACTGAATCCATTGTATTCCTTCCCTTCCTAAAACCACTCTGACAACTTGCCAGTAATCCTCTCTTTTCCATTTCATATGACAATCTTTCTGTTATCATTCTCTCCATTATCTTACACAAGTTAGATGTAAGGGCAATTGGCCTATAACTTGTGGGTTTACTTGGATATTTGCCAGGTTTCCTAATCGGAATTACTACTGCTTCTTTCCATGCAACTGGCAGTTTTCCCTCCTTCCAAACTTTGTTAAATACCTCAAGCAGTTTTAACAGTGACCCTTCCCTGAGGTGTTTTAGCATTACATAACACACCTGATCCTTCCCTGGAGAAGTAGGCTTTGCTCTTTTAATCGCTCTAACCAATTCCGCCAAAGAAAAAGGCTCATCAACCAGTCTCATCCTTCCAATTTAAAGCATGCATATATTGATTCAAAGTTACTGACCTTCTCCTTCTCTCTTCTTCTGATAAATTTTCTGTACTGTGTATCTTTGTAAATGACTTTGCCATGATTTCTGCCTTTCCCAGATTAGTGACACCTATCTCCTCCTCTAATATCAACACTGGATACTCCCACTGTCTCCTATCGCCACCCATCTTCTTTATCATTGACCATACCTTACCCACAGGTGTTGATCTTCCAATTTCATTACAAAAAGTTCTCCAACTCGCCCTCTTTGCCTGTCGAATGGTTCTTCTCACCTCTGCCTACGCTTTCTTATACTGAATTAGTGACTGCATGTTGTGGCACCTCTTTACTAGTTTGAATGCTTTATTTCTTTCCCTAACTGCCTTGAGACACTCCTCATTCCACCAAGGCACCAGTCTTCGATTACCTCTGTTTTTCCCTTTAGGAATAGCTTCTTCAGCTGCCATTATAATTGCTGAAGTAACTTGACTATTTACCTCCTCTATATTTCCAGATGTATCAATCCTAGTCATTATTTCTTCACTCAACTTCTTGAATTGATCCCAGTCTGCTTTTTCAAATATCCACTTTGGGATCCTTTCTTCTACAATTATTTCTTGTCTCCCACAAACTCTGCATATTACTGGGTAGTGATCACTACCCATTGTTGTTGTTGCCCAGACCTCCCATCTACTACTTCCAGCCAGAGTATTAGACACTAAAGTTACGTCTAATGCAGATTCCATTCCTGATACTAAATTTATCCTAGTTCCACTTCCATCATTCAGACTGACCAATTCTCTTTCATCCATCAAATCTTCAATAATCTTACCATTTGCATCTGTTTGTACACCCCCCCACGTAGGGCTATGAGCATTAAAATCTGCACACCAGATTACTTTTTGTCTATCCTGCCCTTGAATACTTAGTAATTTATCAATCAACAACCTTTTACATGGATTATAGTAGTTAATAACACTTATCCCCTCCCCTCTTTCCCACACCTCCACCGCTATGTATTCCTGCTCACCTCCCATTTCTATCAACCTATATGGCAATCCCAGCTTGATAAATGTGGCACACCCCCCTCCTCCTCCATCAATCCTATCTTTCCTTATCACAGTGTACCCATGTATTACAAAATCAAGATTTGGTTTCAGCCATGTTTCCTGAATACATATCACATCTGGTTTCTCTTCTAATTCATTTATGAAATGCTTAAATTCTTGAGCATTAGCCATTAAGCTTCTAGCATTCCATTGTAAAAAAATTACCATTAAAATTATTAACCAACCCATGGTGCTTCTTGGCTTGACTGAATAGTGAGGTTCTCTCTCACTTCTTCCCATGTCAGTCCTACCAGTCCTAAGTGATTAACTGCAGCTTTAACTATCAACTGAATTTTTTCATTTTAGATTTAACTTCCGCAGTGCTATTAATCACCCCTGCTATGAATGCAACTAAATCTCTTTTTCCCACATACAGTACATTCTATCATTGGTTCTTTGATGTTGTTCTCGTGTTTCCATACCTTCTTGCTTTCTTATTCCATCTCCCCTCTCTTTTGACACACTTACAGCTTCAGCATAGGATATCCTTCTCTCCACTATTATCTTTTGAATATTAGTCTCCCGTCTCATAATTTCACACCCTCCATATGCCACATTGTGGGCACCTCCACAACTGCAACATTTTGGTGGAACCCCTGTACCACACTTCCCATATCCATGGTCCCCTCCGCATCTAGCACACCTTCTCTGCCTATTACAATTCTTTGCAGTGTGCCCAAATCTCTGGCATTTAAAGCATCTCATTGGTTTTGGTACAAACATCCTTACTGGATAACACATAAAACCCAAGAATACCCTCTTTGGAACATTTTCTCCTTCAAATTCTACTGACACCGTTTCACTGTCTCTCATCACTCCTTCCTTAGCTGATTTCAATCTTTGTACCTTAAGTACTTTCCCTCCTTTTATATTCCTTTTTAATTATTCCATACTAACACTTATTGGAACCCCCGTTATCACTCCAGTACTTCCACCTCCCATCCGAGCTCCCACCCTTCCCGTGTTTTCCACCTTGCATTTTCCTATCTCTTTAACTTTTAGCGCTTTTTCCATTTGCACTGCATCAGCACATCTCACCAATAAATTGCCATCATTTAGAACCTTTGCATATTCTATATCCCCTATCTTGTTAGCCAGAGTTTTTGTTAGCACCATTGGGTTAACTTTCTTCATGCTTCCCTGGTTCTTCTCATTAAATCGTATTATGACTACAAATTTTTCCTCTCTTTCTTTTTGGACCGTAATTTGCCCATCTTCTTCAATTTCTGTGCCATCATCTTGCTCATTTCTGACTCTTTTATTCCCTTTGGCTCTTTTGTCACTTGTCCGTCTCCTACTTTCTCCCCATTCTTCATCCTCCCCTTCATTGTCATCCATATTATTCCAGCCACCTACCTCTGATCCATTCACGAAGCAGTCGTGCTCAACCGCCTCACCGCCTTCCTAGAAATATTTCGCGTTTTAGACGTTCAAAACAAACCGCCAGAAATCAAACAGCAAGTCACTCCGCTCCTCATCCGGGTCGAACTCTGCCAAGACCATAAGCTCCTTTCAAAATAATATACCCGTTACATAACGATAAGAATAACAACATGCAGTAAACAGTAAAACTGTTTTCATTACAAACCAGTGTGTTCATAATTAAGATAATACACTAAAATAATATGGTAAGACACACCAATTTGCAATATCAAACAGCAAAACGAGCAGTTCTGTACAGCTAAATAAGTACAAATATCTGGAAGCAAAAGAGCAAGACCCATAAAATCTACAAATGGACCAATTTTATGTGAAGAACAAGGTGGATATGATGAAAATTATGTCATAATTTACTCACTTATGTCTTTTCCAACCTGCATAACTGACTTTTTTTTTTCTGTGGAACACAAAAGAAGATTAAAAAAGACATGAAGGTGAGAAAATGATGAGGGAGTTTTCATTTTGAGTGAGCTAAACTCAAGAATTAAGTTTGAATCAGAGTGGTGCCTTGGTGCAGAGTTTGCCTGCTTTGCCCATAACATTTCAGCACATATAACGGCACATGATCATTAAAGTATTATGAATACTCACTTTTACGGAAGATCATATGGCAGAAGATTTTAAATCTCACACAAATGAATATTTAACAGGTTTAATAAAACAATATTAATTGTTGACTTACTGACAGAGACAGACATGGGCTTACAAAAATTTTGCCTACTCACCAGCTTTATACAAACACTTAACAGTAAGTTGGATCCAAAAGCATGGTTTGCATAGTATTCTTCAGAGTCCAAGAATGGTGGTTTCATGTCCTCTCTGTTGAACGAGTGTACATGCCAGTTTGTCATATTCCAGAGTGAGACATTTTATTTTACAATAAAATAACAATATCGTTATTTTTACTATTTCATTCTGTTATTAAAAATAAGATCAGCAAAAGGCGGCCTTCTATCATATTAACGTCAAGCATCCCGCTATTTATTCTGTCATTCATGTGTATGTATCTATTAAAACGTCCATAACTTGTAGTACCAACGTTACGCGGATATATTTACATTTCGCGATATAAAAACACAACAAGTCACTTTTAATCATGCCCAAGACATCGTCATTTACACACAGCCTTATCTGGACAGTATTAAAACATAATAACAAAACACAGTAACAGATTATGTCATCGCGATTAGCATATCACTTTAACAGCAACAAAAAAAATCATAAAAGGTATTTACCTTCTGCCGTTTCCAATATGTGTCCATAACCATTGTGTCTGTGTTCATATTCGTGCTTTTTCGTTCTCAATCACACCGCATAACTCAAAATCGGTCAAAATAATAAATCATCTGTCAGATATGTGACAATCCATGTAAAAGCCATTACTAGTGAACTAAACAGAGCAGGACTGCAGATAAACAGAGCGAGCAGTAACGGACTGATGTGAAAATTCAAATTTGAGAGGTAGGAGGCGTGCCCGGTTGTCATTTGCCAGATTCCTGGATGACATTCAGATGAACCAATCACGACCAAAGCAACATAGAGAGACTTCAAACAACATTGCAAAAAAAAAAAAATTAAACAAAAGATAGCAAATATGTATTGATTTTTATTTTTTAGGCTGTTACATGTAAGTAATTGGTAAAATGGTGTTTTCACTTATGCTCACAACCAGGGTTGGGTGCATCTGTGCCATTCACTATTCACCTATAATTTCCCTATGAATTAAGAGTTAAAATAGGGTTAGGTTTAGGAGTACAGAGAGGGTGTGTACATGTCTGGCCATACCTGTAAATTACAGTTACATTCACATGACCAATAATGACCCTTTTGAACTTTAACAAATCCCTTGCCTCAACTGTATAATCACTCTTATGCCTAAATGCAGCTGTGCATACAACTGTGGCATTTTATGTATCTGACCCTTTGCTGTAAGTGTTACACTACCTGTTGGTTTAGGTTTATTCCTTTGTCCACAGTAACACTTACTACAAACACTGTCATTAATTGCAACATTTGTCTACAGATTACACTGTTGACTGCAGTGGAAATGCTGTTACAGCATTCATGGTATGGGAAAATGTAAACTGTAAATGTTGATATGCGACTAATTCAACAATAATTGAGGCCTTCGATAATGAATGTACTCTTATGCATTTCATCACTGTATTGCTTGCAACAGCAAGATGACTCAGTGGTAATGCAGTCACCTCACAGCAAGGTGTTTCCATAACGCAGACATGCACATTTGACAAGTTGAGAATTCTAAATTTTCCATATTTGAATGTGTTTTCTACACATTGCATGGAATGTATGCATTCCAGTCCTCTCAGACCCTTTTCTCTATGCTCTGTTTTTTTTCTCATTTCAAATTTCTCAGTAGGTATAGGGTTTCTCTCAAACAAATAACAAATGCATATTCTGATCAGATAACATACCAATACTTTACGATGGCTTTATGACGTGTTTGTGAAAGTCAATGGGTTTTTTTTTTTTTTTTTTGGAGAGTTTGAGCTTTTAAAGATTATGCATACTTTTCTCTGTTCACAATTTCCATTACAAAGCAATTTGGATCAGCTGGTGTGTGGGCAGAGGCCTGAAAGTTTCAACCTGGAGAGTAGTGCAGCTTTAAAAAACAGACTATGCATATTTTGATGTAATGAAATAAGTCAGCTATATTTGTGTTCAGAATTGCAGAGTTTAAATGTAAAAACACCTACATATAAAACTGATATGATGTACTTTAAAATTACAAGGAAAAATGCTAAACAGCTAGTATGGACATAAACCTTTAATGAGCTACATATTACAGATTGTTTGTGTGAATTTACATAAATTTATATGCAATTTAAGAAAACAGAAAAAATACAGTATAAATAATACAACCATTTTCCAGTGTTAAAAAATGAGAACTACTATAATTTGTGATTAATAATATAATAGCTACTTAAAATAACAGTTGTTAATTTATAGAAGTTGTTTTACAGAACTTTGCTAATAATTTTAAATAACAGAAAAATACTGTAAAAACAGTATTAAATGTACAGTTCTCTTGTGAAAATGTTTTTTTTTTTTACCTCATGACCAAATTTCAGTATTTGACATCAATATGACTTTGGCTTAAGACATTGGCTCAACATTGGATTTTGGTTAGTTAATGCCACAACCTAAAACTAACAAAAGATCAACGTCTAATGATGTAAGAATTTGACGTTGTGTGGACGTTACCATTATAACATCTACGAGACGTTGGGTTTTGGTCGCCATACCTGACGTCTAAATGTCAGTATTTGACATCAATGTGACGTTGGCTTAAGACGTTGGCTCGACGTTGGATTTCGGTTAGTTAATGCCACAACCTACAATTAACAAAAGATCAACGTCTAATGATGTTAGAGATTGACGTTGAGTGTACGTTACCATTATGACGTCTACAAGACGTTGGGTTTTGGTCGCCATACCTAACAACTGAATGTCAGTAACTGACATGAATGTGACGTTGGCTTGAGACGTCGACTAGACATTGGATTTTGGTTAGTTAATGCCACAACCTAAAACTAACAAAAGATCAACGTCTAAAGATGCTATAATTTGACGTTGAGTGGACGTTACCAATATGACGTCTAGGAGACGTTGGGTTTTGGTCGCCATACTTGACTAAATGTCAGTATTTGACATCAATATGACGTTGGCTTAAGACGTTGGCTCGACGTTGGATTTAGGTTAGTTAATTCCACAACCTAGAACTAACAAAATATCAACGTCTAATTATGTAAGATTTTGACGTTGTGTGGATGTTAACATTATAACATCTACAAGACTTTGGGTTTTGGTTGCCATACCTGACGACTAAATGTCAGTATTTGACATCAATGTGATGTTGGCTTGAGACGTTGGCTCGATGTTGGATTTTGGTTAGTTAATGCCACAACCTAAAGACTCTAACGTAAAGATCATCGTCTAATGTATGTTATAATTTGACGTCATGTCTAATGTGGACGTTACCATTATGACGTCTACAAGACTTTGGATTTTGTTCGCCATACCTGACGACTAAATATCAGTATTTGACATCAATGTGACGTTGGCTTGAGACGTTGGCTCGACGTTGGATTTTGGTTAGTTAATGCCACAACCTAAATCTAACTAAAGATCATTGTCTAATGATGTTATAATTTGACGTTGTGTGGACGTTACCATTATGACGTTTAGGAGACGTTGGGTTTTGGTTGCCATACCTGACGACTTAATATCAGTATTTGACATCAATGTGACGTTGGCTTGAGACTTTGGCTCGACGTTGGATTTTGGTTAGTTAATGCCACAACCTAAAACTAACTAAAGATCATCGTCTAATGATGTTATAATTCGACGTTGTGTGGGCGTTACCATTATGACATCTAGGAGACGTTGGGTTTTGGTTGCCATACCTGACGACTAAATATCAGTATTTGACATCAATGTGACATTGGCTTGAGACGTTGGCTCGACGTTGGAATTTGGTTAGTTAATGCCACAACCTAAAACTAACTAAAGATCAACGTCTAATGATGTTATAATTTGATGTTGTGTGGACATTACGATTATGACATCTAGGAGACGTTGGGTTTTGGTTGCCATACCTGACGACTAAATATCAGTATTTGACATCAATGTGACGTTGGCTTGAGACGTTGGCTCAATGTTGGATTTTGGTTAGTTAATGCCTCAACCTAAAACTAACTAAAGATCAACGTCAAATGATGTTATAATTTGACGTTGTGTGGACGTTACCATTATGACGTCTACAAGACTTTGGAATTTGGTCACCATACCTGACGACTAAATATCAGTATTTGACATCAATGTGACGTTGGCTTGAGACGTTAGCTCGACGTTGGATTTTATTTAGTTAATGCCACAACCTAAAACTAACTAAAAATCAACGTCAAATGATGTTATAATTTTACGTTGTGTGGACGTTACCATTATGACGTCTAGGAGACGTAGGGTTTTGGTTGCCATACCTGATGACTAAATATCAGTATTTGACGTCAATGTGACGTTGGCTTGATTTTGGATTTCGGTTAGTTAATGCCACAACCTACAATTAACAAAAGATCAACGTCTAATGATGTTAGAGATTGACGTTGAGTGTACGTTACCATTATGACGTCTACAAGACGTTGGGTTTTGGTCGCCATACCTAACAACTGAATGTCAGTAACTGACATGAATGTGACGTTGGCTTGAGACGTTGACTAGACATTGGATTTTGGTTAGTTAATGCCACAACCTAAAACTAACAAAAGATCAACGTCTAAAGATGCTATAATTCGACGTTGAGTGGACGTTACCAATATGACGTCTAGGAGACGTTGGGTTTTGGTCGCCATACTTGATGACTAAATGTCAGTATTTGACATCAATATGACGTTGGCTTAAGACTTTGGCTCGACGTTGGATTTAGGTTAGTTAATTCCACAACCTAGAACTAACAAAATATCAACGTCTAATTATGTAAGATTTTGACGTTGTGTGGATGTTAACATTATAACATCTACAAGACTTTGGGTTTTGGTTGCCATACCTGACGACTAAATGTCAGTATTTGACATCAATGTGATGTTGGCTTGAGACGTTGGCTCGATGTTGGATTTTGGTTAGTTAATGCCGAAACCTAAAACTAACTAAAGATCAACGTCTAATGATGTTATAATTTGACGTTGTGTGGACGTTACCATTATGACGTCTACAAGACTTTGGATTTTGTTCGCCATACCTGACGACTAAATATCAGTATTTGACATCAATGTGACGTTGGCTTGAGACGTTGGCTCGACGTTGGATTTTGGTTAGTTAATGCCACAACCTAAAACTACTAAAGATCATCGTCTAATGATGTTATAATTTGACGTTGTGTGGACGTTACCATTATGACGTCTAGTTGGGTTTTGGTTGCCATACCTGACGACTAAATATCAGTATTTGACGTCAATGTGACGTTGGCTTGATTTTGGATTTTGGTTAGTTAATGCCACAACCTAAAACTAACTAAAGATCATCGTCTAATGATGTTATAATTTGACGTTGTGTGGACGTTACCATTATGACGTCTAGGAGACGTTGGGTTTTGGTTGCCATACCTGACGACTAAATATCAGTATTTGACATCAATGTGACGTTGGCTTGAGATTTTGGTTAGTTAATGCCGATCAACGTCTAATGATGTTATAATTTGACGTTGTGTGGACGTTACCATTATGACATCTAGGAGACGTTGGGTTTTGATTGGGTATAAATGTGACCTTGACCACAACCTAAAACTAACTAAAGATCATCGTCTAATGATGTTATAATTTGACGTTGTGTGGACGTTACCATTATGACGTCTACAAGACTTTGGATTTTGTTCGCCATACCTGACGACTAAATATCAGTATTTGACATCAATGTGACGTTGGCTTGAGACGTTGGCTCGACGTTGGATTTTGGTTAGTTAATGCCACAACCTAAATCTTACTAAAGATCAACGTCTAATGATGTTATAATTTGACGTTGTGTGGACGTTACCATTATGACGTCTAGGAGACGTTGGGTTTTGGTTGCCATACCTGACGACTAAATATCAGTATTTGACATCAATGTGACATTGGCTTGAGGATTTTGGTTAGTTAATGCCACAACCTAAAACTAACTAAAGATCATCGTCTAATGATGTTATAATTTGACGTTGTGTGGACGTTACCATTATGACATCTAGGAGACGTTGGGTTTTGGTTGCCATACCTGACGACTAAATATCAGTATTTGACGTCAATGTGACGTTGGCTTGATTTTGGATTTTGGTTAGTTAATGCCACAACCTAAAACTAACTAAAGATCAACGTCTAATGATGTTATAATTTGACGTTGTGTGGACGTTACCATTATGACGTCTACAAGACTTTGGATTTTGGTTCGCCATACCTGACGACTAAATATCAGTATTTGACATCAATGTGACGTTGGCTTGAGACGTTGGCTCGACGTTGGATTTTGGTTAGTTAATGCCACAACCTAAATCTAACTAAAGATCATCGTCTAATGATGTTATAATTTGACGTTGTGTGGACGTTACCATTATGACGTCTAGGAGACGTTGGGTTTTGGTTGCCATACCTGACGACTTAATATCAGTATTTGACATCAATGTGACGTTGGCTTGAGACTTTGGCTCGACGTTGGATTTTGGTTAGTTAATGCCACAACCTAAAACTAACTAAAGATCAACCGTCTAATGATGTTATAATTTGACGTTGTGTGGACGTTACCATTATGACGTCTAGGAGACGTTGGGTTTTGGTTGCCATACCTGACGACTAAATATCAGTATTTGACATCAATGTGACATTGGCTTGAGACGTTGGCTCGACGTTGGAATTTGGTTAGTTAATGCCGCAACCTAAAACTAACTAAAGATCAACGTCTAATGATGTTATAATTTGATGTTGTGTGGACGTTACGATTATGACATCTAGGAGACGTTGGGTTTTGGTTGCCATACCTGATGACTAAATATCAGTATTTGACGTCAATGTGACGTTGGCTTGAGACGTTGTCTCAATGTTGGAATTTGGTTAGTTAATGCCGAAACCTAAAACTAACTAAAGATCAACGTCTAATGATGTTATAATTTGACGTTGTGTGGACGTTACCATTATGACGTCTAGGAGACGTTGGGTTTTGGTTGCCATACCTGATGACTAAATATCAGTATTTGACATCAATCTGACGTTGGCTTGAGACGTTGGCTCGACGTTGGATTTTGGTTAGTTAATGCCACAACCTAAAACTAACTAAAGATCAACGTCTAATGATGTTATAATTTGACGTTGTGTGGACGTTACCATTATGACGTCTAGGAGACGTTGGGTTTTGGTTGCCATACCTGACGACTAAATATCAGTATTTGACGTCAATGTGACGTTGGCTTGATTTTGGATTTTGGTTAGTTAATGCCACAACCTAAAACTAACTAAAGATCATCGTCTAATGATGTTATAATTTGACGTTGTGTGGACGTTACCATTATGACGTCTACAAGACTTTGGATTTTGTTCGCCATACCTGACGACTAAATGTCAGTATTTGACATCAATGTGATGTTGGCTTAAGACATTGGCTCGACGTTGGATTTTGGTTAGTTAATGCCGAAACCTAAAACTAACTAAAGATCAACGTCTAATGATGTTATAATTTGACGTTGTGTGGACGTTACCATTATGACGTCTAGGAGACGTTGGGTTTTGGTTGCCATACCTGACGACTTAATATCAGTATTTGACATCAATGTGACGTTGGCTTGAGACTTTGGCTCGACGTTGGATTTTGGTTAGTTAATGCCACAACCTAAAACTAACTAAAGATCACCGTCTAATGATGTTATAATTCGACGTTGTGTGGGCGTTACCATTATGACATCTAGGAGACGTTGGGTTTTGGTTGCCATACCTGACGACTTAATATCAGTATTTAACATCAATTTGACGTTGGCTTGAGACTTTGGCTCGACGTTGGATTTTGGTTAGTTAATGCCACAACCTAAAACTAACTAAAGATCACCGTCTAATGATGTTATAATTCGACGTTGTGTGGGCGTTACCATTATGACGTCTAGGAGACGTTGGGTTTTGGTTGCCATACCTGACGACTAAATATCAGTATTTGACGTCAATGTGACGTTGGCTTGAGACGTTGGCTCGACGTTGGATTTTGGTTAGTTAATGCCACAACCTAAATCTTACTAAAGATCAACGTCTAATGATGTTATAATTTGACGTTGTGTGGACGTTACCATTATGACGTCTAGGAGACGTTGGGTTTTGGTTGCCATACCTGACGACTAAATATCAGTATTTGACGTCAATGTGACGTTGGCTTGATTTTGGATTTTGGTTAGTTAATGCCACAACCTAAAACTAACTAAAGATCATCGTCTAATGATGTTATAATTTGACGTTGTGTGGGCGTTACCATTATGACGTCTAGGAGACGTTGGGTTTTGGTTGCCATACCTGACGACTAAATATCAGTATTTGACATCAATGTGACATTGGCTTGAGTTTGGATTTTGGTTAGTTAATGCCACAACCTAAATCTTACTAAAGATCAACGTCTAATGATGTTATAATTTGACGTTGTGTGGACGTTACCATTATGACATCTAGGAGACGTTGGGTTTTGGTTGCCATACCTGACGACTAAATATCAGTATTTGACGTCAATGTGACGTTGGCTTGAGACGTTGGCTTGGATTTTGGTTAGTTAATGCCACAACCTAAAACTAACTAAAGATCATCGTCTAATGATGTTATAATTTGACGTTGTGTGGACGTTACCATTATGACGTCTAGGAGACGTTGGGTTTTGGTTGCCATACCTGACGACTTAATATCAGTATTTGACATCAATGTGACGATTGGCTTGAGACTTTGGCTCGACGTTAGGATTTTGGTTAGTTAATGCCACAACCTAAATCTAACTAAAGATCAACGTCTAATGATGTTATAATTTGACGTTGTGTGGACGTTACCATTATGACGTCTAGGAGACGTTGGGTTTTGGTTGCCATACCTGACGACTAAATATCAGTATTTGACATCAATGTGACGTTGGCTTGAGACGTTTTGGATTTTGGTTAGTTAATGCCACAACCTAAAACTAACTAAAGATCAACGTCTAATGATGTTATAATTTGACGTTGTGTGGACGTTACCATTATGACATCTAGGAGACGTTGGGTTTTGGTTGCCATACCTGACGACTAAATATCAGTATTTGACATCAATGTGACGTTGGCTTGAGACGTTGGCTCGACGTTGGATTTTGGTTAGTTAATGCCACAACCTAAAACTAACTAAAGATCAACGTCTAATGATGTTATAATTTGACGTTGTGTGGACGTTACCATTATGACGTCTAGGAGACGTTGGGTTTTGGTTGCCATACCTGACGACTAAATATCAGTATTTGACGTCAATGTGACGTTGGCTTGAGACGACGTGGATTTTGGTTAGTTAATGCCACAACCTAAATCTAACTAAAGATCAACGTCTAATGATGTTATAATTTGACGTTGTGTGGACGTTACCATTATGACGTCTAGGAGACGTTGGGTTTTGGTTGCCATACCTGACGACTAAATATCAGTATTTGACATCAATGTGACGTTGGCTTGAGACGTTTTGGATTTTGGTTAGTTAATGCCACAACCTAAAACTAACTAAAGATCAACGTCTAATGATGTTATAATTTGACGTTGTGTGGACGTTACCATTATGACGTCTAGGAGACGTTGGGTTTTGGTTGCCATACCTGACGACTAAATATCAGTATTTGACATCAATGTGACATTGGCTTGAGTTTGGATTTTGGTTAGTTAATGCCACAACCTAAATCTTACTAAAGATCAACGTCTAATGATGTTATAATTTGACGTTGTGTGGACGTTACCATTATGACATCTAGGAGACGTTGGGTTTTGGTTGCCATACCTGACGACTAAATATCAGTATTTGACGTCAATGTGACGTTGGCTTGATTTTGGATTTTGGTTAGTTAATGCCACAACCTAAAACTAACTAAAGATCATCGTCTAATGATGTTATAATTTGACGTTGTGTGGACGTTACCATTATGACGTCTACAAGACTTTGGATTTTGTTCGCCATACCTGACGACTAAATATCAGTATTTGACATCAATGTGACGTTGGCTTGAGACGTTGGCTCGACGTTGGATTTTGGTTAGTTAATGCCACAACCTAAATCTAACTAAAGATCATCGTCTAATGATGTTATAATTTGACGTTGTGTGGACGTTACCATTATGACGTCTAGGAGACGTTGGGTTTTGGTTGCCATACCTGACGACTTAATATCAGTATTTGACATCAATGTGACGATGGCTTGAGACTTTGGCTCGACGTTAGATTTTGGTTAGTTAATGCCACAACCTAAAACTAACTAAAGATCACCGTCTAATGATGTTATAATTCGACGTTGTGTGGGCGTTACCATTATGACATCTAGGAGACGTTGGGTTTTGGTTGCCATACCTGACGACTAAATATCAGTATTTGACATCAATGTGACATTGGCTTGAGACGTTGGCTCGACGTTGGAATTTGGTAAGTTAATGCCGCAACCTAAAACTAACTAAAGATCAACTTCTAATGATGTTATAATTTGATGTTGTGTGGACGTTACGATTATGACATCTAGGAGACGTTGGGTTTTGGTTGCCATACCTGATGACTAAATATCAGTATTTGACGTCAATGTGACGTTGGCTTGAGACGTTGGCTCAATGTTGGAATTTGGTTAGTTAATGCCGAAATCTAAAACTAACTAAAGATCAACGTCTAATGATGTTATAATTTGACGTTGTGTGGACGTTACGATTATGACGTCTAGGAGACGTTGGGTTTTGGTTGCCATACCTGACGACTAAATATCAGTATTTGACATCAATGTGACGTTGGCTTGAGACGTTGGCTCGACGTTGGATTTTGGTTAGTTAATGCCACAACCTAAAACTAACTAAAGATCAACGTCTAATGATGTTATAATTTGACGTTGTGTGGACGTTACCATTATGACGTCTAGGAGACGTTGGGTTTTGGTTGCCATACCTGACGACTAAATATCAGTATTTGACGTCAATGTGACGTTGGCTTGATTTTGGATTTTGGTTAGTTAATGCCACAACCTAAAACTAACTAAAGATCATCGTCTAAATGATGTTATAATTTGACGTTGTGTGGACGTTACCATTATGACGTCTACAAGACTTTGGATTTTGGTTCGCCATACCTGACGACTAAATATCAGTATTTGACATCAATGTGACGTTGGCTTGAGACATTGGCTCGACGTTGGATTTTGGTTAGTTAATGCCAAACCTAAAACTAACTAAAGATCAACGTCTAATGATGTTATAATTTGACGTTGTGTGGACGTTACCATTATGACGTCTAGGAGACGTTGGGTTTTGGTTGCCATACCTGACGACTTAATATCAGTATTTAACATCAATGTGACGTTGGCTTGAGACGTTGGCTCGACGTTGGATTTTGGTTAGTTAATGCCACAACCTAAATCTAACTAAAGATCAACGTCTAATGATGTTATAATTTGACGTTGTGTGGACGTTACCATTATGACGTCTAGGAGACGTTGGGTTTTGGTTGCCATACCTGACGACTAAATATCAGTATTTGACATCAATGTGACGTTGGCTTGATTTTGGATTTTGGTTAGTTAATGCCACAACCTAAAACTAACTAAAGATCATCGTCTAATGATGTTATAATTTGACGTTGTGTGGGCGTTACCATTATGACGTCTAGGAGACGTTGGGTTTTGGTTGCCATACCTGACGACTAAATATCAGTATTTGACATCAATGTGACATTGGCTTGAGTTGGCTGGATTTTGGTTAGTTAATGCCACAACCTAAATCTTACTAAAGATCAACGTCTAATGATGTTATAATTTGACGTTGTGTGGACGTTACCATTATGACATCTAGGAGACGTTGGGTTTTGGTTGCCATACCTGACGACTAAATATCAGTATTTGACGTCAATGTGACGTTGGCTTGATTTTGGATTTTGGTTAGTTAATGCCACAACCTAAAACTAACTAAAGATCATCGTCTAATGATGTTATAATTTGACGTTGTGTGGACGTTACCATTATGACGTCTAGGAGACGTTGGGTTTTGGTTGCCATACCTGACGACTTAATATCAGTATTTGACATCAATGTGACGATGGCTTGAGACTTTGGCTCGACGTTAGATTTTGGTTAGTTAATGCCACAACCTAAATCTTACTAAAGATCAACGTCTAATGATGTTATAATTTGACGTTGTGTGGACGTTACCATTATGACGTCTAGGAGACGTTGGGTTTTGGTTGCCATACCTGACGACTAAATATCAGTATTTGACGTAAATGTGACGTTGGCTTGATTTTGGATTTTGGTTAGTTAATGCCACAACCTAAATCTTACTAAAGATCAACGTCTA
Organism: Schizothorax lantsangensis; assembly: GCA_027422415.1. Lineage (NCBI taxonomy): Eukaryota > Metazoa > Chordata > Actinopteri > Cypriniformes > Cyprinidae > Schizothorax > Schizothorax lantsangensis. The sequence continues at coordinate 19,697,943 of CM049846.1, forward strand.
ATGACGTTATAATTTGACGTTGTGTGGACGTTACCATTATGACATCTAGGAGACGTTGGGTTTTGGTTGCCATACCTGACGACTAAATATCAGTATTTGACATCAATGTGACGTTGGCTTGAGACGTTGGCTCGACGTTGGATTTTGGTTAGTTAATGCCACAACCTAAAACTAACTAAAGATCAACGTCTAATGATGTTATAATTTGACGTTGTGTGGACGTTACCATTATGACGTCTAGGAGACGTTGGGTTTTGGTTGCCATACCTGACGACTAAATATCAGTATTTGACGTCAATGTGACGTTGGCTCGACGTTGGATTTTGTTTAGTTAATGCCACAACCTAAAACTAACTAAAGATCAACGTCTAATGATGTTATAATTTGACGTTGTGTGGACGTTACCATTATGACGTCTAGGAGACGTTGGGTTTTGGTTGCCATACCTGATGACTAAATATCAGTATTTGACGTCAATGTGACGTTGGCTTGAGACGTTGTCTCAATGTTGGAATTTGGTTAGTTAATGCCGAAACCTAAAACTAACTAAAGATCAACGTCTAATGATGTTATAATTTGACGTTGTGTGGACGTTACCATTATGACGTCTACAAGACTTTGGATTTTGTTCGCCATACCTGACGACTAAATGTCAGTATTTGACATCAATCTGACGTTGGCTTGAGACGTTGGCTCGACGTTGGATTTTGGTTAGTTAATGCCACAACCTAAAACTAACTAAAGATCAACGTCTAATGATGTTATAATTTGACGTTGTGTGGACGTTACCATTATGACGTCTAGGAGACGTTGGGTTTTGGTTGCCATACCTGACGACTAAATATCAGTATTTGACGTCAATGTGACGTTGGCTTGATTTTGGATTTTGGTTAGTTAATGCCGCAACCTAAAACTAACTAAAGATCAACGTCTAATGATGTTATAATTTGATGTTGTGTGGACGTTACGATTATGACATCTAGGAGACGTTGGGTTTTGGTTGCCATACCTGATGACTAAATATCAGTATTTGACGTCAATGTAACGTTGGCTTGAGACGTTGGCTCAATGTTGGAATTTGGTTAGTTAATGCCGCAATCTAAAACTAACTAAAGATCAACGTCTAATGATGTTATAATTTGATGTTGTGTGGACGTTACGATTATGACATCTAGGAGACGTAGGGTTTTGGTTGCCGTACCTGACGACTTAATATCAGTATTTGACATCAATGTGACGTTGGCTTGAGACGTTGGCTCGACGTTGGATTTTGGTTAGTTAATGCCAAACCTAAAACTAACTAAAGATCAACGTCTAATGATGTTATAATTTGACGTTGTGTGGACGTTACCATTATGACGTCTAGGAGACGTTGGGTTTTGGTTGCCATACCTGACGACTAAATATCATTATTTGACGTCAATGTGACGTTGGCTTGATTTTGGATTTTGGTTAGTTAATGCCACAACCTAAAACTAACTAAAGATCAACGTCAATGATGTTATAATTTGACGTTGTGTGGACGTTACCATTATGACGTCTAGGAGACGTTGGGTTTTGGTTGCCATACCTGACGACTAAATATCAGTATTTGACATCAATGTGACGTTGGCTTGAGACGTTGGCTTGTTGGATTTTGGTTAGTTAATGCCACAACCTAAAACTAACTAAAGATCATCGTCTAATGATGTTATAATTTGACGTTGTGTGGACGTTACCATTATGACGTCTAGGAGACGTTGGGTTTTGGTTGCCATACCTGACGACTAATATGTCAGTATTTGACATCAATGTGACGTTGGCTTGAGACGTTGGCTCGACGTTGGATTTTGGTTAGTTAATGCCACAACCTAAAACTAACTAAAGATCAACGTCTAATGATGTTATAATTTGACGTTGTGTGGACGTTACCATTATGACGTCTAGGAGACGTTGGGTTTTGGTTGCCATACCTGACGACTAAATATCAGTATTTGACATCAATGTGACGTTGGCTTGAGACGTTTTGGATTTTGGTTAGTTAATGCCGCAACCTAAAACTAACTAAAGATCAACGTCTAATGATGTTATAATTTGATGTTGTGTGGACGTTACGATTATGACATCTAGGAGACGTTGGGTTTTGGTTGCCATACCTGATGACTAAATATCAGTATTTGACGTCAATGTGACGTTGGCTTGAGACGTTGGCTCAATGTTGGAATTTGGTTAGTTAATGCCGCAATCTAAAACTAACTAAAGATCAACGTCTAATGATGTTATAATTTGATGTTGTGTGGACGTTACGATTATGACATCTAGGAGACGTTGGGTTTTGGTTGCCGTACCTGACGACTTAATATCAGTATTTGACATCAATGTGACGTTGGCTTGAGACGTTGGCTCGACGTTGGATTTTGGTTAGTTAATGCCGAAACCTAAAACTAACTAAAGATCAACGTCTAATGATGTTATAATTTGACGTTGTGTGGACGTTACCATTATGACGTCTAGTTGACGTTGGGTTTTGGTTGCCGTACCTGACGACTAAATATCATTATTTGACGTCAATGTGACGTTGGCTTGATTTTGGATTTTGGTTAGTTGATGCCACAACCTAAAACTAACTAAAGATCAACGTCAAATGATGTTATAATTTGAGGTTGTGTGGACGTTACCATTATGACGTCTACAAGACGTTGGATTTTGGTCACCATACCTGACGACTAAATATCAGTATTTGACATCAATGTGACGTTGGCTTGAAACGTTGGCTTGACGTTGGATTTTGGTTAGTTAATGCCACAACCTAAATCTAACTAAAGATCATCGTCTAATGATGTTATAATTTGACGTTATGTGGACGTTACCATTATGACGTCTAGGAGACGTTGGGTTTTGGTTGCCATACCTGACAACTTAATATCAGTATTTGACATCAATGTGATGTTGTATTTTGGTTAGTTAATGCCGAAACCTAAAACTAACTAAAGATCAACGTCTGATGATGTTATAATTTGACATTGTGTGGACGTTACCATTATGACGTCTAGGAGACATTGGGTTTTGGTTGCCATACCTGACGACTAAATATCAGTATTTGACATCAATGTGACGTTGGCTTGAACGTTGGCTCAACGTTGGATTTTGGTTAGTTAATGCCACAACCTAAAACTAATTAAAGATCAACGTCAAATGATGTTATAATTTTACGTTGTGTGGACGTTACCATTATGACGTCTAGGAGACGTTGGGTTTTGGTTGCCATACCTGACGACTAAATATCAGTATTTGACATCAATGTGACGTTGGATTGATTTTGGATTTTGGTTAGTTAATGCCACAACCTAAAACTAACTAAAGATCAATGTCAAATGATGTTATAATTTGACGTTGTGTGGACATTACGATTATGACAACTAGGAGACGTTGGGTTTTGGTTGCCATACCTGACGACTAAATATCAGTATTTGATGTCAATGTGACGTTGGCTTGAGACGTTGGCTCGATGTTGGATTTTGGTTAGTTAATGCCACAACCTAAAACTTTCTAAAGATCAGTGTCAAATGATGTTATAATTTGACGTTGTGTGGACGTTACCATTATGACGTCTAGGAGACGTTGGGTTTTGGTTGTCATACCTGACGACTAAATATCAGTATTTGACATCAATGTGACGTTGGCTTGAGACGTTGGCTCAACGTTGGATTTTGGTTAGTTAATGCCACAACCTAAATCTAACTAAAGATCATCTTCTAATGATGTTATAATTTGACGTTGTGTGGACGTTACCATTATGACGTCTAGGAGACGTTGGGTTTTGGTTGCCATACCTGACGACTTAATATCAGTATTTGACATCAATGTGACGTTGGCTTGAGACCTTGGCTCGACGTTGGATTTTGTTAGTTAATGCCAAACCTAAAACTAACTAAAGATCAATGTCTAATGATGTTATAATTTGACGTTGTGTGGACGTTACCATTATGACGTCTAGGAGACGTTGGATTTTGGTCGCCATACCTGACGACTAAATATCAGTATTTGACATCAATGTGACGTTGGCTTGAAACGTTGGCTCGACGTTGGATTTTGGTTAGTTAATGCCACAACCTATAACTAACTAAATATCATCGTCTAATGATGTTATAATTTGACGTTGTGTGGACGTTACCATTATGACGTCTAGGAGACGTTGGGTTTTGGTTGCCATACCTGACGACTTAATATCAGTATTTGACATCAATGTGACGTTGGCTTGAGACGTTGGCTCGACGTTGGATTTTGGTTAGTTAATGCCGAAACCTAAAACTAACTAAAGATCAATGTCTAATGATGTTATAATTTGACATTGTGTGGACGTTACCATTATGACGTCTAGGAGACGTTGGATTTTGGTCGCCATACCTGACGACTAAATATCAGTATTTGACATCAATGTGACGTTGGCTTGAAACGTTGGCTCGACGTTGGATTTTGGTTAGTTAATGCCACAACCTATAACTAACTAAATATCATCGTCTAATGATGTTATAATTTGACGTTGTGTGGGCGTTACCATTATGACGTCTAGGAGACGTTGGGTTTTGGTTGCCATACCTGACGACTAAATATCAGTATTTGACATCAATGTGACATTGGCTTGATTTTGGATTTTGGTTAGTTAATGCCACAACCTAAAACTAACTAAAGATCAACGTCAAATGATGTTATAATTTGACGTTGTGTGGACGTTACGATTATGACAACTAGGAGACGTTGGGTTTTGGTTGCCATACCTGACGACTAAATATCAGTATTTGATGTCAATGTGACGTTGGCTTGAGATGTTGGCTCGATGTTGGATTTTGGTTAGTTAATGCCACAACCTAAATCTTACTAAAGATCATCGTCTAATGATGTTATAATTTGACGTTGTGTGGACGTTACCATTTTTTTGTTATCAACAATTTTTTATTTTCATTTTTTTTACAAACAACACAACATAATATCCAAAATAAAACAAAACAAAACAGCAGACACATACTCAACATCTAAAAGTTCAATCAAAAGGGAGGGAGAGAGGGAAGGACAACAAGAACACAAAAGTCACTCCTTTAAATAATCACGTACATTCAGTAAAAAACACTGCCAAGCCTCAATGGTTGAAGGCCTGGCCCCACCGACTCGCGCCGTTGTACACTCACATGAGACAATTTGCAGGAGGCTACGGATCCAATATGCCTCTCTACACATGTGTGGTGTAAACCAGTTCTGAATTATTGTCTTCTTCACAGCTGTAAAACCAGCAAACAACATTCTCTTTTGCATTGAACTAATACAGAGATCAGAATCATCATTAAGAAGACATAAACTTGGGTTAACAGACCAATCAATTCTCAGTAATGATGACAAAACCAGGTTTACATGTGTCCATAGACTGATGACGACAGGACATTCCCAAAACATATGCAGAAAAGTGCCTGATGATGTAGTGTTACATATATGGCAGTTCAAATTTGACTGCAGTTTCATTTTAAATCTTTTGTAAGGAGTTATGTATGCTCTATGAATGACTTTGAAGTGAATACGACGATGAGCCAGATTTTTAGATGTTAAACTGAGATTAGACCACACTCTCTCCCAGTCGACAGATAAATTAAGGTCAGATAATTCCCTATTCCAAATAGTTTTAATAGAAAGAGGTTTTGTAATACAATCAATAATTTTATTATATATTAAGGAAACAGATGGCCGACCAGCAGATGGTGCAATCCAGTCCCGCATAGGATGAGAGGAAATGGAAGAAGACCAAGGAACGCCATACGCTTTGAGAGCAGAACGTAATTGAAGAAAAACAAAATATGCAGATGCTGGTAGACAAAATTTGGCTCTCAATGCCTGAAATGAACAGAGGCCCTGGTTATCATACATATCACCGCACGTGTTCACACCTAAAGAGGACCAAGAGGGTTGGACAAATGGACGATTTCCACATACAAAGTTCAAATTGTGCCATAAAGGTGTACTGTTACAGAATTTGAAGGGTCCACCTATCCGACGTTCAACCGTTTTCCAGATTTTAATAGAGTTAGCCACAACCGGACCAAATTTATAATTATCCCCTTTTTTTCCTGTGCCAGTAAATAAAATATCTTGAAGTCTATTTGGTTTAACCTTGTCAGCTTCAATCACCCTCCATGAAACTGTAGATTGAGGATCAACCCAATTATGAAGGGCCTTAAGCTGGAACGACCAATAATATAATTCAAAATTTGGTACAGCCAGTCCTCCTGCGCTATTAGGATGTTGTAATGTGGTAAGTTTAATTCTTGGACATTTATCATTCCAGATAAACTTAGAAATTATGGAGTTGATCTCCTTAAAGTAACCTGGAGGGGGAGAAAGTGGTAGCATAGAGAAAAAAAAATTAAATCGAGGTAACAAATTCATCTTAACAGTGGAGATTCTTCCTTGGAGAGAGACTTTAAGATTCTTCCATCTTTGAATGTCATTTTTGACCTTAACTAAAATGTTATTAAAATTGTCTCTGGCAATCTTATGAATATTTTTATATATGGTAATGCCCAAATAGATGAAAGATTCCTTAATAGGGATAAATGAGGGAATAGAAAAATTAACCTTAACATTGTTAATTGGCATTAAAGCAGATTTGCTCCAATTTATTTTATATCCTGATAGGCTACTAAAATTATCAAATTCCTTAATTACACTAGAGACTGAAACATCAAAGTGGTCTAAATATAGAATAATATCATCAGCGTATAATGAAATACAATGATTATGGTCATGAATCTTAATCGATACTTCAGATTTCCTGATGGCTTGTGCTAAGGGTTCGAGAGATAGACAAAACAATAAGGGGGAAAGTGGACATCCCTGTCTCGTTCCCCGCTGTAAAGGGAATGAGGGGGAAATAATATTACCAGTTATGACTGATGCTGCAGGTGAGTGGTATAATGTCTTAATCATAGAAACGAAGTGTTCACCGAAGCCGAAACATTGCAGAACCGCCCACATATAATTCCACTCTAGCCTGTCAAAGGCTTTTTCTGCATCAAGTGAAAAGACCGCACAAGGTGTTGGGTGGGAGTCCGCAAAGTCAAGAATATGAAGGAGTCGACGCATATTGTCAGATGCATTGCGCCCCTTGATGAAACCAGTTTGGTCCTCCTTGATCAGACTATGAATTACCTTCTCCAAACGAGAAGCAAAAACTTTAGCATAGATTTTTAGATCACATGGGATAAGCGAAATCGGTCTGTAGCTGGAACAATCTAATGGATCTTTCCCTTTTTTAAGAAGTAATGAAATCAGTGATGTTTTTTGATCTCTATGAAATGCCCCATGTTCAATTGCAAAATTAAATGAGTTAAGCATAAGTATCCCTACCAAATCCCAAATTTCTAAATATAATTCAGGGGGGAGACCATCTAGACCCGGCGATTTGCCCTTTTGAAGGCTTTTTAGAGAGACGTGAAGTTCCTCCAAACTTAATGGGGCCTCCAAAGATTCTTTATCCATCTGTGAGATCCGAGGCAGTTCCAATTTATCTAAATACTGCTTACAAATTGGTTCATCAAAATCTGTTTCGGCTTTATACAGATTTGGGTAAAAACCTTTAAATATGTCATTAATTGCCACAGGGTTCGTAGTGACCTGATCATCCGATGATTTTATTGTGCTAATATATGCCTTAGACTCGCATTCTTTCAACCTAAGGGCCAATAAATGACTAGGTCTCTCTGATTCAAAATAATATTTTTGTCTAGTCCTATGTAAAATAAATTCTGCCTTTGAGTGTGAAAGTAAATCATATTCTTCTTTTAAAGAGGACAGCTGTGTAGCCTGTTGCTCAGTAAAATGTTGTTTTTGTAGGTTTTGTAATGATTGGATTTTATTTTCTAATTGTGTAAACTGGTGAGTTCTCGCTTTGGCAAGAGTAGAAGAGAAAGATATACAGAAACCTCGTATAGCACACTTAGTCGTTTCCCACAGTATTTGAGGATCCACATCAGAGGGCATATTAATTTCAAGAAAGTCCTTAATATATTCTTTTAGAGAGGTAATAAAAGTCTGATTAATTAATAATGATATGTTAAAGCGCCATCTAGGGGACTTGGCTTTGACATCGGAAAGAGGAACACTGCACAACATAGCAGAATGATCAGATAATAAAATTGGTAATATAGATATAGAGGAATTAGATGAAATTAAAGATGGGCTGAGAAATATGTAGTCTATCCTAGAGAAAGTCTTGTGTCTATTAGAAAAAAAAGTGAAGTCCTTAGCTTTAGTATTCTGAATTCTCCATAAATCGATTAAGTTGAGCTCAGTGATAAATTTATTCAATAATTTAGAGGATGGATTGGCTGTTGTATCAGATTGAGATTTATCTAAAGCAGGATTTATGACAGCATTAAAATCACCACCCACCACTAGAGGGCAATCAATCTCCTCAAGTAAAGTTTTGGAAATCTGTGTAAGGAATGCACTGTCTGTCTCATTCGGACCATAAATAGAGACCAATGCTAACCTATTATTATATATTTTGCATTGGATAAAAACAAATCTACCCTTCTCATCACTACCAAGGTGTTCAATTGTTAAATTTAACTTCCTGTTAACAAGGATAAGCACCCCCTTAGTTTTATTTTGAGCACAGGAAAAAGCTATTAATTTGTAATACTTATTCTGGAAACGTGCCACGTCAGATTGTTTTAAATGTGTCTCTTGTATTAAGGCACAGGAGATAGATTTACGGTGTAAATATTCTAATACACGGGTTCTTTTAACAGCAGAATTTAAACCATTCACATTCAGTGATAAAATATTTAAAGTATGCATTGAATATTCATAATCCCAAGATTGTACACAATAAATGCAAAAAACAAAAAAAACAAAAAACAGAAGCACTTCCATTCCGTAAATAACACGTAAACACTGATGTGCATTTTAGATACCAAACCTCCTATATGAAAAATCCCTTTAGAAATAATGTAAAATAGATAAAAGTATAAATGTCTGCTGTAAAAAACAAAAACAACATAAAAATGTGAACAACCGACAACCATAAACAAAGAACAACTCAGACCGCACATTACCGAGAACATAGGTCTGACTGAGCAACAAAAAACAGTGATAGGTTGTGACCGATCCACCCTAACGCAAGACATGTCTCCCGAAAGGCTCACACAGCCAAAAAAAAAAATATTTTTTAGTAATTAAACCTACTCTCCATTAGTCCCCTCCAAAACAGAAAAATGGAGTGTCAGTCTTACCAGCAAAGAGATCGTTGTACCGGATAAATAAGGACAATATCCCAGTATAAGAGAAGAAAACGCAAACAATAGGTTTAGCAAGCATCCATGGCCATCCTGCTATCATCCCCTTCTGGGCAGCTAGGGCCAAGTCCATCCCGGCCGTCACGCCCCTCCCGTGGAAATGGAGAAACAGCGGCCGCTGCTCCCCCGTCGTCCCCCCGAAGAGCGGCGGCATAGGACTTCTGCTGAGACATGGAACTGATAAAATCCTCCGCTTTCTGAGGGGAATCGAAGCTTCTCTGTTCTCCTTTGTGCCGTAGCTTAATCACCGCTGGATAGATGAGGAAGGGCTGGAGACCAAGTGCAGTCATCTTCTTCAAAACCGGACCAAATGCCTTTCTCCTGATCGCTGTAGCCGGACTAAAGTCAGGAAAAAACAGCAGTGTGACATTGTTCTGTGCGCACTTCACCGGATACGCCTGCCGAGCACCTTTCAGGATATCTGATCTGTCATGCCATCTCAGTACACGGAAGATGAGAGTGCGCGGCCGATCGGAGCCCCTCCCTCCGTCATACATGCGATGCGCCCGATCAATCTCAATGTCACGGCCCCTCAAGGAAGGAATCCACTTGGAAAGATTAGCTCGGAGGAAACTAGCTGCATCTGGACCTTCCATCCCTTCTGGGAGTCCCACCAATCTAACATTGTTCCACCTGCACCTGTCCTCCATATCTGTCATCTTCTCGGTGAGTCGCTCCAGCTGATCCTTTAAGTCCGTAACTGTTCTCTTATCTTCCCGCGCCGCTGCCTGAACAGAATCAACGCGGTCACGTGTCTGCTTCGTCTTGGTAACTATGGCCTCAAACTCCTCTCTTAGCTCTTTAACAGACTTATTGGTCGCTAGTATGTCCTCACGCAGTTCGCGCAATGCTGGAATCAGCACAGAGTCCATCGCATCTCTTACTGCCGAGTTCACAACCGAATTCAAAGTGCTTTGGTGTTCTTTAAATGCTAGTTCAATGCGGCGAGCAATAGCACTGTCCAGCTCTTCACTGGAGATGGCTGAATCTCTGAATTTTTTCTTTATTGGCGATTGCTCAATCTCCCTTTTCCGATCTCCTTTGTCTGCCTTAGCACTCATGATGGGTCTAATGCAGAGTGGTTCAAATTTCACTGACAGGATCGTGAAATATTTGGCAAAGTGAGCGGAGCGAAAAACTAAGCCTGCATCACCGTCGAGGGGTCACGTGATCCTCGTGTGGACGTTACCATTATGACATCTAGGAGACATTGGGTTTTGGTTGCCATACCTGACAACTTAATATCAGTATTTGACATCAATGTGACGTTGGCTTGAGACGTTGGCTCAACGTTGGATTGTGGTTAGTTAATGCCACAACCTAAATCTAACTAAAGATCATCGTCTAATGATGTTATAATTTGACGTTGTGTGGACGTAACCATTATGACGTCTAGGAGACATTGGGTTTGGGTTGCCATACCTGACGACTTAATATCAGTATTTGACATCAATGTGATGTTGGCTTGAGACGCTGGCTCGACGTTGGATTTTGGTTAGTTAATGCCACAACCTAAATCTAACTAAAGATCATCGTCTAATGATGTTATAATTTGACGTTGTGTGGACTTTACCATTATGACGTCTAGGAGACGTTGGGTTTTGGTTGCCATACCTGACGACTTAATATCAGTATTTGACATCAATGTGACGTTGGCTTGAGACGTTGGCTCGACGTTGGATTTTGGTTAGTTAATGCCGCAACCTAAAACTAACTAAAGATCAACGTCAAATGATGTTATAATTTTACGTTGTGTGGACGTTACCATTATGACGTCTAGGAGACGTTGGGTTTTGGTTGCCATACCTGACGACTAAATATCAGTATTTGACGTCAATGTGACGTTGGCTTGAGACGTTGGCTCGATGTTGGATTTTGGTTAGTTAATGCCACAACCTAAAACTAACTATAGATCATCGTCTATTGATGTTATAATTTGATAATGATCCAGTGTATCACAGCCGTTGATTATTAGGTTGTTTTGGCTTCTATTTCTTTAAGAGCTGCCGCTACCAAACATGACCTGACACGCATCGTATTTTCTCTACCTTTTCTGACCCATTTCAGGTCGGACCCGTTTAGAGTCTCTTCTAATGAGCTGACGAGTTGAATCAAGTGTGTTAGATGAGGGAGACAGTGCTAGGATGCTGCAGGACAGTTTTGAAAATTTTGAAACATTTCAGAGACATGTTCTTAATGTAACTCATATATAACATATTATATGCATGCACAGTTTTATGGCAGCTTTAATCGCCTTTTTGGTAACTTCATGACTTAACTGATCACGACATTGCATGCTCGTAGTTTCTTTCGTGATTTGATATGAAACGATACAGGCTATGCGGGCGCCAGCACCTTTGTGTGTGTATTGAAGAGCATGCGCTGCGAGCACAGTACAGTTTCCACGCTCGTTTGACTCGCGCCTGACGCTGAAGTGAAGTTGAAGCACGTCTGAAACGTCTCCTGTTTGATGTGCTCATAAAGACGTTCTGTGACTGAATAAATGCACTTCTTCTCAAGAAAAAAGAGACAGAATTAGCAGTTATGAGTGGGGTGGCCAACCCTAGGCCCCGCCCCGCGTTAACGGCGTTAAATAATTTTAACACGTTAAACTGAAAAAAATAATCGCCTGCATTAACGCGCTAATTTTGACAGCACTAATATATATATATATATATATATATATATATATATATAGTCAATTATGAAAAAAATTTTTTTTTCCATTTCTCAGCAAATAAATCAGCACTTCCTTAGAGTTACATGGCAACATGCATTGCAAAGCTCAGACTCTAAGATTTCAAATGATATAATTTTTTTGTTGATCAAGGCAGTGGTTTGAAAATAACCCCCAAAAAAGAAAATAATCAAATTACCTTCACACACACACACACGGCACAATGTCACAGCAAAAGACTGAGAGTTAACCCCTCAATTTCCTTTTGAGGCCTCCTCAAGAGCAACGCTATGGGAATGGCTCTGCGTGAGCACATGTGAATCAGTCTAGTGGCATGGTTGAACATCACTGGTGGGGTGATGTAATGGCCAGGAGGCTTAAAAGTGCATCTGAAACAGACAGTGTTAGCTTATGTGCCTTTAGTACTCTATATGAAATCGTTTGTCAAGATTGTGCTGTTTGTCCTGTGTCAGTGCACAAATCATTTAAGGTATATAAAAGCAAACAAACAGCATTTTAAATTGTGTCGCTCTCCCTGCCTGTGCTTCATTGCAGGTGGAATTGCACACAATTTAGATGATGTTTGCTCGGGAGCGGAGTATGCACAGTCAGCTCTCGAGGGGGCTGCGGTTCTACCTCCTGCAATGAGAGCCTGATGCTGACACTATCCAGCTCTGAGGAAGTGGATGTGCTCAACATCAAGGCAGGGGAAACTGAGGACTCACCACCTCATTCCCCTGCTTACGAGGAGCTGGTGGAGGTTCTAACTCGAGCCGTGGCTAAGTTAAACATTGACTGGCCAGCCTAGAAGTCCCTGTGTCATTGACTATTCTGACATAACACATATACAGTTAACATGTCAAACTATGACGCATAAACAAAGCTACATGAACAAATGGGCCACATGGCACAAACATGAGGACAATGGAGTCGCATGACAAACAGGAAACAAGACTATGACAATTTTCAAAATAAAAGACATGAAAACATGAATGTGAAAACAAAACCCAAACAGACATGACATATCTTCTCAAAAGGTTGTCTCCCAATGTCCAAATGCAACACCAACAACTCAAAGTCAACAAGAAATCCAGGAGGGTAGAGGAGCAAAGGCAGTCTGGGGGAAAGATGGAGGGCAAGGCTCATGAAGGGGAATAGGGCCAGGATCAAAACATGGTGGCGGGCCTGGATCGTGGAGCAGAGGCAGGCCTGGACAGTAAAGCAGAGGTGGAACTGGGCCGTTGAACAGAGGTGAACCTGGGCAGTGGAGCAGAGGTAGACCTGGGCCATGGAACAGTGGATGAAACCACGGATGATCAGGTGGAAAACATGGTGGAACTAGTGGAGATGGAGGCTACCAGGGCAAAGCTGATGTAGTAGATGATCGCCATGGTGGTGCTGGTGGAACAGGGCATCATAGCAGAGCATAAGGCCACTGGTGTTCAGAGGGCCATGACCAAGCAGGAACATGGAGATCAGGAGGCCATGGCAGAGCAGGAACATCAATGATTTTCATGGCCATGACTAAACTGGCATTGGATGGCCTCCGTGGCTGTGACATGGGGCACAGTGACTTTGTGGATGGCCTCCATGGCCGTGAAATGGTGAGAAGCCACCTCAGGAAGAGCTGTGGTGGACGTTGCTGTCTCTGGAGGAGTTGTGGCAGCCACCGCCCTCTCTGGAGGATCTGTGGTGGACATCTCCATCTCTGGATGATCTGTGGTGGATGCCGTCGCCTCTGGAGGAGCTGGGAAAGTGTGCATCCAAAACACACCAGATTGTGATTCCCATTATGGGGAGTTAAGTTGACAGTGGGACAAACTCTGGTAACACAGGGCTTGAGAATGCTGAGGCCACAGGACTTGAGCGGTCTTCCACACTGTACACTATTCTCATCCGTTTCGGACCAAAACCTGTGTCTGCCAGAGCTTGTGGGATATAGCCTCCCCCAAAAGTCTTGAATGCCCATGATGTGAGGAGACTCTGGCATAATGTCCGTGGCATGAGGAGACTCTGGCATAATGTCCGTGGCATGAGGAGACTCTGGTGTGATGGCTGTGGCAGGAGAATGCTCTGGCATAGCGCCCATGAAATGAATGGGAACTGTTGTGGCGGCCATGATGTGGAAGGGCACTGGTGTGGTGGCCATGATATGGAGGAGACTCTGGCATGGCATGAGGAGACTCTGTCATAGTTGTCATAATGTGAAAGGGCTCTGGTGTGGAAGCCATGACATGAAGAGGCTCTGGAGTGGTGGCCATGACGTGAAGAGGTGCATAAATGCCAGCCATGACTTGAAGAGGCTCTGGCTTGGTGATGACTGTGGCACTACAGGTTTCCTCATCCACAATCTGCAGTCGCCACAGTGAAAGCTGCTTGACATGATCAACAACATGGCATGATCAATGTATTGATCCATTAAAGGGTATGGAGGTATTAGACTTGATATTAACCAAAATGAAATATGTCCTTGACTTTGAGAGCAGTGTCATTAAATTCAACTTGACTAGAAAGTTCACAGCAGACGCAGTAAGAAAACCACTGTGTTCATGATTGGTGGTCATGTATTCTGTAATGGCATTCACTAAAGGCTAGTGTACTGAACTCAAGCACAGTTTATTGAATAATCCCAAACCTAAAAAAAAGGAAAGGACTTGATTAAATGGACTAAATTAATTAGAACAAAAACATAAACTTGAGCAGGTACATAGTCAAGTCAAGTCAAGTCAAGTCACCATTATTTGTATAGTGCTTTTTACAATGCAGATTGTGTCAAAGCAGCTTTACAGTATTAAACAGGGAAAAAGTGTGTCGAAATAGTGTGCCGTTCTCCTCTGGCCAGACAAAACCATCAGTTTAATTCTAGGCTGCAACAAAGTCAGATTGTGCAGATCTGGTTCCCGTGGCTGCAGTGACCATCTGATCTGGATACAGTCTGGATCTAGATGGCTACGGTGACCTCGGAATAAAAAAAGAAACAGACTATGCCATTCTTCTAACAATGTAACAAGTATATTGGGTGTTATGGGAAGTGTTCCCGTTTCTGGTTGACCTAATAATGCAGCCTAACAATCTTGGATTTGAAATATAGAAATGTGTGTTATGTGTAACCCAGCTTAAAGAGATGGGTTTTTAATCCAGATTTAAACTGACAGAGTGTGTCTGCCTCCCGAACAATGTTGGGTAGATTGTTCCAGAGTTTGGGAGCTAAATAGGAAAAGGATCTGCTGCCCGCAGTTGAAGTATTATGAAATGGCCAGAGATTTAAGATTTGTAGTGAATTTTGCTTTCGCCAACCTAAGGAGGCAAAATAGTGTAGTGATGGGTACTCACGTCACAGGTGTAGGACCTTATCAAATGGACACACAAAATAACTGCAGAAAACCACATTCCTTAGAAGGAGTTAAGGAGTCTTCTACCAGCCATCTGCGGTCATAAGACTAGCTAATAATCAATCTCAGGCCGATTGTCTGGACCAGTTCCTGTTAGCGCTTCCTCTCGGTATCTACTGAGAATGGTGATAAAACACTAACTCAATCAAAAGACAACAAAAATCTCTTTGTATCAAAGTAATCCAAAGTAACCTCTGGATCAAGTAATGTATGGACTTATAGTACACCCAACAGGAAAACGATGATTAAATTAACTTATGCCCTCAGGCCTGCAACACGGGACTGTCCCATGACTCGCTTCATGCTCGTCTGCGTTTTTAACTTTCCTCTTACAACAAAAGAAACACAAACTTACATAGAGGATCTCTAAAGACAATCATTTATTTCCATTGCTATTAGAGCAAGTGTATCAACAAATACCATGTTTGATATCTTATATATGCTTGGTGGGTTTTATGTAATTGATTAATTTTAATCTTTGCCTTATAACTTTCTTTTGAATAGATAGCAGTGTTTAGTATCATGTTGAAGCTTATTTTAAATGCAGGACGTCGAATGACCTGACAAGTGCATATTACATACAGTGTTCATAAGATTAAATTTTTAACAGAACTTACAGAAATATTCCCCACATGGAAGATCACAGATTAGATTAAGTTTTGTGTCCAAAGGAAACAGTATGGGCGGGGCTCCGCCCTACAGGAACAATTTGATTGGAAGAAGCATCTAGTGGGTGGACTGAAATCAGCCTGCTAAAAACGGACACCAAGCTCTGCTGCTTGCTCGCAGCTTGCAAAACTTTGGCTTCGTCTCACTGATCGCGCTGCGAAACGCTCACAGACTTAACATCAGGCTGATCATCCAAACTCAAACACTTCGTCAAAACTTCTTACTGAAGAAGCTATTAGAACTTGAAGCCGCAAGAACTCTAAAGAACTTCAAAGCGTCGCCACTCTTGCGTCACCAAGAAACCAACCACTCACAGGAGGGCTTCCCCCAGTGACATCACGCAACGACGACTTCAGCAGCCCCAGAGGTTTCCCAACCAGGAAAGGAAATGAAACCCCAGAGCACCTGTCAAACTCAACTTGAAAAGCAAGTAAACAAACTATCTCCATAATTTTGCTGGAAACTGGTGAATTGATCTGTATGCAGTCAAGATAGCTAAGTCTCTGCTTGTGATCTGCCTCCAGTTGAATTTACGAAATAGCAAAAGGGTGCTAGACTTAAACTTTCTTCAAATCGCAATAACTCATTTCCTGAACGTTTGTAAGTGTGTGTGTGTGTGTTTTGTTTAGTATTTTATCGTAGATTAGCAAATAAACTTTGTGTCATGTATAAAGAATTCTTGTCTTGTGTTGTGTGATTTTCAAGTCTAAACAATCTGCCAAGATCGCGTTACCTTGCTCAAACTTGATAAATTACTATTTTGTTTGTTTTATCGTTGGCCATGAAGTAAGATAAACAAAATTGTTACGATATACTGATTTTAACGTTAATAATGTATAAATTATAAGTTTTGAATTAATATAAATTCAATCAAATCAACCCGAGTCTTGAAGACTTGATTCCTTAAAAGCTGAAATAATCACTTAAATTCATTACACAGGTGACGTTATTATTTTTGGATCACGTGTCACTTAAGGTGTGGTTAAGGGCACATCACATAAGAAAGATTGGTGGGATATCTAACTTGTAGAGCCTTTAACCTTTACTAAATTTTATTAACAAAAGATAGACAAGAGTAATCAACAACTACTAAATGAATACCATGAACGAAATGGAATAAAGTGCATAAGATCCATAAAATGCAAGTGATTATGTTGGATGTTGCTATGTCAGAGCTACGTTATCTGGAAAGATAAACTGTCACTACTCTGAAACAAGTAAGGTGAAGAACCTTATTATGCATCAAACAAATACCTGAAAGATTATTTGTTATCAACTGCAATCAGCTATATAATATCTAACGTACATTAGATATATCATATACTGATAATATACAACAATGCCAAGGTCTCTGGAAGAGGTTTGGATAAGTGATATTTACGTTTTCTATGGTCAAGTGAGCAGTCCGGTGGCGGTGACTTCATCCACTGGTTGTGCTGGTAACAATGCAGTGGGGAGAGGAGCAGGGATCCGTTTCAACAGCCTTGAACACGAAGCGCTGAAGGATGCTGATCTCCTGGAGCACCAAAGGGTCCTAAAATCTGAAACACGCAGATGTGGTCCTGGAGTAGGTGCAGAAGGTCCTTAGCCTGGAACACGCAAGCAAAGGTACCTTGGAGGGTGAAGGTTTGCTCGCCAGAGCTTAACCTTGTTGCAGATGTCTGTGTGTCTTCTGCCTCTCTGGGCTAGAGACTCAGAACTTGGTCGATCCGCTTTGTCTCTCTAGGATGGAGACTCAGGACGTGCTGCATCTGTTGTTGTCTCACTGGACAAAGACTGCAGTCTGAACGCATATTATCTCTTTCCTCACAGGCTGGAGGCTCAGAACGTGGTCATATCTGTTGTTGCCTCAAAGCTGGAGACTCGGGACTTGGTATCTGTTATTGCCTCTTCCCTCACGGGCCAGAGGTTCAGAACATGTTGATCTGTTAGTGTCCCCTGGACGAGCCAGAGACTCAGAAGGGAGGTTGATCTGTTGCAGTCTCACCTTCACAGGCCGGAGACTCAGAACTGGTTATCTGTTAGTGTCTCACCCTTGCAGGCCAGAGACTCAGAATGGAGATTGATCTGCTATCGTCTCAACTATACAGGGCTCAGAATCAGAACCGTGTAGCTGTTATTGGCTCTTCCCTCACGGGATTCAGACTCAGTACGGAGGTGTTTCTGTTGCTGCCTTCCCGGTAACAGGACTTAGACTCAGAACAGGGAGTGTCTTTTGGGAAGGTACCTTTATCTCTTTCCGATGAGGAGGAGATTGCAATCTGGTGCTTCCCCATTTCCAGGCTGTAATTGGCTGTTTCCATCAGAGTGGGGGGACAAGGTGTGGCCCACCCTTCTTTCCTCTTGTGGAACTTATTTGCATAGTCCCAAACACACATTCAGAAAAGTGTCACTAAAGTTTTACCAATGCATCATTCACATACCAAACCACAACCAGAATACCTTTGGCAATGTTACGAACACATTGAGTCCATACATGATGGAAGAAGATTGAACTGTCATGCATGCATTCATTTGTCCATCAACAGCTGAGTTTGTGTAAGATGCTGCACTACACGTCGCTGTCACTGAGAATACTTATTTCTCTGAATAAGTACAATATGTGTGTGTTGTAGTTTGCATCAGTTTAAGGTTTGAGAACATAGTTATGAATGGATTTGGATTTAACTTTGTGATCTCTCTTTATTTCACCCACTGCTGCTGCATCCAGAGGTCCTAAGGAATTTTTATGGCGGTCACAGGCCAAAACCTGAGGAATCAGTCTGTTGGTGGGTGAAGGGCAGACACTGCATTTTGACCAATGGGAAGTCCTGTCCTTCCCGGGCTTTGTATCAAAGGTCTTCTTCTTGCCCTCTAAGAGGTGTCTGGCTGTTGTCCTGGCATCTTTATCTGATGGAGTTGGACAGTTTGCTTATGTTAGTCCACCAAGATCCAATCAAAATGTAGCAAACCTTTGTCCACAATTGTGGTCAGAGAGGGGCCCCGCCATAAACTGGGCCCTGGAATGTGCTGTCCACTACAGATTGTAGCAGATGTGAAGGACTAATGCAATAAGAGCTCACTCAAATACTGAGGTGCTAAACCATTCAGGGCTTTATAGGTAATTAGCAATATTTTAAAATGTATACAATCAATGTTTAATAGGGAGCCAGTGCAGTGTTGACAGAACCGGACTAATATGTTCATACTTTTTGGTTCTAGTGAAAACTCTAGCTGCTGCATGTTGATCCAGCTGGAGTTTGTTTATTAAGCACGCAGAGCAACCACCCAATAGAGCATTATAATAATCTAACCTTGAGATCATGAACGCGTGAATTAACGTTTCTGCATTTGCCATTGAGAGCATAGGTCATAATTTCGATATATTTTGAGATGGAAAAATGCGGTTTTACAAATGCTAGAAACGTGGCTTTCGAAGGAAAGATTGCTATGAAATAGCACATGTAGGTTCCTAACTGGTGATGAAGAATTGACAGAGCAGCCATCAAGTGTTAGACAATGTGGTAACACTTTATAATAACTGCACACTATTAATCATTAGGTAAGCATTAGTAAATAGTCAGTTTATCCTTTATAAAGCATTGTCCCAACATTAATAGTCATTAGTAAGCAGTTTATAAAAACAGCTATAAATGCCTTGTTCTTGATTCATAAGCATATCTATTACAAAGGAGATTTAAAGGCTCAGTTATCTTCCTAAGAGAAAAAAATAAATAAATAAACAAGCACAACACAGAGGGATACAGAACTCAGAAATATTTATTTCAAGATGCAAGAAAAATGAAAATGTACAACTGTACACTTGAATTTTTATTTATTTATTTATTTTGTCTATGAAATTGCAGAGGTTTATTTTTCATTTTTTATCAAGTGTACAGTTTTACAGTTTCATTTTTTTGCATCTTGAAAAAAAATATTTCTGTGTTCTGTATCCCTCTGTGTTGCGTTTGTTTAACTTTTCTGTTTGGAAGATAAATGAGCCTTTAAATCTCCTTTGTAAATGCTTTACAAGGTATAACTAGTCCTCACTTTAGATGAGCTCACAAAAACAGATGGCTGGCAACTATTAAATGTTTTATAACTACCTGACTTAATCATGAATTACAGCAGGAATATGTGTTAATAAAGCATTTATTAACACACTGAGCAACTATTATCATGTGTCTAAATAATAAGATTTATACATGTACATTTAAATAGTTTATTAATCATTTACTTGCACTTTCTAAATGATCTTATGAACCACTGACAACTCCTAAATAACTGGTTTGTAAATGATAAATTGATCATTAATAAAGTTTGAAAATACAATTTTTAAACATTATAGATATGCTCAAGAACAAAACATCTATAGCTGTATTTATAAACTGCTTACTAATGCCTATTAATTTTGGAACAATGCTTTATAAAGGATGAATTGACTATTTACTAATGCTTAACTAATGATTCATAGTGTGTGGTTATTATAAAGTGCTACCGACAATGTTCTAGGTTATTACATGTGGAGGTTTTTGGTCCTATAATTAACACATCTGTTTTTATATCTTTTTTTTTCTTTTTTTTCAGAATTTAACAGTAAGAAATTACTAGGCATCCAGTTTTTATATCAACTATGCATTCCATTAGTTTTGCAAATTGGTATGTTTCGTCGGGCCACGAAGAAAAATAGAGCTGAGTATCATCAGCATAACAGTCAAAGCTAACACCATGTTTCCTGATAATATCTCCCAAGGGTAACATGTAACTGTCACATATCAAGGCAGAGACAACAGGCAGGTAACATAACACAGAGGTTTATTGACAGGAAGGGAGATGCAGATCGTGAGGAGCAACGGTAGGTGAGTAGCAAGCACAATGAACAGTCCAATGGGTCTTAGCTGAATACTGAGAGGTGATGTCCTTGCAGGTTTGTGAGAGATCAGGGATCTGGAACGGAGGAGTGCAACGTAGGAGAATCGTCGGAGGTTCGTCGGAGGATCTAGGGTTAAGTAAGTACAGGTAAGGAGTCTGGCAGAGTTCAGGGTAGTAAACGGTAGACCGGACCAGGAGGGAGTGTTGAGAGTGATCAGATATAGACAGGCTTGATGAGGTGCAGCAGGTGCGAGGAATCAGAAGGCAGGTGATGACCAATAATGAGGAGATCGTGAACAGGTGAGTGTGGAGACTGGGCTGGTGACAGAGACTCCCTGACATTACCTCTCCTGCTGGACTGGGATACGGGGAACACCTCCAGGGCAGATCAGGGAGCTCGGAAGGCCATGGCGGGTCCGGGGACTCGGGAGGCCATGGTGGGTCAGGGGATTCAGGAGGCCATGGCGGATCGGGGGGCTTGGGCAGCCATGGCGGATCAGGGGATTCAGGAGGCCATGGCAGGACCGCCTCCGAGGCCGCGGCCCCAGCCCCCGCCCCGGCCTCTACGGCTGGAGCCATACTACTCTCCCCCAAAATTTCCTTGTGGAAATTAGAGGTAGTTTCAGTCTGGCACTTAGAAGCGGGCTCTTGGGGGCGCTCTGGAAGCGCGGGCTCTGGAGGAATGGGCCCTGGAGAGGCGGGCACTGGAGGGACTGACCCTGGAGAGGCGGGCACTGGAGGGTGCTCGCGAGGAACAGGCACAGGAGGGCGCTGTCGAGGAGCTGGCACAGGAGGGCGCTCTGGAGGCGCAGGCACTGCAAAACGCATTCGAGGGGCTGGCACAGGAGGGCGCTCTGGGGGCGCAGGCACGGCATAGCGCTTTTGAGGGGCTGGCACTGGACCTGGGTGAGCAGCAACAGAGAGATGGTAGGGCACCTTGTCTCAAAAAATTTGATTTATTGCCCCTCATAAAAATGCCACCCACCAAGCCCCCAATCCCCCCTCTCTCCCGCCATAACTGGACATCTGTTTTGGACACCTGTTTGTCCACCCCCAACATCTAAATGGTGATCTGGTTATCCACTCCAGTGTGTTTAAGGAATTTATGACTGTTTTTGTGTGTGGGACCATTGTTATGTGCTTTTAAACTTTTAAATGGCGAAATCATGTTAAAGGGGAAGTTTTTATTAAAGTGTTTTCACATCAAATATACGCGTAAAACGTGCAATGATTATTTTCCCTACAAGTCAAGACGTGTTATTGTAATTAAAACAATTTAGGCAAAGTTAGAAAATAAAGCATTAGATACGTTAGTTTTTCTATCATTACAATTATAGATAGTTTGACAAAGTTAAATAAAAAGAAGAAGAGTTGAGAGTGTTTGTTAATCTAACAAAAAAGCACCAAACACGTTCGTAACATTAGAAAATGCTGTCTTATCTTACCGTGTTGTGAAATAAAAATATCAGACCTTTAAGTAAGATCATACACGTCAAAATCTTGTGACAATACAGTTTAAAAGTTATCACAAAAAGTAAAAAAGAGCCGTCATCTAAAAATAAACGAAAATCGTTAAAACAACAGTATCCGGCAGTAGTCAAAATCTCTGTGGTTGTCTATCGTTACATTTTAGGTAAGTTAGTCACGACAGAAAAGAAAGAGTCCCGACCATCTAGCAACATCCGTCAGATAACCGCTCTCTGTGTTGTCAAACTCCGAATGAGGCCTGGAGAGCGCGGACCAAACCACTCCTACGACCAGCCCCTAACAGAGGCGGAGAGACCGAACCAAAGATTTAAAATAATTAAACTAATGTTTGTTAACATTAGAACGAACGTTATTTTAATAAATCTTTTGCAGTTCTTAATTAATGAAACCGTACAGCATTCGCCCCTAAACCTTTTCACTTTAAAATTAGGATAACCTATACAAGAGTCCTTTTAAACATACATCTCTAAACACAGGCTTTTATTTTATTTAGTTATTCACAGTTGATTCCTTTATTTACTCTTTGTCAAGTTTAAGACTTCTGACTTGTTATTTAACCAGACGTTTTTCACTTTTAAAAGTCAGATTATACAAGTATCCTTTTAAACAAAAATCACTAATCCACAGGGCTTTATTTTATTTAGATATTCACAATTGATTCCTTTTATTTACTCTTTGTTTTGCCAACTTTAACCCTACTGACTTGTTATATATATATATATATACCCAGACTTTTACACTTTTAAATGACACTAGTTTTCTTCTAAACATACAGCTCTAGTACGTAGGAAAAATGTTGTTTGGTTTATTTTATTTAGTTATACATAGGTTACTCTTTGATTTTTGTCAAACTTAAGGCATCTCGCTGTGATGTCAGCATAAAATTAGATTAGACCTACACAAGTTTATTCCTAAACATACGCCTCTAAGCCATGGGTTTTTGTTTTATTTAGTTATTTACACTTAATACCTTTATTTTACTCTTAGAATTTGTCAATCCTAACTTGCGATGTGGTATAACAGTTAAAACGCACGTAGGCGAACGCAAACAGGATTTCTCTTTGATTTTCCAACCGTGACGTTTGCGGTGTGTTATCTATCAATTGAGACAGACACACAAGGTCTAAACTTTACAACAAAGAAATGCAAATATCTCGTCTCACGCAGTGCGGCGAGACCAGAATGTTTCTGTGTGTCTGGACTTATGATTACTGAGGCGTGTATATCAGATCAGGAGAGTTGTAACTCATTAGCAATCTAACGAGTTTTGAGGGGTCTGTCTGCATGCATGTAAACTTTGTTAGGAGGCTAGTTAAAAAAAAAAATCTGCAGATCAAAGCATAGCCATTGTGTCTATTTTAAACGTTTTATGGGCAGTACCTGCATCTGTGAACTCTGTCAAAGGTTTAGGTGAGGGCGGAAAGGATGTGTGTCCTAAAGAAGAAAATATTTTTCCAAAGAAAAAGGGTTTATTTTATAAAGTAGATCTGGCGAACGCGGTTTCACAACGGTTCTGTATGAAATGATATAGATAAAGAACAAGGCGATAATACGAAATTTAAATAAATAGAAGTCCTAAAGATTGATTTTAATAACATGGGCTGCTGTAGGAAAATCTTGTTTAATTTAGTACATTTTACTTAGTATCGTTATTTCTTTATCCGAGTGTTGATCGTTGTCGCTTAAAACATATAATGCTGTAGGTATATAATAACATCTATAATACAAATAGAATACCATGATCTTCTCCGGTAAGAATTACATCAGATTTACTTCAAACGTTCATTTGAACAGATGGTCTGATCAATAAACAGATAACCTAACTTTGATTTTCCACCCTGTTGTGTTCAAACGTTAGTAGATAAGGAAAAAAGCAGTGTCTACGCACAAGAGATATGTTAACATCGTACCATTAAGTTGTAAAAGAAAATCTAAAAGATGTTTCATCCTGACAGTGACGCATCTCCAGCTGCGTTAAGTAAATTGATGAAGATGTGGGTCGTCTGACTGAGTTTGATAAATTTGCGCGGGAGGTTTCGATGGGTTTATAAGCTTTATACCTTACTAAAGATTTGTGGTATTAGGACACCCCCTGCCGGCAATTATAGGATTTACGATACGTTTTCAGGATACGCCCCCCTACACCCTGAAACGTTAAAAAGTAAAAGTTATAACGTCCTCACTATCTGCAAATTCTAACTTCTTTTCGCAAGGAGACGTTATACCTCAATAAGCGCAGGAGCAATGGCCAACAATTACGAGGGTGAGTGTGTTTTGTTCATAGATGTTATTTAAACATTTTAACGTTAATATTTGTTTAACACAATATTGTTATTAATTCCAGACACATTCGAGAATATCGAGTTTGATGAAAATCTACAACAGATCCTAGAGGAAATATGTAAGTTTTTAGACTTTTTTCTACCGCATGGTTTAAGGTCTAATAATAATAGTAATAAAGTTTGTTAACATTTTATTCAGTTGATGAAGCCCTACTAGTTACCGGCGAGGGTGACACGCTACTTAACCGTGAGTTATACAGTCATCAGTTTTTCTTAACACGTTGAAAGTTTCAACATCTCATAAACAGTGTTTACTAAAATTGACAGGTGACCATAATGATAACGGTAACAATGTGGTAACGTTGCCTACAGAGGATATCCATCAAGAGATTACGGTGAGAACGGAGGTACGTCATGAACCAGACAACGTCATACAGACCTCCCCCTCCCACGGTGCTTGTACGGATGAAAGAGTTCACACGGCTAATGCCTGCACAAGTACGCACACGGACGCAAACGGCTCACCCGCGCAGTGAACGACTACCCAATACGGTTGTGGACAAGGAGTGAAACGTGTGAGATTTACCGAACAGGAACCTAGTGACTCGCCGTCCACTAGCCGTTTAAGGACCTCAGAGAGTAACGGTACGTATTAAAACAGAAAACACATTAATGTATTTCATGTTTGATTTTATTTAATAAATGAATAAAACGGTTATTGTTATTCTTTTTACAGAACAAGATCATGACGAACGAGGCCTAACAGCATGGACTGACTCGATGGTCCACGCATGGGACCAGGTATCCTTTAGCGATACGGAGAGCGAGGATGAGGAGGAATTACAGCGTGAAATGCCACGGGATGTCTTCCGCATCGGTGATTTAAACAGAAGACTCAATCACGAAGCACTGAACCGTGTTAACTGTTATTTTGAGAGAGTTTTCGACCTGGCCGGCAGACCGTTATCTTACCGGGATGCAGAGGAGATTGCAGTTAGCGCACAAGGTGATGTAATTTCGATTTTAAGAAATATTATTTCATATCAACAGCAGCACACTGAGGCTTTACGTCACGCGGCAGAATTTTGGAGAAATTGTCATAATCAGTTGTATAATGAACTCAGACAGTTTCAACAATCTATGAACGGGTTACCGGAGATGGTTTTGGAAAACAGAACGGAACAAAGACTTACTGTTAACGCATTATCTTTGATGTCGGAACGTCTGAATTTGATGCAACGAATATTATCTGAATTGTACGACCGTATAGTTAGGAGACCGTAATAATTCACAGTGTATTGAATGTTGTTTTTTCATTATTATCGATTTATTACTTACATTATTTGTATGTTATTAGTGTTTGTTATTAACGGCGTTTATTATTGTTTTATTCATATTATTAGTAATTCATATATAGCATACGTGTTGAATTGTATCTAATCATGTTGTTTGTTTGGTTTATGTCATTAACATTTCACGTATGCTGATTTGTACCTTCTTCTTATTATTGTTTTATTCATATTATTAGTAATTCGTATAGCCTACGTGTTGAATGTATATTCTCATCGTTGTTTGGTTGGTTTATGTCATTAACATTTCACGGATGCTGATTTGTACCTTCTTATTATTGTTTTGTTCATATTATTAGTAATTCATATGGCCTGCGTGTTGAATTGTATCTTCTCATCGTTGATTGCTTGATTTATGTCATTATCATTTCATTTATGTTGTTTTGTACCTTCTTATTATGATTCGTTACTGATTCAAGTTTACTCGTTGCTGACAAACAAATGATTTTGAATTTATACTGTAAGTTTTGTTTTTATCATAACTGCTTATGTTACATTGTGAGTTACTGTGGTGTTTTCAAGAGGGGGGTTGCACACGTTTGAACTATTTTTGTATTTCTGATTTTAAAAATAAATTTTCAAAATGAGCGGTAAAAGATGTCATGATGATTTACATAACCATGCAGCGGAAGATGATCAGAGACCATTAAGACCTAGACACGATTTTCAAAATAACATTGAACAGTTACGCGAGCTGATTAACGATCAATTATAAATGTTACAACCAGATTCGCTTAATATGATCGAAAGGTTACACGAACTCGTAGACGAACAGCAAGAGTGGCTGGGTATGTCTATAAATGCGGAAGAACAGATTGGCTCGGGGCCGTCTAATGACGTCTCAGATTATGACCCGTTGGCACCAGATATGGGACTTAGTCGTAATTTTATAGATAGGTTAATAACCGATGGAGGTCGTGTGGGTGATTTTACAATTATCCCAAGACCGAGATTTAACGGTCTAGAAATACGCAGAACTTTAAATTTCCGTGAAATCGTCTCAGATGATTATGCAGCTTATAATATCTTTTTGCAAGATATTTTGAATGAGATCGTAGATTTTTCACGGCTGATGGCAGGCGATGATGGTTTTATTAACGTGTCTCTGCAAGGCGAGAGTCTCCCTACAGACATTAATGCTGTTCTAACTCCAGATACTAATCATGACGTTAGCACATTTGTCGATCAAATCGAACGAGCGGTTCAAAGCAATGCAGATGTGGGGTGTGATTCTGCTTTACAGTTATGCGTATCGGTGGCACGGAACAGACGAGGAGGAGGCCGTAGGAAGCTAACCGACTTAGCTCATAACATGGTTATCCAAAAAAATAAGATGAATCTTTTAGCCCCAAAAAATATATCAGACAATAGATGTTTCAGTATATGTCTAGCTCGTTTTTTAAACCCTCATTGTCCCGAACAGGAGTTGCCCGGTATAGCCGGCAAAATACACGCAGGACTGGGTTACGGATCACAAGATAAAATAGCGTTTCATGATGTATCTAAATTCGAAAGGCTCTAGACTTGAAAATAGTCATCTTTCACAGATCGTGTTCAGGTAAATTGGAAGTGTATAAAAATACAGATGAAACACACAAGAACACCGTACATTTATATCTGCACGAGGGACATTACTATATGGTAAAAAAATTGAAGGCGTTCTTAGGCTACAGCTACGTCTGCGAGTACTGCTATCAAGGCTTCAAGGATCGTAACTTACATTATTGTAAATTTACATGTAACACATGTGATACAACTCAATGTTACACGCAACCTAAGAAATGGATGCAGTGTGAGGACTGCGATAGATATTGCAGATCTGACATTTGTTATGAAATGCATAAACAGCCGCAAAGCGACGGAGTGAGGTCTAGATGTGATCTTTTAAAATGTTGTGGTGCAGACAGTATAGCGTGAAATGGTCCGGCGATAAACAGTTAACACACACAGTGGCGGATCTAGGATTTTTTAAAGGCAGGGGCCACAGTGGGGCCACAAATTACAGAGGGGGGCCGAGTATAATTAAATTGTTTTCATTATTCAATTGCTGCTGGCACTAGCAGATTTCTGTAACAACACGCTGGAGATGGAGTTAGAGAATGATGCAGGTTTATTGATGATAAACAGAAATGAGTACAGGCCAGTAAGCAGACAACACAAAAGTTAAGGAGTACAGGTAACTATCCTCAGACACAGGAGTATGGCTAGAGTAACAGGTAAGTCTTTATAATACACAGGAGAAGAAAACCTCACTGGAGTAACAGGTAAGTCTTTATCCTGGGACGTATGTTTTGATTAACACAGGAGAAGAAAACCAGGATATATGTGAATCCACTGGGGTAACAGGTAAGTGAACGGTTTAAGGAGTAATACACAGGAGAGGAAACCCCACTGGAGTAACAGGTAAGTCTTTATAATACACAGGAGAAGAAAACCCCACTGGAGTAACATAATACACAGGTAAGTCTTTATAATACACAGGAGAAGAAAACCCCACTGGAGTAACAGGTAAGTCTTTATAATACACAGGAGAAGAAAACCCCACTGGGGTAACAGGTAAGTCTTTATAATACACAGGAGAAGAAAACCCCACTGGAGTAACAGGTAAGTCTTTATAATACACAGGAGAAGAAAACCCCACTGGAGTAACAGGTAAGTCTTTATAATACACAGGAGAAGAAAACCCCACTGGAGTAACAGGTAAGTCTTTATAATACACAGGAGAGGAAACCTCACTGGAGTAACAGGTAAGTCTTTATAATACACAAGAGAAGAAAACCCCACTGGAGTAACAGGTAAGTCTTTATAATACACAGGAGAAAAAAGTACAGGTATATAATACACAGGAGAAAAAAACTGCTGAAGTAACAGTTAAGTCTGTCATATCTTAAAAAAGAACAATTCTCCTTTTTTGTGACTGACGCCGAAACGTTTGAGAAATTAATTTATATCTAGTGTCTTTGCCCTCCTCAATTCAATACTCAATACTCCAAGGTGATTCAAGCGGTCATCCCCCATTGTTGTTCTCAGGTGGTTTTTAATTAAGCTAAGAGCTGAAAAGCTTCGTTCACATGAGGCACTGCTGACTGGTATTACAATAGCAATCTTGCCAAGCCTAAAAAACTCATGGAATACCTCCTTGAATGGTTCTACAAATTTGACAAACTCAAGGAGGGTCGTCAGCCTTTTCATTCCACTATTTTCTTTCCTCTCCAACACGCTCTTGATTTGATGTAACTCATGTGCTAAATCATCAACATTTGAATCAAAAATCTCAGCAAAAGCAAAAAGATCTTCTTCACGTAAAAAGATGCTGCTTTGTGGATGAAGGGCTTGGATTCCTTTCATTATTTTACAATTTAGTTTAGAGAAACGTCTTTGGAGTTCACCCATCATGGAGTCGAGTATTGGATAGAACACATGTTTCTGAAAGCTTTCCTTATCATCATGATCTATTCTACGCTCACCAGTTGGTGTCGTGACTAAGTATCCACCTAGCCTCCTATTCCTCACTGACTGCCTTTTCTCAGCCTTTTCCATAGTGACATCACAATTCTCAGCAATTTTCTCAACCTCTGACCATAAAACCTCAAAAAAAGCATCTGTCCTATAATGCTGCAAAGTGTCAAGTAATGCATCGACAAGACTCACAGCTGCTGCTAGGTCCAATGAGGGGGACTGCAGTATATCAGACAAGAACTTGGACTGGCCCAGTACTTTACTAAAAGTAACTAGAAGCCCAATGAAATTTAAGTCAATTTGGCCAAGTAAACCACGAGCATCAACTGCCCGATCCCCATTACTCTCAAGTCCAATCTCCTGAAGGACACGGAGTACTGCTGGGAGTCTGTCTAACAGGTTGTGACATGCTGCATACCTACAAGCCCACCTAGTATCACTTAATCTTGGAATTTCACGAGACTGGCCACCATACATTTCTCTCTGAATTTCAAGCCATTTGGTGTGTACGTATGATCCAGACATGAAGCAGTGAAGTTTTTGCAGGAGAGAAAAAAAACAATCTGCCTCAGACACTGACTTGACACTATCCACAATAACAAGGTTTAGACAGTGTGCATTACAATGCACATAAAATGCATACTTTGCCACATCTTGGATTCTTGTACACACACCTGAGTGCTTGCCACTCATAACAGCAGCACCATCATAGCCCTGACCAACCAGGTTGGTACGATATTCTAGTCCATGTCTTTCAAGGCAATTTATTATCAAGCTGGTTAGGCCTGCAGCATCTAAGCTGTCAGCCCTTCTAAAGTCAAGAAAGCTTTCATGTATTATCCCATTGTAGTAATACCTGATAACCAACGATACTTGCTCCTTCTTTTGAAGGTCTTTTGTTTCATCAGCAATTATGCTGAAAACCTCACTTTCTCTAACTTCTTTTATTATGTCAGCTTGAACCATTTCTGCCAGGCATTCGAGTATTTCATTTTGTATACCTTTGCTTGTGTACTTGGCATTGCCATAAGCATTCATGCGCTTCTCTATTAGGGGATCATGTTTAGCAATCTGCTCTAAAATGGCTAAAAAGTTGCCCTTGTTATTTGAGTCATTAGACTCTCTGTGACCTCTTTGGGCAATATTCTGGGTGGCAGTCAACAGGAGTACCTCTGCAATTGTTTTGATGTATTCCTGATTCTCTTTCATTTTCTTTTCTCTCTCCTTATTTATTGAATTCACAATGCATGTATTTGTTTGCATAACCATTTGATGCTGCTTCCATGCAAACATTGCACTTCTGTGATGGTCTGATTTAGAATGACCTTTAAAGCCACCTTCCTTGCACAAGGCTTTTTTCCAGTTAGAAAAGCCCGTTTCTGATGTGAATATGGATGATGGAGCACTTGGAAGGGAGTAATGCCTGCAGGCATAGCAAAAAACAGAGTCTTTACTAATAGAGTATTCTATCCATGAGTTGTCCATATACCATGAAGCATTGAATGCTCTCTTTCTATTCCCATGCTGTGTCTTGGGGAAGACCTTGAGTTGAGGCTGCACAGGACCCTCTGCTCTGGATCGGGAAATGTCTGGAGAGAAGCAAATAAAATAAGACTCATGACTCCTACTTAAGGGTGAATGCCCTTCAATTACATAATATAACCAATAATCACAACTAGATATGCCAGTATTCAGAAATGTATATTGTTTATAACAGTATATTGTGGTACTAAACATTCACAGTATTGTTATTGTGGGTACTTGAAATACCATGGATAATTCTACAACACTGGGTGTTTGCTGTGTAAAGGCTGAACAAAAATGCAGATACTCTGACACTGTTAGCAACCGTACACAAACTTTCTGTTTCTAACACCCAATTGTCACTGTCAGGGATGCATAGACTCACAGAGCAAAGCAAGCCGTCAAGAAGTTCACAGCAAAGGCAGCGCGATGACTGACCAAGATTGAGTTGGAGAGACAAGGGAGCCTGGTGGAGCCAGAAGAACAATGGCCCATGGTGGAAATGAAGGAGTGAGGAGGCTGGACGGGACCAGCAGAGACTAAGGAGGTTGGAGGCCAGGCGGGACCGGCTGAGATGAGTCAACTTGGAAGCTGGACAGGATTCATAGATGGATGAATGTGCATGAAAACAACTAATGTAAGTATATTTCACCAGGTTGCTGAGAGTCTGGTGATGAATGATGACGACAGGGATACAAGATGAAGAACAACGCAGGTCAATAATGGGAGGTAAGGAGACAACACTGGAAACAATGGAAGATCACTGGAGTATCTTTGGAAGACATTAGAATATAATTGGAGATCACAAGGAACAGGTAAGTAAGTCTGTTTCTTCCCATTCGTAGGCCAGACACTGAGTGAATGGTGAAGGTGGCTTCTGTAGAGGTGCTGATTGTGGTGATGATGAGGGACAGGTGCTGGTCATTAGTGCACTGAGGATTGGGCAGACTGGAGTGGGGGATCATGGGAAGTGTACTCTATAGCAGAGAGTGAATGGGGTGAATGTGATAATCTCAGAGATTAAAGGAATTTATATGGGATTTGCATGTTTTCAAACAGCCATTCAGTTTTCTACACTTGTAAATGCCATGGTGTTTATCAAACAACACCAAATAAAGGCTAAAACATGCCAGCCAAGAAAAGATTTCTAGATACTGGTTGAAAATATTCAGACTCCTTATTATTGTTCTTTATTGTTCATTGTTGTTGTTTTCACTTTAATCTATTTTGAGTTTTATATTTTCTATTTGAAAAAAAAAGTTATTAAACTTGCTATTAATAGGGCAACACTTAAGTTTGTATATCCATTCAACATGTTTTTGTAATGCAATTTCATATGACAATACAGATAATACAGTATATTGTAATAAAAGCTTCAGCAATTATCAATTATCACGATATGAAAATTTGATGCCATTACATGCTTAATCATGGAATGAAACAAAGGCATACCATCAGGTCCTAGGGGAGCAGAATGATTCTTTGGTTGGACAGAATCCTCTGCTCTGCACTTGAAAATGTCTGGAAAGAAACAGATAAAAAAAAAAAATACTTTTGTGATGGCCACCTAATACACTTTCATAAACCCACTGTCGTCAAGACATGCAAACAGTAACTTTCTAATCATTAATCCAAATGTCTATGATTTGGATTATATTCAATACAACTGCAGTATGAAAACAGCAGCATACCATAAGGTCCTACTGGGAGGGAAGAGCTGTTTGGGGACTCTGGTTCTGGTGATGGTGGATCATGATCCCCATCACTGACACTCTGGCTGTCTTCATCTGAACCTTCACCATCCAAGTTTGCAGCTGAAACACAACACATACATTATATACATATACATATACACACACACACACACATACATACATTATATATATATATATATATATATAGTACTGTGCAAAAGCCTTAGGCTGATGATACACAGGGCAACTTTGCTTAAAAAAAAGTTGCCCGGCAAAATTGCTCAATGTTGCTTGGACACTTTCCTATTGAGAATGGGTAACATTTCTATCTGGATAATTTAGATCCGTTGTGGGCCCTGTGTCTCACCTGGTTGCCTGTTGACAGCAATATTATCCAAAGTTTTATCAGTATCATCAGCCTTAAGGCCACTAGTATTTTCACCAACAAAAAATAGTTTTAAGTCAGTTATTTCTTTCTTTTACTGTAGTGTGTCAGTAGGACATATCAGTTTATGTTTCCAAACATTCTTTTTTTCCATTAATTGTAATAATCCAGTGACATTTTTGTGCTCTACACAGAGATGTGATCTGATCATCATCCAGTCTGTCTGGAATGACATGAAGAAACAGAACAAACTGAGACAGACTAAATCCAGAAGAACTGTGGCAACTTCTCCAAGATGCTTCAAGAAACCTTCCTGCAGAGCTACAGTACTGTAAAAAGTTTTAGGCACTTGTGTAAAAATGCTGTAAAGTGAGGACGCTGTCAAAAATAATGCCATAGATAGATTTTCTTTATCAATTAACTTCTATTAAATCAAATCAACATTTGGTGTGACCACCCTTTGCATTTAAAACAGCTTTTGTCCTTGGTACACTCGTGCATAGTTTTTCAGGTAGCTTTGCAGGTAGCTTTCTTGTTCTCCACAGTTCTTCTGGATTTAGTCTGTCTTTAGTCTGTTTCTTCATGTCATTCAAAGTCAGACTGGATGATGATCAGATCAGATCTCTGTGTGGAGCACAAAAATCTCACTGGATTATTACAATTAATGGCCAAAATTATGTTTGGAAATATATATATTAATTATTATAATTAGCGCAAAGTTGTTAAATTACAAGAATAAAGTAGCAAATAAGAAGTTTATTTTTTGAATAAAGTTAATCATTTAGAGGAAAAGAAAATAATGTATTACATGAAACAATGTGTGTGCCAAATCAGTCTAATTTATTTTTGACTTTTTACTCGCAATATTTTGATTTCATTCTTGTAATTGCTATAGCTTTATTCTCGTGGGGGGGGTTTTAGATTATTTTGTTACGTGGCACTGAAATGCTGTCATACTTTTTTATTTCTCACCCATCATTGTTTTAATGAAAATAAATGCTTTTCTGATGTGATTTGAAATTATGAAAAGGAAGAAAATACTTCGCCAAAAGGCAGATTCAAACACAGGTCGATCGCGTCACTTTTACCATCTGCGCCATTAGAGCTGATGATTACTCTCTATCTTTTGTAGTGTTGACTATCACAATAAGAGATATATAAGGTGCCATTAAAGTGTAATATTACAATATACACGGTGAAGTAAAGTGCAACAGAATGCTAATAAATTGTAAATAAAATACTACACAGATATTACAGAATAAACTCTGTAATTCCGTATAATTTGACCTCAGATGAAACATGGTTAAAATCATGGCTATGTGCTGTTACATTTTACTGTTTTTTTTCCCTTCTTATTTTCCACCTTAGCTTTCATACTTTTACATTTTATTAGAGTATTCTGTTGTTAAGTATGCGCATGCGTTTTAATGACGTGTTACGTCACGCACAACGCGAAAACACCTAACGTCATCACGCAATGCAAATTACACATGCATGCGCTGTCACCACGTTAATTCGCATGCGTGTTATAGACATACCATACGTGACGTAGATACGTGATGTCACCGCGCTACAGTCTGCAGTGAGGGGTGTCTCCTAAATTTTGCTAACCTGGTGGAAACGGTTGGGAGCTGCATTGCTCCTCGCTGACTGCTACTTGATTCTCCTTCTCTATCCCTCTCTCACTCCTGTCACTCTCAGCGGCAGGCATAGGCTTCTGTTTATTTAGAAACCATAAAATGTCCTTCGCATCATCCTTCCTCTTCATGATTTCTACCTCTGCCAAACATTGTGGTTAACAAAAATCGCTGATTTTAAACACTTCAGTATTACACTTCAGAATAACTTAAGTAATACAATGTTTCCTGTACACTTTGCATTACATTTATTTACAACAATTAATGTCTGGCTGTTTGGTATGACCGAATAGGGATGTAAGTGTCAGACACCATTGTCCGTATTACTTCCCTGACCCTGAACTGTGCAACTGTGTTAACTAATATGTGAATCCTATATTAAATCTAACTTAGCTGCAAACAAATCAAAAGCTTAGGTAAAAATCCGTCGACTGTCCCGAGTGGCTTTCACGCTGGATATCGGGCACTCGTCGAGTCCTGAGCTGATTAGCTTTCTAACATTAGAGAAAGAGAACTTAAATGACATCAACCATAATATGCTTTTTTACTTTAAACT
Source organism: Schizothorax lantsangensis (assembly GCA_027422415.1). Lineage (NCBI taxonomy): Eukaryota > Metazoa > Chordata > Actinopteri > Cypriniformes > Cyprinidae > Schizothorax > Schizothorax lantsangensis. The sequence continues at coordinate 19,733,229 of CM049846.1, forward strand.
TGTGATAAATGGTATAGCCACACTTAACAAGGGTATGAGAAAACCCCCTCTTTGATTAATCATCCATTTTTTTCTCACGATGTTGATCTTTTTACTCGCAGCGTATTTGATCTCATCTTTTCTCATTTTTAATCTTCGGAACTGGGCGCTATTTAGAGGTATGGTGCCACGGAGAACGTTAAGAGCTATCTCGCACAACGATAAAATCAGTTGGTCTGATGCCGACTGTAAAATGACGCGCCGTTGTTTCGGTGATGCCTTATATAATAACTTTAAAAGAGGCAGGTTTTTACAAAGCCTGTCGCTCATTTTCTATTCACCAAAGTTTACCGTGTTCTTTTCTGCATGTACACCACCTGATGATCTGAAAACAGCCCTGATCTGAGACGAAAGCGCTCCGGCGTTTTAGCTTTAAAGTCAATCAAAAGGCATCCGAAGGGGTGATTGGTCGCGTCCTGATAACACTCCATAAAATATCTGGTATTACCGGGAAAAATCTGACGTCCTAAAACCATTATTTGCATCGAGTCTCTGGGGGTCTTGTACAAAATAATATAGTGAGTGTTCAGCGTAATAGTTCTACTGGTTTTACCTTGAAAAAAACAAATTCTGGGTTATCAATATAATGGAAAATGATTTATGATGCACATATTTTGTGAATGCTCTTGAGAGTTTGAATATGCTGATTCCATTAAATCATCACAAATTAAAATAGATTTCTTATTAGGAGGTAATACATTTTCATCCGTTAAAGATTTTGGAATACCTTCAATAAATTTAATATCAAACAATGACAAGAGTTCATCATACAAAGGTTGCCAGCATCCGTATAAAAACACAATATTATCAATTTTTACATCGATCATCTTGTCCGCATTACATAATAAATTCTTTACAAAGACGGTTTTCCCAGAGCCTGAAGGTCCAGAGATCACCGCAGAGAATGGGAATTGAAAACGAAAGTCAAAATCTTCTTCAACATAACCAACATCGCGTGATCCGGACATGCTGTTAATAACCGTAGGGTAAAGTACTGTAGTCGGGCAGGAGCACACGTTTGTCATAAACCACTTTGAACCTTTTCAAAACTGAACTATTATGCACCGTGAACTTCTTTTTATTCCGTACAATGGTCTCAGTACGTGTGAGCAGGGTTGTCGTGTCACGTGATGTCACATAAGCATGTACCAAACAGATCATACTTTCTAAGGAAATGATTTGTGCGTTTGAAGAATGGAGCGTCACCCCCTTCGCTTTAAGAGTCACTTTATTTTTTACGGTTTAAAAACTGTATGACTTAGGACCAGTTGCGGGCGAATTCCGTGATATTATCATCAGCATCGAGCTCATTAGTCAACTCTCCGAGATATGAGCCTGTTTGAGGCATCCATTCACCTTCTTTCGTAGAAAAGATAAGACTGTCTGTATGTACGTAAAAAATGCACGATCCTAATCTGGCCATAAGTTTGTATAACTCCATGCGGCCGTACGCAGTTGTAAACGATGCGATGAATATATTAACATCACGCGCGGGGGCTGGATCGTCTTCCGTGTAGCACCACTGTACCAGGGCTACCGAGTCTGAAACGAATTAGAAATGTTTAATGGCGTGACAGTTTCCAAATATATGACGGGCAAAATCTTCAGGATCTGTTAAAAGCTCGGTCGTGGGTAAATTACATCTAAGCCCGAATCTGCCCCAAAGGGAATTTAATAAAAATGTATTTATAGATCTACAGGCGGAATTAAGTGCAATTTTGTCAACATCTAGCTGAATGCCCTCCTTCTCAAAATACGCTTCGGCGTATGCCTGCTTTTCGGAGTCTGTCGTTACCTGCGGGGGAAATCCTGAAGCCTCTTGCTTGAATTTGAGAAACGTCTTAACATATCCACTGAATAAATCGTCTGATGTCTGAGGAAAGTGCCAGACTTCAACAATTTTGACAACCGAATACCCTTTAACGATAGCGTGCGAGAGTTCCACGGATGTCCAAACCCCTGAGATGGATCTTTCTTCATCACTGTGCTGACAGCTCTCCTGTAGTTGCAGCTCTGCGCAGGTGCGACACAGAGCGAACAATAGCTTCCCCTGAGGCGATTTGAATGGGATAAGCGGATGCAGTAGCTTACGTGGAGGCAGTACGGTACATTTAATAAGACCGAAATATGACTCGACCGGTTCAAAATCTTTTAAAATTATTTCAGGATGACCGATCGGGTAAGTTTTACGTGACTGCACGAAAGGGTACAGCGACGTAAAGTCTAAATATGAAATGCGCTCGTCCTCAGTAGCTTTATGGTAAAGCTTCAGGGCATTCATGCGCCCACTGAAAAGTGAATCCCTAGGATTCAGACGTTCTGGTGCTTCGTAATTACTCGTAAAAGCTCTGACATCAGGATCGTTTTGTTTGGCTTTTTCCCATTGACATTCCCACATGGTATGTACATTGAGATTGAAAGTCTTGCGCAAAACATCCATCTTATTATCAGTCTGTCTTCTGAGCACACCGTAAGGTATTTTTGACACAGGATTTAATTCGTTAGGATTAAAATGACAGTTACAACCATGCCAAAAACAGCCTAGATATTCCAAAGCTATTCTATCGCCGTTAATCTCATAATAGCCATCCACATAAAAAGACCCAAACTTGACTTCGCTGTGGTTTAACGCGTGATGTACGTCGACATTTTTGCTTGCTTTAATATATTCCAACCATTGGATGGAAGGGTTAGAATAAGCTTTGTATTGGTTAACGTAAGCGTTTTTGTGCGTTAGGGCTATCGTGTCTTTGGCTAGAAAAAGTGTTTTAAACACCTTCATAGCACAACCGGCGAGCGTTACACATCCAAAGGGGTCCACGTTCGTGCATTCGATAAACTCATCTCTGTATTTCATACACCCCTCTCGCAACAAAAGAACATCATTCTTGCAATACATTCCGAGTTGTTTTTTGAAGTCAAACACCTGTCCTGCTACGCTCTCGTACCAACTATCAAATTTTACTTGATCAGAATCAGACATTGTGTGGTATCCGTACAATTCTTTAGACGGATACGGCCCTACATAATTTGCATTTTGCAAACAGTTAAAATGATGGGGAAAGAACCCTTTTTCGTCCGTGTTTAGGTTTAAAGCCGAGGTCATTTTTGATAATTTCATAGGCAAAAAGCTGTAGCTGTCTATGTATCTCTGTTTAAACGCCTGATCGTATATATATACGAGTCTACATCCTTGGAGTATAATTTTTGGCGTCAACCCCTGACTTGTAAAATACTCGAGCAATATATAAGAATCGAAACCTGAAGTATTGTGCGCTATAAATGTAAAGTCCTCAAATTTTGGACGTCTGAAATGCTTAACCAATTTGTCTACGCAACCAACCCCTTCAGCCGTAAACTCCTCACCATCTTGCGAAATGGCACACACGTAATTTGCTGTATGTCTCCCGTTTTCGTGCATCGTCTCGAAATCATAATAAATATACCTTTCATCATGATCGCAAGGTTTTAGTGGTTGAATGTAACAGCTGTGATGCCCTTCATCTATCAGAATCTCGCTGCAATGTGGGCATTTGGACGGTGTGCAGGTGTGTGTTCAGGGGCGGATCTAGGGGTGGGGCCAGAGGGGCACCGGCCCCAGTTGAAATCTGATTGGCCCCTGAAGTGCCCCTGTTCTGTCAGTCATCGCTGATTTACATCAAGCTCTCTATTGGCTGCGTCGGTTCGTCGTTTGAAAATCAACCTGCTCAACAGTTTCTGTCTACAACTGCTAGTGCTGTGTTTTCAGTCACGGTCTTCGTCCCCTTTACGGTAAGTACCTATTCAAAACTTTAATTTGCCAGCTCTTGATGCTAGTGCGTGGTTAACTTTTTAACATTATTGTTTGTAAATATGTTTGTAAACATTTGAAATATATGTATATATATATATATATATATATATATATATATATATATATATATATATGTTGTATTATCGATACGATCTTAATAAAAAAAAAAAAAAAAAAAAAAAAGTCATATTACATATTGTCTTTTATTTATACTGCACACACACACACACACACACACACACACATTTATGATTACAACTCCTTTTATTTATTAAACATGAAATTATAGAACTGTTCTAGGTACATTACAGAGATTTACAGATCTGCACACACTGACTACAATTAAATGTATCGCAGAGTCGAGGTTTCAGTCTCTTTACAAAACGAACGACCATGTCATCATTTTTAATCGGATCATCATGATACATTTTAACAATATTTTCATAATCGTATCCTTTTGACATGTGATACAGAAAAAATACACAATGCTGACCACAAGCATCTGATGTGACATCTTGAATCTGCTTGTTAGAGTATTGCACACGAATAGAATTGTTTTTTAAAAAGTCCTGGACGACCTTTGAAAAACGTGGATCTTTAGGACCTCTGCCAAAGCTGTCGAAAAAACAACTAACGCCGTCCTTGTTTATGTAGACGGCCACCCAGTGTTGACCCGGTTCTGTGGATGGGTCGGTATTAAAAATAAGCATAGCCGGTAAATTCTTTAACGGGGTTTTGGGGAGGTAATCAGACGGAAGTACACCTAAAAAATACGTGCCGTACGCAATTTTATCCATAACAGCTGTTAGTTGGACGGTATTCATTTCGTCGTCTCAGTAATAATCGATCAGCACCTGTCTTCGGTTGGATATTTCAACGATCGAATCGAAAATCGCGTATACGATAATGGTTATGGACTGTGGGAGCGGTTGTCTGAATCGGGCTTCGAGTCTAATATTTCCCGATCTGGTTAGTGAAACGTGATTGGAACAATCTTCATCGGGTGATAAATTAAATCCATAGAGGGTGTAACCGTTGAGAAAATCCTGACGATCTATTGCCAGAGGGTGATTTTTAAGATGTCTTCCGGTAGATAATACGAGTTGATAAAAGTCCCTCACGGCAGATCCGTTCTCATATTCAGGCTGTAGGGGTTTGGATGGGATTTGGATACCGTCTCGATATAAAGCCATAAATTCCAGGTTAAAATGTTTAAAAGCAAAGGGGTTTTTATTGTACGCCCCTGAAAAAGATGTATTTTCCGTCATTGCTAAAATGATGGATTTTGGCAGCGTTCCTAGAAAAAGATTTTCCTGATTAGACACGCGAGATCCTACCGGTATAGAGAAATTCTTAAGACACACACATTCTATAGGATATTTAGCGGTGGTTGTTAGAAGAGCCTGTGCGTGTCCTAATCGACACCGTTCAACATAAATTTTTCTTGAAAGAAAATGTCACTATGAATGGGGGCTAGTAATTCTACGACGTTGCTGGCGTTGGTAAACGCCGCACGTCTCATTAACCCTGTATTTTCTCCTGCAGGGTCGGTAGCGTCCATGTGACCCGCGGTATCTCTGTAAAACAAGCCTGCTGAAAACACGCTTTCGAGGGTATCTTTTCCAAAGTTTATCAGCGCTTCGATCAAACACCTGTAAGGGTAAGTGCTAGAACTCTGCGTTATCAGGCGATCGCCTAGAGAAACATCCACCTGCGAGAATATGCATGCTCCTGGGTAATTTATTAAGCCGACAGGTGCGCCGTCTGTTATATCGGAACCGTCGGGCCTGGTTATTTTGATCCGTGTGTATAACAACGTGTTATTTAGATCGATGTAATCTTCACCCGTCCCCGCAATAAAAAATTATATCGGTGATGAATCCGTTATTGCCGATAGAGGAGGTATTTCGACGTAGGTGTTTTTTTCAATAGAAGTCTGGGTCATAGGTACTGTAAATAAATCTAGTTCGGATTTAATACATTCCTCCGACATGTTGTGGAAAAGAGACATGGCTTAGAATATAGTGTTGAGCGGTCTTTTCCTCCGGACAGTTTCCTTCACACATTTCGCGCGGGTGCGTTGTTAGCGTTTTGCGACCGTGCATTTCTTACTAGTTCGTTTAGCTTTCTTCACGCGGCCACTCCCCCTACGCATTCGTACACCGGGCGGTTTAAAAGATCCGCGTGACATAACCATTAACCCTTTACCGTTTTGGCCCTCGTTGTTATTATCGTTATACGATCTCGATAGGGCTGTGGTTACAACATCACTAGCTATATTTCTCGCAGCAGCTTTTAGATGTGGTTTTGCAATACTAAAACCTCTTTTCAACAAGGGTAGAGCGGTTCTGAAAAGGGCTTTGAAAATCCCTCCTATGCCGGCCCCATACATAACAGGACCACCGGCATATCCGGGTAAGCCGTTACCCGCCTGGTTTCGGTAGTACGCGACATAACGCTCGGGGTCCATAGGCGTACAGTTTCGTTAAAACTATTTCACAGGTCTAAAGTGGAGTTTAACCACAACTTTACCGTAAGTGAAACGGACGTGTTCGTTCTGATCGTCTTTGACTTCGATGCAAATGTCTGTAATATCAGATTTATTCACAGGCGCGTAATGCGGCTTATCGAATCTAACACTAACAATGTCGTTAGACGCACCCTCTATATGTACGGTTCTCAGTAGCGGAACGTGCGAACCGCCGACTGATTGGTATTCAATCATGTCTGTGTATATGTACATGCTATAAAAACCACCTCTTATGTCGGCCTGATGCGGCGCATACGTCACGACAGGTGCGTCATCAGTATGATCTTTGCCCGACTGCTTTACAGAGCCTAGAGACGTGCCTGGTTTTAACCCTAAAATAATAGCCAACTTCCCGTAAAACATTAAAGATGTGTTCGTCGGTGCTTTTAGAAATATCCTGTTTTTGACGTGATCGTAACCTATGGTCACTCTAGGTGGTAGATTTGCATTTATTTCTCTAACCAGAAACAACACATCCTCGTAATATCCTGGTTTTAAGGTATTACACACTTTAGAGATGTTTTGAAGATTTTTTTCTTTAATATAGATAATCAGACCCTCAGTCTCTTCGTGGTGTTTCTCATCATACCCCAGTATGCTGGGGTTCATGTTAATAGCGAATGCTGCGTCCTCCGCGTTAAATGTGAACCAGGTGATAGGATAATAAATTTCGATCAAACCAACCTCCCACTGTCCTTTGAGATTCATACTTTTGGCAAGTCTTGTTTTGTAATTAGAAATACGGTTGTCGGGGTATACGTCCATTGACGCATTGCAAGGAAGGGTAACGTAAAATCCACCTTCGCTCATGATGTAGATTTTCACGAATGATGCTTATGACAACCTCACCGTTACTTTAAGGATTCTGTATGTCTAAGATGTCCCGTTCCGGCAGCCATGACGAAAATTTAGTCGGCCATCCGCGCCATTTCGCGAGACAGAATACCTGATTGCCTCTCTTTTTTCGATCTAAAATCTTTTCTATTTTAAACGACTTATCTTGATTCACGATGATTTTTTGTATTTCTTTTTCATAAAAACATCCTTCGATAATATCCCCGTCATAGTCTTGTAATCTGTACACAGGTGGGTCCCGGGGTATACAGGCTGCTATAGTGAAAAACTCTTCTGTGTAATTCTGCTCATATCCCTTAGAAAACACATTTCTGACTTTAGACACCCTAACCAGATCGCCAATTTTATACTTAAAGACAGGTGCATCTTTACGCATCTTTCTGTACAGATTATTAAACACATCCGTTTCATTTCTTTATGAACGTCCAGGGGCCTCATTTTAATGCTTTTATGATAGCTCGCGTTATACCCATCTATAAGATCTTGTAAGACGTTGTAATAACTCTTTGAATTGATGGCTGTTAAAAACCTCGTCATTCTACCCCGAAGCGTCCGATTAAAACGTTCAACCACCGATGCCTTGACGTCACTTGCTGTGGCAAAATGATGTATGTCATACTTTTTCATCAGTTGCTGGAAATGTTTGTTAAAAAATTCGGTGCCTTTATCAGTTTGTAATTTTTGCGGCACTCTGTTTTCTTTGAGTATAGATTCGAACGCTTTCGTAACCTCCTTCCCCGTCTTATTTTTCAACGGACGAGCCCATGCGTACTTACTGAAAACATCTATACATGTCAGTAAAAATTTTATATTATCGTTTTCTTTCGAATAAGCAGACATATCAACCAGATCTGCTTGAAACTGGGCATCTTTCCCGTACACCATCACCCTATTGCGCTTGTATTTGACAGGTGCGGTTCTGTGTAATGTATGCATGTCCTGAGCAGCTAACCAATCCGTCACTTCTCTATCCTTCAGAGCTACTCCGTATTCCTGTAACACACCGCGTTTTAACCGATCTTTACCTCCCAAAGATCCAGGATCTGAGGGGTTGTAGTACACTTTTTTCATTAATTCAGACATGTTACATCAATGCTTTTTTCAGAAAATAATGACGGCTCTGTTAGTGTCAAGGGTTTTTTATTTACAACGTATGTAGAAGTGATAGTCAAACATGATTGGTTACACAACATCTAGATATTGAAGGAATTTCACACACATTACAATATTTTTCTCAATCATATATTCAACTAATACATCAATAATTTTACACACATCAGCCGGTTCGTTTCTCGACAATAGCATCACACATACATCGGTTACATAAGTACAAAGACATAAAATGTTGCCTATTTTAAGACTTTCTTCAGATCCAGGCATGATTTCAAGAATGTTTTTAACAGTCGTACGGGCCTCATACCCCTTTGCAATACACTGATTCGTCATAACGCACCACTCATTCGACATACGCCGTACAACTGTCATTTGACTTTTTAACTTCATTAAATGTTTATTATCCACATAACAATTACTCTCATCATCGATAATCTTATACAATAAATGTATTATTTCTCTCTTAATTTGTTGTTTAAATAAGAGTTTTGTCAGACAGGTTGTGTTGCAGAGATTCCCCATGTTCTCAAGATAGTCAGAGTCCGCAGGTGCGCTTTTCTTCCAGCTGTCAAAGGCGTCATAAACAGCCTGTTCACAGGTTTCATCCACAAGTTTCGTCCTGAGTTCGGCCAATCCCCCCACTATGAACATTTCATCTCTGAGGTCACACAGAACAGCATCGACAACACCCTGAATTCTTTGGAGATGCGGTGATAAACCGAACAGTTTCAAGGTATGGGACAGAATGTGTTTTAGATCGGCTTTACACACTTTACCCCTCAGTTCTTCAAAACATCCCAGAAAATAGTATGCAGGGGCCTCGTAGAGGCATGAATGCTGTGTTTGGGAAGGATGTTCCGTCTCACAACCATAACAATTTTGTTTTAACTGTCTGTCAACCAGATGTTCCAGAATGATCCCGACAACTGCTTTAATGATTTTATGTCTGGTTACACCGATGCACCCGTCGACCGTGTCCAAGATTGCTGTACCCGATGCGGCATCGGCGGCTATAGAATCAGGCGTTTGAGGCGGTCCGTACTTCGCCATGAATGCGAGGTTATGATACCCCAGTTCTGTACAAAGTTTGTTCAGCCAGGTAATGTTGTCCGTAGGCGGTCCCGCAGCGGACGCGTTGTCGTTGCATACAAAACTAGGATATGTTGAAATGTTTTCTTGGGTCATGTTGATGGCTTTAGCGGTTGAAGTCTATTACCTCTGAGAGTCCTGCCAGGCTGTATTTAATGGTTCTAGAATGTAGGCGGCGCTACGTGAACATCTCTCCGACTGGTCACGCACCATTCAGGATGAAACAATTTCACCTTTATGCTATTGTATCTGTCAAATGCTTCGCACCATTTAAACAATTTGTCAATCTTTCCGAATATGTCTTCTAACGCAGGTACATCTTTCCATCGAAACAAGAATTTAATACTATAGTATTTGAGATGGTCCTCTTCAGATATTGGCCAAACGCGTTCAGGCAGTCCTTCGGTGCTATCGCTACAAAGTATATAAATGTAATCATCAGCGTGTTTGTTGATGTGATCCCCCAATACTCTGTAACGCATTCCAGGTGTGATGCCGTTCCATTCCCCTATAAATAGAGGATCGTCGCAACCGTCTTTTAAATCACGCCAAACATAGTTGTAAAATAAACACCAGTCTTTTACGGTGAAAAACAAGTCGGGGTCATCGCTGGTGTCGTACGTGAACCTTTCATCACTGTCCACGGTACTCAACCTGACCTCCCTGTTGATCTTGTCAAAGTTGTAACAGCATATGCGTTTACCGGATAAATGAAACTCGCGCTTAACATCATCCAAAGGTTCGTGGAGGAAATTGGTCAGACACGGCCTGTGTTTCATCTTCCTAGGTGCCAGTGTGAGATCACCCATAGCGCCCTCAACGGTCTTCTCGGGAGTTTTAGGTGATGATGCCTCGGCCATTGTTGCAGAATAATTACTGTTTTTCCAATTTCGTAAAACCTACGTACGTATTTTGTGTCTAGGTGCAGCTTATGGCATACTCAACGCGTCTTTTTAAACACGTCGCTACATTCGGGGGCTATCGCTGCACAAGTGTTAGGGGTTGGTCGTAGGCGTGGTTGGTGTGCGGCACTCTCGACCTCATTCTGAGTTTGACAACACAGAGAGCGGTTATCTGACGGACGCTGCTAGATGGTCGGGACTCTTTCTTTTCTGTCGTGACTAACTTACCTAAAATGTAACGATAGACAACCATAGAGATTTTGACTACTGCCGGATACTGTTGTTTTAAGGATTTTCGTTTATTTTTAGATGACGGCTCTTTTTTACTTTTTGTGATAACTTTTAAACTGTATTGTCACAAGATTTTGACGTGTATGATCTTACTTAAAGGTCTGATATTTTTATTTCACAACACGGTAAGATAAGACAGCATTTTCTAATGCTAACGAACGTGTTTGGCGCTTTTTTGTTAGATTAACAAACACTCTCAACTCTTCTTCTTTTTATTTAACTTTGTCAAACTATCTATAATTGTAATGATAGAAAAACTAACGTATCTAATGCTTTATTTTCTAACTTTGCCTAAATTGTTTTAATTACAATAACACGTCTTGACTTGTAGGGAAAACAATCATTGCACGTTTTACTCGTATATTTGATGTGAAAACACTTTAATAAAAACTTCCCCTTTAACATGATTTTGCCATTTAAAAGTTTAAAAGCACATAACAATGGTCCCACACACAAAAACAGTCATAAATTCCTTAAACACACTGGAGTGGATAACCAGATCGCCATTTAGATGTTGGGGGTGGACAAACAGGTGTCCAAAACAGATGTCCAGTTATGGCGGGAGGGATTGGGGGCTTGGTGGGTGGGATTTTTATGAGGGGCAATAAATCAAATTTTTTGAGACAAGGTGCCCTACCATCTCTCTAGCAACCGTCAGGCTTGCTATACTCTCTGCCGGCGGGCTTGGGGGAGCCGCGGATGGCGGCAAGCTTGCGTGGGCCGCGAACGGCGGCGGGCTTGGGAGAGCTGCGAATGGCGGCATTGAATTCCCCGCGGACGTTGGGCTTGGAAGAGTGGTCTCTGGGCCGTGCGATGTTCACTATGGTGGTCCAGGAGCGCCATCTCTGGCTGTGTCTGGCCGAGATGAGAGAGACTGACAAGATGCAGTTCTTGAATGTCCCTGTGTCCCAGACCTGCCTTTTGACTGGAATTTTCACTAGTAAATGAAGATTAAATAATCAAATAAATTGCTACTGAATTTGACAGTGATACCCTCCAGTGAGTTTATTTATTTTATTTTTTATTTTATTATTATTATTATTTTTTTAGATATTTAAATGTATTTGGAAGTCACATCAAATATTAATTAGGGTAAGCAATTAAAAAGATGAACAATGACTAGGCCCCAGCCTGGTGCAAAGTTCCCTTGAAAGGTCCTTCAAAGACTTTTAGTTCAGCTCATCTTCAGTCATTTTAAATTCTCCTAAAAATCTATCCTCTGTAATCCGGTGATCAATGATATTTTAAATTGTGGGGTGGTGCAGACTGTCTTTGATTGCAAAGACTAGGCCGCAGCCTGGTGCAATGTTCGCTTGAAAAGTCCTTCAAAAACATTTAGTTCAGCTCATCTTCAGTAATTTTCAATTCTCCTAGAAGAATAATCTATCCTATGTGTAGTGTCTTAACTTGTATGTAATGAAATCAAAAGGAAACGGGACGGCTCATCTTACAACATTATCAACATGCCGGTTTATTCTTCTCTCTTTTCTTCAACTCTACTCCAGCCGAAAATTCACTCACACAGCCTCTAGCGGATTGCCCAGTATTACAATCTATGAACACTAACACAGGACATAACACTCTGTAATCCGGTGATCAATGATCTTTTAAAGTGTGAGGGTGGTGAGTGAGTCAATGAAGAACTGTACTTTATTACATTTATTATATTCATTAGTCGTCATCTAACAGGGTATTTTGCATATTAAATTTGAGTGGGTGATACAGGAAAAAATTAAAATAAAAAAAAATTAAGATTCTTATAACACTAAATGTAACAGACTTAGCAAAATATAGTTTAATAACATTCAGAAAATTTTAAATTGCAACTAACACATACCGCTTTGATACTTCCAGATGTTCAGGCCCAATTTAAGCCGTGCAAGTCTGCATGCATGGAAAATTATTTTGGATATAGAGATTATACAAGGCTTATACAAGGACAAGGATATAATCATTTTTTAAGTGTCTTCATTTTAATCAGTGTCTGGTGCAGTAATAATAATAAAAAATATATAAATAAAATAAAAAAAATAACTTTATTATAATTTTTTTTAAACAATGCTGTAATCTAGTCAAATTTAATTTGCATTTGACATATTGCAATTGACATATTTACGAGGCTTAAAACATAACATGCACATAAAAGGTATAAACCTTTGCATATAAATGTAAATTATAAAATTATATGCCAAATCAATGTCTGGATGGTTTACTGTGCGTAATGCATAAAGGTGTAATAAATGCAGGCCATTATTTCTTATTTCTTTCTAATTGCAACAAGTCATTGTCTTCTATAAGGTAGTCATTGTATTTCATCATTTATACAATGCAGGCCCAGAATATGGCTGTCATAGAGAGAGTTACTATAAGTGCAGTCCAAGGCTATACTGCAGAGAACAGAAATAGAGGTTTAGACTCACCCACCAACACATAGTAGTGCTGCTATTGTGATGATTATACGGGAATCCATCAGGGCACAGAACTGTATTTTTGCTTTCAGTTTCAGCAGTTGTTATGAAAGCCATCCTCAGTACCCAAATGGCCAAGGAATATGTTTTAGCTTAAAATCTTTCTTTTCACTGTTTACAGACAAAATACTTTCAGATATTTATCTGTTTTTTTTTTGCTTTTGTTTTTTTACTTTTATATGTTGGTATAGAATATTAAAGCAGAAATGTATTTATCGCATCATCTTTGTTTCTCAATTACATGGTTATCTTTGTTTAAAGATAAGATTTATGAAGACTTCCCTATCATTTGTTTTTTGGTATTTTTTTCTGGTTTTAGTAAAATGATGTAACATTTTGGCGTAAATATGCAAAATAGTAAACCAAAACTTGAAGATAAAATAGCAAATATCTGTACAGCTACAGTAAATTTTCCAGGAGAACTGACATAAGCTGGGATAAATGTGAGCCAGACAGCACAGAATATGAGCATACTGAATGTGATGAACTTGGCTTCATTGAAGTTATCAGGGAGCTTCCGAGCAAGAAAAGCCAGAACAAAACACAAGATTGATAGCAGGCCAGTATAACCCAGAACAGCCCAGAAACCAACAGCTGAACCTAAGTTACATTCAAGGATGATCTTTTCTCTGTAATAGCTCAAATTCATATATGGGAAAGGGGGGGATATTGTTAACCAAAGCACACAGATAATCACCTGTATTAATGTTAAGGAAACAACACTGAGTCTCTGTTGAAGAGGCCCAAACCATCTCATGACATTACTTCCTGGAAGTGTAGCCCTGAAAGCCATTAATACCACTATTGTTTTCCCCAGAACACAAGAGATACAGAGGACAAAAGTGATCCCAAATGCTGTGTGACGTAACATACAGGACCATTCAGTGGGCCGACCAATGAAAGTTAGTGAACAGAGAAAACACAGTGAGAGTGAGAAGAGCAACAAGAAGCTCAGCTCTGAGTTGTTGGCCCTTACAATAGGTGTTTCCTTATGAAGATAAAACAGAAAAGATACTATTGCCGTTAATAACACCCCAAAGAAGGAGAAAATACAAAGCACCATTCCCATGATTTCTGTATAGGAAAGGAATTCAACCACTTTTAATACACATTTGTCTTTGCTTTCATTCGACCAGTACTCCAAATCACAAGGAAAACACTCATTAGAATCTGTGAAGGAAAAAAAAAAAAAGAAAAATGGACAGTATTATATTTTATCATATGTTCATGAGAGGTACTCAGGCACAGGTTTTTTTTTTTTTTTTTACCAGTTGCATTGTTGATTTCTCCCTCTGCACATGGAATGCAGTCATAACAGCAGATAGGTTGTCCTTTTAGCACAGCCTTCCTAGTGCCAGGGGGGCAGCTCTCACTGCACACGGACACAGGCAACTATGCAAAAAAAATTTTTTCACACAAAACATGATGAAGTCTTAAATTAATTGATTGTCTCCATGGAATAATTGCTTTTATGCTTTGTTTTTTATGCTTTTGTGCAATTGCTTTATACATATTTCATACACGCTTTTTAACTGTTCTTCAGTTGTTGTTCTTTTCATAATTAAATGGTTATTTTACATGCCCCCTTATAATTTATTATATAATATTGATGTACCTGTCCAATGTTTCTTGCCCATAAGACACGTTCCTGATTGACCCGAAGGCGTTGTTCTGAAGACAGTGAGCTGTCATACACTCCCACATGCTCAAACTGCAGACCTACATTACCAGCAGGCTGCCAGTTCACCAGGTCATATCTCGCCGCTGGATCACCACTTGCATCAAAGAAAATTTCTTCACCTGTTTTAACAGTGAATCTGACATCCCTCATATACGCCAACATCTGAGAGGAAAGACCAGAAACATAATTAGTTTCAGTATGATTTTCTACTGTTGTGTTTTGTGTTCTTATATACCTTTTGTGGTGTGGGTTGTTCTTTTGTGCTACTGTTGGTGGAGGATTTCATGTCCTTTAATGCGTTATGTAGTGTATGTGCAACAGCATACACTGCAGTGTACACTTTATTTGCTATTCGTAGCTCTGATACATCAGTATATTCATTTTGCAGCTCTGCCAGTTTCTCTGAGCCAGTACAAGTACCACTATCAGTGGTCCTGAAAGAGCACTGAAAAGTTGTTTCCCAGAATTCTTTTAAAATTTCATTGTTTGGTTCTTGATCAGGGTGCACATTCACTAGGAACTCTCGCAGGCCCATTAGTTTGGCATTTGCTATAGCAAAACCCAAAGCTCCAGAAAGGAAACTGTACTCCTTTGTTTCTGCAAGAGTTCGAGAAGTGATCCAGGATTCACTCCCAACCCACTGCAGCCCTGTGATGTTGTGTTGCACCATTACTTTCAGGAGGGGAATAAAATCTCCTAATGCAACAAAAGCCACCACCACCTTGGCGGTGCCCTTCTTTATCACTTCTAGTGTCTTCAGAAACTGCTCTTTTGGATCAGTGCTTAATATGGCCTCTGAGTATTCAATACAAACACCCTCTTGTTTTGCAGCCTCCTCAAATGCTGCAATGCCGTTATTACCATAGTCTCCATGACTCCTGACCGTCCCAACCCAAGTCCAGCCAAAGTGCTTTACAAGCTGAGCCAGTGCTCTGCTTTGGTAATAATCACTGGGTATTGTTCTGAAGAAGGATGGGTATCTTTTTCTGTCACTCAGGCAAGCACATGTGGCAAAATGACTGATCTACAAGAAACATAACCACTTTATATCAGTACTATACAAATAATGTTATTTCCATAAACATTACAAATGCTACAATCTAAACATTGCTTACAACAATTGTTATCATTTTAATTCAAAGCA
The DNA here is from genome assembly GCA_027422415.1 of Schizothorax lantsangensis. NCBI lineage: Eukaryota > Metazoa > Chordata > Actinopteri > Cypriniformes > Cyprinidae > Schizothorax > Schizothorax lantsangensis. The sequence goes on from CM049846.1 coordinate 19,749,134, forward strand.
TTTATAAATGGTTCATGTTCCTGTGCTTCATCATGATAACAAGGAGCAGATAAGTAAGAGTTCTTACAACAGGTATGCTGAAAGGACCAACTACTGAAGCCAGTGCTATGGTGGGAGAGGAGTTTGACTCTCCAACAATGGCATAAACAGCTGATGGTCTATAGCAGGATGTTTCACTCAAAGTCTGTTTATAACCATTCATCAAAGACATGCTTGAAAGAATAGTTTGAGCTATAGAGCTACAGGAATCATATATCTTATAGCCCAAAGTAACCCCAGGTAACAGGTGTGTGCTATTATTTATCTCCTCAATAGCAAAAATCAGTGTCTGAGCAAATTTAAACCCACGCAAGTTGAAGCTGTGGAAATAGAGCATCAGTTGTGTGTCTTTCATTCATGCAAGATTATCAGAATTATTTATTTACTTATTTTTTAAAGAATCTCTAATGTCAATTCCAAAGAGTTGTTTTCATACAGACCTGCCACATGTAGTTGGTTCTGGTTTGGAAGTGAAGTTATGCATATTTAACAGAGCACTTCTGTGGAATGATAAAACTGCCCCAATATTGATATCTTTTTGTGCAGAAAGTAGAGGGAGGACAGGCTGACCAAGCAGTCTGCAGACTTGTGCTGAAGCTGGAACATAGACCCCATACACCAAGAGCAGTAGTTGCAGCAGTGACACAGTCCTTTTTGCCATGCCAACATGTATGCAGGGCAGGAACCTCTGAGAAAGAAAAGGGACAGTGCTTCCTTTTATTGTGTCTTCAAATGCCCATTGGGGTTGGCATATTGAATACTCAACTATAGATTGGCTATTTTATTTGTAAAGATTTTATTGTATTTGCCCAGATTTTCATGTTACACCCTAAAGTTTCAGAAGCTGTAAATTGCAAAGACCCCAAACTTGATGGAATGTTTCAAAATCCCAATTGCTACTCAGACAAGAGCACACAAATCCAGTCCACTGGGTAGCGCTATAATAAGTACAAGGATTACGGAATTGTTTATGTAAACGTTAAGAAATTATTTATGTCAGTGTATAAAATTCCTCCTAGGACATTTCTGCATCTATCATCTAGTGATCCTCATGACAAAAAGTAAGCAAAGCAATTTGATTCATCAAAGCATTGCACAAATAAAAGACAATGACATTTTTATGTTGCTCATTTTGACTATTTTACCTATGTCTATGGAACACATAGTGAGAAAAAAAGACAAACAGATAAAATTACATTCAAGGGTGCAACAACTGAAAAAAATAAAAAAAATAACTCTGCATATTTCCACATCCATTTGGAATTTAGCATGTTTTTATTTTATTTTATGTTGAATTAATAAATTACAAATGCATTATAGCTTAAAGTGCCCCTATTATGGATTTTGGAAAATGAGCTTTCATGCAGTGTGTAACACAGCTCTTAAGTGAATGAAAACATCCTGCAAAGTTTTAAATCTGAAAGTGCACCGTGTATAAAATTAGTGTCTCTCAAATGAAAGAGTCGACTCTGAATCATTGAAACGAGTCGTTTTTAAAACGAATCCCAAGCCGTTTCATGTTGACGTCAACATGAAGCATTAGCATATTGCCCGCCCACTTGTTGCGCACGCAGACCCGGGAAAACTTGATTTTCGCGTTGGTCTGAATGAAAATGCAAATTCATTCTTCGCCACTAGATGCCGCTTTTTGAGCGTTAAAAGCTTACAAACACTGCTTTATATGAAATCGACCAATCACCGCAGATTAGCGTCACGCAAAGGAGGGGTTTGGAAAAATTAATCATTGAACTAATCGTTTGGGAGTCGTTGAGCAAATAAGGTAAAAATAAATGCATATTATAAGAAAATGAAAGTATTTTTCCAAAACCAAAAAATGAACCTTTCATAACCCATAATAGGGGCACTTTAAACAATTTTTTTTAACCTATATTTGTGGAATCATAAAAAAATAAAAAAAATTATTTATTTTATTTTTATTTATTTATTTTTCCCTCCACTGAATCCTTCAGTGCCCCCAAATTCAGTTCAATTCAATTCAATTCACATTTATTTGTATAGCGCTTTTCACAATACAAACTGTTGCAAAGCCGCTTCATAGACAATTTGGTAGTTTTGTATGTTGGTTCAGGGTTGGCATAATCTGAGGTCCTCTGAGGGGTTGGCATCATCTCTTGTCAGGTATTCAGTCATCTCAGATCTTTGTAAGGGTTGGATCCAGACTGAAGCTTGTTGGGATGCCCATCCTGTGGCAGAAAGAGAAAAACAAATATAGGAAAAACTCTAAAACCAAGGAAATAATGATGTGTTCAACCTAAGTGAAAGAATGATAATATGCAATTGATAAGATATAATTGAAGTACAAGGTTATGAGATGGCTAAAGATATGTGTCTTTAGTATAGATTTAAATAGAGAGAGTGTGTCTGAACCCCAAACACTGTCAGGAAGGCTGTTCCAGAGTTTGGGAGCCAAATGTGAAAAAGCTCTACCTCCGTTACTGGACTTTGCTATTATCTTACAAAAAGTCCAGAGTTTTGTGACCTTAGGGAGCATGATGGATTATAATGTGATAGAAGAATATTTAGGTAAGCATAAGCTAAACCATTTAGGGTATTATAAGTAAGTAGTGATATTTTGTAACTGTGTAGTGACTGTAAGCCAGCGTAGAGACTGCAAAATTGGGGGAAAACAAATTGTCATATTTTCTTGACCCGATAAGGACTCTAGCAGCTGCATTTTGGAGCTACCTGTAGCTTGTTTATTGAAGATGCAGAACAACCACCTAGTAGTGCAATAAGTAGTACAATAGTCCAGTCTTGAGATTTTGAATGCATGAACTAGCTTTTCTGCATCAAAAACAGGTAACATGTTCCATAGCTTGTAAATGTTTCTAAGATGGAAGAATGCTGGTTTTGTAATGTGAAATATGATTTTCAAAGTTGCTATCTAATGTAATGGGTATTACTGTTGTACCATGGCGCAGTATGATTTTTTTTTTTTTTTTTTGACAGGGGCAAAAGCTTCTAATGTATTAGAAAATATAGTGCCATTATTGCTTGTCATTTCATCTAGTTCATGTGCATTTATGGGTACATGGAGCAGTTAAGATAAATCAGACAGGTTATTTGTGAATCTATCTTTAGTGGTTGGAACAATAGTTCTACCCAGATTATAAGGGGGAGCCATATATCCATAATATGCAGCATGCACGATACAAGGTAGTGGCCAGTAACATAATCACTTTGAGGTACAATACGTATATCAGTTAGATCAATCCCATGCCATATAATTAAATCTAGCATATGATTAAAATGATGAGTGGGCCCTGTGACATTTAACTTGACCCCAAAAGAGTTTATCAGGTCTGCAAACGCAAGTCCTAACACATCATTTGTATTATCAACATGAATGTTAAAGTCTCCAACAATTAACATTTGAGCTCAACATTAACCAAGATGTCTGAGAGGTATTCTGTAAACTCTTAAAGGAAATTTGCATACGGCCCTGGCGTCTATACACGGTAGCCCGAGCAAGAGATATGAAAGATTTTTTCTGCATATCTGACAGTTAAAAATTAAACAGAAGTATTTCAAATGAGTTAAACCTGTATCCTCTTTTCTTTTTTTTTATTGTTTATTTATTGTAGAACAAAGCCAGCATACATGAATTACAAAAACTATATACAAGCCAGGGTTTGCATTAAAGGAAAGATGGAGAAAAGAAAAGACAAAAAAAAAAAAACACTCTAGGGGGGACAAGCCACATTTATACACACCTGAATTACCAACTACTTATCTTTCACTGCAACCCGAATTCTGGAAATGTTGGGACTTTTTTATTTTTTTATTTTTTATTTGAATAAAATGAAAACTAAAAGACTTTAAAATCACATGAGCCAATATTTTATTCACAATAGAACATAGATAACATAACAAATGTTTAAACTGAGAAATTTTACAATTGTATGCACAAAATGAGCTCATTTCAAATTTGATGCCTGCTACAGGTCTCAAAATAGTTGGGTCAGGGGCATGTTTACCAAGGTGTAGCATCTCCTCTTCTTTTCAAAACAGTTTGAAGATGTATGGGCATCGACGTTATGAGTTTCTGGAGTTTTGGTGTTGGAATTTGGTCCCATTCTTGCCTGATATAGGTTTCCAGCTGCTGAAGAGTTCGTGGTCGTCTTTGACGCATTTTTTGTTTAATGATGCGCCAAATGTTCTCTATAGGTGAAAGATCTGGACTGCAGGCAGGCCAATTCAGCACCCATACTCTTCTACTACGAAGCCATGCTGTTGTAATAGCTGCAGTATGTGGTTTTGCATTGTCCTGCTGAAATACACAAGGCCTTCCATGAAATAGACGTCATCTGGAGGGGAGCATATGCTGCTCTAAAACCTTTATATACATTTCAGCATTCATAGTGCCTTCCAAAACATGCAAGCTGCCCATACCGTATGCACTTATGCTCCCCCATACCATCAGAGATGCTGGCTTTTGAACTGAATGCTGATGACACACTGGAAGGTCTCCCTCCTCTTTAGTCCAGAGGACACAGCATCTGTGATTTCCAACAAGAATGTCAAATCTGGACTCGTCTGACAATAGAACACTTTTCCACTTTGAAACAGTCCATTTTAAATGAGCCTTGGCCCACAGGACACGACGGCGCTTCTGGACCATGTTCACATATGGCATCCTTTTTGCATGATAGAGCTTTATTTGGCATCTGCAGATGGCACGGCGGATTGTGTTTACTGACAGTGGTTTCTGGAAGTATTCCTGGGCCTATTTAGCAATGTCAATGACAGAATCATGCTGATGAGTGATGCAGTGTCATCTGAGGCCCCGAAGACCACGGGCATCCAACAAAGGTTTTCAGCCTTGTCCCTTACGCACAGAGATTTCTCCAGTTTCTCTGAAACGTTTGATGATGTTTTGCACTGTATTTGATGAGATTTGCAAAGCCTTTGCAATTTGACGTTGAGGAACGTTGTTTTTAAACTATTCCACAATCTTTTTACATACTCTTTCACAGATTGGAGAGACTCTGCCCATCTTTACTTCTGAGAGACTCTGCCTCTCTAAGACATCCCTTTTATGTTACAGACCTGATGTCAATTAATTTAATTAGTTGCTATATGTCCTCCCAGCTGAATCTTTTCAAAATATCTTGCTTTTTCAGCCTTTTGTTGCCCCTGTGCCAACTTTTTTGAGGCCTGTAGCAGGTATCAAATTTGAAATGAGCTCATTTAGTGGATAAAAGTGTAAAATTTCTCCGTTTAAACATTTGTTATGTTATCTATGTTATATTGTGAGTAAAATATTGGCTCATGTGATTTGAAAGTCTTTTAGTTTTCATTTTATTCAAATTTAAAAAACGTCCCTACATTTGCGGAATTCGGGTTGTATATTTTAGTCTGGTTATTATATAAGAAAGTTTCTCAATAAATTCTAACTGGGGCTGTCATGATATTAGATTTTTCACACCACGGTTATTGTGGCCAAAAGAATTCACAATATCGATATATCGCAATATCTATAGAAACCTTGGGGAATCAGCCTAATTAATTTTTACTTTGTTAATTTAGTTTTTCTTTTTACCCAATGAACATAAGGAGACTGATAAACACAGGGCACATGCATTTTCACTTCTTCTTATTCTTCTTCAGGTCACAGCTGATCTGAGACCCTGGCTTTCTCTGTCTTAATAATAAGAGAGAAAATACTGTCAAGCTCAACAGCATGATGAATAAATATTAACATCAAAACTGATACTTTAACCTGTTAATGTCACACCCATGGACGTTTTGTTGTGTTTTTCATTCTCCATGTGCTCTGTGTGACCTAGTTTCTGTCTCTCGTTAATTGTGTCATTATGTTCAGGCGTGTCTCATCATTATCCTCATTTACGTTCCCCATATAAGTTGCATTCTGGTCTGTGTTTCTTCGTCCGGTCTCGTCGATATATGTGTGTGTTTGCTACCCTCCTTTATGGATTACCTCTATGTGGATTATTAAAGACTGTTGATCATTACTCTTAATCATCGTGCTTCTCTCCTGCACCACACCGTGACAGAAGACCGGACCTTACAAAGTAAAGCGGCATGTTTCCCTGTGTTTCCGTTTGTGTTCAGCCTTTTTTTTGTTTTGTTATGAATGACCCTGCCTGCCTTCTCCTCATGCTGGAGCAGAGGAGCCTTTCCCTCGAGGACCACACTAGACTGTTCGTGGAAATCGCCAACTTTACCCACTACCCGGACTACTGCCTCTGCACTTTCTACAAGACCAGCCTGAACGATGAGTGCAGAACGCGGTTGTCCGGAGATGGTCCTCGGGGAAATTTCACCGTCTTTGTGGAGTGGGTGCTGGTGTCCTGTGGATTGCCGCTGACCGTGGACTTCGCGGACGACGACACCAGCCCCATTTCTGACCCAGAGTCCAGCCCACCATCACCCCGAGCCGCGGAGCGTCAGCCCGAGCCCACCGCGGACGGAGAGCCAGAGCCCAGCGCGACTGAAGAGCCATCGCCAAGTGGAGCGACAGTGCTGAGGATCGCCCTGGAGCCAGAGCCCATCACATCTGATCAGGTGCGAGAGCCGGCTACATCGCACGCAACAGTGGATGTTACAGTGGAGCATGAGGGTGCTGAGGAAAGCCCCGCCCACTGCACCGCCGCTGAGGGTCAGCAGTCGCAGGACTCTGAGGACTTAATAGATTGGGATACTTATGCAGACATGCCGGTTCTGCTTCTGCCTTTATCTGAACTCTCTAGCTACCCTGAATTACCTACCTACCTGGATTTCCCTCCCACCCACCCACCCACCCTCCCTCTCCTGCCGCCTCCTATCATTCCTGCCACTTCAGCTCCGCTACTGCTGCTTCCTGGCAGCCCCTCTGCTCACCCTCAGCCCACCATCTGTGCAGTGGGATCGCCGCGGGTCTGCCCTTCTCTAGTGTTGCTTTCGTCATCGAAAATTATGACTAAATATCGTCGTCAGCGAACCTTTATCACATGACGAAAACGAGATGAGACTCAACGTAAATGCTGGTCATGTGACGATGACTATAATTAAATGTATAATGCAATATTGTTGACGAATAAAAACGAGACTAAATGTGGTTTACAAAATAAAAACTATGCTAAAATGTCTCTTCATTTTCGTTGACCAAAATGAGACGAAACGAAATGTTATAACGTTATTTTGTCTCGTTTAGTCGCATTATTATTATTATTATTATTATTTTGCAGTATTTCTATTTCCTGTGTCTCACTTTAGGGGCTGCATCAGGTCGCACTGCGCAGACGCAGGCGATGTCACTTCCTCAAGCCCCACTCGCGGCATTATTTAGAAGACGACAACAAACAAAGTTAAGTCTGACACAGAGAAAGGGACCGATGGCCGGCTGTTGATTGGTTGGTAAAATAAATGTTGTAAATTCAAATCAGAGCGTCTTCCGTGTCTGGAATGGATGTATTCTTGAGTCTATAAGGTAACAATAATATAATAAGATAACCTTGTTTGAAATGGGTTTGGCTAAAATAAAATTTTGGTTTCATCTATACTACTAGGTACTGTAATGCCTTGGGGAGCGAGAAAACACACACACACACACACACACACAAGGACATTCCTCACCTCTGTAGTAATTAATTTACTCTTTTACATTGATTTAATTTTAGCTCTTTTGTTTTAAGCTTTATTTTGAATTTCAGCTTTAGGGAATCTTAAAATTCTAGATTAGTATGATCAATTGATATTAATCAAAACGTCCAATTTATACCTTGTTTAACACTTGTCCAGCGAGTCGTTAAGTTTCAGTATATTCTGATAAATTCTGTTTATTTTCGTGGCCACGATATAATACAGAATTATTTAAATAACCGTATGACAGTTATGAGCATATAGGTAACGTTATCTTTTAGGCAAAGCTTGATTTGAAAATTACACACCAAAACACAGAACACTTCTCTATGAATCGAACAAGAGTTTATTTACTATCTTACTAACATACATGAACTAAGCTAAATAACACAAACACAAAATACATACACACAGGCAATGACTTGTTGCAATTGAGAATGATTAAAATATAGCACTGTTTTACACGATTTTACTCGTGTCGATCATCAAATGGAGAACTCTCTTAATTTTACTTTAGAGATAGATACGACCAGTTCAGTAGAACAGAGACTTTGTTTGATTACTTGCTTTTAAGTTGAAATGGTGCTGATCTGTCGTTGCGTTTCTCGGCTCGAGGGAATTCCGCCTGTCGTCGTCGCGTGACGTCACTCTGGGGATGCCCTTCTGTTGGTTTGACTGCTCGGTGTTGTTTGATGGCTTGAAGTTGCTTTCGCGTAGCTTCAGACTTTCAAGAGTTTCTTCAGAGATTTGACGAGATGTTGGTTCAATCTTCGAGACTCGGCCTAGATGTTGAAGGCTGCGAGTTCTTTTGGAGTAGCTCCAAGTTTCAAAGAAGCGCGCGGTTTCCAAGCAGAGCAGAGAGAGAGAGAGAGCAGCTGGGAGTCAGTTTTAGACGGAGAATTCGGTCCCTCCCACTAGATGCTCTTCCAATGAAAAGGGTTCCTGTAGACGAAGCTCCACCTACACGGCTCATTTTCCATGCGTAAATCCTCTCGTCTAGTTGCTTTAGTCTCATGAGGAAAATATCTTAACACATTCTGTATGCGTTGTAATCATACATTATTATACTCAATATTAACTTCCCATGCACACCAAATTCTTGCATTTGTCCTGACCGTTAATATGAAACCAAATATAAGGTATTTGACATACATTAATAGCTTTCATGCTAAAACTAACCAAAAAAAAAAAGGTTCTATTTAAAGATTAAAACAACACATCATGCATATGATGCTATAAGTGTAGTACTCACTTTACAGCAGAAAATTATACCTCAAAAGATTATAAAAACATACCATTGATTACAATGACACAGCAAGCTTATAAATGACATAAAATACACATTGATATATTTTGTAAAATATATTGTATATATTGCTTTTGATAACAGCAACAGGTATTAATTGTCTTTTGGAACACTTTATAAAAGTTTGAGTCTTTGTTCGGTTAAAGAAATGAAAGGCACATATCCTTGCCATGTCCTGGGAGGACGGGAGGTCAGGAAAGTCACTGTCCGGGTCATGAGAATGTCACGTTTGTGGGGATCTGGTCTTGCTTAGCTTGAACGTCTGTCGTAAACGTCTTTTCTTGTTGATAAAAATCATTGAATTATGCGTTAACGATCCGAGGATCCATAAAGTTTGTCGTTTTGACCATTGCCAGATGTTTACCTCAAAGCTCTCCTATTTTGAGAGGTTTCTTTACGATGATAACCCGAAAGGCATGGCAGGAAATTGGCCAGCCAGTTGGGTGAGGTGCTCTTCCTATGTCAATTTTATGACTTGCAGATAGAGACGAAAGCTTCTTTAAGCCTGAGGAATTTTGTGGTTGCACTTAGTGTGTGTGTGTGTGTGTGTGTGTGTGTGTGTGTGTTCTTTCCTCCACACAGGTCCTACACATCTCCCTTTTGCTCGGTGAGGTTCCCATTGCGAACGTCAGCGGGCACTGGAACAAGAAGCAGGGAGAACAGGCACACACAAGACACAAACAACATCTCCATCACTGACTGAATCCTGGTGTAGGGTAATTTGGGAAAGAACAGGTTAGGAACTTGAGAAGATGTAGGGGTGCATTCTTTAGGATTACCGGCAATTGAGTCATTCCGATTGGTTGAATTGTCAGGGGTTCGACGAGGCGGTATAGGCGTGATCTCAAGCAGGTTGGTTGAGTTCTCAGGTTCAGGTTCTTGGTCGGTTTTATCACGTCGGAAAATGCGTGGGACGCCTGACATGCATTTGTTGAAAGACTCTTGAATGGCGTTCACTCACTTGTGTAGGAGGAAGGCCAGTGTCAATGTCACAACGTACCCTACAATAGTAGAGATGCAAAGCGCTGTGTCAGCGGCAGACCAAGACCGAATAATAGGCGCGCCAGCGGGCGGAAGGCGAGCGATAGCTTCTAAAGCTGTATCAACAGGAGTCAAGTCAATAAGTTGCGTTCCTTCCTCCTTGATCCTTTCTTCCAGTTCTGGATCGAGGACGAAGGAGTGCTGTTTGAAGAAGGGCGAGATTTCGATTTCAGCCTGATACTCGTCGTCGGTAAGGTGATATAATGCTAACTCGTCAATATGGAGGATCGAGCCCTTAGGGACAGTGATCCATAAAGTTTGGTTGGGCAAGATAATGCGTGTGGCTGTGTCGTGTTGATCGTATGTGAGGGTAGCTGTTCGTGCCGGGGTGTTGACCAGCCATCGGTTTCCGATGATTTCAGCTTGCGTTACCTCAACTTGAGAACGTGGTGTCGCTTCGGCGGGGCAGCTAGTGTCGGGTCTAATGGATTCTAGGCCGCAGATGCCCTCAGTATTATCGCGTACGAAATGTTTACTCGGGCAAAGGAAGTGAATGTCCTTCGTGCGCATACCCATCCTTAGGTTTGGGGCCAAGTACAACTGCTCGTCGTTATCGTGATACGCAACGACTTCAGGAGTGAGGATTTTGACATAGGTGTTCCCTTGCCAAAATCCCACATTCACAACGTCTTTGAGCCGGTAAATGTTATTCGAGTCGCTAATGGGCAAACTGAGGAGAAAGGCCAAGTCGCCTGCTTCCGGGTCTACGTACAAGGGAATAGCGATACCCAGGGAAAAGGCGAGATGGGTTTGGATGGGACTAGCAGGGCCCGCGGTGGCCAAAGTTAGGATGTTTTGGACAAGGTTTAAGAGGTATCAAGTAGTGTGGAATCCTACACATGGCTAAGTTATCAATCGAGGACTTACTTCACGTAGCATGTCAGTCATGATTTGGCGGGTCGCCTCGATCGGTTGATAACGGTTCTCACAACGAGTTACAACGACTTTATTGAAGGGAGTCAATCTTAATTTTGGGACCTGGATTTAAATAATTGGTAAAGGGAGTTCCCTGATGAGGGGACTAGAGGGGAGAGGAAATTATAGTGAGAGAGGAAGAAGAAAAACAAAAACAAAACAAAAAACGAAACAAAAAAACAAAAAGAGAGACACAGGTGAAAGGAAACAACAAAACGAGAAACGGCGGCACAAGGACACTGAATGAGGTTAGGCAGCAAACGAGTGTCACATGTGTGGAGTATCTCCTCTCTACTAGAGGCTGGCTCTAGCAGTGCAGCTGAGGAGAGAGTGTAAGTGTTGTGTTTCAACAAGGTCGCTATATGTTTTCCTAACAACAGAAATGTTAGTGTGGTGTAGAGCATATGATTGTCGGTCTGTGTCAGTGGGTTTGATCTTCCCCCTTTTCCGGTCGGCTGGAGCTCTGGTGCCTCTTTATCTGGTTTCGATGGACCCATCGAAGGACTGGCTCGCTGCGCCCTTGTCCGATTTTGATTCGGTAGGCGACAGGTGAGAGCTTGTCTACAATCGCGTGGGGTCCTGTCCAGTGAGGTAGGAACTTCTTTGACAGGCGATGGGGAGCGTTCTGCCTTGGTCGGGCGAAGCTGTAGTACCACACTTTGTCTCCGACATTAAACTCATGGTGAGAGGTCTTTTGGTCGTAGTAGGCTTTACGACCTTCCGCACTTCGTTGTAGTTGCTGTTGAGCGAAGGCGAAAGTCGTTCTCAGGTGCTGATGCAACTCTTCCAGGTATTGGTGAGTGGTATAGGCGGTGACGAGGTTCAGGTCACCAGGTTGGTACAGCAGGTGTAGCGGTAGCGTCATGTTTCTCCCTGTCATCAATGTGAACGGGGGTACGCCGGTAGACTGGTGAGGGGTGGCTCGAGCAGCCATCAGTACCAGCGGAAGTTTAATATCCCAATCCTTTTGATTGGTGGACACATACTTCTTCAACATGCTGACCACTGTTTTATTGGCCCGTTCAACTTGACCCGAGGAAATTGGGTGGTGGCTTATATGGAGCTTGGCCTGTACACCCAGGAGTTTCCACACTTCCTGCATGATGTCGGCGGTGAAGTGGGTTCCGCGGTCAGAGTTGACCCTTAAGGGCAGTCCAAATCTTGAAAAGATGTGGTTCATTAACAGGCAGGCTGTTGTTTCTGCTGTATCATTGGGAGCTGGGAGGCACTCTATCCACTTTGTGAATTCGCAGACCACGGTGAGGAAGTATTTGTTACCTCGCGTTGACCGTGGCAGGGGTCCTACCCAGTCTATTTGGAGGTCCGACCAGGGGAAAGTCATTCCTTTCCTTTGCAGTGGGGCTCGGTGGTTTGGGTTTGCCGGTTGAAACTGGCAACACACCAGGCATCCTTTTACGTATTCCGCCGCGTCTTGCTGCATGCCAGGCCAGTATGCTACTTGCTTGAGTGTTTCATAGGTGGCCTTGGCGCCGTGGTGTCCTGCGCATGGTGCATCGTGGGCGTGTGTCAGCATCATCCCCCTTTGGCCGTGAGGGACTACGAGCTTTGGCGTAGTTAGGGGCTCAGGGACATACGTGAGAACACCGTCTTTCAGATGCAGCATGTGCTTGATTGAGTGGAGCGTGCGGAGCTCGGAGGAAGTTGCTAGATCGGAAGAGGAAATAGGATGAGTTAAGGGGTCGGAAATGTGAGTTGCCATAGTTCGCAGTGTTCGATCTGCCTTTTGGAGTGTGAGAAGATCGTTAGCAGCGAACTGAGGTGAAATGGCAATGTGGGAGGAGGTGGTGTTTTGTATGCCAGTGGCGTGTTGGCGGCGGGTTATGGCCGCTACTGAAGGGTTGGGAGGGAGGGCTTGAAATGTCCAGGACTCTCCGTGTAATGCACCTGCTTTGGCGAGGGCATCGGTTTGGTCATTGAAGTCTTTGTCTTGTCCTGGTTGACGTGAATGACCTCGAACCTTTTTCCAATAAACGATAATGTCATGTTCAGTGACAATGGCATCGCCTGCTTGGAATAGTTCCTGGTGTTTGACAGGCTTGTTGTTAGCTGTCTTGAATCCATTCTGTTTCCATCCAGCTAAATGGCATGTGAAGCTTAGACGGGCGTAGTTCGAATCGGTACAGATGAGGAGTTCTTTGATGTTGTGGGATGCAGCCACTTGTAGTGTAATGAGGATGGCTGCTATTTCAGCATATTGCGATGAGCGAGGGCCTAAGTTGAATTGTCGGGGTGGACAAGGGTCGTTGTTGAGCCAGACCACTCCCGCTCCAGCTTGTAAGTTGCCCTTGTGGTTGTAGGAGCAGCCATCGACATATGCTGTGGGCATTCCTTCACACACATTCTCCTCGAAGTACCTGTGATTCGTTAGTTGGGGTTGTGGCGGTTCTTTAGGTTCCGCTGGAGTATGCAGCGTGTCCGTTGAACAGTTTTGACAGGCCGCTAACCCGTTTCCAAGTGAGGATTTGTAGTTTTGGGCATATCTTGCCTCGACGTCCCGTCCTTGGAGTGTCATTAGCCAGGTAGCTATGCGTGCGTTGGTCACCACGCCATCTCTGATGCGTTGACTGTTTAGGAAGGTGACCGGCTGATGACAAGTCTCGATGATGACTTTCTGTGCACCGATGTAACTAGAGAAACGCTGGATAGCCCACACAGTGCAAAGCAAAGCCTTTTCGCAGTTTGAGTACTTGCATTCTGGGGGAAGCAGCGTTTTGCTGGCATAAGCGACCACTCGTTTGTCTTTGTCATGGAGCTGGTATAGACCTGCGCTGAGGCAATGATTGGAGAATCCAGCATCCAGATAGAATTCTTTTCCTGGGTCTGGGTAGGCAAGGCACGGAGCAGAGCACAGGCGCTGTTTGAGCTGGCCCATTGCTGTGTCCTGTGTTTCCGTCCAAACGAAGGGTTCATCCTTTTTCAGGAGGGAAGTTAGTGGTCGTGCGATGTCAGCGTAGTTCTCGATGAACTGTCGTGAATAATTGCACACTCCCAGAAAGCTTCGCAGCTCAGAGATGTTAGTCGGCGTCTTTATGTTTTGGATTGCTTGGGTGCGGTTAGACTGTGGCTCGATGCCATTTCTTCCGACAAGCAATCCGACATAGTTCACCTTGGTTTTGCACCACTGTCCTTTGTGAAGGGCGATCTTGGCTCCTGCCATTGTCAGCTGGTTTAGGACGTGATTGATCTCTTTGAGGTGGTCTTCCACACTTGAGCTTTTCATCAAAACATCATCTACATAGACAAGGTTGCCTCTGGCTCTGGCGTCAGGGCATGCTTTGTTCAGGAAGATGTTGAATTCTGCTGGTGAGTTGGCATAGCCGAAGGGGCACCGTGTGAAGGTGTACTGTCGATTGCCAAATGTGAATGCCAGCTTGTGTTGGTCATCGGGGTGGACAGGGATTGTCCAGAACCCGGAGGCGACGTCCAGTGTGGACAGGATCGTCGAGCCTTTGATCTTTGGAATTTCTTGGTCCAATTGGGTCATAGGCCATCGTGACAATGGTACTTGCTGATTCAACTTGCGATAGTCGATGGTGGGCCGCCACTTTCCGTTGGGTTTTAGGACTGGCCATATCGGGGCAGAGTATGTGCTGTTACAGGGCCGGATGACCCCCTTTTCCAGCATGGAGTCAACAATCTCTTGCACTGGCTCATATGACGCTATTGGAATCTTGTACTGTCGCACAAATGTGGGTGGCGCATTTGGGTTTGTCGGGATGCGCACAGTGTGGATGTTGGTCAGTCCACAATCCAGGGAATCCTTTGCGAAGGAGTTCTTGTACTTGTGCAGAACCTCTTTGAGTCCTTGGCGATCCGCTTCATTGTGGAGGGCATCCGCCTCACTCAGGATCTGTTGAACTTGTGCGTTGAACCCGGCGTAGGGTTCTTCTGCAGTGAGGTCATTTGAGGGGCTTTGGGCCTCGCTGGTCACCTGTGTAGGTGGTTCTGTCGCAGGCTGTGTTGAGACAGCGTAGACAGCGAGGTGAGTGTCATCTGTTAATTCTGACCGGCAGACGCTTTCTCTGGACACCGGCAGAATGGATGTGATGGCAATCACTTCATGGGGTTTTGTAAACGTTACGGTGTCGTCGTATTCGTCTGACATTAGCTGTGTGGGTATAGGGCCTATGACAGGTACCATCAGTTCAAAGTCGTGGAACGCCTGGCTGATGAGCCATCCCAGGTGATTGGCTTTGGGAACGTGGATGTCTTGGGCCGTACAGTTGTTGAACAACACATACACAGCACGAGATGACACTTCCATGAGAGGTGTGGCTTCCAGAGTCAGTCCGAGTTTTAGGCAGGTCCTGGAAGGTTGGAAGAAGCCTAGCTTACTGTTTAGAGTTTGGCCAGGTCGCATGTCGAGGCGGACGCTGACACTCTTGCTGTAGGCAGGTATTGTGGCTTCTTGCTCCGTGATCATAGCGCATGCGTCTGGCATGGTTTGACCGGATTGGAGGTTCTTGAGGTTGACTGACGTTGTCAGTTGGTGTGACAGGGGAGCCCATATGACGTCGTTTACGGTATCAATGCAAGCATTGAGCCGGACCAGGATATCCGCTCCAATGTAGATGTCATGCGGCAGGTCTGGGACAACGAGGAAGTAGTGACTCAGATGTCTGTTGTTCCATCGTATGTCTAGAGCGCAGATGATCTTGGAGGTGGCCATGGTTGTCGACCAAGGACTGAGAGGGAAGCGGCTGTGCTTAGCGACATGTGGTAGACACTGATGTCTTTGCTTCAATGTTTTGAATAGCTTCAGGCTGATGGCTGAGTTCTCTGCCCACAGGGCTAGGGCCGTGTCGGACACTGATGTGCCTTGGACATCTATTGCTGTCATGATTCGAAGGGGGCCTGCGTTTGATTCAGGCTCCTGCAGTGAGCAGAGGAGAGGGTCCTTGTCCTTGCTGTTTGTGCTTGGTCCAGATCCTGACTTTGCTACTGCATCATCGATCAGTGACTTAGGGTCGGTGTCTGTGACTTGACACTGCGACTCGTTGGAGTCTAACGCCTGGCAAGGCAGAGGTTCGCGGACTTGTGTCCACATCTTTAGGTGCTTGAAGTCTATTAGAGGTTCGAAGCGATTAAGCAGATCTTTCCCAATGAGGAGTGGATACGTTTTAAGTGGTGAAACGTATACGGGATGGACGAGGTCCATCGATCCCACTGTTAGGTGAATTGGGGCCACATGTTTTAGTTGTAGGCCCGTGTGGGAGTATGCTTGAAGGTTTAGTTCACACCTTTGGAGTTTGAGGGTTCTGGTAGTCCTCTTTGATCTTTTTTGGACTTCCTCCAGGAGTTCGGTAGACATTAGAGTAATGTCGGCTCCCGTATCGAGGAGGGCTTCGACTCTGATGTGTCGTTCGATGATGATGGAGAGGTAGAATTTTCTGGCTATACCTTTCTCAATGAGATCGCCTAGGAGTTGAGGGACTGGAGTTTGGGAGGAAACAGTTAGGATATCAGGGCTGATGTGGCGTTCTTCGGAGGAGTGGCAGATGACCAAGACAGCACTTTCAGGAACTTGAGGGGTTTCGTCAGCAGGTGTTTGTTGGACGCTGCTGTAATTCGGAGCATTAGGTGTTGAGTTAGTGTCTAACTCTGTTGCTGGGTTTTCAGGTGGGGTTTCGTGTCCATCTGAAGTTAGTGTGAGTACAGTTCTCTGAGAGTGAGGTGAAGGAGTGCTGTTCTCCGTGTCTGGTTGTGTCAACTGGTCGCTGCCATCTCGTCCGGCCACTAGTCAGGCTGAATCTGGTTTCTCTTTCTTTTCCCATTTCCGATCTTCCTCCTTCCGTTGGAAGAATTCTTTCATCATCATTTTGATCAGTTCTTGTGAGTCGAAACACGGTGGTGTCTCTTGTTCCTGTGTGGCTTCAGTTTGAGCTCGGTCAGCTTGGAATCTTTGCGAATTCTTTTGTCGATTCCTTGGGCTGGTTGCTCCAGGGTGAGTTTGTCGTCTTCCCTTGGAGTTTCCGTTGGATTCCCATGAGTTTTTCCCTCTTGAGTTTCCAAATGAGCTTGGCTGGTTCCACGATCTCTCCCAATGACTTTCGTGGGGCCTTGACTGGTCCCATGTCTTTTCCCAGTGCCGTCCAGGTGAGCGTTGACGTCCACGTGGTCCATCCCAGCGTTCGTACCTCTGTTTAGATCGGGTACCAGCGTGGGAGTCTCGTTCTTTGTTGGACGAGGGTGCATTCCACTCCCTGGGTGGCGGCTTGGCATTGTCTTGGCGTTGGGCGCCCTCTAGCGCCAGCCCTTGACTTTGAGTGTTGAAGTCAAGAACGGCTGGGGATTTGGCACTTTTTTCTGAGGCCATCTTTTGTTTGCCGTAGGCTTTCTGCGCCAAGTCTCGCAACTGCTGAGCATTCATTGTCCGTGGACATGCGAGAACGCCAAGATGGTGGCTTACGCCGGGATGAAGGTTTCGTAGGAAGAGAGTTTTAAAGTTCAGTTCATCCTCCATGTCAGGTTCATTGCGACTTCCAAAGTATGCCCGTCTGAGTCGGCTGTAGTAGGCTTGAGGAGGTTCGTGACGTCCTTGTCTCGTCTCCAGAGCAGCCACGAGGCCTTGTTCGGACTCAGGGTCGGAGAACTCTTTAATGAGGGCTTCTCGGAGCAGTTGGTAATCATTCTTTGTGTGAGCAGGCTGCCTGTCCAGGAAGCTGCGAACTTCAGAACTGGATGTCGTTCGAAGTAAATATAGTCTATCTTTGTCCGTAACGTTAGGTCGCATTTCC
The DNA here is from genome assembly GCA_027422415.1 of Schizothorax lantsangensis. NCBI lineage: Eukaryota > Metazoa > Chordata > Actinopteri > Cypriniformes > Cyprinidae > Schizothorax > Schizothorax lantsangensis. The sequence continues at coordinate 19,766,798 of CM049846.1, forward strand.
AGATGGAAATCGATATCTTGGAGATACGCTTGGACATTTGGGCTATTTGGCATGCTCGGGGTGAATTTGCCAATGTTCCTGGCGAGCTTGTCGAGGTCTTTTAGGTCCAAGCCGTGCGACGATCTGTGACTGGCTGCAGCAGATTCTTTTGGCTGAGGTAACGTGATGTAATGTTCTCCAGAGTGAGTTGGTGAATGTTTCAACACCACCCGCTCCATCTTTTTCTCACGTGTCAGTCCAGGAACAGGTGACCCGGTCCTGCTCGGCAGGGGTGAGGTCGGTGCGCATCGTGTCCTTGATGGCTCACGGCGCAGTTCGTAAGCGTGCTTGAGTTCCTCTTGGAAACTGTCAGATTCCTCTTTGACATAGTCAAGCTGTTGTGTTAGACGACTAACCTCGTTTCGTGACTCATCAAGGTGAGCTTCAAGGGCTTTGATTCTGCCGTTTTTACCTCTGAAGTCGGCCTTTGCTTTATCCAGAAGCTGTTCCGCATACTGTAGCTTTTCGGACCGATCATCGTAGTCTGCCTTGACTTGTTCCAATTCTTGGCTAGTAGCTGCTAGAATTTCTTTTAGCCGGTTGATCTCCTCCTCGGCGCCTTGTTCCGCCTCATCCGACACTTCCCGTCGTTCTTGAGCTTCAAGTTCCAGCTGCTCTATGTGTCTTTGTGCGCGTGTCAGCTCCTGCTGGCGTTGTGCAGCGTGCTTGTCGCTCAACTTGAGGGTGGCGATGAGTGTGTGGCTTAAGGAGCCGGTGATCTTGGCTAATTCTTTGTGATTGTAGCTGTGACTTGGGTCTTGTGCCATGAGGCTTGTTATGTTGTCATCCAGCTGGTCTTGTGTCTGATGTTTTAGTGTTTCAGCAGCCTTAGGGAGGAGAGTGTCTGTTGCAATGCTTAGCCATGCTTCCAGATCCTCCCAGTGACCGACATGTCCTGTTGTGTGAGACATGTTTGGGCGTGGTGAGTGAGATCTCGAACCACGACTGACACAGACCTTGAAAAGAAAAACAAAACAAAACAAAACAAAACAAACAAACCAAAACAGAACAAATCAACAAACAAGGGGTGTAGATGTGCAATATAGAATGTGTACTAGTGTTGACTGTGTAAAACAGGTGGGTGTGGTTCTCTGTGACTGTGATCCTCTGGGGGCGTGCTTCTAATTTGTTGCCTCTGTGGGGGAAAAATTGAGCACACACACACAGGTAGCACAGCTAGAGAACAGGTAAAGAGAAGAAGAAGGCTGCTTCTAATCAGAGGATTTGTAAATTACAATTTTTTTTGTAAGTCTGTGATTGCAATTGGTTTTCTCCGGGGTGAAGGAAAACAATAACAATGACAGCACTGGTCCCGTTAATGACAAAATTGACACCACAAGCTAATTAGAGTGTTCGCGTGCTTGAAGTTTTCCGGCGCCTTTCTTCTGTGGACCTGCTTTAACCTGGCGGGGTAGGATTTCACAAAAGAGGAAGGTAAATGGAAAACAATTTTGACATGTTCTCAAGTTCCACAAATACCTGTTTCGATTGCTAAAGTTCTCCTTGTGATCTTCACACAGGTAAAAATCTCAGCAACAGCAGCAGTATTCAAATTAGAGGATAGCAGCAGGAAGAAAAGAGAGAAAGATGAGAGTAGGATTTAGGATTAGTAACACAGGTGGCAGCGCGGAGGCGCTGTTGAGTCGATGCACCTAGTGGTTTTGCTTTGCTAATTTTAGTAGGATAAACACACTGGCCTAAGTGTTAAGGAAACCTTAATTTTTTCTTTCTTTTGGAGGTTTGCTTACTTAGAAGGGTTTTCCTAATTAGAAAGTTATTATACTCTAGGCTTTGTGATGAATGTAAATTGCTCCAGTGGTGTTCAGCAGCAAGGCCCACCGCCCGAGCGCACCAGGTGAGCTCCTGTAAGGGTTTTGCCGAACATTCCGCCCCCACCGTACTGCTGTGAGCCTCTCAGACAGCTGTGGCTTTTGGCACAACCGGGCTGGGACTCGGGTGAGGTATGTCAAACGACTGCTGGCCTGAAGAGGGGCGGGGCTAGGTCCCGGTGTCTATCCGTCAGTGCGAACCCGAAGTTCGACGTACTTCGTCAATAGATTAGCCGGAATGGTATATCCGCACCTTCGCCCAGTCAGCCGTTGACTCCTCCTCCAATACCCGATTGCTAGCCTGCTGCGGGCCGTCACTTTGCAACACTAGGACGGAAATATTCGGGTTTCCCCTCCAGCCTGCACCAGGTCCAGTCGGAACGGGTGACTCCGCTTGCTGTAACTCACACTGGAGGCAATTTCACTTTACTAACCACTCACTAGGGGGAGTCCTATCTCCTATCAGGCCTAAGAAAAGGGAAACCTATAAAAGTTAATTTAATAACAAACGGAGAGAGACCAAACAGGTTTAAACCAAAACTCAATTGCAACTGAAATTAGAATTTCAAATTAGAAATGGTAGTTTCTAATTCAAATTTTATGATGTTATCATTTAAATTTGATAGGCTTGATTAGGATTAAATTAATCAATAGGGTATCCTTGAGGTAGGATCCTTATTAGCCAATGCTGGAATTAAAATTTCAGAGCAATGATTGATAGTTAAAAATCTAATTTAACGATGTTTGTCATTAATATTAGAAGACACCTGTGATTATAATAATCCTTAAATATTGAAGCAGGGTAATACAAGCTCTAATGAGTTGCGGATGAAATTAAAATTTCAGAGCCTTATTGGCAGTCATGGATTACAATCTTAATGATATTTTTCATTAACATTACAGGCGATTACATTTCATTGATCAGCCAATAGTGTTGACATAGGGAAACAGGAACTGTAATTAATTATTAAATTAAATTAGAACTTTCAAATTCGTAATTAATTATTAAATTAAATTACAAATTCCACATCCCTAATTTTGTATCCCTAAGCCTGACCAATTACTAATTCCTTGTGTTATTCTAATCATTAGAACAAATTAATCCGTACCGTCTCAATTATAAAGGAAAATTTTAGATTTTCCCCAGGCCAGACGATCAAACACTTTGATAGTTAATAATTAAGATCTTAATGTTATTGTTAAATTATCAGAGCACACATAATTATCTCAATCAGTCTATGTGGAATCAGGAACTGAAATTATTTTAATGAAATGAATTTAATTTCACATCTAGGATTAGTTATGGAATTAAAGTATCAATTTCAAATATTTCATAGCCATTCATCCGATTAGATTTAGAAAATTATGAGCGCAGTTATAATTAAATTAATTATCTTCCTATCAAAGCAACTAATACCTGCTAAATATAAAATAAAACAAAACAAACTGAACGCAAATGCTTATTAAAACCACCTGTGAAATCGCTGATCTCACTTCCTATGAAAATCAGCTGGCCTGCACATTAACGGTTTATTTAAATCTGCATTTGTCAAAGTTCTTTTAAAAGGGAAGAGAGGGAAAATGCATAATTAAATGCAAAAGAGAGAAGGAAATGACGTGAACACTCTTAGCATGAGCTAAGTTCAGATGAAAGGTTAGTCACATAAACGCTTCAAAAACACACTGCAACATACACCGCATTTGAACCACAGGCTACCAAAATGCTATGTGCTAATCGCTATGCTTCCAATGCAACTGGCTTTGCCTCAGCTCCATATGCTACTCATTAGCTTCAGTTAGCTTAGCTTGCTATGCTGATACACCAGCCTTAAGATGGCGCTCGCAGGCTGCGCTTGCGCACTTGACTTCCTTGGGTTGCCCTGTCACCATGGTGACGACACACCCGGATGTTAGCTAACTTTATACACAGTCTCAATACCTCAGATCTCGACGTGCATCTAACAACCACAAAAGCACTATTTAGATTCTTATCTTTATAGCACTAACAATCTCAACTCGTTCAGAGAGAGATACATTAATCTACAGATTAATTAATTAATTAATTAATTAATTAAGCGTTATTGAGGCCTCGGCAGACCTAACACTTGTCAGTCTATCTGACAAACAGAAACACACAGTGGATTTTTCATCACACAATTTTTTATTTGATCACGATCAATATCTATTCTCCCCAGAACGCGTTTTGGCCACTCCTTCCGAGCGCCGCGTCCGATTTCACTCTTTTAGTGACTCAAAGATGGCAGAAAAATCATTAAGTAGCTAAGTTAATGTTTTCAAACCGGGAGATACATAGCATAGTTCAATCTGAAGTGGGACACGCACTTTAGCAGATTAAAACCATGGAAGGCCTTTTAAAAGACGTGAATGAGGAATCCGCTCATTCGTGTGTTTTGCGCTTTTGAGCGACTTTTGTCTTACAAGACAATTCATATACTGCAGTATTTTTCTTCTAAGCAACTAAAGCTTTTTCATTCATTCAAAACGCATTGCCACATTTATACAGTACCATAAACACACAAACAACTCTGTTTCTCTGTATCTACACTATTTCTCCTTCCGGTTATGAGAAAATAGTGCAAAATACATAATCTGTATTTCTGGTTATGAATATTCAAATCAAATTTGCCAGCTTTCTTTCTCCACCATTATGTAGTAATTAATTTATTCTTTTACATTGATTTAATTTTAGCTCTTTTGTTTTAAGCTTTATTTTGAATTTCAGCTTTAGGGAATCTTAAAATTCTAGATTAGTATGATCAATTGATATTAATCAAAACGTCCAATTTATACCTTGTTTAACACTTGTCCAGCGAGTCGTTAAGTTTCAGTATATTCTGATAAATTCTGTTTATTTTCGTGGCCACGATATAATACAGAATTATTTAAATAACCGTATGACAGTTATGAGCATATAGGTAACGTTATCTTTTAGGCAAAGCTTGATTTGAAAATTACACACCAAAACACAGAACACTTCTCTATGAATCGAACAAGAGTTTATTTACTATCTTACTAACATACATGAACTAAGCTAAATAACACAAACACAAAATACATACACACAGGCAATGACTTGTTGCAATTGAGAATGATTAAAATATAGCACTGTTTTACACGATTTTACTCGTGTCGATCATCAAATGGAGAACTCTCTTAATTTTACTTTAGAGATAGATACGACCAGTTCAGTAGAATAGAGACTTTGTTTGATTACTTGCTTTTAAGTTGAAATGGTGCTGATCTGTCGTTGCGTTTCTCGGCTCGAGGGAATTCCGCCTGTCGTCGTCGCGTGACGTCACTCTGGGGATGCCCTTCTGTTGGTTTGACTGCTCGGTGTTGTTTGATGGCTTGAAGTTCCTTTCGCGTAGCTTCAGACTTTCAAGAGTTTCTTCAGAGATTTGACGAGATGTTGGTTCAATCTTCGAGACTCGGCCTAGATGTTGAAGGCTGCGAGTTCTTTTGGAGTAGCTCCAAGTTTCAAAGAAGTGCGCGGTTTCCAAGCAGAGCAGAGAGAGAGAGAGAGCAGCTGGGAGTCAGTTTTAGACGGAGAATTCGGTCCCTCCCACTAGATGCTCTTCCAATGAAAAGGGTTCCTGTAGACGAAGCTCCACCTACACGGCTCATTTTCCATGCGTAAATCCTCTCGTCTAGTTGCTTTAGTCTCATGAGGAAAATATCTTAACACATTCTGTATGCGTTGTAATCATACATTATTATACTCAATATTAACTTCCCATGCACACCAAATTCTTGCATTTGTCCTGACCGTTAATATGAAACCAAATATAAGGTATTTGACATACATTAATAGCTTTCATGCTAAAACTAACCAAAAAAAAAAGGTTCTATTTAAAGATTAAAACAACACATCATGCATATGATGCTATAAGTGTAGTACTCACTTTACAGCAGAAAATTATACCTCAAAAGATTATAAAAACATACCATTGATTACAATGACACAGCAAGCTTATAAATGACATAAAATACACATTGATATATTTTGTAAAATATATTGTATATATTGCTTTTGATAACAGCAACAGGTATTAATTGTCTTTTGGAACACTTTATAAAAGTTTGAGTCTTTGTTCGGTTAAAGAAATGAAAGGCACATATCCTTGCCATGTCCTGGGAGGACGGGAGGTCAGGAAAGTCACTGTCCGGGTCATGAGAATGTCACGTTTGTGGGGATCTGGTCTTCCTTAGCTTAAACGTCTGTCGTAAACGTCTTTTCTTGTTGATAAAAATCATTGAATTATGCGTTAACGATCCGAGGATCCATAAAGTTTGTCGTTTTGACCATTGCCAGATGTTTACCTCAAAGCTCTCCTATTTTGAGAGGTTTCTTTACGATGATAACCCGAAAGGCATGGCAGGAAATTGGCCAGCCAGTTGGGTGAGGTGCTCTTCCTATGTCAATTTTATGACTTGCAGATAGAGACGAAAGCTTCTTTAAGCCTGAGGAATTTTGTGGTTGCACTTAGTGTGTGTGTGTGTGTGTGTGTGTGTGTGTGTTCTTTCCTCCACACAGGTCCTACACCTCCTAGCATCTGTGGGCGCAAAGTTAATGAATAACCAACATCCTGTTCTTATCATAAGAGACCTTTAATAACCAGGAGAGCTTTGAGGGAAACCTCTGCTAATGGTTCAGCGACAAACTTTATGATATCTCCTGACCGCTTAAGCAATAATTCAATGATTGTTATCAACAAGAAAAGACTGTTTACGGCATACGTCTGAGCTAAGAAAATCACCAGATACAGGCCTCAGAGTGACTTTTTGACCTTGCCCCTCCTGCATTCCAAAGAGAATGCGCGCTGTGCCTCTCCTTCAAAAGAACAAAGACTAAAACTTTCTATAAAGTTTTCCAAAGTACAAATAATAATCGTTGCTGCTATTAGAAGCAATATATATATATATATATATATATATATATATATATATATATCATATAGATACAGACAATATTTACAATATATATATATATATACATATTCAGGTGGTATGTTATATTTTATGTCATTTATAAGCTTTCTGTGTTATTGGAATCTATGGTATTTTTGTAATCTTCTGAACTATAATTTTCTCCTGTACAGGAGTACTAGACCTTTTAGTATCATATGCATGATGTGTTATTTCTAATCTTTAAGTTGAACCCTTTTTGTTTGTTTTAGCAGGAAAGCTATTAATGTATGTCAAATACCTGATATTTGGTTTCATATTAACGGGCAGGACAAATGCAAGAATTTGGTGTGCATGAGAAGTTAATATTGAGTATAATAATGTGTGATTAGAACGTGTTAAAAGATATTTTCTTCATGTGACAACATAAATAGGCAGATAATGTATGCACAGAAAGAAGCCTTGTGGGGCGGGGCTCCGCCTACAGGAACTGTTTTCATTGGAAGAGCATCGAGTGGGGCGGACCAAAATCTCCCGTCTAATACTGACTCCCAGCTCTCCGCTCTCTGCTTGCTGGCGCGATGTTTAACAGACTTTGACTTTGGCTCCCTGAGCTACAAAGCGCCCCCTCAGCCATATACCATCAGGGTCGAGGATTCACACAGGTCTCCAAGTTCTGACCCAAAGGAACTTCAACATCTGAAGCCGTAATAACTCGAAACAGACTTCCTAAAGAGCGTCATACAGGAAGAGCAACTGCCAACCAACGAAGGGCATCCCCGAGTGATGTCACGCGACGACGACACGCGGGGTTCCTTCAAACCAGGAAAGGAAACGAAACAACAGATCAGCTCATTTCAACTTAAAGCAAGTACAAACCATCTCTAAAATTTCTGCTGGAATCGTGGTTGTGTTTATCTTTAAAAGTAAGAATATTAGAGCTCTCCTCTTGATGATCTGCACGGGTAAAATCGTGTGGAAATAGCAAAACAGTGCTATATTTTAATCATTCTCAATTGCAACAATTCATTGCCTGTGTGTATGTATTTTGTTTTGTGTTATTTAGCTTAGTTCATGTATTTTAGTAAGATAGCAAATAAACTCTTGTTTGATTTATAGAGAAGTGTTCTGTTGTGTAATATTCAAATCAAACCTTGCCCAGATTATGTTACCTATGCTCATACTGTCATAAAGGTACTGAAATAATTCTGTATTATTATATCGTGGCCACGAAAATAAACAGAATTACTTAACGAATCGCTGGACGATCGTTAAATAAGGTATAAGTTGGACGTTTTGATTAATATCAATGGATTATATCGATATCAAATTTTAAGATTCCCTAAAGCTAAAATTTGAAATAAAAGCTTAAAGCAAAGAGCTAAATTAAACAGTGTAAAAGGGTAAGTCCTTTACAGAAATGGTGGAGAATGCAGGCAATATTTGACTTGAAAATTCATAATCAGAAATACATATTGTTGTATTTTGTCTATTTTCTTCTAACCAGAAGAAGAAATAGTGTAGATACAGAGAAACAGAGTTGTTTGTGTTAGTGTATGGTTATGACATGGCAATGCATTTTAAATGAATGAAATAACAACTTTAGCTGTTTAGAAGAAATTAACTGCAGTATATGAATTGTCTGTTAAGACAAAATAAGTCGCTCAAAAGGCGCACTTAGAGAGAAGTGAGTGGATTCCTCACTTACGTCTCTTTTTAGGCCTAGTGCTGGTTATCTCATATTGCGTGTTTCAATTTGACAAATAACCATGCCGTCTCCCGGTTTGAAAACATTAACTTAGCTACTTAATGATTTTTCTGCCATCTTTGAGTCACTAAAAGAGTGAAATCAGACGCAGCGCTCAGAAAGAGCTGCCAAAACGCATTCTGGGGAGAATAGTTATTGATCTTGATCAAAAATAAATTGTGTGATGATAAATCCACTGTGTTTTGTCTGTGAAGTTAGACAGAAGTAATGTACTAAGGCCCGCCGTCGCCAAAACTGTTGTATTAATTAATCTGTAGATTAATTTATCTCTCTCTGAACGAGTTGAGATTGTTAGTGCTATAAAGATAAGAATCTAAATAGCGCTTTTGTGGTTGTTAGATGCACATCGAGATCTGAGGTATTGAGACTGTGTATAGCTAACATCCGGGTGTGTCGTCACCATAGTGACAGGGCAACCCAAGGAAGTCAAGTGGGCAAGCGCAGCCTACCCACGCCATTTTGAGGCTTTTGTAAACAACAGCCTTAGCTAAGCTAACTGAAGCCAATGACTAACATTGGAGCTTAGGTAAAGCTAGTAGCATTGAAGGCTAGCGATTAACATGTAGCATTTTTGTAGCCTGTGGGCTCAAATGCGGTGCATGTTGCAGTGTGTTTTTGAAGCGTTGATGTGACTAACCCCCTACATCTGAACTTAGCTCATGCTAAGATTGTTCACGTCCTTTCCTTCTCTCTTTTGCATTTACTTATGCATTTCCCTCTCTTCCCTTTTAAAAGAACTTTGACAAATACAAATTTAAATAAACCATTCGTGTGCACGGCAGTTGAGTTTCATAGGAAATTAGACCAGTGAGCTCACAGGTGGTTTTGATAAAGCATTTATTTAAGATTGGCCTCTTCCCTTTTTAGCTAGACGCAGTAAACTGCCACAGCTATTTGGGTTTATTATAAATTCATGATGGGTCTTAGCCTCATTGCTGTGATAGGAAGATAATTAATTTAATTATAATTGCGCTCATGATTGTAAGGAGATCAGCGGGTGAATTGCTATGAAATATTTGAAATTGATAATTTAATTCCATAACTAATCCCAGATGTGAAATTAAATTCATTTCATTAAAATAATTTCAGTTCCTGATTCCACATAGACTGATTGAGATAATTATGTGTGCTCTGATAATTTAACAATAACATTAAGATCTTAATTATTAACTATCAAAGTGTTTGATCGTCTGGCCCGGGAACATTTTTAAATTTTCTTTATAATTGAGCCGGAACGGATTAATTTGTTCTAATGATTTGAATAACACAAGGAATTAGTAATCGGTCAGGCTTAGGGACACGAAATTAGGGATGTGGAATTTGTCATTTAATTTCATAATTAATTACGAATTTGAAAATTCTAATTCAATTTAATAATTAATTACAGTTCCTGTTTCCATATGGCAACACTATTGGCTGATCAATGAAATGTAATCGCTTGTAATGTTAATGACAAACATCGTTAAGTTAGATCTTTAACTATCAATCATTGCTCTGAAATTTTAATTCCAGCATTGGCTAATAAGGGTTTAATAAGCTAATAAGGCTACCTCCAGGATACCTTATTGATTAATTTAATCCTTATCAAGCCTATCAAATTTAAATGATAACATCATAAAATTTGAATTAGAAACTACCATTTCTAATTTGGAATTCTAATTTCAGTTGCAATTGAGTTTTGGTTCCAACCTGTTTGGTCTCTCTCCGTCCGTTATTTAATTAATTTAAAAAAAAAAGTTTTATAGGTTTTTCCCTTTTCTTAGGCCTGATAGGAGATAGGGCTCCCCCTAGTGCTTGGTTAGTGAAATGAAATTGCCTCCAGTGTGAGTTACAGCAAGCGGAGTCACCCGTTCCGACTGTACCTGGTGCAGGCTGGAGGGGAAACCTGAATACGTCCGTCCTAGTGTTGCAAAGTGACGGCCCGCAGCAGGCTAGCAATCGGGTATCGGAGGAGGAGTCAACGGCTGACTGGGCGAAGGTGTGGATATACCACCCCAGCTAAACTATTGTCGAAGTACGTCGAACGACGGGTTCGCGCTGACGGATAGATACCGGGATCTAGCCCCACCCCTCTTCAGGCCAGCAGTCGTTTGACGTGCCTCACCCGAGTCCCAGCCCGGTTGTGCCAAAAGCCACAGCTGTCTGAGAGGCTCACAGCAGTACGGTGGGGGCGGAGTGTTCGGCAAAACCCTTACAGGAGCTCACCTGGTGCGCTCGGGCGGTGGGCCTTGCTGCTGAACGCCACTGAAGCAATTTACATTCCTCACAAACCCTAGAGTATAAAAACTTTCTAATTAGGAAAACCCTTCTAAGTAGCAAACCTCCAAAAAGAAGAATTAAGGTTTTCTCAACGCTTAGGCCAGTGTGTTTATCCTACTAAAATTAGCAAAGCCAAACCCCTAGGTGCATCGACTCAACAGCGCCTCCGCGCTGCCACCTTTGTTACAAATCCTGACATTGGGAGTAAATCCTACACTGTAAAACCCAATAAGTTAGGGTAACTCAAACCGTTTGAGTAAACCGATTGCTTTAAAAACCTGACAAGTTAAGTTAACTCAAAAATTTGAGGTAACTGGTTGCCTTAAATATTTAAGTTTTTACAACTAACAGTTTTGAGTAGTCTGAACTTATTTCAGCTGAGTTCACAACCCAAAAAGTTAGGGTAACTCAAACCGTTTGAGTAAACCGATTGCCTTAAAAACCTGACAAGTTAAGTTAACTCAAAAATTTGAGGTAACTGGTTGCCTTAAATATTTAAGTTTTTACAACTAACAGTTATGAGTGCTCTGAACTTATTTCAGTTGAGTTCACTAAATAATTAAGTGATTCATTTAGTGCTGATTGAGCATTAGTGATGAACACCTGCTGTTATCAACCATTATCACTGAAAGAAAGAGAAACACAAGAACAACAACTAACTTTAATCAACTGAAATAAAATACATCAAATCTAAAGATCTAAACAACCCCACAAACAGCATCACCAGCTCCACTTATTAATAACCAGACTAACTTTGTTTCCGTCAGACATCTGCAGAACATCTTATTGAGAATTAACTAAGGTTTAGATGTTGATGTATTGTTTCATTTGACGTAACCATGTTAGAGATCAGTGTCTGCTTTAGTTGTGCTCTTGACCCTTGACGTTAGTTTTTTTTTTTCGTTCTTACTTTTCTCTGGCTGTTGTAACCATGTGTTATTCAAACATATTTGTTATAACTCAAAAGCCCAGAGCCAGTGATCAGTAGAACTTCTATTGGATAATTGATCTCATTGAGCATGAGCATAGTTTCATTGCGTGTCTAATCTCTGATTAAATGGAAGTTGGATTGATTATAGTAAAAGTGATTTTAAGAGCCAGTGGTTGTGACAGTCAGTTAATATAAAGGACTTTCCAAACAGTTTGTCCACATAACATTTTCATCTATGGTAGCACTTAGACTCACACCGACATCAAGAATCAGCTTATGAACCTCAACAATGGTGACCAATAAAAAAAAAAAAAATCATGCAGCAATGCATGCTGGGAGCCATGGATGAGTTTTGTACTATGCTAGTACCCAGCATGCATTGCAGCATGATTTTTTTTTTTTTGTCTTGTTTAATGGTCACCATTGTTGAGGTTCATAAGTTGATTATTGATGTCTGTGTGAGTCTAAGTGCTACCATAGATGAAAACTTTACGTGGACAAACTGTTTAAAAAGTTCTTTATATTAACTGACTTTTACTGTAATCAATACAACATCCATTTAACCAGAGATTAGACTCTCAATGAGATCAGTTCACTAATAGATGATTGTCATTATAAATATATAACAACCAACCACTAATCATTTTCTCTGAGCTTTTGAGTTATAACAAACATGTTCGAGGAACACATGGTTACAACAGCCAGAAAGAAAAACTAACACAGAAGTCAAGGGTCAAGAGCACAACTAAAGCAGACACTGATCTCTAACATGGTTACTTCAAATGAAACTAAATCAACATCTAAACCTCTGTTAATACTCAATAAGATCTTCTGTAGATGTCTGACAGAAATAAAGTCAGTCTGGTTATTAATAAGTGGAGCTGGTGATGCTGTTTGTGGGGTTGTTTAATCAGATTTTGAGAGATTTAATATATTTTATTTCAGTTGATTTCATCTAAGGCTGTGTCTGAAGTTAGTTGTAGTAGTTCTTGTGTTTCTCTTTTCTTCAGTGATTCTGTTTGTTAACAGCAGGTGTTCATCACTAATGCTCAATCAGCACTTAATTAATCACTTAATTATTTAACTGCAAGTTTTAAAACTTACATGGTTTAAGTCAAGGGGAATTTGTTTACTCAAACGGTTTGAGTTACCCTAACTTGTTGGGTTTTACAGTGTACTCCTCTTTCTCTCCTTTCTTTCTGCTGCTATCTTTTAATTTGACTACTGCTACTGTTGCTGAGATTGTTGCCTGTGGCAAGATCACGAGTGGAGAACTTTAGCAATTGAAACAGGTTTTTTGTGAACTTGAGAACGTCAAAATTGTTTTCCATTTACCTTCCTCTTTTGTGAAATCCTACCCCGACAGGTTAATGCAGGTAAACAGAAGAAAGGCGCCGGAAAACTTCAAGCACGCGAACACTCTAATTAGCTTGTGGTGTCAATTTTGTCATTAACGGGACCAGTGCTGTCATTGTTATTGTTTTCCTTCACCCTGGAGAAAACTAATCGCAATCACAGACTTACAAACATTTTTTTTTCCCATTTACAAATCCTCTGATTAGAAGCAACTTTCTTCTCCTCTTTACCTGTTCTCTAGCTGTGCTACCTGTATGTGTGTGTGTGTGCTCAATTTTTCCCCCACAGAGGCTACAAATTAGAAGCACGCCCCCAGAGGATCACAATCACAGAGAACCACACCCACCTGTTTCACACAGTCAACACTAGTATACATTCTATATTGCACATCTACACCCCTTGTTTGTTGATTTGTTCTGTTTTGGTTTGTTTGTTTTGGTTTGTTTTGTTTTTCTCCTCAAGGTCCGTGTCAGTCGCAGTTCGAGATCTCACTCACCACGCCCAAACATGTCTCACACAACAGAACATGTCGGCCACTGGGAGGATCTGGAAGCATGGCTAAGTGTTGCAACAGACAGCCTCCTCCCTAAGGCTGCGGAAACCCTCAGGCATCAGACACAGGACCAGCTGGATGACAACATAACAAACCTCATGGCACAAGACCCAAGTCACAGCTACAATCACAAAGAATTAGCCAAGATCACCGGCTCCTTAAGCCATACACTCATCGCCACCCTCAAGTTGAGCGACAAGCATGCTGCACAACGCCAGCAGGAGCTAACACGCGCACAACGACGCATGGAGCAGCTGGAACTTGAAGCTCAGGAATGACGGGAAGGGTCGGATGAGGCGGAACAAGGCGCCGATGAGGAGATCAACCGGCTAAAGGAAACCCTAGCAGCTACTAGCCAAGAATTGGAACAAGGCAAGGCAGACTACGATGATCGGTCCAAAAAGCTACAGTATGCGGAACAGCTTCTGGAGAAAGCAAAGGCCGACTTCAGTGATAAAAACAGCAGAATCAAAGCCCTTGAAGCTCACCTGGATGAGTCAAGAAACAAGGTTAGTTGTCTAACACGACAGCTTGACCACGTCAAAGAGGAATCTGACAGTTTCCAAGAGGAACTCAAGCACGCTTACGAACTGCGCCGTGAGCCATCAAGGACACGACGTGCACCGACCTCACCCCTGCCAAGCAGGACCGGGTCACCTGTTCCTGGACTGACACGTGAGAAACAGGTGGAGGGGGTGGTGTTGAAACATTCACCAACTCACTCTGGAGAACTTTACCTCACTTTACCTCAGCCAAAAGAATCTGCTGCAGCCAGTCACAGATCATCGCACGGCTTGGACCTAAAAGACCTCGACAAGCTCGCCTGGAATGTTGGCAAATTCAACCCGAGCATGCCAAATAGCCCAAATGTCCAAGCTTATCTCCAAGATATCGATTTCCATCTGGAAATGCGACCTAATGTTACGGACAAAGATAGACTATATTTACTTCGAACGACATCCAGATCTGAAGTTCACAGCTTCCTGGACAGGCAGCCTGCTCACACAAAGACCGATTACCAACTGCTCCGAGAAGCCCTCATTAAAGAGTTTTCCGATCCTGAGTCCGAACAAGGCCTCGTGGCTGCTCTGGAGACGAGACAAGGACGTCACGAACCTCCTCAAGCCTACTACAGCCGACTCAGACGGGTATATTTTGGAACTCGCAACGAACCTGACATGGAGGATGAACTGAACTTTAAAAATCTCTTCCTACGAAACCTTCATCCCGGCGTAAGCCACCATCTTGGCGTTCTCGCATGTCCACGGACAATGAATGCTCAGCAGTTGCGAGACTTAGCGCAGAAAGCCTATGGCAAACAAAAGATGGCCTCAGAAAAAAGTGCCAAAACCCCAGCCGTCCTTGACTTCAACACTCAAAGTCAAGGGCTGGCGCTAGAGGGCGCCCAACGCCAAGACAATGCCAAGCTGCCACCCAGGGAGTGGAATGCACCCTCATCCAACAAAGAACGAGACTCCCACGCTGGTACCCGCGCTAAACCGAGGTACGAATGCTGGGATGGACCGCGTGGACTTTAAAGCTCACCTGGACGGCACTGGGAAAAGACATGGGACCAGTCAAGGCCTCACGAAAGTCATTGGGAGAGATCGTGGAACCGGCCAAGCTCATTTGGAAACTCAAGAGGAAAAAACTCATGGGGATCCAACGGAAACTCCAAGGGAAAACGACAAACTCACCCTGGAGCAACCAGCCCAAGGAATCGACGAAAGAATTCGCAAAGATTCCAAGCTGACCAAGCTCAAACTGAACCCAAACAGGAACAAAAGACACCACCGTGTTTCGACTCACAAGAGCTGATGAAAATGATGATGAAAGAATTCTTCCAACAGAAAGAGGAAGATCAGAAATGGGAAAAGAAAGAGAAACCAGATTCAGCCTGACTAGCGGCCGGACGAGATGGCAGCAACCAGTTGACACAACCAGCCACGGAGAACAGCACTCCTTCACCTCACTCTCAGAGACCGCCCCTAAGTCACTGATCGATGATGCAGTAGCAAAGCCAGGATCTGGACCAAGCACAAACAGCAAGGACAAGGACCCTCTCCTCTGCTCACTGCAGGAGCCTGAATCAAACGCAGGCCCCCTTCGAATCATGACTGCAATAGATGTCCAAGGCACATCAGTGTCCGACACGGCACTAGCCCTGTGGGCAGAGAACTCATCCATCAGCCTGAAGCTATTCAAAACATTGAAGCAAAGACATCAGTCTCTACCACATGTCGCTAAGCACAGCCGCTTCCCTCTCAGTCCCTGGTCGACAACCATGGCCACCTCCAAGATCATCTGCGCTCTGGACATACGATGGAACAACAGACATCTGAGTCACTACTTCCTCGTTGTCCCAGACCTGCCGCATGACATCTACATTGGAGCGGATATCCTGGTCCGGCTCAATGCTTGCATTGATACCGTAAACGACATCATATGGGCTCCCCTGTCACACCAACTGACAACGTCAGTCAACCTCAAGAACCTCCAATCCGGTCAAACCATGCCAGACGCATGTGCTATGATCACGGAGCAAGAAGCCACAATACCTGCCTACAGCAAGAGTGTCAGCGTTCGCCTCAACATGCGACCTGGCCAAACTCTCAACAGTAAGCTAGGCTTCTTCCAACCTTCCAGGACCTGCCTAAAACTCGGACTGACTCTGGAAGCCACCCCTCTCATTGAAGTGTCATCTCGCGCTGTGTATGTGTTGTTCAACAACTGTACAGCCCAAGACATCCACGTTCCCAAAGCCAATCACCTGGGATGGCTCATCAGCCAAGCGTTCCACGACTTTGAACTGATGGTACCTGTCATAGGCCCTATACCCACACAGCTAATGTCAGACGAATATGATGACACCGTAACGTTCACAAAACCCCATGAAATCATTGCCATCACATCCATTCTGCCGGTGTCCAGAGAAAGTGTCTGCCATTCAGAATTAACAGATGACACTCACCTCGCTGTCTATGCTTTCTCAACACAGCCTGCGACAGAATCACCTACACAGGTGACCATCGGGGCCCAAAGCCCCTCAAATAACCTCACTGCAGAAGAACCCTACGCCGGGTTCAACGCACAAGTTCAACAGATCCTGAGTGAGGCGGATGCCCTCCATAATGAAGCGGATCGCCAAGGACTCAAAGAGGTTCTGCACAAGTACAAGAACTCCTTCGCAAAGGATTCCCTGGATTGTGAACTGACCAACATCCACACTGTGCGCATCCCGACAAACCCAAATGCGTCACCCACATTTGTGCGACAGTACAAGATTCCAATAGCGTCATATGAGCCAGTGCAAGAGATTGTTGACTCCATGCTGGAAAAGGGGGTCATCCGGCCCTGTAACAGCACATACTCTGCCCCGATATGGCCAGTCCTAAAACCCAACGGAAAATGGCGGCCCACCATCGACTATCGCAAGTTGAATCAGCAAGTACCATTATCACGATGGCCTATGACCCAATTGGACCAAGAAATTCCAAAGATCAAAGGCTCGACGATCCTGTCCACACTGGATGTCGCCTCCGGGTTCTGGACAATCCCTGTCCACCCCGATGACCAACACAAGCTGGCATTCACTTTTGGCAATCGACAGTACACCTTCACACGGTGTCCCTTCGGCTATGCCAACTCACCAGCAGAATTCAACATCTTCCTGAACAAAGCATGCCCTGACGCCAGAGCCAGAGGCAACCTTGTCTATGTAGATGAAGTTTTGATGAAAAGCTCAAGTGTGGAAGACCACCTCAAAGAGATCAATCACGTCCTAAACCAGCTGACAACAGCAGGAGCCAAGATCGCCCTTCACAAAGGACAGTGGTGCAAAACCAAGGTGAACTATGTCGGATTGCTTGTCGGAAGAAACGGCATCGAGCCACAGTCTAACCGCACCCAAGCAATCCAAAACATAAAGATGCCGACTAACATCTCTGAGCTGCGAAGCTTTCTGGGAGTGTGCAATTATTCACGACAGTTCATCGAGAACTACGCTGACATCGCACAACCACTAACTTCCCTCCTGAAAAAGGATGAACACTTCGTTTGGACGGAAACACAGGACACAGCAATGGGCCAGCTCAAACAGCGCCTGTGCTCTGCTCCGTGCCTTGCCTACCCAGACCCAGGAAAATAATTCTATCTGGACGCTGGATTCTCCAATCATTGCCTCAGCGCAGGTCTATACCAGCTCCATGACAAAGACAAACGAGTGGTCGCTTATGCCAGCAAAACGCTGCTTCCCCCAGAATGCAAGTACTCAAACTGCGAAAAGGCTTTGCTTTGCACTGTGTGGGCTATCCAGCGTTTCTCTAATTACATCGGTGCACAGAAAGTCATCATCGAGACTTGTCACCAACCAGTCACCTTCCTAAAAAGTCAACGCATCAGAGATGGCGTGGTGACCAATGCACGCATAGCTACCTGGCTAATGACACTCCAAGGACGGGACGTCGAGGCAAGATATGCCCAAAACTACAAATCCTCACTTGGAAACGGGCTAGCGGCCTGCCAAAACTGTTCAACGGACACGCTACACACTCCAGCGGAACCTAAAGAACCGCCACAACCCCAACTGACGAATCACAGATACTTCGAGGAGAATGTGTGTGAAGGAATGCCCACAGCATATGTCGATGGCTGCTCCTACAACCACAAGGGCAATTTACAAGCTGGAGCGGGAGTGGTCTGGCTCGACAACGACCCTTGTCCACCCCGACAATTCAACCTAGGCCCTCGCTGATCGCAATATGCTGAAATAGCAGCCATCCTCATTACACTACAAGTGGCTGCATCCCACAACATCAAAGAACTCCTCATCTGTACCGATTCGAACTACGCCCGTCTAAGCTTCACATGCCATTTAGCTGGATGGAAACAGAATGGATTCAAGACAGCTAACAACAAGCCTGTCAAACACCAGGAACTCTTCCAAGCAGGCGATGCCATTGTCACTGAACATGACATTATCGTTTACTGGAAAAAGGTTCGAGGTCATTCACGTCAACCAGGACAAGACAAAGACTTGAATGACCAAACCGATGCCCTCGCCAAAGAAGGTGCATTACGCGGAGAGTCCTGGACATTTCAAGCCCACCCTCCCAACCCTTCAGTGACGGCCATAACCCGCCGCCAACACGCCACTGGCGTACAAAACCCCACCTCCTCCCACATTGCCATTTCACCTCAGTTCGCTGCTAACGATCTCCTCACACTCCAACATGCGGATCGAACACTGTGAACTATGGCAACTCACATTTCCGACCCCTTAACTCATCCTATTTCCACCTCCGACCTAGCCACTTCCTCCGAGCTCCGCACGCTCCACTCAATCAAGCACATGCTGCATCTGAGAGACGGTGTGCTCACGTATGTCCCTGAGTCCCTAACTATGCCAAAACTCGTAGTACCTCACGGCCAAAGGGGGATGATGCTTACACACGCACACGATGCACCATGCGCAGGACACCACAGTGCCAAGGCCACCTATGAAACACTCAAGCAAGTAGCATACTGGCCTGGCATGCAGCAAGACGTGGCGGAATACGTAAAAGGATGCCTGGTGTGTTGCCAGTTTCAACCGGCAAACCCAAACCACTGCAAAGGAAAGGAATGACTTTCCCATGGTCGGACCTCCAAATAGACAAATATGACCCCTGCCACGGTCAACGCGAGGTAACAAATACTTCCTCACCGTGGTCTGCGAATTCACGAAGTGGATAGAGTGCCTCCCAGCTCCCAATGATACAGCAGAAACAACAGCCTGCCTGTTAATGATCCACATCTTTTCAAGATTTGGACTGCCTTTAAGGGTCAACTCTGACCGCGGAACCCACTTCACCGCCGACATCATGCAGGAAGTGTGGAAACTCATCGGTGTACAAGCCAAGCTCCATATAATCCATCACGCAATTTCCTCTGGTCAAGTTGAACGGGCCAATAAAACAGTGGTCAGCATGTTGAAGAAGTATGTGTCCGCCAATCAAAAGGATTGGGATATTAAACTTCCGCTGGTACTGATGGCTGCTCGAGCCACCCCTCACCAGTCTACCGGCGTACCCCCGTTCACATTGATGACAGGGAGAAACATGACGCTACCGCTACACCTGCTGTACCAACCTGGTGACCTGAACCTCGTCACCGCCTACACTACTCACCAAAACCTGGAAGAGTTGCATCAGCACCTGAGAACGACTTTCGCCTTCGCGCAACAGCAACTACAACGAAGCGTGGAAGGTCGTAAAGCCTACTACGACCAAAAGGCCTCTCACCATGAGTTCAATGTCGGAGACAAAGTGTGGTACTACAGCTTTGCCCAACCAAAGCAGAACACTCCCCATCGCCTGTCAAAGAAGTTCCTACCTCACTGGACAGGACCCCACGAGATTGTAGACAAGCTCTCACCTGTCGCCTACCGAATCAAAATCAGACAAGGGCGCAGCGAGCCAGTCCTTCGATGGGTCCATCGGAACCAGATAAAGAGGCACCAGAGCTCCAGCCGACCGGGAAAGGGGGAAGATCAAACCCACTGACACAGACCGACAATCATACGCTCTACACCACACTAACATAATTTCTGTTGTTTAGGAAAACATATAGTGACCTTGTTGAAACACAACACTTACACTCTCTCCTCAGCTGCACTGCTAGAGTCAACCTCTAGTAGATAGGAGTTACTTCACACGTGACACTCGTTTGCTGCCTTACCTCATTCGGTGTCCCTGTGCCTCCATTTTTTTTTTTTTTCGTTTTGTTGTTTCCTTTCACCTGTGTCTCTCTTTGTGTTTTTCCTTCTTTCTCTCTCACTATACTTTCCTCTCCCCTCTAGTCCCCTCATCAGGGAGCTCCCTTTACCAATTATTTAAATCCATGTCCCGAAATTAAGATTGACTCCCTTCAGTAAAGTCGTTGTGACTCGTTGTGAGAACCGTTGTCAACCGATCGAGGCGACCCGCCAAATCATGACCGACATGCTACGTGAAGTAAGTTCCTCGATTGATAACTTATCCATGGGTAGGATTCCACACTACTTGATACCTCTTAGCCTTGTCCAAAACATCCTAACTTCGGCCACCGCGGGCCCTGCTAGTCCCATCCAAACCCATCTCCCCTTTTCCCTGGGTAGCGCTATTCCCTTGTACCTAGACCCAGAAGCAGGCGACTTGGCCTTTCTCCTCAGTTTGCCCATTATCGACTCTAATAACATTTACCGGCTCAAAGACTTTGTGAATGTGGGATTTTGGCAAGGGAACACCTATGTCAAAATCCACACTCCTGAAGTCATTGCGTATCACGATAACAACGAGCAGTTGTACTTGGCCCCAAACCTAAGGATGTGTACACGCACGAAGGACATTCACTTCCTTTGCCCGAGTAAACCCTTCGTACGCTATAATACTGAGGGCATCTGCGGCCTAGAATCCATTAGACCCGACACTAGCTGTCCCGCCGAAGCGACACCACGTTCTCAAGTCGAGATAACGCAAGCCGAAATCATCGGAAACCGATGGCTGGTCAACACCCCAGCACGAACAGCTACCCTCACATACGATCAACACGACACAGCCACACGCATTATCCTGCCCAACCAAACTTTATGGATCACTGTCCCTAAGGACTCGATCCTCCATATTGACGAGTTAGCATTGTATCACCGTACCGACGACGAGGATCAGGCTGAAATCGAAGTCTCACCCGTCTTCAAACAGCACTCCTTTGTCCTCGGTCCAGAATTGGAAGAAAGGATCAAGGAGGAAGGCCAATTATTCGGTCTTGGTCTGCCGCTGACACAGCGCTTTGCATCTCTACTATTGTAGAGTACATTGTGACATTGACACTGGCCTTCCTCCTACACAAGCGAGTGAACGCCGTTCAAGAGTCTTTCAACAAATGCACGTCAGGCGTCCCGCGCATTTTCCGACATGATAAAACCGACCAAGAACCCGAACCTGAGAACTCAATCAACCTGCTTGAGATCACGCCTATACTGCCTCGTCGAACCCCTGACAATTAAACCAATCGGAATGACTCAATGGCCGGTAATCCTAAAGAATGCACCCCTACATCTTCTCAAGTTCCTAACCTGTTCTTTCCCAAATTACCCTGCACCAGGATTCAGTCAGTGATGGAGATGTTGTTTGTGTCTTTTGTGTGCCTGTTCTCCCTGCTTCTTGTTCCAGTGCCTGCCGACGTTCGCAATGGGAACCTCACCGAGCAAAAGGGGGATGTGTAATGCCTGGGGCAGCGAGAAAACACACACACACACACACACACACACACAGACATTCCTCACCTCCTAGCATCTGTGGGCGCAAAGTTAATGAATAACCAACATCCTGTTCTTATCTCAAGAGACCTTTAATAACCAGGAGAGCTTTGAGGGAAACCTCTGCTAATGGTCCAGCGACAAACTTTATGATATCTCCTGACCGCTTAAGCAATAATTCAATGATTGTTATCAACAAGAAAAGACTGTTTACGACATACGTCTGAGCTAAGAAAATCACCAGATACAGGCCTCAGAGTGACTTTTTGACCTTGCCCCTCCTGCATTCCAAAGAGAATGCGCGCTGTGCCTCTCCTTCAAAAGAACAAAGACTAAAACTTTCTATAAAGTTTTCCAAAGGACAAATAATAATCGTTGCTGCTATTAGAAGCAATATATATATATATCATATAGATACAGACAATATTTACAATATATATATATATATATATATATATATATATATTCAGGTGGTATGTTATATTTTATGTAGTTTATAAGCTTGCTGTGTTATTGGAATCTATGGTATTTTTGTAATCTTCCGAGGTATAATTTTCTCCTGTACAGGAGTACTAGACCTTTTAGTATCATATGCATGATGTGTTATTTCTAATCTTTAAGTTGAACCCTTTTTGTTTGTTTTAGCAGGAAAGCTATTAATGTATGTCAAATACCTGATATTTGGTTTCATATTAACGGGCAGGACAAATGCAAGAATTTGGTGTGCATGAGAAGTTAATATTGAGTATAATAATGTGTGATTAGAACGTGTTAAAAGATATTTTCTTCATGTGACAACATAAATAGGCAGATAATGTATGCACAGAAAGAAGCCTTGTGGGGCGGGGCTCCGCCTACAGGAACTGTTTTCATTGGAAGAGCATTGAGTGGGACGGACCGAAATCTCCCATCTAATACTGACTCCCAACTCTCCGCTCTCTGCTTGCTGGCGCGATGTTTAACAGACTTTGACTTTGGCTCCCTGAGCTACAAAGCACCCCCTCAGCCATGTACCATCAGGCTTGAGGATTCACACAGGTCTCCAAGTTCTGACCCAAAGGAACTTCAACATCTGAAGCCGTAAGAACTCGAAACAGACTTCCTAAAGAGCGTCATACAGGAAGAGCAACTGCCAACCAACGAAGGGCATCACCGAGTGACGTCACGCGACGACGACACGCGGGGTTCCCTCAAACCAGGAAAGGAAACGAAACAACAGATCAGCTCATTCAACTTAAAGCAAGTACAAACCATCTCTAAAATTTCTGCTGGAATCGTGGTTGTGTTTATCTTTAAAAGTAAGAATATTAGAGCTCTCCTCTTGATGATCTGCACGGGTAAAATCGTGTGGAAATATCAAAACAGTGCTATATTTTAATCATTCTCAATTGCAACAATTCATTGCCTGTGTGTATGTATTTTATTTTGTGTTATTTAGCTTAGTTCATGTATTTTAGTAAGATAGCAAATCTTGTTTGATTTATAGAGAAGTGTTCTGTTGTGTAATATTCAAATCAAACCTTGCCCAGATTACGTTACCTGTGCTCATACTGTCATAAAGGTACTGAAATAATTCTGTATTATTATATCGTGGCCACGAAAATAAACAGAATTACTTAACGAATCGCTGGACGATCGTTAAATAAGGTAGAAGTTGGACATTTTGATTAATATCAATGGATTATATCGATATCAAATTTTAAGATTCTCTAAAGCTAAAATTTGAAATAAAAGCTTAAAGCAAAGAGCTAAATTAAACAATGTAAAAGGGTAAGTCCTTTACAGTACTTATACTATATTGACAGGGTTAAATAGAATTGCATTACTAAAAAGAGGCTAAAATACAATTTGACTAAATGTCATCAGTTTTCGTAGACTGAAAAATCCAAAATGGATTTCGTAGACTAAAAAATCCAAAATGGCGGTGCGCACAACAGACGCAGCGGCTTCTCTCTCTCCCGACAGAACGGTGTTTTCGTGTTTTTTGTCTTGTAAGTCGCAATGTTTTGTACATATTCGTCTCGTCTACCTGTCTTTAAGCGCGCATACAGTCGTGAGTTTCTGCTCGATGTCGGCAGAACCACATTTTTAGAGTTAAACTCCGCGCACGCCGAAGAGCTACGGGACCTCGGTCTGCTCCGGAGGCCTACACCATCACCGACCCCCACTACTGCATCTCGCCCACAGCGGAGGCGCTACAAGCGGCGTGAGAGGAAGCAGAAGAGGGGTAAGCGCGGAGGTGTCTGAGCTAGGCTAGCGGCTAACCCACACAAGCCAGCTATCCCCACCATCGTACTGGCGAACGTACGCTCTTTGGACAATAAACTGGACTACATCCAACTACTTCGCTCTACTCAGAGGACTGTAAGAGACTGTTGTGTTTTTGTGTTTACGGAAACATGGCTTAACAACAGCGTTCCGGATTGCGCCATTCAGCTCGAGCAGCTAACATGCTATCGAGCAGACAGAGCTCTCGTCGAGGAAGGTAAGAGTGGCGGCGTTGGGCTTTGTGTTTACATCAATAATGTATGGTGCCGCGACGCTGTTGTGGTCTGCAAACACTGCTCACCCCTGGTGGAGTTTATGATTATTAAGTGCCGGCCGTTCTATCTACCGAGGGAATATACAGCCATTCTGCTCGTTGCTGTATACATCCCTCCCAGCTCCAACAACATCAACAGGAGTGAGGCACTACATGATTTGTACCAGCACATCAGTGAGCAGCAGACAGCCCACCCAGATGATTTTCTCATCTTGGCTGGAGACTTTAATCACGCAGACTTAAAGAGTGTGTTCCCAAAAATACACCAACATGTTGACTTCCCAACAAGGGGAAAAAATACGCTGGACTTTGTTTACACCACCCAGAGAAGAGCTTACCTCCCCCACCTCGGAGCCTCAGACCACATCACTGTCATGCTAATGCCTGCATACAGACCGCTCATTAAAGTCATCAAATCAATACACAAACAGATACAATTGTGGCCGGAAGGGTCGTCAGAGGCACTTCAAGACTGTTTCGACACCACTGACTGGAATATGTTTAAGCAGGCTGCCACATACAACAACACCACAGACCTCCAAGAGTACTCAGAGACTGTCACTGCCTACATCACCAAGTGTATTGATGATGTAATGGTCACAAAGACTATCACTGTCCGGGCCAACCAGAAGCCGTGGCTGATAGGGGAGGTCTACAGACTTCTGAAGGCTCGGAACGCTGCCTTTAGAGCTGAAGATGAGGAGGGCCTGAAGACAGCTAGGGCCAACCTATCCCGCGGCATTAGAGAGGCCAAGAGACAGTACTCCAGGAGGATAGCCCATCGTTTCAGCGACAGCAGAGACACTCGGAGCCTGTGGCAGGGGATTCAGACCATTACGGACTACAAGCCCCCACCACAGACCTGTGACAGCACCATCCCCCTGCTGAACGAGCTGAATGCCTTCTTTGCTCGCTTTGAGGCACAAAACAGCACCACTGCACAGAAGACTCCACTTCCTCCCGGCGACCAGGTGATGACGCTGTCCCCGGACAGCGTGAGGAGATCCCTCAGCAGGATCAATGCACGCAAAGCTCCGGGTCCTGACAACATTCCTGGGCGAGTACTGAGAGACTGTGCAGGGGAACTCACTGATGTCTTCACAGACATTTTCAACATCTCACTAAGCCAGGCTGTTGTCCCCACATGCTTCAAAGCTACCACCATCATTCCAGTCCCGAAGAAGTCATCTCCATCCTGCTTCAATGACTACAGTCCAGTAGCACTCACTCCTATTCTCATGAAGTGCTTTGAACGGCTAGACATGCAACACATCAAGTCTGTCCTCCCCCCCTCCCTGGACCCCTTCCAGTTTGCATATAGGTCCAATCGCTCGACCGATGATGCCATCGCCACTGCCCTCCACCCAGCCCTCACACACCTGGACAAAACGGACACGTATGTCAGATTGCTGTTCATAGACTTCAGTTCAGCATTCAACACAATCATCCCTCAACAGCTCATTCATAATCTGGTCCAGCTGGGGCTCAATACGTCGCTGTGCAACTGGCTGTTGGACTTTCTGACCGGGAGACCTCAGGCAGTACGGGTCGGCAGTAACACATCCAGCACCATCACACTGAACACAGGGGCCCCCCAAGGATGTGTGCTGTGCCCCCTCCTCTTCACTCTGCTGACCCACGACTGCACACCGTCACACAACTCCAGCCTCTTCATTAAATTTGCGGATGACACGACTGTGGTGGGTCTCATCAGCAACAGAGATGAGACAAACTACAGGAGCGAGGTGAGCCGCCTGGCCGGGTGGTGCAGTGACAACAATCTCTCTCTGAATGTGGAGAAGACGAAGGAGATTGTCGTTGACTTCAGGAGAGTGCACTCTCTGCATGCTCCTCTGACCATCAATGGTGCGACCGTGGAGAGAGTGAGCATCCATTAAGAAAATCCTCTTTTTCCATTAAGAAATTTGAGGTTGTGTACAGTGTTTGCACCCAATCTATGACCAAGATTCTGTCTGGATCACAGAGGGTCAAAAGCCACTACTTTTGCAAGGTGAAGTAAATATTATTTACATACCCAAGAATATATTATTTAATATAAGGCATATGCCTGTCTAAAGAATGAAGCTCTGACACTAGCAACACCAACTGGAATTCCTGAAATAAGTGTAATTTTCAGTGGATTTTTTAACATAGGTCTTACTTTGGTTGAGCCAATGTAGCATATGTATGATAATGATATGTTTCCAGATAAGAATCGATTTTAGCTCTTAAGAGTGTTCTCTATGACCAAGGTTATGAACGCATACACAGTTACTCAAAAATGCTTTTTGATATAAACATGCAAGGACATGCTTCATATGCTATTTAAAATTTGCTGTCTGTTCAGTCACATTGATCTAAATGATAGTTTTTAAAAAAAAAAAAAAGAAGATCTGTGGTCGAGGTGAAAACTTCCAGGGTTTCTGAGGACATGGAGACTGTGAAATTTGAGTATAGAATCAGAATATTGTGAGCCAAAAGTGAGTACAACATATTTTTTAAATTCATGGCATTGATAGGTTTTTATTAGCCTCCAAAGCTTCCCTTTATTTCCAAAGCTTCCCCAAATTTCCCTTATATTTGTAAGTATTAGTTATTCATATGTTTACATTTTATTGTTTACACTTATCTGAAAAAAGCAACATACAATTTTTTACTATTATATTAATCATTGTCACTGCTTATTTACCTGCAAAAGGAGAATGTTTTAACTTTAACGCCTTTAATTTATCCTAAACAATAAATAGAAAATACAATAATTATGTTAAAAGAAGTGCACATGATATTCCTTATAAAACTGAAAGTTTTATTCCATTAATCATTCTGTCTTTCCAGAAAAACATACTTAAAAACTATGGTAAAATTATTGGAGCCCACCTGGAAAATGGAAATCACTGGACACTTTTTGTAAGTATAGGCCAAGTCATACCACACTAAATGCAATAAAATATGCAATTAACGCTAATGGCTGACCATTTATGTTTTACTCTATGTAAATAAATAAATATATATATACATACATACTTTAAAAAATAAATAAATAAATAATGACACTTGGTTATTACTATGATTTTATGTCCTAATCATCTTTTCTTATTTTGTAGTTCTGTGACCTAAAAAAACACGCAATCACATACATGGATCCGTTTGGTGAAGTAAAGGAAAAGAAAAATGACATTCTGAAGAACTGGAGGTAATAAATTTACAATAGGGGGAAAAAAAATAAGAATATGCCTTTATTTAGTTGATCCTTGCCTTAATGTATGTAATTGTAGAAGAAATTTGCCAGAGTGTGTTCATGGCCCAGAGCTACACTACAAAATTGTTCTTCTAATGTTTTTGTTGAATTGTGAAATGTTGCATACCATAATTGACCGAGCATATGACTACAAAATAGAAGTATACCTGATAACATAGCTTTATTTTTCAGTTCTTTTGCCAAAGCTAAGGGCTGCACCTTTACATGGACATGGACTGATGTGCCCCATCCACGGCAGGAGGATGGTCATTCCTGTGGTGTCCATGTGTTAATGGTAGGCCTATGTTTTTCACCTCATTTTTCTTATTTCATTTTTTGAAAGTGGATTTAGTTTTGCTTATGCATTATGTGAAAGTTTTTAAAGGGGAAATGAAATGCAATTTCAGATTTTTAAATTTCAGAGGTTATTTTATAATGTTTACAAAGTTTTTTCAATTTCAGGGGTTATTTTATGATGTCTGCAAAGTTTTTTTTGCACCAAAAAGAATTTCCCATCATTTTCACTTTGTAAAAAAAAGTGAAAGAGGTGTTACATCTTGTAGAAATTGAAGTATCGATTGGCTAACTTCATCGCACCATAGCCGCACCCTCCTTTACAGCATGTCATGTGTTTAAATACTCAAGATGGTAAGCACTGTAACAGAGTTGTATATGTTTGAGCCCGAGGCAGAAGAAACTGAAACACAACAGAATGACTGCAACAGTTTGTTTTAGTGTGGCAATTGCTGTTGCTTGCTTTATTTTCACTATTGTTTTAAAAATATTATTACATGTCATATTACAAAAGACACTGCATGTACGTGGGTATACAGTATATTGATTTTCTTAGCAACACTCACACAATAATACGCTTGTTGTCTGAATAGTGTTAAACACTGGTTTGCCGTTTATTACAAACACTGTAAGATGAAAAATAAAGTGATTGACCTGCATTGCCACCAAGGATAAAATGCTTGCCTCTTCATCTTTCAATTAAAGATTTAAGATTTTATCTGCTATTTAAAATAATTCACAAAACAATGAATTGTGAAGAACAAGTGAAAACTTTCATTAGCTCAGGCATGCATTTCTTATGCTGGGATCTTTAGGATGGCTATGCAGAGTTTTTGGAGGTGCGGTTTCTTTTTCATTCACTAACAGAACAACATCTGAGTTTTATAGTCTTGCTCAACATCTTTATGCAACAGTTGTATGGCTCCTGTAATGGACAGACATAAGTTGTTCAGAACCTCCTTGATCACATATGATGATGATGCGTGTTAAGGGATTTGTCAAGGAGAAATTGTGATGTCATGATTCTCCCAATTTCACATTTTGGGCATTTCAAAACAGTAGGAAAGGATAATCACTATTTTAAACTGGGGAATTAGTTTTGAGTCCTGAAACTTGCAGTGCATTTTATATTAAAGTAACCTCTTAAACACCAATCAGGCACAACATTATGACCACATGACTGATATGATGTTTGTCCTCTATGTGCTGTCAAAACAGCACTCATTAAAATTTCCAGTGACTTGTGCCACAGTAGACCTTCTACTGAAGGCTCGAACCAGATGGGATATCCTTTGTTGGCCTCATGCATTGATGGGCCTTTTGTGGCCAGTTTGTGGTTTGTCCCTCCTCGGGCCACTGTTGGTAAATTCTCACCTCTGCTGACCGGGAGAAACCCACAAACCTTGATGTTCCAGAGATACTTTGACCCAGTCATAACAATGTGACCCTTGTCACATTTGCTCAGATCTTTATACCTCCCCATTTCTCTTGCATCCAACACACTGATTACGAGAACTGATTGTTTGCTTACCATCTAATCAACCCAGACCTTAATACAGTATGTGGCCTTGTTAGATGATCAAAGGTATTCACTCAACTTGACTGATCACAATGTTGTGGCTCAAAAGTGTATGTAAAAATCATTTTTATTCTCCATTTCATGACCACTTTAAAAAGCCGACTTAATTTATGTTTTAGTTTGCTCAGGCCCTGCTTGATGGCAAAAGGTTGGTGGAGGGATATACCTCAGTGGAGATACCACAACTGAGGGCACAATTATGCCACACTCTGCTTACCTCTTTAGGTACTCCCTTTTTTTTTAAATATACAATTGTATAATTATACTTATCTTAAACAAGATTACTAATTTCATGTCGTCGTCCCCCCCCCCCCCCCCCCCGTCCCCCCCGCACAGATAGAGCTATGAAATGCACAGTGTGCTGGGGTGTCCTAATGAAAGACAAGGTAATTAGAAGTATCCACTTGATGTTGTCATAATTTGCAGAAACCCAAGCATTGTTTCATTTTAGGTATGCTGTCCCAAATGTGGTGTGCACAGCCATTTGAGATGCCAGCGAACACCTTGTGGCATCTGTGTGATCTGCAATTGTAAGTAATTTTACTTTCAAGAACAAGCAGTTATTCAACACACTGTGTACTGTAACATGTACAGGCTAAAATAGCAAGTAGTTCAAACTGCAATGAAATACATAAATCAAAATGGGTATGTAAATTTAAAGAATTTAAAATGTACAGTTTTAATTAGGGTAGGTTTATGTGCATGTTAATGCAAAAGTTTCTGCAAAATTATAGAAAAATTTAAGCAAGTTTCACTGCAGTTTCCAGATGAAATGGCCACTGAGAAGCACTTAAAGCTTTTAAATCAATTTGAAAGCAATCGATATTAGAGAAAGTGATTAGATAATAATACTGTTCTGTATTATATCAGAACTGTTAGAATATTGTATGTAGTATATTCCAGTACAGATATTTAGTTTGATGTAGTTTAGTATGACAGTTTATTTTAATTATATTAAAATTATTTTGCCATTAAATTATTTTGCCATTATTCATGATAATGCTTTAAATAGCAGGTGGAGAAGGAAATGTTATGTTTCAACATCTACAAAATCAAGAAAGTAAGCACACAGAGGAAAGCACAAGACAAACTCCAGATGATAAGGATCAACAGGGAGGAGAGAAAAGGGAAACTTACAAAACAGACAAAGTGGAAGTAAAAAAAGACCAATCAAAGGGTAAAAAACGCAAGGCAAGTGATGCATCAAATAGGGAAAAAAAGCAAGACAGCAAGGAGGAAAGACAGCCACAAACTTTTGACATGGACAGTGATGCAGGTCATGAAAGTGAGGAAGTAGGGGCAAGTGACAGTGCAGATTGTTCTCCGAATAACCCCACAGAGGACATTAAAGACATTAAAGTTTTTGGACGCTTAGCCCTCACTGGCCAGAAAAAGACCCAGTATGTTGTCACAAAAGAAGAAATTCAGCGCAGAATAGAAGGGGAGAACATGTCCTCTAATGTTTTTAGAGATCTGCTAGGCGTAAGTTTATAATCACATTGATAAAATGGTTATTTTATGATTGTTTTATATGTATGTTTTACTATTCATTTCTCTTTTTATTGTTCTAATGCATTATTGTTCATTCTTCTTAAGGGCCGCAAGAAAAATTTGCCTGAAATAGTCCTCACCCTTCCCAAGAAAATTAAGACTAAGACAAGCATTTTTAGTGCTTTAACAGAGGGCGAGGCTTCAGATCTAGCCATTGGTCTAACCAAAAGCCTATGTCAAAATGTCAGTCCAGAATTGGTACGCAAGGACATAAGTGACCAGAGTGCAGAAGTGACCAGGTATAGTACATTTGCTTAAAACCCAAAAATGAAAATTGTCATCGTCAACTCTCCCTCAAGTTGTTCTAAACCTGTATGAAATTATGTCTTCAGTTGAACAAAGAAGAAGATATTTTGAAAAAAGTTGTTGGTCCCCACTGACTTCCATTATATATTTTTTCCATACTGTGGAAATCAATGGCTACTGTCAGTGTTTGGTCAACAACATTCTTCAAAATATCTTCTTTTGTGCGTAACAGAAGAAAGAAACTCACACAGGTTTGGAACAACTTGAGGGAGATAAGTGATGACAATTTCATGTCTGGGTGAACTATTGCTTTAATGCACAGCTATGAATGTTGCTACTGATGTTGGCTGTTTGATTTAGTTTTTACAGTTTTATCTTTTTTTCATTAAAGGACAACTCTCGCTAATGTACGCGCCAACTTACAATCGGGCCTGGACTCTACATCACCCTTCAGTTTGTTAACCCACACATTTGGTCCACAGGCAGTTGATGGGGTGTTAGGTTTCATCATAGAGAGTTTAAAATGAAATGCAGTAATTAAACTTCATTATTTTTTATTTTTTTAACACTAGCAGCACCAAACTTTTTGTTAATGTTCAGGTTAAATCAGTAAGCATTGTTTTCAGTTTTATCTCTACTGATTATGTATAAATATTATGTGGGTCAACATGATCCTGTTTGTCTAAAATGCTAGTTAATTTTATAAACACATGTTCAGTGTAATTTTTTTATTTTTTATTTTTTTGACAAAGAATTAAAAATGTTTATTGGACAAATGAAGCATGTTTTCTCCTTTTGAACACTAACACTCAACTGTACTACCATAGAAACTGTGATAGTCTATCCACATTGCAAAGGTAATTGTAATTCATCTATGACGTGTATGTATATATATATAAATAAATCAAATTTATATTGAAAATTAATCGCATTTAAAAAAACTAAAAAAACATGAACAATTCTTTACAGATTTTTGAAAACAGTGTTGTTTAGGAATTACCATCCAGTTCACCAAAAGACATTTGACAATACTAAAATCAGCTTAACTTTATCACAAATTTTCAAAAAAAAAAAAAGGTATTCTGCACTCAATTTTCTATTTGTGTTCTTTGCATTTTCTTGCTTTTCTTGTTTTTGTTCTTCTTTTGAACCCTTCTGAATTTGTGTCAGAAATGCAGATTTTCTTTGATGCTGATAGTTTTTCAGTCTTTTTCCGGTGTTTTGCATTGTGTGAGAAGATTGGCCATATCTTCATTGAAGTGTCATTGGTACAGTGCCTTTTTGACAGAAGACTTCTGTCATCTTGGTCCACGTTAACGTAAAGATCATTTATTTGCCGCTTGATGTTCTCTGGAACAGTCTGCCATCTTTTGACTATTTCAAGAACCTCTTCTAGTTTCTGGAAGTCTGAACTGCTGTCTTGTTGCATGAAATCCAAATCAGCAGTGTCAGTTTGATTGACAGAAAAGCACCTTTTTTCATTAATGGTCACTCTCAAACAGCTGTTGCTGCTAAAATAAGGCAAAAATGGGACAAATATCATGGTATGAGAATGTGCAACAGGTACACGAAAATGTTTTCAAAGACGCACACTGGTATTTAATGTTCCCCTCCCACAAAGGCTTTCCACGCTGTCATTGTTTTCCATTTTTATGTTTCTACAACAGGCCTGAAAGTTACCTTTGAGTCATTGTAATTTTCAGCTTTTGTGTGCTTTATGCAAGCTTCTAGCTGAAGAGCAAGTTCAGGGAATGAATCATTATCCTTATCTTTGACCACATCTAGCAGCACCAAATGTTTGCATACTTGACCTCTCAAACCAACGGGGCAACTGCAGAAGCACTCTGCAGGGCAGGTCCTGTAGGAAAGTGAGGGGTCTTGTTCAGATGGTACGTTGTACATGTATATTTCTGATGATTCTCTTGTAATGTGATTAGACCAGCCTTTTTCCATCATTCCTGTTGCTTTGTTAAATGTTTCCTCAAACTTCATGGCAACAGAGTTTGGCATTCTTCCAGCTGACTGCAAGTGTTTTATCACCTGAAAGTAAGTCTCTGTCTTGCAAAGGAGTACATCAAGCAAGTCATCCAATCGTCGATTTCTTATCCCAGATAAGAATTGGTATTTCAGTCGATGGAAAAATCTAAATAAAAGTAAAAAGAATGATAGTATTAAAACAAATGTATAATTATGTGAGTCAATGACTGGATGGTTGTAGAGGCTGTCGATATGGTGTCTTTTGCATTCAATGGAAGAAAATAAAACCTAAGTGTAAAACCCTAACTAGATCATTTTGACAGACCTGAACATGACCAGAAGACTATGGTCACTCATGGCAGAATAAAAGTAAAATATTTCCATTTTAGTTTTATTTGTTAACATCAAAGTCATTTCTATGCAATATGTTCCAAGTTTATGTGTATTTATTTAGCATGTGTAGCTTTTTACTGTAGTGTATCAACTGCACAATTTCATTTTCTTTTATGGAAAATATATTTTAGTATTTGCTGACAGAAATTACCTTTCTATCAAATTGTTGGTCTCTGAATTCCCATGGTTATAACAACGTCCATAATCAGCCCATCTATGACTTATTGGCTCCCTGTGAGTACCCGCCCGGTCTGGAAGTACTTGCTCCGGGAAACCTCTTGATAGTAAGAGAAGTCATTCAGAAATTCTTTAGCCCCCCACTCTGTCAAAGTCAGTCTTCTGCAATGAACAAAAATAAGTATTGTTGTTCCCCATGAGTCACAAGCGCGCTACAATCAAAAAAGGGCACAACATGCAACCTTAATAATATTTATGACAGCAATACTTTGAAGCAAATCCTCTCTCTTCTCTATCCCCCATAAAATTTTATTTTACCTTTGATGAATGGACGAGAGCGCAAAAAAAAAAAAAAAAAAAAAAAAAAAAAAAAAAAAAAAAAAAAAAAAAAAACACCAAAGTCATTTCTATGCAATATGTTCCAAGTTTATGTGTATTTATTTAGCATGTGTAGCTTTTTACTGTAGTGTATCAACTGCACAATTTCATTTTCTTTTATGGAAAATATATTTTAGTATTTGCTGACAGAAATTACCTTTCTATCAAATTGTTGGTCTCTGAATTCCCATGGTTATAACAACGTCCATAATCAGCCCATCTATGACTTATTGGCTCCCAGTACCTCTGGAAGTACTTGCAAACCTCTTGATAGTAAGAGAAGTCATTCAGAAATTCTTTAGCCACTCTGTCAAAGTCAGCCTTCTGCAATGAACAAAAATAAGTATTATGAGTCTACAATCAAAAAAGGGCACAACATGCAACCTTAATAATATTTATGACAGCAATACTTTTCCTCTCTTTCTCTAAAATTTTATTTTACCTTTAATGGACGAGAGCGCAAAAAAGTTAAGTTGGTCAAATAACTGCCTAATTTATTTAGGTGCATATGCAAAAAATAAATAAATAATTCAAATTCATTCAACCGAAAAATGTGTTATCATATGATAAGTAATATAAATGCAGTATATCTGACTTCACTTGCCCTGTGCCCAAACACTGTCATTCATGCACTGTCAAAAAATGTGATGCAATGTTTTGTACATGTGGGTTAATTTGCATTTGTTTTTCTTGCAGTTTTGTGAAATGCCAAGAAAAATCTTATCGGTGGGGGTGTTACGAATATTTATTATTATTTTTAATATTGTTGTTCTTGAATGTTTCACTGTTGTTTACAAAAGTGTGGGTGTAGTTGAATGCCCCGTGTTTGTTTTTGCTCTCTCTCTCTTTCTTCTCCTTCTCAGGGCAAATCACCACCACCTGTAGCTTGTTTGTGAGCGTGCCTGAGACCAAGAGGATATAGGGGCAGTTCAGAGTTTGCTAGTAGACACACTTCTCCCCTGCTCCAGACTGAACTATGTGCTTGTTTGTCAAGCAGAGACAATAGTTGTATTAGCAGTGGCTAATTGAGTTTCAGCATGAAAAGTTGATGGATATTATTCCAGATTGAGATTGAGCAAAAGGTATTGTGGCTCTTTTGTTCTGAGTGATATTAAAATCTAGTCTGTGTGTTAAAAGGGATGCTGTAGGGGGAGAGTACCTATTTCTTGTTATACTGCTTTTTGCCTCTGTTTTCGTACAGCAAGGGAGGTGAGGGAAGTTGGCTGTATATTTCTTTTATTTTATTTAAGGTTAGTTAGAGCTCCTTCTTAAATTAGTTAGTGAACTATTTTGTTTGTTATTTTAGGCCTTGCTCTCCCCTGAGTCTTTGCTCCCATTTACATTGTATTCTTTCCTGTTGTGTAAATAAAATTGTTTTTGTATATATACATCATCTGGTGTCATCTTCACTCTGGGACAGAGGATTGAAGTGTGTTCTCGCTGTTCATTACCTCGTTACTTTTCTTTTACTCTTTGTTACTTCCCCTTCTGACCCCTAGACATTTAGGGGAACACACTATTCCACACAATTCAGCCATAAAATACATATACCACTACCATAGCACAAGCTTTCATTTTTTTGAAGGAATCTAGAACTTCTCTCTGGGTATGTGAGGCGTGTGGCCCACAAACGCCGGAATCTGACTTTGTCAACCATCGAACAACAGCCTGTTAACCAGAAGATATGTAATGTATTTTTATTATTATCATTATTTTAATTAAAATTACTGGAAAAAAATATTTTTATATATTCCTATTAAAAATTCATATTACCTGGAGTACATGGTACCAGCAGAGAAGAACATCAGACTCAGGGAAAACTTCATTCAAAGCATTTATTTCACTCATGTCTTTGTCAACCATGAAGCACCTGGAAAAAGAAAATTAAGTTATCTTGTTCTAAACTGTTGATATAGTATGTAAAAGAAGCTCCAGTGGATGACTCTCATAAACTACCTTGGTGGCTTAGGGAACACAGGTCGTAGCTTCTGAAGTGCGAGCTTAAGGGTTTCCTGGGTCTCGCTGCTTGTTATTATGTATGCAACAGGAAGACCATGACCGTGGTCATCTCTGACAAGCAATGTAAATAGTGGAAAGGAATATTGATTTACACAGTGTGTGGCATCGAAAAACACAATGTTACTACCATGGTTCTTCAAGTCTTCTCTCATGAGCTCAGTTTGAAGAACAATAATAAGGTCCTGATCCTTCCCCAGAGGCTGATAAAATATGACATCATCTTTGAAAGGACCGATTAATAGTTTTTCTGTACTCTTACAGTCATCTTTATCAAGGCGTTTCCCTCGAAGCATACTGGTACGTATATTATGTATGTCTTCTGGGGTAACAAAGTATTCTCTGGAATGATAATTATCTTCTCCTTGAGATCTTGACCACTCATTAGCTTGAAGAAGGATGACATCTGGTTTTACTCCTAATGCAATCCACTTCTTGGTCTGATCAACCAGCTGAGGGTGAATCTGATGAAAATGGCCATCTTCTTCAGAAGAATCATGCCCATTGTGCTGGGTAAATATTCTCTGCACAACAACTTTGTGACCTTTCCAATCATTTCTTACTTTAAAAGAGATCTGTGACTTCTTTCAAAAACATTTCCAGATCTTCTGCAATGGAAAATATAATATCCTCTATTTTGGTCTTGCAAACTAGAACAATTTGTGGTCCTGAATGATTTTTTTGTGTTCTTTGTTAATTATTTCTGTGATAAAGTTCTCTTCTGGGTCATCTGATTTAAGAACATGCACCTTAAGTTGTATGTTTTCCAGTCTTGTTTTTCTCCTCTCCTCATTTTCTACAGTCTTTTTGATAAAATCCTCCATCTTGGAATATTGCTGAAATGCACATACACATACACAAAAACACACTTGGTTAAAATTTCTCATTTGATTGTTAAAAAAGTAAATGCTGAAAAAGAGCTGTTTGGCTGAAACTGTCAGTATGTTGATCCAGAATCACTGAATCGCCAATGACAATTCTTGGATCAAAACTGGATCACAACATGAATTTAGACTAAAACTATATTGAAATTATTTTTATGGTCCAGGATCAACGTTATTGAATTTAGACTGTATTGATTATGATGATCCTGGATCAACATTATTGAATTTAGACGGTATTGATTGTGATAGTCCTGGATCAACATTATTGAATTTACACCGTATTGATTATGATGGTCCAGGATCAACGTTATTGAATTTAGACTGTATTGATTATGATGATCCTGGATCAACATTAGTGAATTTAGACTGTATTGATTATGATGGTCCTGGATCAACATTATTGAATTTAGACTGTATTGATTATGACGGTCCAGGATCAACATTAGTGAATTTAGACGGTATTGATTGTGATAGTCCTGGATCAACATTATTGAATTTACACTGTATTGATTATGAGTATGATGTCCAGGATCAACATTATTGAATTTACACTGTATTGATTATGATGGTCCTGGATCAACATTAGTGAATTTAGACTGTATTGATTGTGATGGTCCTGGATCAACATTACTGAATTTAGACTGTATTGATTGTGATGGTCCTGGATCAACATTATTGAATTTACACTCTATTGATTATGACGGTCCAGGATCAACATTAGCGAATTTATACTGTATTGATTATGATTATGATTATGATAGTCCTGGATCAACATTAGAACATTTTGACTGTATTGATTATGATGGTCCTGGATCAACATTAGTGAATTTAGTCTCTTCTGATTTTGACGGTCCAGGATCAACAATAGTGAATTTAGACTGTATTGATTATGATTATGATGGTCCTGGATCAACATTAGTAAATTTAGACTGTATTGATTATGATTGTCCTGGATCAACATTATTGAATTTACACTGTATTGATTATGACGGTCCAGGATCAACATTATTGAATTTAGACTGTATTGATTATGATTATGACGGTCCAGGATCAACATTAGTGAATTTAGACTTTATTGATTATGATGGTCCTAGATCAACATTATTGAATTTAGACTGTATTGATTATGAGTATGATGGTCCAGGATCAACATTATTGAATTTACACTGTATTGATTATGATGGTCCTGGATCAACATTAGTGAATTTAGACTTTATTGATTATGATGGTCCTGGATCAACATTAGTGAATTTAGACTGTATTGATTATGATGGTCCAGGATCAACATTAGTGAATTTAGACTGTATTGATTACGATGGTCCAGGATCAACATTAGTGAATTTAGACTGTATTGATTATGATGGTCCTGGATCAACATTAATGAATTTAGACTATATTGATTATGATTACGATGGTCCAGGATCAACATTAGTGAATTTAGACTGGATCAACATTAGTGAATTTAGACTGTATTGATTATGATTACGATGGTCCTGGATCAACATTAGTGAATTTAGACTGTATTGATTATGATTATGATGGTCCTGGATCAACATTAGTAAATTTAGACTGTATTGATTATGATTGTCCTGGATCAACATTATTGAATTTACACTGTATTGATTATGACGGTCCAGGATCAACATTATTGAATTTAGACTGTATTGATTATGATTATGACGGTCCAGGATCAACATTAGTGAATTTAGACTTTATTGATTATGATGGTCCTAGATCAACATTATTGAATTTAGACTGTATTGATTATGATTGTCCTGGATCAACATTAGTGAATTTAGACTGTATTGATTATGATGGTCCTGGATCAACATTAATGAATTTAGACTATATTGATTATGATTACGATGGTCCAGGATCAACATTAGTGAATTTAGACTGTATTTAAATTATTGTGATGATCCAGGATCAACATGCCAACACACATGGAACTTTTATTTTGAAATGTCTTTACTACTTCCAGCTACTCATTCAAACACACAAGGGAGATAAATAATGCACTCTCATAACCATCTAAAACATTTTTCAAAATATGAACTCCATAAAGTTAACATTGCAATAATTCATCAACATTGGATATTTGGATATATAGATCATAAACAATCGCTAGGCATTAATGCACAACTGATCATAAAATGCTATGAAACGGCGAACTTGTAGACCGCGCAATAGCACAACGTTCTTAAGTTACTATGAAACAGGGCTCATATTTAATTAAATCACGGCCTTTTGAAATTTAACTATCACAAGCCATATCGCGGTTACCCCCCCCCCCCCCCAAGCTTTTTATGACCGTAAATTAAAAAAAACAAATCTATGAATTTACTTTTTATTCGCGCATGCACTCCTACGTTCATTTTACTGCACACACTGCTACTTTTGGTCACAAAGGCGAGGGAAATACTTGCACATTAGCTAAACTGCACAAACCTGTTGAATGCAGTTGTTCAGTGTAGCATTACACTCATGTAAGTATTCAATTTCATGTATTTTTTAAATGTAATAAATACACTTATAATATTACATTTTGAGTAGGAAGGAAGCTGAAAAAAAGAAGATATACAGAATAACTTACCTCTTTGGGGTCTGTCTGCATGAAAGAAGGAGGGAGAGATTCAAAAATGGATTGATGATAGTTTGGTCGGCACACACTGATGACATCAGAGGGTTATAAATGTTGATCCAGGACCAACAAAGCGTGTTAATCCAGGATCACATCCTACTTGGCAAAATCACGGTGACCGTTGAAGCCTAGCGTCCATTGACTTCAATGGGGCTGCTTTGAACAGTTTTTTTCAGTGCTTCAAAACTAGACGGTCATTGGATAAATGCTGCGATTATGTCCCGCCCACAGACGCTCAGCGTCTCTGTGGGTGAATGGAGGAGTGGGCTGGCCTGGACTCCGGGCTTCTGCGTGATGATTGGAGGGTCTTTCGAAAGACTGCATCTTCTTTTGATTGACAGCGATTTTGTACTATAAAAAGTCGCTGACGCTGAAGCTATTTGAGCTCAGTCCCATAGCGGATTTTGCAAGTCAATGGTGTAGTCTACGTGATACGCAGGTATACGGCGTATACCCACTAGCTAGCAAAGGTCAAGGATTTCCGTATACCCACTTAAAAAAGCGTGAGGATACGTAACAACATCTTTGTGACAGATCTTTCACACGTTCATTCATAAATTCACCCCGTCTGTGTTGCGATCAAAGCACTGACTTTTTGAAAATCACGCTGTGTTTCTGTTGATGACCAGTGCTATTGCGCAACTCTTTCATTTAATCTGACTGGCTGAGGCCATCCTAAAAATGCGCCACTGCTGCGCGTGGCCACGAAAGCTTGTAATTTGAACGTGTTTTTATGCCTTGCCCATTTAAACATTCAAAAGAGTTTCTAAGCATTCAAACACAGGACGCGGAATAACTTAAATGAGTACTCACGCGCAGTGTTCGGTGCACACATACAGAGCAAACGTAAACTTAAGTGAACAAACAGTTGAGAAAAAAAAAATTGGATGTGTATCATAATGGATGTATTGTCTCTTAAAGGTGCTGTATGTAGGATTTTGACTCTACTAAAGTATAAAAATACCATAATATGTCTGCAGATATTTAAGAAATATGCTAAGTTAACATACTTGTTTATCTGAAAAACAATGCTACAGTCAGTTATTCTCCTTTGAAAATGTGCATTCTGGCCCGGAATGTCTGTGTTTGTTATGGTTTCTGAAACCCGCCCACTGCCAGTTTACCCAATTGTATTTCAGCACCCTGGGTTGCCAGTTGGTGGAAAACACAGCTTATTTAATTTCATTCATCGTCATGTGCGCTCGTTTCTGTTGGTGTCATTAAACTGGCATCCTGCTCGTGCGTCAAGTCTGAGGAGGAGGGGCCGGGTCAAAAAAAATGTTTCCAATATTTTGAATTTGGACTGCAATGCCTAGTTCAACCGCTGGGTGTCAATCCTACATACAGCACCTTTAAAGTGATCGCGCCTAATTTACTAGCTGCTCTCAGTGTCCTTAATGTTAATCCAAGAAAATTAAATCAGAGAAAATCACTCACAGCTCTTTACTGAACAAGCCTACTTTGTAGTTTAACAATAATTAATCTATATTTAATTTATACAGTGAAGACTATGCAATGCTATTTTATATTTAATTATTCGG
This sequence comes from Schizothorax lantsangensis, assembly GCA_027422415.1. Taxonomy (NCBI): domain Eukaryota; kingdom Metazoa; phylum Chordata; class Actinopteri; order Cypriniformes; family Cyprinidae; genus Schizothorax; species Schizothorax lantsangensis. The sequence continues at coordinate 19,808,191 of CM049846.1, forward strand.
TTTCTGTGCCTGGACACCTACAAACTTGAAAAAACTTAAACATTGTGTAAATAGCACAAATAAACATATAGAACAAACATATATTAAACTATTTCAAACAGGGCCCACAGGTACAACCTGCACTGGTGCCCTGCAAACCCCGGCTACGGCCCGAAGAGCAGTGACAGACCAGTCAACTGTCCCAAGCATCTTTCATGCATGCAGTCTACAGTATGTTGAGTTTCTCAGGCCAACATAACTAGCTAATAACTTCAGTAACATTAGTGTGCGGATCAATGAATGCAGGAGAAGTGGCGAGATAACACAGATAGGCCTGTGTGTGTGTCTGTGTACAGCAGTTAAATTGAATACAATGTTTATATCTCCTTGTTTCAGATGATGAGAGAGATGAGAACTCCTGGCCAGCCTTGTGGACTGAAGGTCGGGCTAGGGAATATAAAAACAGGCACTCTTAAATGTGCATTGAAAATTGCCAGCTCATAAAACCTGTGCTCCAGGGACCATATTATTCAGGGAAAATTTTAGATGATTAACACAGTAGAAAATCAGTCCAGTCTCCCCAGCTGTAAATGTCATTGGCTGTCTTATGTTGCTTATAATAAATTGACATGTTGATATCACATAAGCAGTCTTTCAGAATGCTGTCAGTTACATGTAGATGCATACTGTACACATTAGTGTAGTGCTTATGGGGTGTCGCTTTGGGACGGGTGAGGGAGGGAAAAATCACAGTATGCTCACTACAAAAAACTAGACTACACCACTGTTGCAAGTGTAGTCGAAAGACAAACTTCTATAACCTATTTCTTGGTATCTGCGTGGCGAAATTGCTAGCCAATTTTCATCATACATTTCACACAATTATACACCACGTTCCTTGTTTTTTAGATTGCAGAATTTACGTATAAATAAATGGAACATTTTTATGATGTAGGCCGAAAATGAGCTTCCCCTCTTTGAAAGACCAGCAGCCGCCACTGCAGTCTAAGTATGCAAAAGCATAACACCTGTTATTTTGCTTAAAGTTATTGTTTTTATTGTTTACAGGCAAATGACTTCAAGACATTTTCTATTGTTTTCTCAAGTTGATTTCTCAAAATACAAAGGAATGTATTCATTTTTTAAGTGAATGTTTATCACTGAGCTTAAAGAGCTGTAGATGACTATTTCCTCATAATTTGTTTCTTTGTGTTTAGCTCTGGTTTTAGCAAAATTATGTAACATTTTGGAGCAAATATGCAAAATAGTAAACCAAAACTTGAAGCTAAAATTGCAAATATATGCACAGCTACAGTAAACTTTCCAGGATAACTGACATAAGCTGGGATAAATGTGAGCCAGACAGCACAGAATATGAGCATACTGAATGTGATGAACTTGGCTTCATTGAAGTTATCAGGGAGCTTACGAGCAAAAAAAGCTAAAACAAAACATAAGGTGGATAGCAGGCCAGTATAACCCAAGACAACCCAAAAACCAAGATCTGAACCTAAGGTACATTCAAGGATGATCTTTTCTCTATAATAGCTTAAATTCATGTATGGGAAAGGGGGGGATATTGTTAACCAAAGCACACAGATAATCACTTCTACTATTGTTAAAGAAACAACACTGAGTCTTTGCTGAAGAGGCCCAAACCATTTCATAACATTGCTTCCTGGAAGTGTAGCCTTGAAGGCCATTAACACAACTATTGTTTTCCCAAGAACACAGGAGATACAGAGGACAAAAGTGATCCCAAACGTTGTGTGACGCAACATACAGGACCACTCAGTGGGCCGACCAATGAAAGTAAGTGAACAGAGAAAACACAGTGAGAGCGAGAAGAGCAACAGGAAGCTCAGTTCTGAGTTGTTGGCTCTTACAATACATGTTTCTTTATGAAGATAAAACATAAAAGATGCCATTGCTGTTAATAACACCCCAATGAATGAGAAAATACAAAACACAATTCCCATGATTTCTGAATATGAAAGGAATTCTACCACTTTTAATACACATCTGTTTTTGCTTTCATTCGACCAGTACTCCAAATCACAAGGAAAGCAGTCACTAGAATCTGTGAAGAATGAAGATTTTTTATTTATTTATTTTTCCAATATAAAAGAAGGAAACATTAGTGGATGGGGCATGCATTATAAAGTCACGTGACAAAGAGTATTACACTTCATGCTCACATTTTATGAGAGTTAAACAGCATATACTATTTTACCTGTGCCATTACTGATTTCTCCATCTGCACAAGGAATACAGTCATAACAGCAGACAGGTTGTCCTTTTCGCACAGCCTTCCTAGTGCCAGAGGGGCAGCTCTTACTGCACACGGACACAGGCAACTATGATAAAATAATTTGTTATATAAAACCTCACAGTAATGCTGGTTTAAATTTGTAAAATGATTGCTTTGCTTCAGTGATAACTTTTCTCACTTTAAAGCCACTGCTTTTATACACATTTTGTCATATTTAACTAACTTGAAGCATCTTGAGACACAGTTCTTCTGGATTTAGTCTGTCTCAGTTTGTTCTGTTTCTTCATGTCATTCCAGACAGACTGGATGATGATCAGATCAGATCTCTGTGTGGAGCACAAAAATCTCACTGGATTATTACAATTAATGGCAAAATGAAAGTTTGGAAATGTAAACTGATATTTCCTATTGACTAAAGCAAAAGATAGACGTAACTGACTTCAAACCATTTTTAGCTGCTGAAAATACTTGTGTTCTAATCATTTTGGCCACCACTGTATAACAGTTTTACACCTTAACATGGTTTTAAACTTGGCTTAGGGTAAAAGTTTACTAAAATGCTTTGTCATATTTATGTGTTAAATTGTTAAGTACATGTATAATTCATATACATTTTGTTTTTTTATAGAACAGTGTAGAGCATTGGTCTCAAACTCAATTCCTGGAGGACCACAGCTCTGCACAGTTTAGCTCCAACCCTAATCAAACACACCTGATCCAGCTAATCGAGGTCTTCAGGATCACTAGAAACTTCCCAGCAGGTGTGATTTGGGGCTGGTTGGAGCTAAACTCTGCAGAGCTGTGGCCCTCCAGGAATTGAGTTTGAGACCACTGGTGTAGAGAGTATAGCTCAGGCTCTTGTAAGTGCCATATCTAGGGAGTTGTCAGCAGGACACAACACCCCTGTGTCAACACCTGTCAGGGCTCCACGTGCCTCTCTCAGCACCATTACTCCCTCTAGCAACAGCACAGTCCAGCCTTGGAACACCATCACTGAAACTCCTGCCAGAGTGAACCAGGAGTTAAAGAGGTAAAATTATAACAATTTATTTAAAGTTTTGTTCATGTTTTGTACAATTTTGACAGTATAACCTTAGAATTATAGTGTAATACCACTCATTCTCTGTACTCAATGCCACTTGTGAATGCCACTTCATACTTCTGAATGCTGTTATTTACTTGCATTTTCTTAGACAGTTTCCAAACATGTTTTGTTCAAAAACTGAGGCGAAGAGAGGAAAAGGGTGGTTTACTCGGGCAGCGCCGCCTATCAAATTTACAGACCTCACAGTTTGTGTTCTTCCTTCACCCACGACCCTAACCCCGAAGCCTACTGTAGAGCTGGAACTGGCTCAGGCGGAGTTAGGGAAAAAAGTGGTGACCATAGCAGAGGACTGCAAACATGATGATGTAAGTGCTTATATGGCTGATGATTTGGTATATTTGTATGTTTTTGTGCATTAAAAAAGCTATATGCAATGTTGCAGTTCTTTTTATTACCTGGTGTACATTTGAAATCTTATGCTTGACTTTTCATGTATTACCCATTTATAGATGGTAACACTTATGGAGGAAGAGTTCCCCAAACTTCGTCCTCTTCAAGGACGTTGGATGTTATATAAAGCAACTGGTAAATATGGGGATTTTGAGCTTGATTGAAGAGTTCAGTTCACTACAGTTAAGATTATCTGCCAATTAGGATCCATTCATTACCTACATACAAATTCTGCTGCAGGAGGAAGTGGCCATAGAAGAATGACCCTAATCTCCATGGACAAAGAGGGTTACTCTGGTCGGCAAATCCGGTCTGTCTCAAACTGTGGCAAAAATTTCCTTTTTTTGGTGCCCCTTCAGGAGGAGATGGACACCGAGCCTCTTCCCTACAGTTCAGCTGAATTTGCAAAGATGCCAAAGGTGCCCTGTGTCACCTGTAATACTACCATGCCACTGCAAATGTTGGCATTACATGCTGAGGAGTGCAAACAAAATTCAAATGTGAGTTGTGTATACATCTGCCTCAATTGTGAGTTTTGTATAGCCACATTGGCACAGCAGCAAAATACAGTTATTATCTACGTTACACACACAATTTGTTTTTTTCCACTCTGACTGTATGTTTACATGTCATAAAGACAAATTCACAACAAGGACATTAACTGTATATATATATGATATATATATATATATATATATATATATATATATTGATAAATCAATAACAATTACATTTTAACAACATTTCAAGTATAATTTAAGAGATTTGTTGTATTTTGAATCCAATTTTTCTTTGTAAAAGTCTAAAAGTTGATCATACTGATTTAAAATTTAAGGAATAATATAGATTGAATATACATTGAACCAAAAACTATCAAAACATCTTCAGTATACTTTATTTTTGACAAAACATCCCATGTTTCGTTAGTGACTGCACATTTTTAGTAGTGACAGGAATGCTTTGGTAGTGACCACATCACATTACAGAATTTTAACTTGCATACTAAAACACTACTAAAACATACTAAAATAAAAATAAAAAATTGCATAACTGTACAAATGTTTTTTTATTTCCCCCAAACATAAGATTATGTGTTCCCTTTTGTCACTACCGAAACAATGATGACATGTTTCGGTTGTGACAGTTTGGGTAGTGACATGAAAAATGTGGGACACGTTTTTTTTACATAAAGTTTCATAATTTACAAAGAAAATATAAAATATTTTTTTCGACTCAAGAATCAAAAAGATACTTTTAAAAACAACAAATGGAAAAAAAAATATTTAGATATCATTTTCATAAATTGAAGTTTAGGGTCCGGGATAGCCACCTCCCAATTGAAAATACCCAATAAATGATGATTTTATATATATTAAGCGTACAAATATTTTAAATGTTATTGTCAGTTTCAATAGATAATAGAAGGATCTTGATTTAAATACTTAAATGCTTTTAAAATGTGTTTTTTGGTTGTGGGACAGCAGTCTGCACCGATTATGTAGAATGGCCCGGCCCGTGTGTGTATGTGTGTGTGTGTAATTTCTTTGTTTTTTTTTGGGATTACTTATGATCCTGCAAGCCATCCAGTGGCCCCAACCACGGCATACAGAAGACAGTGACGACAGTGATGCTGACAACATACAGCCTGAGAAACTTAATCTCGTTACAGGCCTTTTCAGAACATTTGTCGAACATGGTAATCTTTTTGTATTACTAGATGGTACTACTTAAAGATTTTTACGTTGGTTTTTTTTGTTAAATGTGGACATTATACAATAACTTGCACTATATTTTTTTTCTTTATCTTTTTTTTTTCTTAGCATCACCCAGCAACCTCAGGAAACTTATGAAATTCTGGGTTGGATGGGAAGTTGCGCCATGCATCCTCAAGCTGGAAGTTGTTCAGTCCAGTGGCCCAAACCAATTACCAAAGGCATACACTTGTCAAGAGCGCATCCGCCTGCCAGATCACTATACCTCCCTCTCAGCTCTCACAGCTGACATGATGGTATGTCTGCAGTCTGTGGAGAGTGGTTTTGGCCTTGTGTAGATGTTCATGAATTTCTTAAAACATGTTAGAATGAGAATGTTGCTTGTTACTGTTGCTCATCTATTAAATATGTTAGTGTTATAATGGTTATTGCACTTTCACACCGAAATGTCTAATTTGAGCTGTTCACCCACTTTTTGGTTTTACATTTTGTAGTTTAACTTAATTCTACTTGGGCATTGCATGACACTTGACTGGCCTTGAGAAGTAAAGGTTTGAAATGAGGAATTGATGTTCACTGTGATTGTGGTCAATAAAAATCTTATCCAATAACTGTTATTTATCTTTATTAAATGACATCCACTGTTCTAAAAAAAAAAAAAAAAAAAGTATAATGATTAGAAAATCAACTGAAAGGCAGCAAAAATTCACGCAACAAGATATCTAATTTTCAGCAAGCAAGTTTTCTACATATTGAACTGTACTCAAAGAAATGTCCATGCCATCGGACATGCCAGGGTTGTAGAGGATCAATATGTTCTCTCAGTTGCTCCACTTGTTCAGGAGTTAGAGGGCTGTCAAACTGTGGAACATTCACTACAGCTTGTTGATCCAGAATATACCCACTGTCCTCCCAGTCGATGTAAGGAATGGTCATCTCCTGAAATAAAACAATAGGGAAAGATTCACTGTGTTATTATTAAAAATTATATTAATAATGGTTCATTTAATTATTGCAATCATTGTGATTTGTAACATTTGGATTAAAATTATTTTCTTTGTGTAACTGCTTCAGTACCTCTGGGTTGGCAATGGGATGTTGCATCTGACCAGCCTCCCACAGTTGTTTTGGTGAGAGGTTTTGCTCTGTTCTCAATGGGTGGTTGTCCCAACCCTCATGGAACACATTGAGGTTGGCTTGCAGTCGGGGCAAAAATACATAATGGCAGCAAAATAGGTGAAGACTGCTGCTCAAATCTAGCATGTCCTGTTCCTCTAGTGTGTGCAAGATTTGGTAAAACACACTGGTGACAACCATCCAGAGATCACGCCACAGCCTCTCCACTCTTAATTAAAAAAAAAGACAACTTACAAAAAAACTAATTACATGATTACATTACAAGTCTTTCAAGTAGCAATTAAAGGTCTATTAGACATTTAAAGGATCTTAGATGAATCTATCTTGCCTCTGGTTGTGCACACTTTTGCCTGCTATAAAGCAGTTGCTGTCTGGCCCACGTACAGAAAACATCAGACGAGCCACGCAAACATTCTCTCCTCCCTGATCAGCTCGCAACTCTAAACAGTAATATATCATATAAAATGAAGATTTATTTATTTATTTTTTAAATCTCATCAAAATAATATTTATAAAATGTAATTAACATTATGTCAAACTTATTAATGTATTAAACTTACAACGTTTTTAACTTACTAGAAATGGGGGGGGGGGGGGGGTAGTATTTGATTGTAAAAGAAAAAATGATTCTGAAAAATGAAAAATGATAGTTTTACTTCAGTGGGTATCCAAATTCCTCAACAGCCTGACTGAAAAAAAGTAGGGTTGTGTCAGATCGGTTGTTGTCTGCAGCTCTCAGGTACATTATCTATACAAAAGACAGAAACACTTTAAGCACCTATATCCAGTATACTGTACTTTTAGATAGAAATTGTGGTTGAAATAACTTTGGCTGTGTATGCTTTCTCACTTTGCGTGAAAAACCATCAATTCCGGCAAAGATCACTATATTGTACCTGTAGAAAAACATAATGGTTTTGAATTGTAAACTCTTGAATAATGATATATCATTAAAACAGACATTCTACAAGTCTATTGAGTATACTACATTTATTGTTATGAGAATATTCAGGTTACCTGATAAGCTTATGAGTTGTGTCTATATGTACTAAGTACTTTGGGCATGGCACTGAGTACACATTCGTCTGATGACACATCCCATCTGAGTCATTCTTGTGAGAATCCCAAGACTATCCACCCGGTGCATTGCTGCTTTTACTCTGTTCCACTGCAGTCGATGACCTTGCGCCTCCAGTGCTCTTTTAATCAATCTGTAGCCTGCATGTGGCATTCTTTCTTTGATTTGAGAAACAAGTCCATCAAGTTCTGCATCAGTGCAGGTACTATACAGTCCCCTAACTGATAGATTGTTTTCAGCCATTCTCCTAAAGAGTGTAGCCCGGGAAAAACCCAGCAAATGTGAAATAGTTGTAACAGGGAGTCCAGTCTCCAGAAGATAGGCAACATGATCAGTAGGCACTACAATCCTTGGACGCCCACTTGCACTTTGTCTTTCCACCTGAACAACTGAATGTACAATTTGTGAGTGTCTGTGATTCTGGATTGCATTATGTAGTTCAGTTAATCTTTCTGTCACATCCTGAGACACATGAACATGCTGTGCCACAGCGTCTAGAAATACTACTTCCTGCCTACATACAAATTCCAAATAGTCGATGTCAAGTTGGGGTTGCTGAAGAGCATGTGTAACCCGTGCAAGTAATCTCTCCAGAATGTGGTCATGTAGTAATTCCTAAAATGAAATAATAAAGAGAAATTGATTTAAAAAAAAAAGAAATTTGTACTGACCAAAAATTAGACCATGTTTTACATAAAGGAGTAAACATTAACTTCATTACGATCATCAGTCAAGTCATGTTCTAGTTAAGGTTGAAGATTTATTATCCAGTTATGTAGTTTATATGTAGTTATGTTGTTTGTTTTACTTACCCAACCAGCTTGTTGGTTTAAAATGGTATCCATTTTCAAAGATTACAGGTTCTTCGGGAGAATGCGAACAATGTCTAGTATCACCTCAAACCAGGCAAGGAGGCAGGCATATGCCAGCTCTGTACTGCGACTGCCAGCTAGTGGTAGCTGCCTGCCTTGCCTTTCAGTGAAAGCCAGTTGCGTGTGGATCGTCTATGCTAAAAACCGCGGAAAGAAAGTCTCAGAATCCAAATGAACCAAACAAGATCGACTCGAACAAGAAATCAATAAATGCACGCGTGCCATGTGATTCACACATGCATGGATTCCTTTTTGCGCGCGCAAATTATGACACTTTAATAGAAAATAGAACATTTATACTCACAAAATGACTTTAAAAGCTGCACATTAATGCAATTCTTAATTCTGCAGACACCAGTTGAAAAGCATTTGTTTCAGTGTAGTAACGCACATTTGCGAATTTTTCAAATCGTGTACACGTTAACGAATTGCACTGGGCCTTGTTCATAGGCAGTTGTGTGTGTGTGTATCATGAAATGCTGTAAACTGTGAAAATGAAGTCTCAAAATTCAAATGAACCGACCAAGATCGACTCGAACAAGACGTCAATAAATGAACACGTGTCACCTGATCCACAAATGCACAGATTCCTTTTTGCATGAGCAATTTATGATATATTAATGCAGAATAGACAATTTTTATTCGCAAACATAACAATCGCTGCACAATCATTTAATCCCGAATTCCCCAGACTCAAATTGAAAGGCATTTGTTTGTGGTTAGTAAGATACATGCATAAAATTTATGTAGCACATGGATAATTGTGCGTGCATCTATTAATCATTTTGAGTCTGAAATCATCCCATATCTCACTGGGTTTGCTGATTTTATCATTCCTACATCTGAGTCATGTTGAGACCATAGTTCAGTTGGTACCTGACGCTCTACTTCCTTAAATAGTTCAGTGTCAGTAGTGTCTATCAATTCGGATGTTGTAGTCATCTGCGTCAGTTTCATTTGACTGATAACTACTTCCTGAGGAATTCCCATCAAACTGGTTGCACACAAAATTTTGATGTAATTTTTGTCAGCTGAATGAAAAATCAACTGATGTTCTGTTGGTTCACATTTGCTTTGTTCTGCCTTTTTCATCATTGGTCATCATTTTTTCCTACATATAAAGACACATGTGGCACAGAATCTGTTACATTGAACCATTTTTTTTCACAAATTCACATTTAGGCATACTCAGAGCTGCTCCCTGTTTACCGATTATAATGAGCTGTGAAATTATTTCAATTTTTTGTCCTTCAGTTTCTTCCTGCCATTTCTTTTCCATTTTTTTAATTTCTTTCGGGATTATATATCATTGTACAATAAAATTCTGATTTTGGTAACTGTGCTTCTGGAATCTGTGCCTCAATAAACTTTCCCCATTTATGAATTGTCTGTCTCACATCTGGTTCTATCTGTCCTATCCAATAAACATTTGCTTTTGGCTCTACAACCATCATCTGAGTTTCTATTCCTATTGTGTCTATATAGACTCCTGGAGAACACCAAATTTGTAGGCCCAATTTACATAATGCATATCTTCCTAACAAATTAACAGGAGTCTGATTTGACACAAGAATGGGCATTGTTACACTTTTATTTTTTATTTGTAGACACACTGGAGCTGTCATTGGAATTATTTGCATTTGTCCCGAGAATCCTATTGTCTTTGTGAATTTTCCAGACAAGGGGAGATGTGAGGCATAATTTGAATTTACACAAGTATAAACAGCTCCTGTGTCTACCATCATTGGTGTGGTCTTTCCCTCTATTTCAATTTGCAGAATAGGTTCTTGATCAGCTTTAGTTGTTAAAATTGGAAGTTGACTCTCCCACGTAGGATTCTCTGGGCACCCCTGATATCCTTGATTTGTACCTCCCCAAGGGCTTACTGGGCCCTGTGATGGACCCCGGGTGGGCTGCTGCTGCCAACTCTCCCCCCTTCCACCCCGAGGTGGCTGTTGCCATGAATTGGTGGGACAGTCATTTTTGTTATGTCCGAGTTGTCCACATCCCCAGCACATTCCTGGAGGACCAGTATAAGGCTTGCCTCTTCCTCTCTGTCCTCTTTGTACTGGTTTTCTTTTCCATCTCATTGGCTCTGTGGTTGGATTTTCTGTTTCCCCCAGCTGTTAGGGTCTAGTCTGATCGGGTACTCAGCACGCAGTGCCTGCCACACTGCTGGACGGAATGCATCAAAAACAGTTCCATCCATTTAGTGAGAGTCCACAGCTCTGGTCCAATTGGATGCTTGAAGAATTTCTTCCATCTTTGCTCCTCCCATAATCTTTGCCAGAAGTGCTTTAATGTCCCCCACAGCTAAAAGTTTGCCCATAGTTTCTTCTTCGAACACCTTAATCCACTTTCCAGCCCCCTCATGCATGTCTGGGAGGCGAGTGACAAGCCCCTCAAGGTCCTGTGAGGCCCAAGGGACATACTGTCCCTGTGTATCCTTAACCTGTTAGCGTGCAGGTGTACCGTCGACGGTACACTGCCCCAGCAGGGGGTAAAGTTCGTCAGACACAAAAACAACAACAAACAAAATCTGAACATGTCATATATCTCTGGAAAGCTGAGATTCTTCTGATTCGAACGATGTAAGGCATTTTAAGATACAATCAACACAGCAGGTACAGTCAGGGTCTTTGTCAGACCACCAACAACCAAACAAACAATAACAAACATGAAATAACTCACATATGAAGCCTCCTGATCCATAAAATTCCACCAAAAACGGTGTTGTTACACTGCAAAGGGTCCAGAGATCCAATTCAGTTCAATATTTAGTCCATAACACATGTATATGTTGATAAACATCCACGGAATGGCATAGTATCGTTTCACATTAGCCGACGGAGCTATCCACTCTTCTGTGTTTTCCGTCTATTCTCATACAAACAAAAGGAATTATTTGATGTCAAAATGGCCGCTGAGATCTGACCTTTTGATTGACACCTCATTTGAACCAATAGCTGCATCTTAGAGGGGTCAGCATCCCGTGGAAACGAATGATCGTCCGGCTTGAGAAATGAGGCGGCATCTTGTTTGATGGACAGTAGATCGAACCAATTGCATTATAGTCTGCAAATGACTGTCGTTTCTGATAGCCAATGAGCTTCTAAACAGACTGATATGACGCTTTAGGGGGTCGGTCCAGGCTTTCATGCGCAAATCTTGATGCGCAGAACGATAAGCTCAGACGCGCTCTGGCGCATACGCATTGATAGCATACGGCTAACAGACAATGAGAGGCGAAAAATGACAAAAACACACTTTTTACACTAAAACGATGGTGAAAGTTGTTGAATAATGTGCTCGGCGTGACAGAGATGACATTTTAGACGAAGATAGCGATGTTTGAGGACATTTTTGACGAAGAGAGCCATTGAAGCGGACCCATTGTTTCAGCCATGAAGCGTGGAGCGAACACCTCGACGCAACGCTGTCAACAAGTAAGTGTTTTATTATATAATATCATTATTTATATATATTATACATATTTATGTGTCTTATACATATTTTACAGTATATGTGTATGTGTTTTGATGCGTCCCTGGTCACTTATGTCCTGTTTGTTTGTTTGTGCATGTGCGCTGCTTACCGGTGGGGATTTAAACCTGAATACACACAGACTCATTATAAATCACACAGAATGAAGCTTTTTGTGTGTGCGTGCATGTTGTTTTTATATACTGGTGGGGATTTAAACCTGAATACACAGACTCATGGGGACTTGTCACGGTGGGGACCTAAATTGAGGTCCCCATGGGTAAACAAGCTTATAAATCACACAGAATGAAGTTTTTTGAAAATCTAAAAATGCAAAATGTCTCCTGTGAGGGCTAAGTGTTGGTGTAGGGCGATAGAATATACGGTTTGTACAGTAGAAAAACCATTATGCCTACGGAGATTCCACACAAGGATAGTGAAACAAGTGTGTGTGTGTGTGTGTGTGTATGTTTGTATATGTGTGTGTGTGTGTGTGTGTGTGTGTGTGTGTGTGTTGTTTCAAGTTTTATTTGTCACATACACGACTATACAGAGATTGTATAACCAGCAGTGAAATGTGAATCAGGTCCGCTCCATGGACAGTGCAAATATTGTAGAATACAACAATAAACAATAAGATATAAAGCACAGAATATAAAATATAAAGTATAAGAGAATGTGCATGACAGTATGCTGTAGAATTAAATATTAAGATAAGCATGACTGTACGGGAGGGGGGGGGGGGGATGTGCAAACAGGTAGAACATGATGACATGAGCAGCAATCACAAAGAATAAATATAAAATATGATAAGATATCAAGATACAGAAAGTGTTGTGTGCAAAAGACACTGTCAGTATGAGGTAGATGATAATGGGTGTGAGTATATTACAGATTGTGAGTGATTAGTAAGTGAGGTCATCATGATGTTAAGAGTTCAGTTCTGTGTTTTGAGGTGTTCCTGCTAACTTCTGTTTTGTGTGTTGTTTTTTTATAATCACAGACAATCATCTGACATTGAATCGAATGAAGTCTGGGAGCCAGTCAGCGAAAAGCCATATACTGAGGGACATGATGACAACATTTAAAAAAACGCTATAATCAGAATCAGAAGAGCTTTATTACAAGTATGTTTACACACACAAGAAGGAATTTGTCCTGATGACAGGAGCTTCCAGTGCAGAAGAAAGTACAGACATAGTGCAGACATGCATAGGAATAACACAGTAGGGATGGAATATAATGCCAATATAAGAAAAAAACAGAAATTAAATAATGTTCTATGTACAAAAATAGAAGTATAGGGAAAAAATGGTAATTAGATTAGAATTTAGAAATAGATGTTATTTACAAGTGTACACATTTTGGATTCTGTGTATAAATGTCACTATAATGTGTTTATGCTTCAGTTACTATGTGTCAGCAATTATTGACAGTGAATCTGGATGTGGAATTGAATAGATCTAAGTGTAACCTTTCATTAGAGCCCAAAATTATGACTGTACATTAAAGCATTCAAGTATTACAGCTTTTTATGTGTCGTTGGTTACAAATGGTCATTTGGAGTCTCCGAGTGTCCTTTTTTGGGAAGCGCCTAGACATAAACTTAGATAAACATGTGTAAAACACTCATTCTCTAAGGTATTGTTATCAAATTTGAAATGTAGCTTGGTAAGGCTTCATTCTGTGATCCCATTGTGTTTTCCAGCTCATAGCTCCCAGCTATAGTCATCTGCAGGCTTTTGTTTACCAAAAAAATGTAGACGGATTTTTTTTTTTTACTTTTTCAGTGTGTTCAAAGTTCTATTACTCAATATCAGTAAGACTTACAGTGATTCTGATGGTTGAGAAACAAACCTCAGAGTGTCACCTTTCAAAAGAGACCAAAACCATGCATATAATCCAAATGGTTCAAGAACAGCATGCAATTTACTTTGGGTATGCCTTTTTTTAGGCGTTTTAAGCAAATTTGACAGGAACGGTAAAGGGTTAATTAAAATTGGGAGTTGTGCAGCTAGTGGTCTAAGTCTTCCTATTTCTCTTCCTTGTTCCCATGTTCCTTTATCAAATGATGACTCCTCCCCTTCACTCACTTCCTTTGTCTAATAGTTTACTTCTATCTCTCACCATTTTATGTGCATCTTGAATTATTTTTTCTGATTTGTTTAATTTTCCTTCCTATTTCTGCTTCCATAGCCTCTGCTTGTGCTTCAATCTCCTTATCCTCTCTCCTCATCTGCTCTAACGTTTCCTCATCTCCTGTTTTTCCTTCATAGTTTACTTTCATAATTTCTAATGCAATGTGTGCGTGTTTATAACAATCTAAAGGTATATATCCCTCACTCCTTTTATTCTGTTGCCTCTTTGGTCTTACGTCTGGTTCTTTTTGTTTTCTTCCAACTCTATTTGTCCTTCCATTTGCATTTCTCCAGACACTTCTACAGTACCCTTAAGTATTGGGAACTGTCCTTCTGGGGGCAGATATGGGGGTGGTTTAGAAAGCAACTCTTCTTTTTTCTTTGTCTCTTTGTCTGCCTCTTTTAGTATTTTTCTTGCCTGTTTTATACTTTTCAATGAGTCTTCTCCTTCCTTTTTGAATAAGGCTAGCACTTCTTTCTCTTTTTTTCCTTTTTCCTTTTCTCCTTTCTCTCTTTTTACTGTTGCCTTTAGTTTTATGTTTTTTTTATCAGAGTTTCCATTTCCTCACACAGTGCTACATCAAATGTCCCTTCCTTTGGTCATTTTGTCATCATTTTTTTAGTTCTATGCTTCCATTTGTTTGAGAGCTTGTCTATCAATTCTTTACACAATGGATATTTTAATCCCAATATTTCCACCGGAGTGGCTGCCATAATTGTTTCCTATAATATGACAAACCTATATTTAAAGCTCAATATATATTTTTAAACAACAATTTAACTTACTATTTTTTTTTTTTTGTCCAAATAATATTTTCTCCCCAACTTAATTTAATTATTTTAACCAATTTCTCCTACTTTCTTCTGTAACTTGTACTTTTAAACCTAGTATTTATTATACCACTTGCATGTATATTATACCAAATTCCTGTAATAATGTGAATTTGTATTCTATTTTATTTTAGGAACATTCAGTATCTAAAAAAATGCTAAAAAATAATTATCATATTTATTTTTCCTTCTTTTCTATTGTTAAAAGTTATTTTGTCGGCAATATTGTATTAATACAATTATTTAACAATGCATATAGCTAAATTATACTTTACTATCTGAACTACATTAGTCTCCTAAATCTTCTAAATATTCTCTCCCTAAGTAGCACAATATATGCAGTCAAATGTGTACGAAAAATCTACAATGCCAATATCTTAATCCAATCTTTATTGAAACAATTTTCCTAAACACATTCACTCCATCTAGTCCTTTTATTCACAGGGCTCATATACTCATCCTTTGTCCCCTTATTTATAGGGCTCATACACTCATTCATCCCTCTCAGGTGCGGCACTAACTGCGTCCAACACTCTGCACACTGCGTCCCACTTAAGGGACAGCCCAGGAGGGGTGCGTAGCTTTTACCCACCCGATACGGAATTTATTTATTTTCTCATACAACCGCAGTCATTCACGCAGACACAGACACAGACATTAAAACAGACTACACCACACTCTTCCTGAGTGACCTGTCAGTTCTACTTGCTCTTTCACTGATACACTTCCTCAACACAGTAAAAAAAACAGCCTGCAGGAATTTTTACCTACACGTGCAGACCTCTGTCTTTATTTCTCTCTCTTTTTAAATAAAAAGAGCGGTAGCCATAGGACTTTGCGTGCTTCCTTATACTTTATCTGCTTCACGTTTATTGTTATCCTTCAAGGCCCACTTAACAATAAACACAGACCATTGCATGCAATTAGTTATTCTGGAATCAAAACCTCTTTTTTTCTTTTGCTTTTTGTTCTTTAAATTTGGAAGAGCAATTTTAAGTGTCTTTACCACCAAGGGCAGACCAGCGAACAACACAAACGAATTATATAAGCAAAACTGCCTACCTTTTTCTTTAGTGGCCACCGTTTGTGCTGCTCGTCAAAGTCCGCCCAAAGTGGTCGTCCACCCTGTTGCTCCTTTCCAATCTTGTTTGTGACGCCAATTTGTGGTGGCTTCCGCCTCTTCTATGAAGAATCACTCTTGAAGTCTTGGGGTTTTGATGCCAGAAGAGAGACTTTATTATCATTAGACAATAAGGCCGAGAAAACTCTGCAGAGAAATCTCCCAAATCTTTTTCTGTATCCTCTTTAAATAGTTTTTCCTCTAGGCGTGTTCAATACATTTCATACATATGCATTTTACCTTTTTTGGCTGTGTTTCTAGTCTGCTACCAAGATGCAGACAGGAGACCTTAATTTTATGTTCCGTGAAAGTAAGGGCCCCCTCATATATTTTGTGTAATGCCAAAACAAGACACGTAGCCTCACCATATGTCTGCATGTTCCATTCATGCAGGCCTCTACACACAGGCAAATACATGATTATAATAGTTGGATAACTTGATACATAAATGGCTTATATTTACATTGATTATACTTGATTAATTTATATTTTGATTAATAAAACTCTTCTTCACTGTCCAAGTAAAAAAAGAAGGAATAAAACCCACAAGGCCAAAAACGTAACATGTGAAGGAGCAGAAGACTCGTCTGAGAGTGCTTTTATCGCTAAAGAGGCGATCCAGGATAAAATGGTGCAACAAAACGAGTGGTTGATCGACTCTGGAGCCTCAAAGCACATGACATGTCATGAAGAAATCCCCCAAAACTAACAGCAATTTCCAAGACCACAGTCTGTGAAGCTCGGTGATGGCAGAGTGGTTGATGCCCTAGGATTTGGTAACGTTAAACTGAGAATGACATTCAAGGTCAGTGATGTAAAAAATGTCACAATGTTTGATGTTCTGTATGTTCCCAAGTTATCCGGGAATCTCTTCTCAGTGGGAGCTGCTGTCAGAAGAGGAAATACAGTGCAGTTCAAAAAGTCTCGCTGTTACATCCGTAGTAAAAATGGAGATCTCCAAGGAATGAGAACACAAAGATCTGACGGGTTGTATCAGCTGGATGTCGAGGGAAGTTCGCCTAGTTGTCTAGGACCCATGTGTGTTCGTGAGATCTCAACAGGAGCTGGATATATTGGCTGTATATGTTGATGATCTGATCCTGATCACGGAGTCGATGGAAAGCATGAAAGAGCTGAAACTTGCTCTAAAGAAGCGCTACAAGATGAAGGACATGGGAGAGCTTTCCTATATCTTGAGTATCTCTGTTATCCAAGACAAGGAGAAAAGCTGTGTTTCTTCATCAGAAGCATTACATCGAAGCCATTCTTCAAAAATATGGCATGCATGATGCCAATCCTGTTGCAACTCCAACTGATGCAAATGTGAAGCTAAAAAAGAATGACGGTGTAAGCAAGCCTGTGAACTCAAGTACTTACCAGTCCATGGTAGGAAGCCTACTGTATGTTGCAATGGCCACACGACCTGACATAGCACAAGCAGTGAGTGTTCAACGCAAATCCAAGTGCTGCACATCTGACGGCGGTGAAGAGAATTCTACGGTACTTGAAGGATAACCTGAATCTTGCTCTTAAGTATGAGCGGTCAGATTCTGGAACTTTGATCGGATACTCAGATGCTGACTGGGCTGGTGACCAGGACGATCGTCACTCAACAACTGGCAATGTGTTCTTACTGGGTGGAGGAGCAGTGAGCTGGCTCACCAAGAAATAGTCAAACATTGCTCTTTCGACAGCAGAGGCTGAGTATGTTGCACTTAGTCAAGCAGCTCAGGAATGTGCCTGGCTTAGAAGACTACTGAGTGATCTTGGAATGGATGTTACACCTGTGGTGATTCTGGAGGACAACCAAGGAGCTATTGCAGTCGCAAAGAATCCAGTTGACCATTCACGGTGTAACGATCGGCCTTATCGGCCGATTTACATAGATTTAAAATGGGGTCAGATTAAACTGGTTGAGGGATTTGAGTGTTTAAAAAGATAAGTCAGACAACAATGTTAAAAGTGAAAATCAAATATGTATTTACAATGTTCACAAGGAAGCTAAAACAACACAATAAAACTAGAAATCCTAGGCTGTTAAAAGCACGGCGTCTTTCTGTTCCATACCATTAAAACAGTCCTTAAGAATTCCAGCGTGCTGTAAGTCCCAATGTGAATGTGAGAAGTGTCCACCGGTGTATATACAATCCAAAGAGAGTGATAATCCAATAAAGTGAGCTTCTGGAAGGGAAAGTCCTCAAAGGTAACTCCACAATCCAGCCTTTGGTCAATGACCCCCATTGTTTTGCATGCTGCCTCCTTTATGCTGTCCACTTCCTATTTCCTGTCATGTGATCAGTCACATGACAGGCAGACCCAGACTCATTTAAAGACATACACACATTAAAATGGTTAAGAGGAATAAAATGGCTAAGACAACATGAAAACCTATTAAAACTCAAATATACATAAAATAATTAGAATATACTGAGCAGGTTAAAACATGCGTCCTGTGTGACAGTGTCACAACGGACTAAGCACATAGGCATTCGCTATCATTAAATTTGTGAGTGTGTGCAGAATGGACAAATCCAACTGCAATACTGCCCTACAGATGACATGAAGGCAGATATCTTGACCAAGCCATTAGTAATACAGAAGTTTGAGAATCTTAGGAGTAAGATTGGACTTTGTATCATTTAATTCAGTTTAGCGTAACAGTAAATAGACTATACTGTGTTTAGTGTTAAGTGCGTTATGATGCAAAATCTGTTAACATGGTAAAAAGACAAAGAAAAAGACTGTACAAATTTGTGTTAGTATGATTTATTGTATTTTGACAAAGTTAAAAAAAATAGTATTTTTGTTAAAAGTAAAATAGTTTATCATAACATTGCTTAATGCTATTGGAAAAATAAGTGAGAGTGTTGTAATATAGTAATTTGCCAATAGGTTTCACTGTTGTACTGACGACATTGGGTGTCACTGCAGTTCTGTTTCTTCCTACTTTCTTTTTTTTCAGTCGAGATAATAAAAAAAACACGTGAAATTTCAACAGTTACCACCCTCAATGCCTACACCAGGGGCGGCCATCAACGGTCCTGAAAAGCCACAGTCCTGCAGACTTCATCTCCAAACCTAATCAAACACACCTGAACACGCTAATCAAGGTCTAAGGGTTACTGGAAAGCTACAGGCAGGTGAGTTTTTATCAAGGTTGAAGCAAAGATTATAGAAGACCAAGAGGCGAAACTCTGATGCTTTTCGGGTAACAGCCACTAGGTGGCGCTTCGGTAGCGCGGCCGCCATTTTGGGGTGAAAATTCCAACTGGATAACCTTACAGATATACAGAATAACAACGAAAGAGAAGTCAAAGTGGAATAAAAGAGCGCAATGTTGGGAAATCCATTGCAAAAACTATCAGTGTGACAGTGAAAATCTTGACTTTCATCATTTTCCCAAAGACTCTGACAGGTAATTATTCACAAAAGTGTATATTGTGTGTTTTGAAGTGGGACGTAGCGCTGTCTTATGCACCTGCTAACTATAACTGTTTTTTAGTTTAGTAGTAAACTTAAAACCTTTTAGGAACTGCAGGTCTTAGCCATAGAAACTATAATAATGATTTATATGGATATGACACTATAGTTATAATGAGCTTATGAATCTTTACAAGTTTACAATTACATATTATATTATTCTTTACTATTACTCCAGTAGGTCTGAAATACATATTGTACGTTTTAACCCCCTGGAACACACTACAAACATGATGATCTCTAGAACTTGGATGATGCGCTGCTATGGCTGTGGGCCGCTCTGTCTTTTTTTTATAATTATTTCTAACACACATAATCGGCACTAAACAAAAGTGCACTTTGGACATCGGAAACCGCCTTAACCTGTTCAGGACACTTTTTGTGGCCTTAGATTCTTCCTGGAAAAAGCGCTGGGATTCGGAACAGATTGAGGAAAAGGGCATTCCTTTACCGATTTTGCTCGCTATAAGATAATAAGATGGACAAGAGCCAGGATACCAACGGGACATGCAAAAACAGAGATGTTATTCCTGTTATATTTATTATCCAACATTTCATCCTGCTCGCCTCAATTTTTCTTCTATTTACCCCGTCTCCGCGGTCATTACTGCCGTTTATTCCACAGGCAGACACGAGCTTGGCTTTGTCTAATTCATATGCGGCTTTAACCAACATCCTGGTGCCTTTATTAATTCAGTGTTTATAATGCTAACACTTGAACTTAAAATACACCGGAATTTGTACGCGTTGGTCCTCCCACCGAAACTGACATGGTTTCTAGAGAGCAAAAGGTTTTGTAAAAAAAAAAAAAAAGGGAAGACTTTACAATAAAGTCTGTAAAATAACCTGTTAAAAGGATTTGATTATCACTAGTCTAGTGATTGTGCATTATTGTTGTCATCGGCCGCTGAAAGCAACGGAGGCATTATGAAATCAAGAGAAAGGATAAAGAGAGTAAATTGCGGATATACAACAGTTTATTCAGAGAACCAACAAAGTCACTGGTAGGGTCGGAGGTTTTTGAGAGACTCGTCCTCCATCCCTGCACAGCATGGATGGAAGACGGGCGCAGGGACGCAATGGGCAGCCAAACACCTCACTCTGTCCAGCAGAAGAATCCTCCCTCAAACTCCATCACCCTGAAGCCAGGGTAGATACTCTCTCTACACACATGACCGATCCACATCTATTATCAAATTTGAACTGTGGTTCTGGGCCTCACACCAGGAGACAGAACGAGAAGCAACTTCAGACAGGAACTCCTCTTACAGAGAATCTCTGAAACATCTCCGGATCTGACAATGAGAGGAGCGTTAGCTGATCTTAAATAGCCCCAGTAATGAGCCACAGCTGGGGCGCTGCTGATCAGCTCGTAATCACGAGCTCTTTTCACTAGGACACACCCACTCACGCAGCACACAACACATCTGACAAGCAAGGAGCACACTTGAGACAGTGACTCTATGAACCGTATAACCTGACAGTACCCCTTCTCCTAGGAGCGCCCCCTGGCGCTCCCAGCCAACCTTACCCGTTGATTGTAATCATCAATAAGGGAGTGATTAATTCCAACACTTGAATGTCCCTGGCAGGAAAAAGGTTTTGTAAAAAAAAAAAAAAAGGGAAGACCCAACTTCTCTCCTCCGAACCAACAGTAACCTTCCCAGTCCACCAAATACTGGAAGAGACCGGAACACACCAGGAGACAGAACGAGAAGCAAGACAGGAACACAGAGAATCCGCGTGAGAGGAGCCCCTCCGCCTCGAGTCCAGAACACAACACAGACAAGCAAGGAGGAGACAGTATGATTGACCGAATACGTTGGTTCCCCATCTACGAGACGCGGCGGTGGAGGAACCGGAGCAGGCGGATTAAGGGGTGAACGAAAAACAGGCTTTAATTTAGAGACATGAAACACGGGATGAATTCCCCTGTACGCTGGAGGAAGTTTGAGGCGGACTGCAACCGGACTAAGGACTTTGGTGACAGGAAACGGGCCAATGAATTTGGGAGCAAGTTTATTACAGACGGAGCGGAGCGGAATGTTCTTAGAAGAAAGCCACACTTTTTGACCAACGACGTATATGGGAGGTTTCAACCGGTGGCGATCGGCCTGAGCCTTAGTGCGCTCTCCCACACGGAGGAGAGTCTCTCGGGCTCTTCTCCAGGTGCGACGGCACCTCTGGACGAACGCGTGGGCAGAGGGAACCACGACTTCGGATTCCAGACTAGGAAAGATAGGTGGCTGGTACCCTAGACTACACTCAAACGGTGAGAGGCCCGTGGACGACACTGGTAACAAGTTATGTGCGTACTCAAGGTTCAAGGTTCAAGGTTCTTTATTATTTGTCACATACACAATCATACAGGGTATAATCAGTAGTGAAATGTAGGTCAGGACAGGTCCGCTCAGTGGACAGTGCAGAAAAAAAAAAAGAAACATAACACAAGAGAATATATATAAATATAGGTAAGAATAAGATAAAAAAATATGAAAGAAATAAAATAAAATAAGGAGTAAAATGTGCAATGAAATAAAATGTGCAATACAGTCTACTGTGGGTTTAATAAATATTAATATAAATATGTAAACAGGGATGTGCAAGAGGAATGTGCAAACAGGTTGTACCTGGTATGTACACATAGCAGCAATGCGGATGATGGAGAATAATGAATGTTTTTACAGTTTATTAAATTGAGTCCTGTAGATGTTACGAGACTGAGTTAAGGAGCCTGATGGCCTGAGGGAAGAAGCGCCTCCTCAGTCTCTCAGTTTTTGCCATCATGCTCCTGAAGCGCTTGCCAGATGGCATTGTGATGAAAAGACGGTTACCGGGGTGATTTGAGTCTTTGATTATTTTGACAGCTCTGCTTTTGCAGCGTTTGAGGTAGATGTCCTGCAGAGAGGGAAGGGCAGACCCTGAGATGCGCTCAGCTAAGCGCACGACTCTCTGCAGAGCTTTTGCGGTCCTGATTTGTGGCGTTACTATACCACACTGAGATGCACTGAGTTAGTACACTTTCTATGGCCCCTGAATAGAAAGTTTTCAGGATTGCTGGTGAGACCCTGAATTTCCTCAGCTGTCGCAGATGGTACAGTCTTTGCCTGGCTTTCTTGACCTGTGTTTGAATGTGTGCAGTCCAAGTCAGGTCCTCGGAGATGTTTACACCGAGGTACTTGAAGCTGCTCACCCTCTCCACAGGGGTCCCGCTGATCATAAGAGGAGTGTAGGGCCGCTGCTGTCTCTTTCTGAAGTCTACAATCAGCTCTTTAGTTTTGCTCACGTTCAGAGAGAGACAGTTGTCCTGGCACCATGATGTAAGTCTCTCTACCTCACCCAAGTATGCGGTCTCATCATTGTTGGAAATGAGGCCCAGAACCACAGTATCATCAGCAAATTTAACAATAGAAGTGGAGCTGTGAGAGGGCACACAGTCGTGTGTGTAGAGAGAGTAGAGCAGGGGACTCAGGACACAGCCCTGCGGGGCTCCTACGTTCAGGGTGATGGAGTTGGAGGTGAACTGGCCCATTTTCACCACTTGTGGTCTGCCGGTGAGGAAGTCTTGAATCCAGTCACAGAGTGAAGTGTTTAGGCCGAGGTCTGAGAGTTTGACAGCTAGCTTGGTGGGGACTATAGTGTTGAAAGCTGAGCTATAGTCAATGAATAGCAGTCTGACATAGTTGCCATTTTTTCTGTCAATATGTGTGAGGGAAGAGTGCAGTACCTGAGAGATGGCATCATCAGTAGACCTATTTGAGCGATAGGCAAACTGAAGAGGGTCCAAAGTAGCAGGGATGGAGGAGCATATGTGTTTCTTTAAAAGTCTCTCAAAAACCTTCATGACTGTTGATGTGAGGGCAACTGGGCGATAGTCCAGAGCTGTGGGTCCCCAGGAACAAGTTTGAAAACCTCTGGTCTAGGGTACCAGCCACCTATCTTTCCTAGTCTGGAATCCGAAGTCGCAGTTCCCTCTGCCCACGCGTTCGTCCAGAGGTGCCGTCGCACCTGGAGAAGATCCCGAAAGACTCTCCTCTGGGTGGGAGCGCGCACTAAGTTTCTAGTTAAAAAACGATTTTGGTGGTCCGCCATGGTGGACCACCAGAATCGTTGTTTAACTAGAAACCTAGTGCGTCCAATTCCTGGATGGCAAGCCACATTGGATCCATGACCCCACCGAATAACGTCGGACCATAACCTCTCCGGCACGAATAATCAGTTCGATGGGCACCCATGGCGGACCACCAGAATCGTTGTTTAACTAGAAACCTAGTGCGTCCAATTCCTGGATGGCAAGCCACATTGGAGCCATGACCCCACCGAATAACATCGGACCGTAACCTCTCCGGCACGAATAATCGGTTCGGTGGGCACCCAGGCGGAGGCGTTACCCCTTCTAAGGCTGTGCGAACCTTCGATTCGATCTCCCAAGTGAGCGTAGAGACAATGAGTCTCTCAGGTAGTATACACTCGGGAGACGACGGGCGTTCAGAAAGATCAAAAATGCTAGACAGCGCATCGGGTTTGATGACAGTGAAAAATCAAAACGACCGAAAAAAACGTGCTCACCGAGCCTGCCTGGAGTTGAGGCGTTTAGCGGATCTGATGTATTCTAAGTTCTTATGATCGGTCCAGACGACAAAAGGTACCCCCGACCCCTCTAACCAGTGACGCCATTCCTCCAATGCTAACTTAACCGCCAACAACTCTCTGTTACCAATGTCGTAGTTACGTTCGGCAGAGGACAATCGATGGGAGAAAAAAGCGCAGGGATGCACTTTATCGTCCGAGGAAGCCCGCTGGGACAGCACCGCGCCTACCCCCACCTCTGACGCGTCGACCTCCACCACAAACTGACGTGTAGGATCAGGGGCGATCAGAATGGGCGCCGAAACGAAGCGGCGTTTCAATTTGGCAAATGCAGCCTCAGCTGCACTTGACCACCTGAATGCCGTCTTAGGGGAGGTCAAGGCCGTCAGAGGAGCGGCTAGTTGGCTGAAATTACGAATGAAACGTCAGTAGAAATGAACGAACCCCAGAAACCTCTGCAGGGCCTTACGGGAATCAGGGATTGGCCAATCCACCACAGCCTTAACCTTATCGGGGTCCATGCGAACCGACAGTGCATGGAACGCGCTCTTCTCCGCCTTGACAAAAAGCCCATTCTCAAGCAGCCTCTGGAGCACTCGCCTGACGTGCTGCACATGTTCCTGGAGAGACGAAGAAAAAAATCAATATGTCATCCAGGTAAACATATGAACTGATCTACCATGTCTCTCAGCACGTCATTGACGAGTGCTTGGAAAACTGCGGGACAGTTGGACAACCCAAACGGCATGACCCGATACTCAAAGTGCCCCCTGGGGGTATTAAAAGTAGTTTTCTACTCATCCCCCTCCCTTATGCGAACCAAATGATAGGCGTTACGTAAATCTAATTTGGTGAAGATGGATGCTCCCTGCAACCTCTCGAATGCAGAAGACATCAACGGCAAAGGATAAGTATTCTTTACCGTGATGTTGTTCAAGCCTCGGAAATCAATACAAGGTCGCAGAGAGCCATCCTTCTTCGCGAAAAAGAAAAAACCTGCCCCCGCTGGAGAAGAAGAAGGGCGAATGATCCCGGCTGCTAGAGAATCATAAATATATTTCTCCATGGCCTCCCTTTCCGGAACCAAAAGCGAGTATAACCTGCCCTTAGGCGGAGACGTACCTGGAACTAGATCTATGTCATAGGGACGATGTGGAGGAAGAGAAGCAGCCCTGGACTTACTGAAGACTTCCTTCAGGTCGAGATACTCCTCGGGCACTTTTGACAGATTCACCACCTCATCCTGCAACAAAACACAAGACACAGGGGAACAAGCAGACACAAGACAAGACGCATAACAGTTCTCACTCCACGCAGAGACGAAACTCTAGCCCCAATTGACTCTAGGGTTGTGCCGGATGAGCCAGGGATGGCCCAGCACCACCGGAGCCATAGGTGAGTCAGTCAATAAAAACTCAATAGTTTCTGTATGGTTTCCTGATGTGACGAGTGTAACTGGTATAGTGGAGTGAGTGATGTCGGGAAGTGATTGTCCGTTAAGTGCACTGACCGAGATCTTGTGGCGGAGCGAGGTTGTGGGAATACGGAGATGGTGAGCCAGAGTTCGGTCCATGAGATTTCCCTCTGCCCCCGAATCCAGCAAAGCCAAACCGTCATGTCTTCCGGCCACCCATTGCAGTCTTACCGGGAGGAGAGTGGTGGTTGAGGATTGGTTCAACGATACTCCACCCGACAGTAACCTCAGTTCTACTGCCGGGCTTGCGCTTTTACTGGGCATTCTGCCAGTAAGTGCCCCGACACACCACAGTACAAACACAATCCTCTAGCTCATCGACGCTCTCTCTCCTCCCGGGAAAGCCGAGCTCTACCAACCTGCATGGGTTCACTGTCGGACCGGTGGCTGACCGTACGTCCAGACTCGACAGGGGAATAATCAGGAACTACCGGCAACAGCTGATGAGCTCGCTGGTCACGTTGCTGTAACCGTGAGTCTACACGGAGAGCTAAATCAATCAGTCCATCCAAGCTGGTAGGCAACTCCACGGCGAATATCTCCCTCTGGATCCGATCAGCCAACCCATGCAGGAACATGTTCCACTGCGCCTCCTCGTTCCACTTGCACTCGGACGCCAGGGTTCGGAACTCAATGGAGAAGTCCGAGACAGATCTTTCACCCTGGTGGAGATCGGCCAGCCTGCGCGCCGCTTCGCGCCCGACTACCGCACGGTCGAAGACCCTCTTCATCTCCTTAGAAAGTGCGTGGAACGAGGAACAGCAGGAATGATGATTCTCCCACACCACCGTTCCCCATAAAGCCGCTTTCCCAGACAACAGGGTGAGAACTAACACCACCTTGGACTCCTCTGTGACGAAAGTCTGCGGTTGCAGGGAGAAAAACATTTAGCATTTTATGAGAAAAGCTCGACACAGATTGGGCTCACCGTTGTATGCCTCCGGTGCCGGCAGCCGCGGCTCGCCTTGAGTCGCGCTGTTAAGAGGAGCTGGGGAAACAGGCGGTGGGAGTGGCGCAGCGGGCATCCTCAGTTGTTGAAGTTGAGTGGTGAGCTCGGACACCTGTGCCACTAACGCTTGCACAGCTCGTCCAGTCGCGAACATCTGCTCATCCTGACGATCCAATAGCGCGTTGTTGTTTTCAAGTAATCCTTAAGTGGTTAGAGCTTCCGCTGAATCCATTGATGGTCAGATCCTTCTGTTATGAAATCAAGAGAAAGGATTAAATTGCGGATATACAACAGTTTATCCAGAGAACAAACAAAGTCACTGGTAGGGTCGGAGCTCGTGCACAGCGTGGATGGAAGACGGGCGCAGGGACGCAATGGGCAGCCAAGTCCAGCAGAAGAATCCTCCGAAGCCAGGGTAGAGACCGGAACACACCAGGAGACAGAACGAGAAGCAGGACAGGAACACAGAGAATCTCTGAGGATCTGACAATGAGAGGAGCGTTAGCTGATCTTAAATAGCCCCAGTAATGAGCCACAGCTGGGGCTGATCAGCCCGTAATCACGAGCTCGGACACACCCACTCATGCAGCACACAACACAGACAAACAAGGATGAGACAGTGACTCTATGAACCGTGACACATCGTTCAGGCTGTATTTCAGGTTTAATGTACGTTTTTTTTAAACAAATCAGCTGATATTTTCCATAGCGACAGCAAGAATCTAGTGGAGTGCCGACAAAGAGTATAGAAGCCCAAGAGGCGAAACTCTATAAACATATATACACTATATTGCCAAAAGTATTGGGTCGCCCCCTTCTAATGAACAGGTTTGACTACTTTAGTAATTTCTATGAGTAAATCTTAATGTTAAAGCATATAATGATATTCTAGGAAATTGTGTGCTTCTAATATTATAGCAACATTTTGGACAGGACCCTTTTCTATTCTAACATGACAATGCCTCTGTGTATCAGGCAAGGTTCAAAAAGAAAATGATTGATTCAGTCAGTGTGGAAGAACTTGAATGGTCTGCATAAAACCAAGTCCTAATCCCAGTTTAACACCTCTGGTGTGACTGTAAATGCAGACCTTGAGCCAAAAACTCATCACCAAACACCAATGACTAATGTGTTATTGTAAGTTGGTCAAGCGCGACTGGCTCCTATTATTCTACAGCATTTTTGGGTAGTTTTCAGTCCAAAATGGCGGCGGCACAGTCATGTCATGGGTGCAACTGTAGCTATGGAGCGTTCTATTGAGTTTCGCCTCTTGGGCTTCTATACTCTTTGGTTGAAGCAAAACTCTGCAGGACTGTGGCTCTCAAGGACCGACGCTGACCACCCCTGGCCAACACCAACTTCACTGAGCAACACCTTGATTACATGGCTGGTGTGACCAATTTAAAAAGGAGCTGATCAAAGAGCGTGTCGTGCCACATATGAAGAGGTGTTTGGAGGGCAGGCCCCACCTTCAAAACCATATACAGAGGCAATGGGAAGATGTGGGATTAAAAAACAAAACACAGCCACCACCTGGCCACAGGTATACATCAGACAGAAGGGTCAATCGAAGAGGAAGAGGTGCAGGATCTGCCCAGCTGCCAAAGACAAACAAGTCATCAGCTGGTGTTCAGTGTCAGGCCTGTTTGCAAAGAGCACAAACCTGTAGTTGTCATTTGTGAGGCATGTAAGCACAGAGATGGCAGTTTGAGATGGCGCTGTACCTATGTCATTTTACTTAGTTTTATTTTCATCTATTCGGTCACATTCACTACAGTTGCACTACAGACAGTTACATTTCAGTGTTATCGGTTATCAGTGATATGTGTGACAAAGTGGCAACTAAACATATTTAAAGTGTTAAATATGTTGGTCTAAATAACTGCTAAAATAATTATTTTAACAAAATGTCTTTATTCTTTTTTTCTTTCATGCTTGCATAGATGGGTCATTTTTTGACCCATGTGTGAAAACTTGATGTAGTGACACAAAACCTAGGGAAAAAATGTAATATTAATGTGTGGTCATTGTAAAAAGATGTTTTGAATATTCATGTATCATGGAATTTATAGATCAGAGAATATTAAATGCTGAAATAAACAGATTTCAAAAGATAAAACAAAAAAATGCCCAGCGAAGTATGAAATAACATAGGAAATGAATACGGGTCATTTTAGACCCATGTTGTGCATTAGAATGGGTTTTCATAGCTTGTGCATCAAAGGGTTAAAATGCTTTATTGACTGACGTTTCATAGACCTTCAGTTGTTACGCTTTCAAATTTCATGCATTTGTAATTTCACAGTATTTTCTTCTAAATCACTACACTTGTGAAGTCACAATTCTATATTGGTACAATTTACTCAGGCCAATGACATTTTTTTGTATGACATTAAAATTATTTTTAGAATAATTGTACATAAATAGGTTAAGCAAAACAATTGTGATTATTTCTGAGAACTTTTTAACTGCAGGCAGACATAGCCTACATTATGGTACAGTAAAAATATTTGGAGTGTCCCTTATTCTGTTCCTTATTTTATTAAATAATAAACACTTATTTTCTACAAGAATACAACAATAAGCACTATTTTTGACTCCCCTGACAGCGGCACAAGTCGCTTGTTGGAGATATGCGAGCAAAAAACAATAGATAAAAAAATGGATAATAGAAACCGCAAAGGCCGCACTGAAAAGGCCAGTACACAAAAAAAAACAAAAAAAAACAATGTGGGCCGGTCTAGGGCATGAAACTCCAGGGCTGAAATTGAGTCCCACTCCGGCCCTGGTCCTGAGGTATCGAATGTCCGATAAGACAGATATAAAAAATTTCCCTTGATCACACACATTTTTCTTACATTTTTATAAGCTATTTCTCAGCAGCATAATGTCCAAATTAAACTTTTTTTTTTTTTCCTGAAAGCACAGAAAGTCTTCTATCAAACGATACCAACCTTTTGACTCTCCTTACTACTATCTTTGACTTATGAGTCATTATTTTTGTGTATGTCACCCCCCCCCCCGGAACGCGATCGCGATTTCTACCGAGGGGGACATCCCACCCCCTAGAAAGTGGGGGCCCAAGTGTATATGCTGTCCAGGGGGCCCAGAAACCGTAGTGGCGCCCCTGTCTATGGCACACAAAACCAAGCAGAATGCATGGAAAATTAACACAGGATCATTACAGAAATTAAATTCAAGGTGTATTTATTTCAGTTCATTATGTTTACATAATTACATAGTGAGACCGTATTACATATTACACCGTGAGAATACCACAGTATGTACCGTGGGTGATGCATTACTGTTTTTTGGTTCGGTTTGAATACAACGCATTGTCGCTGATGAGATGATCAGGTCCAGCTGTTACTCATCAGCTCCACTTCTGTCTTTGTCAGTTCATTGAGGTTATTTTGTGCAATTTGTCCTAAGCTGTACTGTTCCTGTGTTCTGGTTCCTGCTCCTGTTTGGATTACCTTGCCGTTTCTGTTCTGGATTATTTTCACTGGACTTCCTGGATCATGTCCGGCACAGCCCATTGAAGTCCCTGTGCTGCCAAATATTTTTCAGCTGGCTGCACCCACGACATCTGACTTGTGTCTGGTTTGTTGACTTATTTAATTGCATTTATGACTGAATCTAAAGTGCAAAGGCCTCCTCACACCAAGACGAATATTTGGTACAACATGAAATGGTGTGTTGATCAATGCAACATAGCACTCAAACTTAAAACTCCTTACTTCAAACTCTTTTCTTTTCCTCTTTCACAGCTTACTCTTTTTTTTTTCAGCACACATAAAAAGTACAACTGCCAAACTGTGATTTGTCATGGTATTTTTGTTTACCATTAGCGCATGCTGATGATGTTTTATTCTTCAATGGTAACTACAAGTCACTAGGTCTTATCATCATATAGTCTACATGCATGTCGTACCCAAGTTTACATTACATTTGCATTTAGTCATTTAGCAGACGCTTTTATCCAAAGCGACTTACAAATGAGGACAATTTATTATACCCATGTCGCAGTGTGATTTGCAAATAATTTTATAGGATTGCTAAAATTGTGCAGTCTGTAGAAGGCTTTAGACCCAGCTCTGCTGATAAGTCTGCATCGTGCCACTTCAAGCTGGTGGCAGTCAGGTGGTATAGCAGTCACGCCATATGGTCCAAGTCTTAGTTCTCAGAACATTCCCAGCTTACAAGTAATTATGAGTTCTGCATGCAAGTGAACACTTTAACGTTGATAGTATTGCCATAGAAACACATAATTCAGCTCCAAGTAGAACTTGACATGTTGTCATCTCAAAATTACAGTAATAACATGGCATGAACGAAGATTTAGTTGCATCTCAAGCAGTTAAAACAATGTGATAAAAATACTTGCAAGTCTGACTCAAACATTTAATGTCATCATTGTTACCATCTATTTGCTTCAGTTTCTATCCAGCTGATCACTTTTATGCATTCGTTAGCCAGCCAAGCGAGAGCAGGGTTCCTACAAGTATGGAAAAGTATGAAATTTGATTTGAGTATTTTTCAGGTCTGGAAAAGTATAGGAAAAAAAAAAAAAACCTATGGAAACAACACTGTTTTAATGACTTTAGAATTTTATTCACGGTTTGAAATCTAGAATGACACGCCTGCACAAAAACTGCCCACACCTCCCAAATGACCAGGCGCTCTGTCTGTTTCCAGCCGACGTAAGGAAGACCCTATCTAGGATTAACCCACACAAGGCTGCGGGTACTGACAACATAAATGGTCGTGTACTGAGAGACTGTGCTGCACAGCTGACAGATGTCCTAACAGATATCTTCAACACCTCGCTGAGCCAGGCAGTTGTCCCCACATGTCTCAAATCCACAACAATCATACTGAAACCAAAGAAATCACCTGTGTCCTGTCTAAACGACTACCGTCCCATAGCACTGACTCCAATCATGATGAAGTGCTTTGAGAGGTCAGTCATGCACAACATCAAAACCAGCATCCCCAACACACTCGATCTGCTCCAGTTTGCATACCGTCCAAACCGCTCTACGGACGATGCAGTTTCCTCCACCCTCCACCTCGCTCTTACCCACCTAGTAAATAAAGACTCCTATGTTAGAATGCTGTTCATCGACTTCAGCTGAGTATTCAACACAATAATCCCACAACAACGCATCAACAAACTAAACCTGCTGGGGCTAAACACCTCCCTCTGTAATTGGATACTCAACTTTCTAACTGGAAGACCTCAGTCAGTCCGTGTCGGCCGCAACACCTCCAGCACTACCACACTGAGCACAGGTGCCCCACAGTGCTGTGTGCTCAGCCCACTGCTCTTCACACTGCTGACCCACGACTGCACTGCTAAGTTCAGTTCCAACCATATCATCAAGTTTGCTGATTACACAACTGTGGTATGTCTCATCAGCAACAATGATGAAACACCCTACAGAGAGGAAGTGGCACAACTGGTTGAATGGTGTGGTGCAAACAACATGTCCCTCAATGCGAGTATGACAAAGGAGGTTGTGATGGACTTCAAGAGGAACTCTATTGACCACCCCCCACTTACCATCGACAGCTCGACTGTGGAGAGAGTCAGCAGCATAAAATTCCTGGGAGTGAACATAACAGAAGACCTCACCTGGACCACCAACACTACATCACTCTCCAAGAGGGCGCAACAGCGGATCCACTTCCTGCACCGACTTAAAAGAGCAAGTCTCCCTCCACCTATCCTCACTACATTCTACAGGGGCACCATTGAGAGTGTGTTGACCAGCTGCATCACTGTCTGGTAAGGGAACTGCAGTGCTGCTGACTGCGAGACACTACAGCAGACAGTGAACACAGCTGCAAAGATCATCGGTGCCCCTCTCTTGTATAGTACTTGTATAGTAGAGTACTTGTATAGTACTTGTGTAGAGCAGAGTACTTGTATAGTCTGTCTTAGGTTATGTGTATGTATAGTCAACTATTTATAGTACTGTATATGTATAGTTAGATTACCGCTTTCAGTAAGTTATTTATGTATAGGCTTAAAAAAAATTCTTACGTTGTTTATTTATGTAGCACCGTGGTCCTGCGAGACATGACATTTCGTTCCACTGTATGTCCACACATGTAGCGGAATGACAATAATGATATATAATAACTTGATTGCATTTAATAAAATAGAACATGCACATAAAAGGTTTAAACCTGTCTCCATAAATGTCCCTCTTTTTTTTTAAGATTTAATTTTGCCGTTTTTGCCTTTATTATGATAGGACAGTACTCAGACAGGAAGAGTGGGAGAAAGAGGGGGAGGGGATCGAACTCTGGATCCCCAAAGCACACCAGTGCTACTACTGTATGTCGGCGCTGCCCACGAGGCTATTGGTGTCAACAAATTTCCATTTCTTGTTAAGTAAATGCCCCCCATTTAGTTTGATTACGAAGTAAACAATGCAGGTCAACAATATGGCTTTCATGGAGATGGACATTGACAGTGCTGACCCAGAAGAGTCAGAAAGACTTGACAGTAGCACTGCCATTCAGTATTCATGATAACATGGGAAACTATCAGTTCAGAGGTCAGAAATATATTCTTTCTGTGAGTTTAAGCAGCAATGTTGAACCCTTTCCAGTTTTTATGAAAGCCATTCTCAGTATGCAAAAGCACAAAGCCTGTGATTCTGTGATTCTGTTTATTGTTTACAAACAGAAGACTTTCAGATATTATGTTGTTTTCATCAAGTTCAGTTCTCAGAAAGCAAAGGCTTTTTTTTCTTTGCCCGCTGCATGAGTATTACTAAGCTTAAAGAGCTGTAGATGACCTTTTCCTAATCATTTGTTTCTTTGTGTTTTTTTTTCTGGTTTTAGCAAAATTATGTAACATTTTGGAGCAAATATGCAAAATAGTAAACCAAAACTTGATGCTAATATAGCAAATATCTGCACAGCTACAGTAAATTTTCCAGGAGAACTGACATAAGCTGGGATAAATGTGAGCCAGACAGCACAGAATATGAGCATACTGAATGTGATGAACTTGGCTTCATTGAAGTTATCAGGGAGCTTCCGAGCAAGAAAAGCTAAAACAAAACACATGATTGATAGCAGGCCAGTATATCCCAGAACAGCCCAGAAACCAAGAGCTGAACCTAAGTTGCATTCAAGGATGATCTTTTCTCTATAATAGCTTAAATTCATATATGGAAAAGGGGGGGATATTGTTAACCAAAGCACACAGATAATCACCTGTATTAAAGTTAAGGAAACAACACTGAGTCGTTGTTGTGCAGGCCCAAACCATTTCATGACATTACTTCCTGGAAGTGTAGCCTTAAAGGCCATTAACACAACTATTGTTTTCCCAAGAACACAGGAGATACAGAGGACAAAAGTGATCCCAAACGTTGTGTGACGCAACATACAAGACCACTCAGTGGGCTGGCCAATGAAAGTGAGTGAACAGAGAAAACACAGTGAGAGCGAGAAGAGCAACAGGAAGCTCAGTTCTGAGTTGTTGGCTCTTACAATAGATGTTTCTTTATGAAGATAAAACAGAAAATATACCATTGCTGTTAATAACACCCCAATGAAGGAGAAAATACAGAACACCATCCCCATGATTTCTGTATAGGACAGGAATTCAACCACTTTTAAAACACATCTGTCTTTCCTTTCATTCGACCAGTACTCCAAATCACAAGGAAAACAGTCACTTGAATCTGTGAAGAAATGATTCCAATATATAAAAAAGAAACATTAGTGAATGTAAGGTGCATTGTAAATTCACTTGACAAAGAGGACAGTATTACACTTAACTTTAACATAATTTCATGAGCGTTATCCCGCATGTACTATTTTACCTGTGCCATTACTGATTTCTCCTTCTGCACATGGAATACAGTCATAACAGCAGACGGGTCGACCTTTTTGCACAGCCTTCCTAGTGCCGGGTGGGCAGGTCTCACTGCACAAGGACACAGGCAACTATAAGAAAATAAGTTGTCTTATAAAACCTCACAGTGATAATGGTTTGAATTGGTAAAATAACTTATCTTAATAACTTTTATCACAGCTTTTACACATATTAAACTGACTGTTCTTCAGTCACTGTGCATAGCATGATTCAAGCAGTTATTTGATATTAATAATTCATTCTATAATATTAATGTACCTGTCCACTTTTCTCTGCCCATAGTATGTGTTCCTGATTGACTTGAAGACGTACTGAAGGCAGTGAGCTGTCATAGTGGCCCACATGCTCAAACCGCAGACTTCCATCCTCAGCAGGCTGCCAGTTAACAAGGTCATATCGTGCTACTGGATCACCACTTTCATCAAAAAAGATTTCTTCACCTGTTTTAACAGTGAATCTCACATCCTTCATATACTTCAACACCTAAGAAGAAACATCAGGTACATTATTCCTATATTAAATAGTTTCAGTATAAAACTATATGCTCCTCATTTACCATTTGTGGTATAGGCCATCCTATTTTGCTGCTGTTGGTGGAGGATCTGAAGTCTTTAATAAATTATGTAGTGTATATGCGACGGCATACACTGCAGTGTACACCTTATTTACAATTCGTAGCTCTGATACATCAGTATATTCATTTTGCAGCTCTGTAAGTCTCTCTGAACCAGTACAGCCATCACTGCCACTGTACCTGAACGAGCACTGAAAAACTATCTCCCAAAATTATTTTAAAAGTTAATTTTTTGGTTCTTGATCAGGGTGCACATTCACTAGGAACTCTCGCAGGCCCATAATTTTGGCATTTGCTATAGCAAAACCCACAGCTCCAGAAAGGAAACTGTATTATTTTGTTTCTGCAAGAGTTCGAGAAGTGATCCAGGATTCACTGCCAACCCACTGTATATCTGTGATATTGTGTTGCAAAATTACTTTCAGGAGGGGGAGAAAATCTCCTAATGAAATAAAAGCAAGCACAACCGTGGCTGTGCCCTTTTTGATCACCTCCAGTGTCTTCAGAAACTGCTCTTGTGGATCATTGTTTAATATGGCCTCTGAGTATTCAATACAGACCCCCTCTTCTTTTGCAGCCTTCAGGAGTTTGACAGAGTGGTCTTTAGAGGTGCAGTCGTTGGTGTAGAGGGAGAAGAGCAGTGGGGAGAGAACACAACCCTGAGGAGGGTGCTGGAAGCTGCATTCAAAATCCACTTGGCTCAAAATCTGAGGAACGTGCCCCCTCACTTTGAATGGACATGACGTCTCTGAACTTACCTCTACATGCTCGCGAAGGGTTGATGTCGAGACTTTATACGCTGCTAGTTTGGTCTCCCTAGGCAAAGACAGCTTACACTGCATAATAGAGCATAAATATGGCCAGGGGTTCACTTCATTTCCTTCGAGTTCAACATCAGCAGAATACGACGGGGTTTCATTTTCAGCTGGGTCTGCACCATAACGCCTGTCTTGTTCGTCTGCATCTTTCTTGTGATTTTAGCGCCAGTTTGTTCTCCTGCCCATTATTTACTGCAGTAGTTATCAGGGAGCGATTTTTTTGTAGTGTAGTGAAGTACAATACTTTGAAAAATATATACTTAAGTAAAAGTAAAATTACAGATTTTAAAAATTACTTTAAAAAGTAGAAGTACACAAAAAAGCTACTCAATTACAGTAACGCGAGTAAATGTAATTCTTTACTTTCCACCTCTGGCATACAGTAATTGGGTCATTCTACAGAAACGTCCACTTTTTTGTCCCTAGACTTTACAGAAATATTACAATTGAAATACACATTAGGGTTACAATTTTTTTATATTTTAAAATGAAACAATATGTTATTTGAACAATTACACCTTCCTGAGCCATCAATGTGGCATTTTCTTTTTTTTTTATTATTAATTATATAGAATTCCAAGTACCACAAAACTGCTCGTCCCCACAGCCATGTACAGTGGGAAAGTGCTTTATTTTGAGGTCAAAAACAGGATTTTCTACCATTTAAAATACAAAAGTCTATTCATAACTATCAAATATATGATGTAAATGGCATAAAAAAAACAAAATGCCAAATAAATATTATAAAATATATAATGAAAGTAGTGGTCCCCTGAAGTTGTGTCACTGGTGTTACCGCTTAACAAAAGTCTTTTATTTTGGAATAAAAAATCACACTGATGACATCACTTGACTTCCTCCTTCCTATTTTCTAAAGATCTATGAAAAAAGGCCCATGTTTAATCCACTGTTTCTTTTCAGTTATCAGAAATTTTCTCATTTATCTCATGATTTCATATGAAGCTTTTAGTTGATGTCACTGGTGTGACCTATTTATTGTTAGGGAATTGTAAAAAAAACTATAATACAAATGGTTTAAACTAATTAATTTAGTGAGTATACCATGATTGACAACATGTGGTTTGATACCTTGCAGCAGACATTTTGTAAAATGCATTTTTCATGAAAATTGTCACTGGTGTTACTGTCACTGGTGTTACCTTCCTTATGAATAACACCAGTGAAGATCAGTATATCAGGTCTTATGTATGCCACTGGTGTTACTGTCACTGGTGTTACGGTGCTGTGTTACTGTTTTACTGTACTGTTTTTGTCTGTCACATTAAATAAAACGCAATCTACTTATTTCTTGCATTTTCATTATTTTTCTGTAACTCTGACTACGTGTGCTGAAAAAAAAAATCGAGAAATAATATTTCATAAAAACTTTTCATATTGCTAAAGAATGTAACACTACTGAAAAAAATGATACATGTGGTCTTGAAATAATTGCACAAAAAAGTTTAAATGTTAAAAAAAGAAATCCATTTTAAGACATTTTGCCATACCAAAAGTGGACGTTTCTGTAGAATGACCCAATTACTCTGCAGTATAGCCATTCAAACCAATTCAATTTTTGCTGATGATATTCTTTTGTTTTAAGCCTGCGGTGATTAGGAGTGAAATATCACGTCATTATTGTCTATTAAACAGTACCACCCCTAGGAATAAAGGTGAATTGCATGTATGAATATTTTTGCACAGAAAATAATATACTTACACTCAGGGGCGTAGCAGCCATTATAAAAGTGGGGGGGGGGGGGGGGGCTGTATGATGATGTGACTCAAAGGTGATGTTCATAATAATAAATTCTAAATAGAATACCAATTGGCATTTTACAGCACCCTAGTGGCAATTTTGGGAACATGCCATGATGGCTTACAAGAACCTATTTTTGTGAAATCATACTCAAAATTAAAAAAAATACTGCAGGACTTGGGACTTTGAGACCACTGTGGACATCTATACTTTATTTTTATGATATTTACAATATTTCAGTTACACTACACTTGAACAATAACTTATCTTACTTCTTAACAGTTGGACAAAAAAAAAAAAAGTTTTCAATGTGTATACAGATTACATCTACAGTAATTTTATACAACAGACATTTTATGAAAATATATCAATAAAACCTAAATCAATGTATTTACAAGGTTTTAATATTTTCAAAATTGAAGTGAGATTTTCAATCAAAACTTCCAAACTGAATTTTTCGTCTTTCCTTGCAGGCCACAAATTGTTGAGCAATATTTTTCTCGCTAATTGATCAAGTTTTTCCTTGTGTATTTGACACACAGCAACACTATTCAGCCGTGTTTGTGTCATGGTACTACGAAGCCATGTTTTTAGCCTTCTGAGACCACTGAAGCTTCTCTCAGCTTCTGCTGAGGACACGGGAGTGACAAGAAGCAGTCTGACAAGTGTTTCCACCTGATCAAAAAGACTACGGACTTCTGGACACATCCCCTGTAGGATGCTTGCTGCTTCACTGCTGGACTGCATATATGCTTTGATCTGAACATTGCCAATTGTGTGTTAAGGGATATTTTGTCCAGTTCTGGGTACATTTGTACCACATTATCGACCACCCCTGTTAAGAGGATGTTTTCCAGATTCCTTAGCATCAGCAACCCTTCCTGCTCAAAACGTTCTCTGAACTGCATATCCACAACATCAAGC
Source organism: Schizothorax lantsangensis (assembly GCA_027422415.1). Taxonomy (NCBI): domain Eukaryota; kingdom Metazoa; phylum Chordata; class Actinopteri; order Cypriniformes; family Cyprinidae; genus Schizothorax; species Schizothorax lantsangensis. The sequence goes on from CM049846.1 coordinate 19,846,779, forward strand.
ACTTTGTAAAACTCCATTTTGTAATATTCAGATGGAGATGAATGCACATGTGCACAAGCCTGACCAGTTAGACGTTTAGGAGGATTACGAGTACGGGGCAGTGCAATCGGAGCGAGATCAAGGATTTGGCACATTTCTGATGCTTTGGTGTAGACAATTTGAAACCTCTCTGAAATTATTTTATTTGCAACAGTATCCCTCACATAGGCAACAGCAGAAAGCATCCCATTAATGGTCTGTGTTCGACTTTGGAGAGATGTGTTGAGATTCTCCAATTCTTCTATAGCCTCTAAGGCAAGCAGAAGACCAAGAACTACATTTCCCTGCTGGAATCTGTCACGTAGTCCATTTGCCCTGTTAGCCGTGTCTGAGCTGCCAGCTGCCATTTCATTCAGAGCAAGCATTACAGACTCATACTGATTCAGCACTGCATGGATAGCACTGGAGCGAACTGTCCATCTTGTGGGACAAAGGGGCCTTATAGTTTGAAAGGACCCTTGAACAGATTTTGCAACTTCCTTGAACAAAGATTTAAATTTACCTGACTGCCCAAACAAAATTCCTAACTCATGAACCCACTGTAAAGCACTGTGGACAACACGTGAGGCAGTACAAGCATGCTGTGTAATGAGATTTACACAATGGGCACCACAGTGGATGTATGGGGCAAGAGGTTGTTCCTTTTTAATGATGGCCTGTGCTCCAGAATACCTGCCAGCCATATTTGCTGCACCATCATATGCCTGCCCTCGTAATCCAGAAATGGGCTAATTTAAATGAACCAACACATCTTTCACAACCTTTGCAAGATTATCTCCTGTACCCACAGATACCTCATAAAGGCCAATAAACTCTTCATGAATCATCAAATCGTTATCTACATATCGGAGACACATTGCTTCTTGCTCTCTGCCTGAAACATCTTGCGTTTAGTCCATCATTACAGAAAACTGCAACTGAGGGAGTGATCTTATATTGTCTGCGATATCTCTGATGATAGAACTGCTCAACAAACCAAGGAGCTCATTCTTAATTTGAGCAGAAGTGTAGTCCTTTCTACCTGACAACCACTTTCTGTGACACAGATCTTCTTGATGAAGATTTCCTTCACTATCATCATGCCCTCTTAGGGCCAAGCCCTGCCTTGCCAACAGCTGCACAGCACCAATGATTTTTAACAGATTTGCTCTCGCTTCCTCTTGTTGTGATGCCTGAACACTACACAGCTGTGCCTTAACTGATCTGTCTTCATATACATATGTTGTTACTGCTGTCTTGTGACAATCTGATTTTTCATGTGAACTGAATCGTTCAAGAGCTTTCTTCCAATTCTTGAAACCAGTTGAAATAAATGCTGGTTCTGTATTTTTCGCAAGGGAAGATACTTGTGTTTTAAAAGCTTTACTACAATAAAAACACAAAACACCTTCAACATTTGGATCGAAATGGAGCCATTTAAATTTGCTGTACCACTGTGTCTGAAATGAAAGGGTACGGTCTGACAGTGTCTGCTTTATGATAAATTTGGGATCAGGGTGGTTTGGTTTTGTTGCTGAGAAATGTTGATCAGAGTCTGCAGATTCTTCCCTGTTCATAAAATCAGTTCTCTCTTCTCTTCGGTTCTCACATGCTTCCTCACTTTTTCCCTCATCTCCCTCTCTCTCTTCCTCTTTTTCCTTCCCTTCTTCACACATGACTGACACTTCCTCACAAACATCCTAAAAACAGATATAAACAGCATATAGGGGGCAGGGATCACTCATTTATTGACTCATTTGCCATTTCCATAGTTAAACACAACTTCACAAGTTTTTCATTTAGATGTATATTTAGCAACCCATAAATAGCCTACAATACAGTACTTAACACTATTTGAACACACTGCCTTTATACATAAAACAAATTTTATTTAACAGTTTGAACATAAAATAAAAAAATATATATTTTGTTTTATGTAATCAAATTGATTTAAGGAATTAAATTGATGTTTATGTAATTCCTTAAAATATTGGCAAGTAGTCCCAATTAAGAAAACACTGCCTTAAAATTGTCAATCCGCTTTTTTTATACAAATCTCACCTGTACACATTCTGGAGGGGTCGAGCAACTGTCCTCCCCTCTCTCTGTCAGTGACGTCACAGCCTGCCTTTCCTACAGACCAGTTAGGACATAGCAGTAATAAATTAAAAGACTAAAATTTGATGACATAAAGCTAATTTTATTTAAGAATTTGAACATAAAATAGAAAATGTTCTTTTGTTTAATTCTTTAAATGTTTAAGGAATTAAATTGATGTTTAATTCCTTAAAATATTGGCAAGTAGTCCCAATTAAGAAAACACTGCCTTAAAATTGTCAATCCTCTTTTTTTATACAAATCTCACCTGTACACATTCTGGAGGGGTCAAACAACTGTCCTCCCCTCTCTCTGTCAGTGACGTCACAGCCTGCCTTTCCTACAGACCAGTTAGGACATAGCAGTAATAAATTAAAAGACTAAAATTTGATAAAGTATGATAAGATATTCGGCGCAAAACAAATTAGATTTTTTGTGAAAGGATAATTCTACTCCGGATGCGAGCAGCATGTAGGCAACAAAAGACAGCAGAACCCAACCCAGCAGGCACCAGACGTTTATATAACGTCAGGTTGATGTTGGACATGACGTTGGACAGACGTTGCATTTTGGTTGAAAATTAAAATCGGGTTGGCGTCAATATTTGACGTCAATTTGACGTTGATTTAACGTTGGATTTTGGTTACACGAAAACAACAAAATCTCAACGTCAGCTGACGTCGGTATCGGACATCAATTTAACATTGACATTAGACGTTGAATTTACATTGAATTTTGGTCACCCGACATCGCAACCAAAATTTAACCAAATATCAACGTCTTATGACATTGTTTGCCTGCTGGGAATAATCTGTTATGTCTCATTTAGCAGACGCTTTTATCCAAAGCGACAAATAGGAGAGCATTTAACACACACTTGGCACAATCCGGCGTGACGTGACGAGGTCCATACGGGTTCTGTTGTCTTACACATCTTACTACGTTACAGTAGGTTAAATCATAACATGGAAACTTTATCGCGTGATTCATGTCATCACGACATACTGTAACACATACTTACAAACAACTCAAAATAATAAACCACAAAGTTAACAAAACGATACACAAGCCATGGCGTTTAGCCCACCAGAAAGGGCGGAGCCGACCACTATATAAGTAGGCTTGGAGCGCCATTCATCAGATAATTTTCCTTCAGCAATGAGGATCAACAGCTTTGCATTTGTGTGTGTGTCGCTGAGGCTGCACTCACTGAGACAGACCGCTCTCACTACTAGAGTTTGTGTCTCGCTCAGGGGTGCGTTTCCCAAAAGCATCATTAGCTAACTATGGTCGATAGTTCCTTTGAACTCTATTGGTAACGACGGAACTTGTGACCATAGTTGTTTTTGGGAAACGCACCCCAGCTTAGCTCGTGGTTCGCCTTCATCAATGAAGGTGGCCCAGCCCCTCCCCTCGTCTGCCACAAGCGGATCTAAGAAAATGCACGCAGCACTTTGATCTGCCAGTGTGTTTACACGTGAGGATCATCAGTACCCCTCATCTAACGAGCGGTTTGATCTTTTAGGCGGACTGAAAGAGAATGCTGTCACAAATAATTTTTATCACTGACAGCTTCAGATTTAGACGCGCTCACGGAGCTGGCTGCGCTCACGGAGCTGGCTGCTCTTGCTGTGAGAGCATTTATTCTAGCAAAGAATTTTTGAGAGGACATGCAAGGGATCAGTTCTCGCCGAGGACGGAACTCCCTCGAAGAAAGCTTGTGCTCGCTCTCCATCCCTCTGTTCAACACCTGAGCGATGGACGTTCTATTCAAGCTGAGGTTACTCGTTCTAGTTTGCTCGCAGGCCACCTCGTTTCAGAGGTATTATCCAGACTTCAGTACGGGACAATGAAGCACATGTTCTCCGATCCAAAGTACAAGCACTGCATGCAAAAGTTACTGTAGAAATGGTACCTCTAGCGAACAGCGAGTCAGGCTTTTTCAGCCGCTACTTCCGTGTTCCAAAGAAAGATGGCGGGCTCAGATCTATTCTAGATCTCAGACATCTGAATCACTCACTTATGAGATGGCCTTTCAGATGTTAACTTTGAAACAGATCCTCGTGCAGATTTGCCCCGAGGACTGGTCTCTAACAGTGAATCTGAAAGACCGTTCTTGAGATTCGCATTCGAGGGAGTGGCCTATCAGTATGCAGTCCTTCCATTTGGATTGTCTCTGGCCCTGCGCACTTTTAAAAAGTACATAGACGCGGCTCTTTCCCCTCTGAGACAGATGGGAATCTGCATATTGAAATACCTTGACGATTGGCTGGTTCTAGCCAGATCAGAATGGGAATTAGCCGCTCACAAAGAGCTGTTGCTCAGCCACTTAGAGCACCTCAGGTTGCTGATCACTGTGTTGAGACGTGCTGAAGTTGCGTTTGGTCTCGTACTCTATCGCATACCTTGTCAGTGTCGTGCGCTTGCTTAGCCCTTTGTTGTGATAAACAGTAAAGTGTGTTTAAGCGCTAGCAAAAGACAGTGTAAAGAAATATCCTTTGAGAGAAGCAGTCAATCAGCGGAAGTTAAAAGCAGATCGTAAGTGTATTTATTTCTTGTCTCATTAGTGTTTAGCGCAGTTGTCATTACTAGAAAACGCTTGTTTTGTTTACTGTGTTGAGATGTGCTGAAGTTGCGTTTGGTCTCGTACTCTATCGCATACCTTGTCAGTGTTGTGCGCTTGCTTGGCCCTTTGTTGTGATAAACAGTAAAGTGTGTTTAAGCGCTAGCAAAAGACAGTGTAAAGAAATATCCTTTGAGAGAAGCTGTCAATCAGCGGAAGTTAAAAGCAGATCGTAAGTGTATTTATTTCTTGTCTCATTAGTGTTTAGCGCAGTTGTCATTACTAGAAAACGCTTGTTTTGTTTACTGTGTTGAGATGTGCTGAAGTTGCGTTTGGTCTCGTACTCTATCGCATACCTTGTCAGTGTTGTGCGCTTGCTTGGCCCTTTGTTGTGATAAACAGTAAAGTGTGTTTAAGCGCTAGCAAAAGACAGTGTAAAGAAATACTCTTTGAGAGAAGCTGTCAATCAGCGGAAGTTAAAAGCAGATCGTAAGTGTATTTATTTCTTGTCTCATTAGTGTTTAGCGCAGTTGTCATTACTAGAAAATGCTTGTTTTGTTTACTGTGTTGAGACGTGCTGAAGTTGAGTTTGGTCTCGTACTCTATCGCATACTTTGTCAGTGTTGTGCGCTTGCTTAGCCCTTTGTTGTGATAAACAGTAAAGTGTGTTCAGCTGAATTCAATTTCCGTTTTGTCAAACGGGTATAAATAAAAGGTTAGTATACCGCGGCAGCCCTTGTGTGAAGACCGAAGAGTGTAAAGACCATCGACTCTACTGTGCAACTCCACCGGGCAGGGACACCGGCAAGGGACTTAAGTATCGCTTTTGATTCATTCTCTTTTCTACACCTTGCTTCACTACTGTTTCAGTTTTATGACCAACTCTTACTATGTGTTTCCATATCCCTACTATTACTACCACTCTCAAACCACGCATCACACACTACAGGCAGTGCAATCCTAACAACCTGCGCACTTTGCCTATGTCTGCTAATACACTACTTTCTTTTTCTATTGGTCTCTGGAATTGTCAGTCTACAGTAAACAAAGCAGATTTCATTACATCTATTTCTAGTCATTCAAGACTAAACCTCATGGCCCTGACAGAGATGTGGATCAAACCAGAGGACACTGCTACTCCTGCAGCACTCTCTAATAATTTCTCATTTTCCCACACTCCCCGTCTGACTGGACGAGGTGGTGGTACTGGTCTGCTAATCTCTAATGATTGGAAATGTATTTCTTTAGTTAGTTAATTAGTTAGTTTATTGTTCAGCCTTGGCTAAAAATTGGTCTTTGATCTCGCTTACATACACAATGACAGAACAATTCACATTTCAATACAATTCATCAACACATCAAATAAATAATTAATACATTCATCCCTCCTAACAACACTGTAATCCTACCCTTTATTCAATAAACGTATTGCGTATGGTGCAAAGGTTTGTTTATATATTGCTTTAATTGCCTTCAGTGTCCCATAACGGCGTCCAGATGGAAATAATTCAAAGGCATAGTTCAGTTGGGTGCATTGTATCTCCACTTAGGAGGAAAGCTTTGGCTATACTGTAAGTGGAGATACAACTGCCATATCATGCAGCTGATCAATCGATTTGTGCTACCTTCTCTGGGTATTAACAGCTCCTTTGAATCACATTCAGTCACTATTACCCACCCTTTTAAAATCCATTTTGTAGTTGTTTATTGACCCCCAGGACCACAAGGTAACTTCTTGGATGAATTAGATGAGCTGCTCTCAACCTTTCCTGAGGATGGTACTCGCCTAGTTATGCTTGGAGACTTCAACATCCACATAGATAAACCTCAGGCTGCAGACTTCCACACTCTGCTTGCCTCTTTTGATCTCAAGAGAGTGTTAACTACGGCTACTCACAAATCAGGCAACCAACTGGACCTTATTTGCACACGACACTGCTCCACTGATCATGTACTGGTTACTCCACTGCACACCTCGGATCACTTCCTCCTCACTCTTAACTTCAACATGGTTCCTGACACAACACATACCCCTCCACATGTCATCTTTCGACGTAACCTACGCTCACTCTCACCCTCCCGGCTATCTGCTATGGTTTCATATTCGCTTCCTCCCCCTAAACAGTTAGCATCTCTAGATGCTAACAGTCTACTGATACTTTCTGCTCCACTATTACATCTTGTTTAGACATTGTCTGCCCCTTGTCTTCCAGGCCAGCCTGTACCACCCCTTCTGCTCCTTGGCTGTCTGATGTTCTCCGCGAACATCGTTCTAAGCTCAGGGCTGCTGAAAGGGTGTGGCGCAAATCAAAAAATCCTACTGACCTTAATGTGTATCAGTCACTCCTCTCTTCCTTCTCTGCTAATGTCTCCACTGCTAAAAGTACGGTGGCCCAGTAGTGCACAACAAAACGAAATTAAAAAGCAAACATAAGCTCACAACACAACAAAATTAAAAAAGCAAACATAAGCTCACAACGAAATTCAAAAAGCAAACATTAGCTCACAACACAACGAAATTAAAAAAGCAAACATAACCTATGCATGAAACCATGGTTCCCCGAAGGGAACGAGATGCTGCATCAAAACGCATTGGGAACACCTTCAGCGTGACCGCACTCAGAACCACGTGTGTAATCTGTCCAATGAATGGGCGAGACGTCACGGGCAGGTGACGTAATCGACCAGGAAGCTTAAAACCACGTGCGGTGGAACCGGTGTCAGCTTCTAGCCGCGTCCCCGGGGGGAAGAAACAGCAGAGCGGGCTTCCGATCCCAGAGAGCGGCCGCTGGATCTGGCAGGTGAGGAAGAAGATAGGGACTCGCCCGTCTCCATTTCCCCTGCCAGATCCATCTGCGAACCCCACCAGAGCAGCCGCCGCTCTGCTTCGGCGGCAGCGGGACCAGCACCACAGGGAATGCTAGCAAAGGCTCCCTCGGCAAAGAGAGCCCTCCAGGAGCGAAGTACACGCAGCGGGAGACGCTCGCACCCTCGAGAGCCGACTCTGCATGCTTCACTCCCAAGCAGACCACACACAGACTGTGTGTATCCCCAGCAGTGATGTAACGTTTGCAGGGAGGAACACACAGCCTGTAATGTGATCTGCTCTCACCCAAATGCTTTGTCTTTTCAGTGCATAGTGGATAGTTAGACATAGTGGAGCTTATTTATGTGAGACAGACAACACTAAATAAGACTCACAACAAATAGCAACAGACACACACACAGAATGCTTGCTGAATGACAGAAAACTGACGCCGGTTCCACCGCACGTGTTTTTAAGCTTCCTGGTCGATTACGTCACCCGCCCGTGAAGTCTCGCCCATCCATTGGACAGATTACACACGTGGTTCAGAGCGCGGTCATGCTGAAGGCGTTCCTACTGTGTTTCGATGCAGCTCTAGTTCCTGAAGGGGAACCGCAACCCGCGGCTATGTAATTTTACCCGTGAATGCAAACCGCGACCCTGGCAACACTGGACCAGAGATTATTTTACTATTCAGACCGCCCGGCGGCGCCCACGAAAGACATGCGCACAATTGCCCGTTTCTGCAGACCAACTGCCCCCTAGTGGTTGGGAGCATTTCCGTTGTGTTGTCGCTTAATTTCGTTGTGTTGTGAGCTTATGTTTGCTTTCTGAATTTTGTTGTGTTGTGAGCTTATGTTTGCTTTTTTAATTTCATTGTGTTGTGAGCTTATGTTTGCTTTTTTAATTTTGTTGTGTTGTGAGCTTATGTTTGCTTTTTTAATTGCATTGTGTTGTGCACTACTGGGCCACCGTATAAAAGGACATACTATCATAACAAAATTAACAATTCGTCTGACTCTTGCATGCTCTTTAAAACATTTTCCTCGCTTCTTTGTCCTCCTCCTTGTCCAAGTCTCTGGCTTTCTCACACAGAACAACCTCCTCAATAGCAACCAGTCTGGTTTCAGAAGTGGACATTCAACCGAGACTGCCTTGCTCTCAGTTGTTGAAGCCCTAAGACTTGCAAGAGCGGAATCCAAATCTTCAATACTTATCTTGCTGGATCTGTCCGCTGCTTTTGGCATGGTTAATGGTTTTAATCATTCAGCAGACACTTTTATCCGAAGCGACTTAAATGAGGACAATAGCAATCAAACCAACAAAAGAGCAATAATATGTAAGTGCTGTGATAAGTCTCGGTTAGCCTAATGCAGTACATGTAGCAAGTATGTATATATATATATATATATATATATATATATATATATATATATATATATACATATATATATAATGTATAGTACAAATGTATTTTCACATACATTTAGTAGATATTAACAATATTATATTTACTATATATTAATATACACACACACACACACATATATAGTCATACATTACGGGATATATGCATACATATATGGATATATATTACAAAATATATTTGTCAGATTTGGTTACATATACAGTATATGTAACATACATATTCCCATATAAATGTTAATATACACACGTGGTCAGAATTGTTGGTACCCTTGGTAAATATGATCAAAGAAGGCTATGGAAATAAATCTGCATTGTTAATCCTTTTGATCTATTAGTTTAAAAATTCACAAAAATCTAACCTTTCATTGAAGAATAAGAATTTAAAATGGAGGGAAATATCATTATGAAATAAATGTTTTTCTCTAATACACATTGGACACAATTAACGGTACCCTTTTATTCAATACTTTATGAAACCTCCATTTGCCAAAATAGTATAGGAGTTTTCTCCTATAATGCCTGATGAGGTTAGAGAACACCTGACAAGAGATCAGAGACCATTCCTTCATCCAGAATCACTCCAGATCCTTCAGATTCACAGCTCCATGTTGGTGCTTCTCCTCTTCAGTTCACCTCACTCATTTTCTACAGGGTTCAGGTCAGGGAACTGGAATGGCCATAGCAGAAGCTTGTTTTTTTGCCCAGTGACCCATTTTTGTGTTGATTTTAAGGTTTGTTTTTGGATTATTGTACAGTTGGAAGATCCAAACATGGCCCATTATAAGATTTCTAACAGAGTCAGTCACTTTTTGATCTTTTTATGTTGGTATTTGATAGAATCAGTGATGCCATGTGTCTAAACAAGATGTCCAGGACCTCCAGCAGAAATATAAGCCAACAACATCAAAAATACAGCAGTGTATTTACCTCCGTGAAGTTGGCACCCCATAAAAAGAAATAATCACCAAAACTATGCCATTCGTTTGTGCTACGTTTGTGCTGATTTGTGCCGCAAAAATGAACGTTTGTTCTGGTTTGGTGTTTGAGATATTAAACATTCTTTTTTTGACCGTGTGACGTCACTCTCCACCCCATGATGCCCAAATCACTCCAAACCAGCGCAGTTCGTTTGTTCTGGGTTTGTGCTGGTTTGTGCCATTAAAACAAACGCTGTATCTATTTTCCTTCTTTAGATATAACCAAAATATTTTTGGTAGCTGTGACGTCACTCTTCACCCCAGTTCGTCTAAATCGCACAAAACTGGTGCCATTCATTTGTGCTCGATTTGTGCTGATTTGTGCTGTTGAAATAAACGTAAAATATATTTCCCCTTCTTAGAAATAACAAAAACAATTCTGGGCAGGGATGTCACTCTCCACCCCATGCCGTCCAAATCTCTCCAAACCAGTGCCATTCGTTTGTGCTCGATTTGTGCTGGTTTGTGCCATTAAAAGAAGCCCTGTAACTATGACCGCTTCTTTTATATAACGAAAATAAACTTTCTACGAACAGTGACGTCACTCTCCACCCCATGCAATCTAAATCGTTCCAAAATGGCGCCATTCGTTTGTGCTCGATTTGTGCCCGTTTGTGCTGCTAAAACAAACCTGGCATCTCCGAGCCCTTCTTAAATATAATGGGGAAAAAAAACTTGTTAGGAACTGTTACGTAACTCTCCACCCCATATCGTCTAAATCGCTCCAAAAAGGTGTCATTCTGTTGTGCTCGATTTGTGCTCGTTTGTGCCGTGGATAGAAAAACAATAACTTATTCACTTCTTGAGAAATTATAAAATCTCTGGAGGAGAAGTGACGTCACGCAAGCCGTTCTCCATCCATCTCTTCTACATACCTGTCGCGCTCTTTAGTTGCTCGCGCGGTGCTGGTTTTTACTATTTTCTTTTTTCTTTTTTTTTTTTTCTTTAACAGTGGAATTTACTGTTTTAGAGCTGTACTTGATATGGTCAGATAATGCATTTCTTTCTTTCTTTATTCTCCAGTGCACTGTGATCTTACATTTTACATGCAATGTACAGGTGCATCTCAATAAATTAGAATGTCGTGAAAAAGTTCATTTTTTCTTGTAAGTTATTTCAAAAAGTGAAACTTTCATATATTTTAGATTCATTGCATGTAAAGTAAAACATTTCAAAAGTTTTTTTTTGTTTTAATTTTGATGGTTAGAGCTTACAGCTCATGAAAGTCAAAAATCAGTATCTCAAAATATTAGAATATTTACATTTGAGTTTCAATTAATGACCATCCCTACAGTATAAATTCCGGGTATCTCTTGTTCTTTGAAACCACAATAATGGAAAAGACTGCTGACTTGGCAATGATCCAGAAGACGAACACTGACGCCCTCCACAAAGAGGGTAAATCACAGAGGGTCATTACTGAAAGGTGTGGCTGTTTACAGAGTGCTGTATCAAAGCATATTAAATGCAAAGTTGACTGGAAGGAAGAATTTGGGTAGGAAAAGGTGCACAAGCAACAGGGATGACTGCAAGCTTGAGAATACTGTCAAGTAAAGCTGATTCAAACACTTGGGAGAGCTTCACAAGAAGTGAACTGAAGCTGGAGTCAGTGCATCAAGAGTCACCACGCTCAGATGTCTTCAGGAAAAGGGCTACCGAGCCACTTCTGAACCAGAGACAACGTCAGAAGCATCTTACCTGGGCTGTGGAGAAAAAGAACTGGACTGTTGCTCAGTGGTCCAAAGTCCTCTTTTCAGATGAAAGTAAATTTTGCATTTTATTTGGAAATCAAGGTCCCAGAGTCTGGAGGAAGAGTGGAGAGGCACAGAATTCATGTTGCTTGAAGTCCAGTGTGAAGTTTCCACAGTCAGTGATGATTTGGGCTGCAGTTCACAAAAAATGTTTTTTTTATTGGTCTTATGAAGTATTCTAATTTTTTGAGATAGTGAATTGGTGGGTTTTTGTTAAATGTGAGCCTAAATCATCACAATTAAAAGAACCAAAAACTTAAACTACTTCAGTCTGTGTGCATTGAATTTATTTAATACACGAGTTTCACAATTTGAGTTGAATTACTGAAATAAATGAACTTTTCCACGACATTCTAATTTATTGAGATGCACCTGTACTGTAACCTCTCTGGCTGTACTAATACTGTGTAAAAGGACTGATGCTGGATTTTGTCCAATAAAAATGGGGAAAAGTATAATTGTGTATTGTCTTAAGTTTCCTTAACACTTTTAACAGTCGATATACATTTAATGTGTTTCTGGCCCCTTAAAAACATTTATTTAGCTTAAGCACTGCATAGTGGGAAAACAAAACAGGAAAAAACTTCTGGCTGAGGAAGAAGGTAAGCATGTGCTCTAAGAATTTTTTTTTAAATTTTACTTTATTTTAAAAAAAGAAAATAAATGTACTTAAACGCATGTGTACAGCACAACACCATTTACAGGATACTTTAAATACAAGACATGTCAAGAAAGTCAAACTTTTTTTTTAATTAATTTTGGAAATCAAGAAAATCTCTCATGTGCATGTCCTAATTATCCTCCACTGGTCATTATGCCATGACATAAAAGAGGCTTATATGCACAGCAATGCACATTTTATGACAATAAAATCATGTCATCGATCATACTTTTTCATGAATTGTCTGATTTAGTTCACAAAATGATTCTTAGTACAGCTTACTCTGGCTAATCTTTTTTTTTTTTTTCTGAACTCACTGAATTGATATGATCCATATTATTGGATGGATAGATTAACAGAAAATAATTGTTATAAATTTTATTTAAATAATTAAAATTAAGTCTGTTCTTCAAAGCTATCAAATGACACCTGCTAGTCATCAGTAGCAATATCTAAACATGGCAAATACAGAATGGATGACAGATGAAACTTGCATGATTATAACTTACTTACATATAAAATAAGTTTTTCTCATTTGGCATTACATTAAAAATAATTCCTGTTTTAATCAGATGCCAAGGAAACCAGCTTGTGAAAGTGATGACATCATCAAAGTCATCAGTGCTGCAAAGGAACAGATTATTATAGGACAGAATATAGCAGTCCCCTCAGAGAAGGTGTGGGCAGATTTAAGCCAACAACTGAACAACAAAGTTTCAGCAAAGAATCTTTATACTTTTGTCAAGACAAACAGGCACAATATCTGGCAAATCCTTGAGCTATCTGCAATAAATACAAATTTCCAAGATCAAGTCAAGTCAAAAAGTCAAAGTCAGCTTTATTGTCAATTCTGCCACATGTACCGTACATATATATACAGAGAATTGAAATTGCGTTACTCTCTTACTCCCTGGTGCATACAGGGGGTCAGAGTTCAGTGGTGCGTGGTGTGGGGTGGGGGGGGGGGGGGCAAGGACGGAAGGGAGTTCAGCTTCCTGACAGCCTGGTGGATAAAGCTGTCTTTCAGTCTGTTGGTCCTGGCTTGGAGACTCCGCAGTCTTCTCCCTGATGGTAGCAGACTGAAGAAGTTGTGTGTCGGGTGGGTGGGATCACCTGCAATGCAGAGGGCTTTGCGGGTGAGACGGGTGCTGTAGATGTCCTGGAGGGAGGGGAGAGAGACACCAACGATCTTCTCAGCTGCTCTCACAATCCGTTGAAGGGACTTGCGGCAGGATGCGTTGCTGGCGCCATACCACACAGTGATGCAGCTTGTCAGAATGCTCTCGATGGTGCCTCTGTAGAAGGTACACATGATGGGGGCCGGGGCTCTGGCTCTTCTTAGTTTTCGGAGGAAGTAGAGACGCTGTTGTGCTTTCTTGGCCAGTGCTGCAGTGCTGTTGGTCCAGGAGAGGTCTTCTGTGATGTGTACACCCAGGAACTTGGTGCTGCTCACTCTCTCCACGGTCGCACCATTGATGGTCAGAGGAGCATGCAGAGAGTACACTCTCCTGAAGTCAACAACAATCTCCTTCGTCTTCTCCACATTCAGAGAGAGATTGTTGTCACTGCACCACCCAGCCAGGCAGCTCACCTCGCTCCTGTAGTTTGTCTCATCTCTGATGAGACCCACCACAGTCGTGTCATCCGCAAATTTAATGAAGAGGCTGGAGTTGTGTGACGGTGTGCAGTCGTGGGTCAGCAGAGTGAAGAGGAGGGGGCTCAGCACACATCCTTGGGGGGCCCTTGTGTTCAGTGTGATGGTGCTGGATGTGTTACTGCCGACCCGTACTGCCTGAGGTCTCCCGGTCAGAAAGTCCAACAGCCAGTTGCACAGCGACGTATTGAGGCCCAGCTGGACCAGTTTATGAATGACCTGTTGAGGGATGATTGTGTTGAATGCTGAACTGAAGTCTATGAACAGCAATCTGACATACGTGTCCGTTTTGTCCAGGTGTGTGAGGGCTGGGTGGAGGGCAGTGGCGATGGCATCATCGGTCGAGCGATTGGACCTATATGCAAACTGGAAGGGGTCCAGGGAGGGGGGGAGGACAGACTTGATGTGTTGCATGACTAGCCGTTCAAAGCACTTCATGAGAATAGGAGTGAGTGCTACTGGACGGTAGTCATTGAAGCAGGATGGAGATGACTTCTTCGGGACTGGAATGATGGTGGTAGCTTTGAAGCATGTGGGGACAACAGCCTGGCTTAGTGAGATGTTGAAAATGTCTGTGAAGACATCAGTGAGTTCCACTGCACAGTCTCTCAGTACTCGCCCAGGAATGTTGTCAGGACCCGGAGCTTTGCGTGCATTGATCCTGCTGAGGGATCTCCTCATGCTGTCCGGGGACAGCGTCATCACCTGGTCGCCGGGAGGAGGTGGAGTCTTCTGTGCAGTGGTGCTGTTTTGTGCCTCAAAGCGAGCAAAGAAGGCATTCAGCTCGTTCAGCAGGGGGATGGTGCTGTCACAGGTCTGTGGTGGGGGCTTGTAGTCCGTAATTGTCTGAATCCCCTGCCACAGGCTCCGAGTGTCTCTGCTGTCGCTGAAACGATGGGCTATCCTCCTGGAGTTCTGTCTCTTGGCCTCTCTGATGCCGCGGGATAGGTTGGCCCTAGCTGTCTTCAGGCCCTCCTCATCTCCAGCTCTAAAGGCAGCGTTCCGAGCCTTCAGAAGTCTGTAGACCTCCCCTTTCAGCCACGGCTTCTGGTTGGCCCGGACAGTGATAGTCTTTGTGACCGTTACATCATCAATACACTTGGTGATGTAGGCAGTGACAGTCTCTGAGTACTCTTGGAGGTCTGTGGTGTTGTTGTATGTGGCAGCCTGCTTGAACATATTCCAGTCAGTGGTGTCGAAACAGTCTTGAAGTGCCTCTGACGACCCTTCCGGCCACACTTGTATCTGTTTGTGTATTGGTTTGATGACTTTAACGAGCGGTCTGTATGCAGGCATTAGCATGACAGTGATGTGGTCTGAGGCTCCGAGGTGGGGGAGGGGGAGGGCCTTGTAAGCTCCTCTCTGGGTGGTGTAAACAAAGTCCAGCATATTTTTTCCCCTTGTTGGGAAGTCAACATGTTGGTGTATTTTTGGGAACACACTCTTTAAGTCTGTGTGATTAAAGTCTCCAGCCAAGATGAGAAAAGCATCTGGGTGGGCTGTCTGCTGCTCACTGATGTGCTGGTACAAATCATTTAGTGCCTCACTCCTGTTGATGTTGTTGGAGCTGGGAGGGATGTATACAGCAACAAGCAGAATGGCTGTATATTCCCTCGGTAGATAGAACGCCCGGCACTTAATAATCATAAACTCAACCAGGGGTGAGCAGTGTTTGCAGACCACAACAGCGTCGCGCCACCATACATTATTGATGTAAACACAAAGCCCGCCGCCGCGTCTCTTACCTCCCTCGACGAGAGCTCTGTCCGCTCGATAGCATGTTAGCTGCTCGAGCTGAATGGCGCAGTCCGGAACGCTGTTGTTAAGCCATGTTTCCGTAAACACAAAAACACAACAGTCTCTTACAGTCCTCTGAGTAGAGCGAAGTAGTCGGATGTAGTCCAGTTTATTGTCCAAAGAGCGTACGTTCGCCAGTATGATGGTGGGGATAGCTGGCTTGTGTGGGTTAGCCGCTAGCCTAGCTCAGACACCTCCGCGCTTACCCCTCTTCTGCTTCCTCTCACACCGCTTGTAGCGCCTCCGCTGTGGGCGAGATGCAGTAGTGGGGGTCGGTGATGGTGTAGGTCTCCGGAGCAGACCGAGGTCCCGTAGCTCTTCGGCGTGCGCAGAGTTTAACTCTAAAAATGTGGTTCTGCCGACATCGAGCAGAAACTCGCGACTGTATGCGCACTTAAAGACAGGTAGACGAGACGAATATGTACAAAAACATTGCGACTTACAAGACAAAAAACACGAAAACACCGTTCTGTCGGGAGAGAGAGAAGCCGCTGCGTCTGTTGTGCGCGCCGCCATTTTGGATCAAGATCCAAACCCTGACAGCTCACAAGAAAGCTCGGCAGATTTACATTCACCAGAGTCAAAGGCAGACACACATCAGCAAAGGCAATGTTATGATATTGAGTTTGAGGTCAGTCTCTCTCATCAAAGATGGACAGAAATCTGGCCTGAAAAGGTTGCTTACAATGACAAATCACTCAACGCATGTAAAAGGAAATACACCATCCTGAAACGTACACACGTTTGTACGAGGAGATATGGAAAATATCAAAACCTCATGCACTCTTAGATACCCCAGCACACTACAGACACTCCGTGATACAACTCTCCTGACCGCTTAAGCAGTAACTGTTGATGACAGTGAAAGCAAAACGCAAGTAGTATCAAGAAGAAAGACTGGCGAGCAGCTTTTACGGGCCAAACAAGAAAGTCCGACCCAATCATGTGCTGAAGTTGTGCAGTTTTTTTTTGCCATTACTTGCATCCCAGCAAGTTTATCAAATGAAATCCAAAATTTACTTTCGACCCCCTCACATTCCAAACTCAATTCTATAGAAACACCCAGGTGCTCAGTTTCTCCTTGTTCTTGGGCCCTCACAAACAAAGAAAACCCGACCTTGCTTCACTTTTATTAACTTTGCTAAAAGGACTCAAAACTTTTATAAAGTGTTCCAAAAGACAATTAACTCTTTCCCCGCCAGCGTTTTTAAAAAAAAGTTGCCAGCCACCACCAGCATTTTTGATGATTTTCACCTAAATTTGACGGCCCTCAGAATATTTTCTGCTATGAATATATGAACATATTATATATCAAAATAAAGAACCAAGCCTCTGCTTTTAATAAAAAAAAACTATTTTATTCTATCTTCATGTGTTCATGTTTTATTACCACTTGAATACACATAGGTTTCATCAGAAATACAACATTTTGGACAAAAAACTGAGAAAAATGCATTTTTATAAAAGTAGTGCATTTTCAAGCAAAATACATTCAAATGTGAAATTCTTTCACCTGTAAATAATTGTATGAATAACTGAAATTGCATTCAATAAACAGAACAGACAGACACACACACACACACACACACACACACACACATTTTTATACACACAAACACACACATATAGGCTACATCCATACATACATATACATATTGTACATACAAACACACACACACACGCACACACACACACACATATAAATATATATATATAGAGAGAGAGAGAGAGAGAGAACGTCACACACACACACACACTCAGATTGATGGGTTATCGGTCCATACACAACAAGAGATGTTTCTGTGTCTGTAGAGGCATCTCTCTCATTGACTACTTCGTCCCGATCAGATTCAAAATGGTCAAAACATGATCTACATATATATATGATCTGCATGTTCTCTGACCCTTCCATTTATGCCGATCGTCTTGTATTCGGACCCGTACGACCCGGAAGTCCCGTAACCCATTCAGGACATGCGCTAGGGGTTTCCTTACCGTAATATACCTAGAACACGGATTGCCGTAAAAACTCGTCAATGGCGGGGAAGCGTTGTCTCTTAATTGACGAGATATCTCGTCAATGGCGGGGAAAGAGTTAATAATAGCTACTGTGCTTTCAAAGCAATATTCTCAAGAGACAAAATATATCAATGTGTATTTTATGTCCTGTATAAGCTTGCTGTGTATTGGAACCACTGATATTTTCTTAATGTGACATATAACATTTCCCTGTGTTTAATTCATATGCATGGTGCGATTATTTCGAATTTAGCATAGTTTAATCTATGCCTTAACCCGTGTAGTAGATATAATTAGTATATGGACTTTTGTGTATGCCAAATACCTGTTGTTTGATCTTGAATAATAGCTGATTTCATAAACCATAAGTTGGTGTGAATGAAATTTAACCCTTAGCATCATAAGGTATGATTATAACACGTATAAAAGTCTGCCAGGGTATTTTCTCCATGTGAAAAAATAAATAGGCGGATAATGTATGCACAGGAAGAAGCCGCGTGGGGCGGGGCTCCGCCCTACAGGAACTATTTCATTGGAAGAGCATCGAGTGGGAGGGACCGAAATCTCCTGTCTAATACTGACTCCCAGCTCAATGCTCTCACTCTCTGCTTGCAAATCGCGCGCTGCTTGAAAACTTGGAGTTGCTCCAAAAGAGCTCTCAGCCTTTAACCTCTAGGCCGAGCCCTGAACATTGAACCAACGCTTAGTCAAATCTCTGAAGAAACCCTTGAAAGTCTGAAGCTACGCGAAAGGAACTCAAGAGCGTCATCACAGCCCAGAGCATCCGCCAACCAACGAAGGGCATCCCCAGAGTGAAGCGCGGGATTCCCTCAAACCAGGAAAGGAAACGAAACAACAGATCAGCGTCATCTCAACTTAAAGCAAGTATCAAACAAAATCTCTATTCCGCTGGAACTGGTTGTATTAATCTTTAAGAGTAAAGATAATAGAGTTTTCCGCTCGATGATCTGCATGGGTAAAATCGTGTGGAAATAGAAAACAGTGCTATATTTTAACGATCTCCAAATTGCAACAATTCATTGCCTTTGCGTGTGTGAATGTATGTATTTTGTTTTGTGTTATTTAGCTTAGTTCATGTATTTTTAGTAAGATAGCAAATAAACTCTCGTTTGATTTATAAAGAAATCTTGTGTCTTCTGTTGTGTAATATTCAGATCAAACTTTGCCCAGATCGCGTTACCTATGCTAATATTTTAACCCAATTAATTCTGTTATTGTTGTGGCCACGACAATAAACAAGAATTGCTCAGACATACTGATATAACGACTCGCTGGACGATCGTAATAAGGTATAAATAATGAATCTTGAATGAACATCAGTTCAATCAAATCAAGCCTAATTTGAAGATTTAATTCCCAAAGCTAAAATTTGAAATAAAAGCTTAAACCAAAGAGCTAAATCCTTCACAGAAATGGCGGAGAAATGAAAGCGGGCAAATTTGACTTGAAAATTCATAATCAGAAATACATATTGTTGTATTTTGTCTATTTTCTTCTAACCAGAAGGAGAAATAGTGTAGATACAGAGAAGATACAGAGTTGTTTGTGTTAGTGTATGGTTATGACATGGCAATGCGTTTTGAATGAATTAAATAACAACTTGAGTTGTTTGAGAAATAGACTGCAGCAAATAAATTGTCTTGTAAGACAAAAAGTCGCTCTAAAAGCGCAAAAGAGACAAATGAGCGAATTTCCTCATTTCTCTCTTCTATAAGGCCTTCATAGCGTCATCTGGTTTGTGCGTGTTCCACTTCTGGATATGCTATTAAGTCTCCCGGTTTGAAAACATTAACTTAGCTACTTAATGATTTTTCTGCCATCTTTGAGTCACTAAAAGAGTGAAATCAGAAGCAGCGCTCAGAAAGAGCTGCCAAAACGCGTTTTATGGGAGATTGATCTTGATCAAAAATGATAAATCCACTGTGTTTTGTCTGTGAAGTTAGACAGAAGTAATGTACTAAGGCCCGCCGCGGCCAAAAGTGTTGATAATTAATCTGTGGATTAAGTTATCTCGCTCTAAACGAGTGAGATTGGTAGCGCTATATGAAAGAAAGAATCTAAATAGCTGCTTTTTGATGGTAGTGGGAAAGACATTAATGTTTTACTGATTAACAGGACCTGCATCCGAAATGACAGATTCCCTGACGTCACCATAGTGACGCGTAACTCAGGAAGTGTGCAGGCTCCGTCCCCGCGCCATTTTGAGGCTGTTGTAAACAACAGCATAGCAAGCTAAGCTAACTGAAGCCAATGAGTAGCATTGGATCTTAGGCAAAGCTAGTTGCATTGAAGGCTAGTGATTAGCACATAGCATTTTGTAGCCTGTGGGTTTGAATGCGGTGTATATTTGCAGTGTATTTGGAATTGTTAACCCTTTATAGCTGAACTGTAGCTCATGCTAAGACTGTTCCTCTCATTTCTATCTCTTATTTACTCATTCTACCTCTAACCTCTCATGTGAAAGGACTTTAACAATACAAATTTAAATAAACCATTGATGTGCACGGTAGCTGAGTTTCATAGGAAATTAGACCAGCGAGCTCACAGGTGGTTTTGATAAAGCATTTATTTAAGATTGGCCTCTTCCCTTTTTAGCTAGACTCAGTAAACTGCCACAGCTATTTGGGTTTATTATAAATTCATGATGGGTCTTAGCCTCATTGCTTTGATAGGAAGATAATTAATTTAATTACAATTGCGCTCATGGTTTTAAGAATCTCATTGGATGAATTGCTATGAAATATTTGAAATTGATACTTTAATTCCATAACTAATCCCAGATGTGAAATTAAATTTATTTCATTAAAATAATTTCAGTTCCTGATTCCACATAGACTGATTGAGATAATTATGTGTGCTCTGATAATTTAACAATAACATTAAGATCTTAATTATTAACTATCAAAGTGTTTGATCGTCTGGCCCGGGAAAATTTAAAATTTCCTTTATAATTGAGACGGTACGGATTAATTTGTTCTAATGATTTGAATAACACAAGGAATTAGTAATTGGTCAGGCTTAGGGATATGAAATTAGGGATGTGGAATTTGTAATTTAATTTCATAATTAATTACGAATTTGAAAATTCTAATTCAATTTAATAATTAATTACAGTTCCTGTTTCCATATGGCAACACTATTGGCTGATCAATGAAATGTAATCGCTTGTAATGTTAATGAACATCATTAAGATTTTAATCCATGACTGCCAATAATGCTCTGAAATTTTAATTTCATCTGCTACTCATTAGAGCTGGTATCACCCTGCTTCAGTACTTACGGATTATTATAATCACAGGTGTTCTTCTAATGTTAATGACAAACATCGTTAAGTTAGATCTTTAACTATCAATCATTGCTCTGAAATTTTAATTCCAGCATTGGCTAATACGGGTTTAATAAGCTAATAAGGCTACCTCAAGGATACCTAATTGATTAATTTAATCCTGATCAAGCCTATCAAATTTAAATGATAACATCATAAAATTTGAATTAGAAACTACCATTTCTAATTTGAAATTCTAATTTCAGTTGCAATTGAGTTTTGGTTCCAACCTGTTTGGTCTCTCTCCGTCCGTTATTTAATTAAATCAGCTAAAACATTTTTTTTAATAGGTTTCCCTTTTCTTAGGCCTGATAGGAGATAGGGCTCCCCCTAGTGATTGGTTAGTGAAGTGAAATTGCCTCCAGTGTGAGTTACAGCAAGCGGAGTCACCCGTTCAGACAGGACCTGGTGCAGGCTAGAGGGGAAACCCGAATACTTCCGTCCTAGTGTTGCAAAGTGACGGCCCGCAGCAGGCCTAGCAATCGGGTATCGGAGGAGGAGTCAACGGCTTTCTGGGCGAAGGTGCGGATATACCACCCCGGCTAAACTATTGACGAAGTACGTCGAAATTCGGGTTCGCGCTGACAGATAGATACTGGGATCTAGCCCCGCCCCTCTTCAGGCCAGCAGTCGTTTGACATACCTCACCCGAGTCCCAGCCCGGTTGTGCCAAAAGCCACAGCTGTTTGAGAGGCTCACGTCAATACGGTGGGGGTGGAGTGTTCGGTAAGACCCTTACAGGAGCTCACCTGGTGCGCTCGGGCGGTGGGCCTTGCTGCTGAACGCCACTGGAGCAATTTATATTCCTCACAAAGCCTAGAGTATAATATCTTTCTAATTAGTAAAACCCTTCTAAGTAGCAAACCTCCAAAAAGAAAATTTAAGGTTTTCTCAGTGCTTAGGCCAGTGTGTTTAACCTACTAAAATTAGCAAAGCCAAACCCCTAGGTGCATCGACTCAACAGCGCCTCCGCGCTGCCACCTTTGTTACTAATCCTGACACTGGGAGTAAATCCTACTATTCTTTCTCTCTTTTCTTCGTGCTGCTATCTTCTAATTTGACTACTGCTACTGTTGCTGAGATTTTTGCCTGTGGGAAGATCACGAGTGGAGAACTTTAGCAATTGAAACAGGTATTTGTGGAACTTGAGAACGACATGTCAAAATTGTTTTCCATTTACCTTCCTCTTTTGTGAAATCCTACCGCCAGGTTAAAGCAGGTCAACAGAAGAAAGGCGCCAGAAAAGGTCAAGCACGCGAACACTCTAATTAGCTCGTGGTGTCAATTTTGTCATTAACGGGACCAGTGCTGTCATTGTTATTGTTTTCCTTCACCCCGGAGAAAACCAATTGCAATCACAGACTTACAAAAAAAATACAAATAAATAAAATTATATATAATTTTATTAATAAAATATATATTCCCATTTACAATCCTCTGACTAGAAGCAATCTTCTTCTTTTCTTTACCTGTTCTCTAGCTGTGCTACCTGTATGTGTGTGTGTGTGTGTGCTCAATTTCCCCCCCCACAGAGGCTACAAATTAGAAGCACGCCCCCAGATGATCACAGTCACAGAGAACCACACCCACCTGTTTCACACAGTCAACACTAGTACACACTCTACATTGCATATCTACACCCCTGGTTTGTTGATTTGTTCTGTTTTGGTTTGTTTGTTTTTATTTGTTTTGTTTTTCTCTTCAAGGTCTGTGTCAGTTCGAGATCTCACTCACCATGCCCAAACATGTCTCACACAACAGAACATGTCGGTCACTGGGATGATTTGGAAAGATGGCTGAGCATTGCAACAGACAGCCTCCTCCCTAAGGCTGCGGAAACACTAAAAAATCAGACACAAGACCAGCTGGACGACAACATAACAAGCCTTATGTCACAAGACCCAAGTCAAAGCTACAATCACAAAGAATTAGCCAAGATCACCGGCTCCTTAAGCCACACACTCATCGCCACCCTCAAGTGGAGCGACAAACACGCTGCACAACGCCAGCAGGAGCTGACACGCGCACAACGATGCATAGAGCAGTTGGAACTTGAAGCTCAGGAATGACGGGAAGGGTCGGATGAGGCGGAACAAGGCGCTGAGGAGGAGAACAACCGGCTAAAAGAAACCCTAGCAGCTACTAGCCAAGAAATGGAACAAGTCAAGGCAGACTACTCTGATCGGTCCAAAAAGCTACAGTATGCGGAGCAGCTTCTGGAGAAAGCAAAGGCCGACTTCAGAGATAAAAACGGCAGAATCAAAGCCCTTGAAGCTCAGCTGGATGAGTCACGAAACGAGGTTAGTCGTCTAACATGACAGCTTGACTACGTCAAAGAGGAATCTGACAGTTTCCAAGAGGAACTCAAGCACGCTTACGAACTGCGCCGTGAGCCATCAAGGACACGACACGCACAGACCTCACCCCTGCCGAGCAGGACCGGGTCACCTGTTCCTGGACTGACACATGAGAAAAATATGGAGGGGGTGGTGTTGAAACATTCACCCACTCACTCTGGAGAACTTTACTTCACTTTACCTCAGCCAAAAGAATCTGCTGCAGCCAGTCAAAGATCATCGCATGGCTTGGACCTAAAAGACCTCGACAAGCTCGCCAGGAACATTGGCAAATTCACCCCGAGCGTGCCAAATAGCCCAAATGTCCAAGCGTATCTCCAAGATATCGATTTCCATCTGGAAATGCGACCTAACGTTACGGACAAAGATAGACTATATTTACTTTGAACGACATCCACTTCTGAAGTTCGCAGCTTCCTGGACAGGCAGCCTGCTCACACAAAGACTGATTACCAACTGCTCCGAGAAGCCCTCATTAAAGAGTTCTCTGATCCTGAGTCCGAACAAGGCCTCGTGGCTGCCCTGGAGACGAGACAAGGACGTCACGAACCTCCTCAAGCCTACTACAGCCTACTCAGACGGGCATACTTTGGAACTTGCAACGAACCTGACATGGAGGATGAACTGAACTTTAAAACTCTCTTCCTACGAAACCTTCATCCCGGCGTAAGCCACCATCTTGGCGTTCTCGCAGTCCGCGGAAAAATGCTCAGTGCCAAAACCCCAAACAAAAGATGGCCGAAAAAAGTGCCAAAACCCCAGCCGTTCTTGACTTCAACACTCAAAGTCAAGGGCTGGCACTAGAGGGTGCCCAACGCCAAGACAATGCCACGCCGCCACCCAGAGAGTGGAATGCACCCTCGTCCAACAAAGAACAAGACTCCCACGCTGGTACCCGATCTAAACAGAGGTACGAACGCTGGGATGGACTGCGGGGACGTCAACGCTCACCTGGACGCCACTGGGAAAAGACAGGGGACCAGTCAAGGCCTCACGAAAGTCATTGGGAGAGATCGTGGAACCAACCAAGCTCATTTGGAAACTCAAGAGGGAAAAACTCATGGGAATCCAACGGAAACTCCAAGGGAAAACGACAAACTCACCCTGGAGCAACCAGCCCAAGGAATCGATGAAAGAATTCGCAAAGATTCCAAGCTGACCGAGCTCAAACTGAACCCACACAGGAACAAAAGACACCACGGTGTTTCGACTCACAAGATCTGATGAAAATGATGATGAAATAATTCTTCCAACGGAAAGAGGAAGATCGGAAATGGGAAAAGAAATTGAAACCAGATTCAGCCTGACTAGCGGCCGGACGAGATGGCAGCGACCAGTTGACACAACCAGCCTTGGAGAACAGCACTCCTTCACCTCACTCTCAGAGAACCGTAATCACACTAACTTCAGATGGACACGAAACCCCACCTGAAAACCCAACAACAGAGTTAGACACTAACTCACACCTAATGCTCCGAATTACAGCAGCGTCCAACAAACACCTGCTGACGAAACCCCTCAAGTTCCTGAAAGTGCTGTCTTGGTCGTCTGCCACTCCTCCGATGAACACCACATCAGCCCTGATATCCTAACTGTTTCCTCCCAAACTCCAGTCCCTCAACTCCTAGGCGATCTCATTGAGAAAGGTATAGCCAGAAAGTTCTACCTCTCCATCATCATCGAACGACACATCAGAGTCGAAGCCCTTCTCGATACGGGAGCCGACATTACTCTAATGTCTACCGAACTCCTAGAGGAAGCCAAAGAAAGAACAAAGAGGATTAACAGAACCCCCAGACTCCAAAGATGTGAACTAAACCTTCAAGCATACTCCCACACGGGCCTACAACTAAAACATGTGGCCCCAATTCACCTAACGGTGGGATCGATGGACCTTGTCCATCCCGTATACGTTTCACCACTTAAAACATATCCACTCCTCATTGGGAAAGATCTGCTTAATCGCTTCAAACCTCTAATAGACTTCAAGCACCTAAAGATGTGGACACAAGTCCACGAACCTCTGCCTTGCCAGGCGTTAGACTCCAACGAGTCGCAGTGTCAAGTCACCGACACCGCCCCTAAGTCACTGATCGATGATGCAGTAGCAAAGCCAAGATCTGGACCAAGCACAAACTGCAAGGACGAGGACCCTCTCCTCTGCTCACTGCAGGAGCCTGAATCAAACGCAGGCCCCCTTTGAATCATGACTGCAATAGATGTCCAAGGCACATCAGTGTCCGACACGGCACTAGCCCTGTGGGCAGAGAACTCAGCCATCAGCCTGAAGCTATTCAAAACATTGAAGCAAAGACATCAGTGTCTACCACATGTCACTAAGCACAGCCGCTTCCCTCTCAGTCCCTGGTCGACAACCATGGCCACCTCCAAGATCATCTGCGCTCTGGACATACGATGGAACAACAGACAGCTGACTCACTACTTACTCGTTGTCTCAGACCTGCCGCATGACATCTACATTGGAGCAGATATCCTGGTCCGGCTCAATGCTTGCATTGACACCGTAAACGACATCATATGGGCTCCCCTGTCACACCAACTGATGACGTCAGTCAACCTCAAGAACCTCCAATCCGGTAAAACCATGCCAGATGCATGTGCTATGATCACGGAGCAAGAAGCCACAATACCTGCTTACAGCAAGAGTGTCAGCATCCGCCTCAACATGCGACCTGGCCAAAATCTCAACAGTAAGCTAGGCTTCTTACCTTCCAGGACCTGCCTAAAACTCGGACTGACTCTGGAAGCCACACCTCTCATGGAAGTGTAATCTCGTGCTGTGTATGTGTTGTTCAACAACTGTACGGCCCAAGACATCCACGTTCCCAAAGCCAATCACCTGGGATGGCTCATCAGCCAAGTGTTCCATGACTTTGAACTGATGGTACCTGTCATAGGCCCTATACCCACACAGCTAATGTCAGACGAATACGACGACACCGTAACGTTCACAAAACCCCATGAAATCATTGCCATCACTTCCATTCTGCCGGTGTCCAGAGAAAGCGTCTGCCGTTCAGAACTAACAGATGACACTCATCTCGCTGTCTACACTGTCTCAACATAGCCCGCGACAGAATCACCTGCACAGGTGACCATCGGGGCCCAAAGCCCCTCAAATTACTTCACTGCAGAAGAACCCTACGCCGGGTTAACGCACAAGTTCAACAGATCCTGAGTGAGGTGGATGCCCTCCACAATGAAGCGGATCGCCAAGGACTCAAAGAGGTTCTGCACAAGTACAAGAACTCCTTCGCAAAGGATTCCCTGGATTGTGGACTGACCAACATCCACACTGTGCGCATCCCGACAAACCCAAATGCGCCACCCACATTTGTGCGACAGTATAAGATTCCAATAGCGTCATATGAGCAGGTGCAAGAGATTGTTGACTCCATGCTGGAAAAGGGGGTCATCCGGCCCTGTAACAGCACATACTCTGCCCCGATATGGCCAGTCCTAAAACCCAACGACAAATGGCGGCCGACCATCGACTATCGCAAGTTGAATCAGCAAGTACCATTGTCACGATGGCCTATGACCCAGTTGGATCAAGAAATTCCAAAAATCAAAGGCTCGACGATCCTTTCCACACTGGACGTCGCCTCCGGGTTCTGGACAATCCCTGTCCATCCCGATGACCAACACAAGCTGGCATTCACTTCTGGCAATCGACAGTACACCCTCACACGGTGTCCCTTCGGCTATGCCAACTCACCAGCAGAATTCAACATCTTCCTAAACAAAGCATGCCCTGACACCAGAACCAGAGGCAACCTTGTCTATGTAGATGACGTTTTGATGAAAAGCTCACGTGTGGAAGACCACCTCAAAGAGATCAATCACGTCCTAAACCAGCTGACAACGGCAGGAGCCAAGATCGCCTTACACAATGGACAGTGGTGCAAAACCAAGGTGAACTATGTTGGATTGCTTGTCGGAAGAAACGGCATCGAGCCACAGTCTAACCGCACCCAAGCAATCCAAAGCATAAAGACACCGACTAACATCTCTGAGCTGCGAAGCTTTCTGGGAGTGTGCAATTATTCACGACAGTTCATCGAAAACTACGCTGACATCGCACGACCACTAACTTCCCTCCTGAAAAAGGATGAACCCTTCGTTTGGACGGAAACACAGGACACAGCAATGGGCCAGCTCAAACAGCACCTGTGCTCTGCTCCGTGCCTTGCCTACCCAGACCCAGGAAAAGAATTCTATCTGGATGCAGGATTCTCCAATCATTGCCTCAGCGCAGGCCTATACCAGCTCCATGACAAAGACAAACTAGTGGTCGCTTATGCCAGCAAAACGCTGCTTCCCCCAGAATGCAAGTACTCAAACTGCGAAAAGGCGTTGCTTTGCACTGTGTGGGCTATCCAGCGTTTCTCTAATTACATCGGTGCACAGAAAGTCATCATCGAGACTTGTCATCAGCCAGTCAGCTTCCTAAACAGTCAACGCATCAGAGATGGCGTGGTGACCAACGCACGCAT
The DNA here is from genome assembly GCA_027422415.1 of Schizothorax lantsangensis. Taxonomy (NCBI): domain Eukaryota; kingdom Metazoa; phylum Chordata; class Actinopteri; order Cypriniformes; family Cyprinidae; genus Schizothorax; species Schizothorax lantsangensis. Next base: position 19,874,770 of record CM049846.1, read on the forward strand.
AGCTACCTGGCTAATGACACTCCAAGGACGGGATGTCGAGGCAAGATATGCCCAAAACTACAAATCCTCACTTGGAAACGGGCTAGCAGCCTGCCAAAACTGTTCAACGGACACATTGCATACTCCAGCGGAACCTAAAGAACCGCCACAACCCCAACTGATTAATCACAGGTACTTCGAGGAGAATGTGTGTGAAGGAATGCCCACAGCATATGTCGATGGCTGCTTCTACAACCACAAGGGCAATTTACAAGCTGGAGCGGGGGTGGTCTGGCTCAACAATGACCCTTGTCCACCCCGACAATTCAACTTAGGCCCTCGCTCATCGCAATATGCTGAAATAGCAGCCATACTCATTACACTACAAGTGGCTGCATCCCACAACATCAAAGAACTCCTCATCTGTACCGATTCGAACTACACCCGTCTAAGCTTCACATGCCATTTAGCTGGATGGAAACAGAACAGATTCAAGACAGCTAACAACAAGCCTGTCAAACACCAGGAACTCTTCCAAGCAGGCGATGCCATTGTCACTGAACATGACATTATCGTTTATTGGAAAAAGGTTCGGGGTCATTCATGTCAACCAGGACAAGACAAAGACTTCAATGACCAAATCGATGCCCTTGCCAAAGCAGGCACATTACACGGAGAGTCCTGGACATTTCAAGCCCTCCCTCCCAACCCTTCAGTAGTGGCCATAACCCGCTGCCAACACGACACTGGCATACAAACCCCCACCTCCTCCCACATTGCCATTTCACCTCAGTTCGCTGCTAACGATCTCCTCACACTCCAACATGTGGATCGAACACTGCGAACTATGGCAACTCACATTTCCGACCCCTTAACTCATCCTATTTCCACCTCTGACCTAGCCACTTCCTCCGAGCTCCGCACGCTCCACTCAATCAAGCACATGCTGCATCTAAGAGACGGTGTGCTCACGTATGTCCCTGAGCCCCTAACTATGCCAAAGCTCGTAGTCCCTCACGGCCAAAGGGGGATGATGCTGACACATGCCCACGATGCACCATGCGCAGGACACCACGGCGCCAAGGCCACCTATGAAACACTCAAGCAAGTAGCATACTGGCCTGGCATGCAGCAAGACGTGGCGGAATACGTAAAAGGATGCCTGGTGTGTTGCCAGTTTCAACCGGCAAACCCAAACCACCGAGCCCCACTGCAAAGGAAAGGAATGACTTTCCCATGGTCAGACCTCCAAATAGACTGGGTAGGACCCCTGCCACGGTCAACGCGAGGTAACAAATACTTCCTCACCGTGGTCTGCGAATTCACGAAGTGGATAGAGTGCCTCCCAGCTCCCAATGATACAGCAGAAACAACAGCCTGCCTGTTAATGAACCACATCTTTTCAATATTTGGACTGCCTTTAAGGGTCAACTCTGACCGCGGAACCCACTACACCTCCGACATCATGCAGGAAGTGTGGAAACTCCTGGGTATACAGGCCAAGCTCCATATAAGCCATCACCCAATTTCCTCAGGTCAAGTTGAACGGGCCAATAAAACAGTGGTCAGCATGTTGAAGAAGTATGTGTCCGCCAATCAAAAGGATTGGGATATTAAACTTCCGCTGGTACTGATGGCTGCTCGAGCCACCCCTCACCAGTCTACCTGCGTACCCCCGTTCACATTGATGACAGGGAGAAACATGACGCTACCGCTACACCTGCTATACCAACCTGGTGACCTGAACCTCGTCACCGCCTATACCACTAACCAATACCTGGAAGAGTTGCATCAGCACCTGAGAACGACTTTCGCCTTTGCTCAACAGCAACTATAATGAAGCACGGAAGGTCGTAAAGCCTACTACGACCAAAAGGCCTCTCACCATGAGTTCAATGTCAGAGACAAAGTGTGGTACTACAGCTTTGCCCAACCAAGGCAGAACGCTCCCCATCGCCTGTCAAAGAAGTTCCTACCTCACTGGACAGTACCCCACGAGATTGTAGACAAGCTCTCACCTGTCGCCTACTGAGTCAAAATCAGACAAGGGCGCAGCAAGCCAGTCCTTCGATGGGTCCATTGAAACCAGATAAAGAGGCACCAGAGCTCCAGCTGACCGGGAAAGGGGGAAGATCAAACCCACTGACACAGACCGACAATCATACGCTCTACACCACACTAACATAATTTCTGTTGTTTAGGAAAACATATAGCGACCTTGTTGAAACAAAACACTTACACTCTCTCCTCAGCTGCACTGCTAGAGTCAACCTCTAATAGAGCGGAGTTACTTCACACATGTGATACTCGTTTGCTGCCTCACCTCATTCGGTGTCCTTGTGCCGCCGTTTCTCATTTGTTGTTTCCTTTCACCGTTGTCTCTCTTTGTGTTTTTCCTTCTTCCTCTCTCACTATAATTTCCGCTCCCCTCTAGTCCCCTCATCAGGGAACCCCCTTTACCAATTATTTAAATCCAGGTCCCGAAATTAGGATTGACTCCCTTCAATAAGTCGTAACTTGTTGTGAGAACCGTTGTCAACCGATCGAGGTGACCCACCAAATCATGACCGATATGCTACGTGAAGTAAGTTCCTCGATTGATAACTTAGCCATGGGTAGGATTCCACACTACTTGATACCTCTTAACCTTGTCCAAAACATCCTAACTTCGGCCACCGCGGGCCCTGTTAGTCCCATCCAAACCCATCTCGCCTTTTCTCTGGGTAGCGCTATTCCCTTGTACGTAGACCCGGAAGCAGGCGACTTAGCCTTTCTTCTCAGTTTGCCCATTATCGACTCTAATAACATTTACCGGCTCAAAGACGTTGTGAATGTGGGATTTTGGCAAGGGAACAACTATGTCAAAATCCACACTCCTGAAGTCGTTGCAAATCATGATAACAACGAGCAGTTGTACTTGGCCCCAAACCTAAGGATGTGTACGCACACTAAGGACATTCACTTCCTTTGCCCGAGTAAACCCTTCGTCCGCGATAATACTGAGGGCATCTGCGGCCTAGAATCCATTAGACCCGACACTAGCTGCCCCGCCGAAGCAACACCACGTTCTCAAGTTGAGGTAACGCAAGCCGAAATCATCGGAAACCGATGGCTGGTCAACACCCCAGCACGAACAGCTACCCTCACATACGATCAACACGACACAGCCACACGCATTATCCTGCCCAACCAAACTTTATGGATCACTGTCCCTAAGGGCTTGATCCTCCATATTGATGAGCTAGCATTGTATCACCTTACCGACGACAAGTATCAGGCTGAAATCGAAATCTCACCCTTCTTCAAACAGCACTCCTTCGTCCTCGATCCAGAATTGGAAGAAAGGATCAAGGAGGAAGGAACGCAACTTATTGACTTGACTCCTGTTGATACAGCTTTAGAAGCTATCGCTCGCCTTCCGCCCGCTGGCGCGCCTATTATTCGGTCTTGGTCTGCCGCTGACACAGCGCTGTGCATCTCTACTATTGCAGGGTACGTTGTGACATTGACACTGGCCTTCCTCCTACACAAGCGAGTGAACGCCGTTCAAGAGTCTTTCAACAAATGCACGTCAGGCGTCCCGCGCATTTTCCGACGTGATAAAACAGACCAAGAACCCGAACCTGAGAACTCAATCAACCTGCTTGAGATCACGCCTATACCGCCTCGTCGAACCCTTGACAATTAAACCAATCAAAATGACCCAATTACCAATAGTCCTAAAGAATGTACCCCTACGTCTTCTCAAGTTTCTAACCTGTTCCTTCCCAAATTACCCTGCACCAGGATTCAGTCAGTGATGGAGATGTTGTTTGTGTCTTGTGTGTGCCTGTTCTCTCGTCCTCTTGTTCCAGTGCCCGCCGATGTTCGCAATGGGAACCTCACCGAGCAAAGTGGGATGTGTAGAACCTCATTGAACAAAGACCAAACAATTATAGAATATTGCATACCAAAGAGAAAACGTAGACGATTCCCTTCCCTTCGAGTCAGCAATTGACCAAGTCTACTGATGCCTCCCTGTCTAGGGGACAATCTGCTTATCTCCTTAAAATCACAGGAAGAGGGAGATTTATAGGACCAATCCTGGATCTGCAAGCACCAAGACAGCAATAACTGACTCCTTTCAGCTGCACGCACTTAAGGAACAGAATTCCAGTGTGGTCCCTGACTAACTTTGGCATAAAAAACAATCTGAAGAACAAAGAACTGCTTATCCACAGATACTCCAGCACAGACACTCCGTGATATCTCCTGACCGCTTAAGCAGTAACTCAGTGATGGTATCAAGACGAAATACTGTTTTACGGGAAAGTCTGAGTGCTGAAGTTGTGCAGATGCATGCCCCAAAATTGACTTTCGACCCCCTCACATTCCAAACTGAAACACCCCTCAGATTCTGTTCTTGGACAAACAAAGAACACCTGAACTTTTATTAACTTTGCTAAAAGGACTCAAAACTTTTATAAAGTGTTCCAAAAGACAATTAATAATAGCTACTGTGCTCTTAAAGCAATATTCTCAAGAGACAAAATATATCAATGTGTATTTTATGTCCTGTATTAGCTTGCTGTGTATTGGAACCAATTATATTTTCTTAATGTGACATATAACTTTTCCCTGTGTTTAATTCATATGCATGGTGCGATTATTTAGAATTTATCATAGTTTAATCTATGCCTTAACCCGTGTAGTAGATATAATTAGTATATGGACTTTTGTGTATGCCAAATACCTGTTAAACCATAAATTGGTGTGAATGAAATTTAACCCTTAGCATCATAAGGTATGATTATAACACATATAAAAGTCTGCCAGGGTATTTTCTCCATGTGACAAAATAAATAGGCGGATAATATATGCACAGGAAGAAGCCGTGTGGGGCGGGGCACCGCCCTACAGGAACTATTTCATTGGAAGAGCATCGAGTGGGAGGGACCGAAATCTCCCGTCTAATACTGACTCCCAGCTCAATGCTCTCTCTCTCGCTCTCTGCTTGCAAATCGCGCGCTGCTTGAAAACTTGGAGTTGCTCCAAAAGAGCTCTCAGCCTTTAACATCTAGGCCGAGTCCTGAACATTGAACCAACACTTAGTCAGATCTCTGAAGAAACCCTTGAAAGTCTGAAGCTACGCGAAAGGAACTCAAGAGCGTCATCACAGCCCAGAGCAATCGCCAAGCAACGAAGGGCATCCCCAGAGTGATGTCACGCAACGATGCGCGGGATTCCGTCAAACCAGGAAAGGAAACGAAACAACAGATCAGCGTCATCTCAAATTAAAGCAAGTATCAAACAAAATCTCTATTCCGCTGGAACTGGTTGTATTAATCTTTAAGAGTAAAGATAATAGAGTTTTCCGCTCGTTGATCTGCACGGGTAAAATCACGTGGAAATAGCAAACAGTGCTATATTTTAACGATCTCCAAATTGCAACAATTCATTGCCTGTGCGTGTGTGAATGTATGTATTTTGTTTTGTGTTATTTAGCTTAGTTCATGTATTTTTAGTAAGATAGCAAATAAACTCTCGTTTGATTTATAAAGAAATCTTGTGTCTTCTGTTGTGTAATATTCAGATCAAACTTTGCCCAGATCGCGTTACCTATGCTAATATTTTAACCCAATTAATTCTGTTATTGTTGTGGCCACGACAATAAACAAGAATTGCTCAGACATACTGATATAACGACTCGCTGGACGATCGTAATAAGGTATAAATAATGAATCTTGAATGAACATCAGTTCAATCAAATCAAGCCTAATTGGAAGATTTAATTCCCAAAGCTAAAATTTGAAATAAAAGCTTCAATCCCGTGGGATGGGAAACAAAATCGCTACGAATCACGTGATTGGGACGGGACAGGAAAAAATTTAATCGGGAGTGGGCGGGACCGGGAATAGTAATGATACCCAACTTTACACACAAATATACCTTTTATATAAATAAACTATAAACTGTATATTTTAATTCTGAACTCAATTCTAGTTGCTCTGTCTCTTTATTCTCTCCTCCTGTTTGCTTTGGTGTGGTTGGTTAAGTGAATGACGCAGTCCGTGATGGACAGATTGTTAACGGCTGGTCTGTGTGGTAATACACTCGGGCAGGAGATCCAAACGCTCACCTATCATTCATCAACCTCAAATATGGCTTTTCATCTGAAAGATGTATGTAGTAGCAACTTTACATGGCCGCTCAATATGATGTTAACCTAGAGAAATTTGCGCTATTGAAGTGTTTGTGTGGAGAGTGGAAGCTGAATAGCGCACTCGCTGCAGGACATGCGCCGGTGCACTCACTTGCTCTTAAAATCTCCGTAATTTTTGGTCATACAGATAAAAGTAGCCTAATACATCTTTCGAATCTGTAAAGACTCTACGTTTATTTGTGTGCACTCAGAATAACAACGAAACGTTGCGCTTTTAAGCAAACAGGATGCGCTTTAGGTGTCTGTGAACTTGAGCGAGAAACTTCGAAACTCCGTCTTTAAAAAATATATCTATAGAGAGTGAAATGTCTACTTTCAAATGAAAAAAAAAAAAAAAAATTGAAGACGTGTGTGTTAGCATGGATGATTTACATGAAATTTAATCTGTGCAACACTGTGCATAAAATGGCTTTCAGTTCAATATAATAACAAAAAACTACATTTTGGGTTTTTATTCAACTAATAAGGTGGGCACGCTGTGATCTGTACTATATTTTTACTGTAACTGACAGATTTCGGCAAAAAAAAAAAAAAAAACACAACACGGGAGTGGGAGGGAATCAGAGTCATTCTTCCGGGAGTGGAACGGGACGGGATTTTCCCCCAGTTTTTTCGTGGGATTGGGACGGGAAGAGATTAATTTTTGTGGGAGTGGGACGGGAGAGGTTTGAGAATTCACTCCCGTGTCACCCTCTAGTGTGAGGCAGGTCAGTGCAGATTGCAATGTTGCTAACATAATTACATCAACAATGAAACAAATACCAAGCGCAACAATTACGACTGAATGCTCTTCTCCACACTGCAGTCGAAATACAAAATCTTCAAGAACCATCTCACTCCTACCAGTCAACGCAGATATTTTACAGACTGGTGGACTGAAGAGTCTCCAAGCAGCACTGGAAGATGCACTACACCTCAACAGGTCCAAGTGTCTGAAGCCACTGAAATCACCCCAAGAGTGTCCAGATAGCTGGAAAACAAAAGATATTTCATCAATGAAATTCCTCTGCAATGGCTCAGTCACACACAGCTGCATCACTGGACCACTACTGTGCATTGAAACAAGTGCAGATACAAACCATCCACTGTCCAAAATCCCTGTGACCATGGAGATTGACAACCATTTGTTCACTCTGAGAGGGGTCGTTGCATTCACTCCAGGACCTCTTGGACATTTCGTGGCTTACTGCAGAAGAACCTCTCTTGGCTGGGAGAAATATGATGACCTCTGTGACCATGTCACAACAGTCTCTGTAAAAACCAAAACACAACCCCATGTCATACTGTTCACAAAGGAGGACTAAAATATTTGGATAATGAATATCTTGGACTGGTCTCTGAAGAAATTAGTTAATATTACAAGAATAGTCCATTGCAAAACATTAATTTCTTTTCACCTTATTCCCATTTTACCAGTTCCATGATTTATTGAACACAAATTATTTTTCTTCAGTAATTGTTATTTGTACATAGTTATTTTCATTTTTACATTTTTTTTTACATGAAGTCAACAGATTTTTTTCTAGTTGATCTGTTCTTTAATTGACATATCATTTTAAACACTTCCATTGTTCTTCAAAATTAATTTTAATTTGTAATTAATTTGTACATTCACCACAGTAATTGTTCTGTCATTGATGTTATACAGTTTTCATCTTTGCACTTAAAAGGAAACCAATTTTGGGAGACGTTATCTGTTCTTTTTTCCATGTTTAAATGATAATGCAGTATGCTACATTCTGTTTGATACCTCCAATACTGTTAATGTGTTGGAATTAACAAATACATAACTAGCAACATTATTTGACCTTAATTTTTCAGAATGTTACCCTGCTGAGGAAAAAAAAAATACAAAAGGAGTTATTTTAAAGAATGATTTGTGTCCCCATAATTAAAGTAAATAGAGACCAAAACATAGCTTGATTTTTGGAGCTCTTTTCTACCGTATAGACATTCTTCAAAATATCTCATTTTGTGTTGCTGGGAACAAAGAAATTCACAGACATTTTAGGATGACACGAGGGCAAGTACTGTATATAATGACAATTCTCGTTGTTGGGTAAATCTCTTCCTTTAACTGGTCTGTCTGTACAATGTAATGTTGGCAAGGTTAATCATGCTGACAACAAACCAGAACACTATCAAGTCGACAGGTAATGAAAACAATTCTTCCAGATATTGCTTTAAAAATATTTTGAACAAAAAGAAACACACCTCACCTGTCCTTGCTTGCTTGCTTCACTGGTTATGCATCTTCTTCAGAGAAAAATATGCGGTAGCTGTCTTTGTATCTTGCAGAATGTTTAGCTTCTATTATTTTAGCATTTTAGCATTTTAGTAAGGCAAAAGGCAAACATTTAAAACAAACCTACCTGACAACACTTTAATAAGGCTTCATAGGTTATCAATCAAGCAAACAGATGTTAACACAGTAAATTAAACTAGACTAATCCGTCAGATAAAGTTAGACTAAGAAAGAAAGAAAGGTGAATAATGATAACAAAGGAGATTAAATATTTGTTTCAACGATAAACATCATCACAAACAAACGAAGGGCGTTATAGTAAGTAGCAATAGTTTAAACACTGTGACGCACAATGAGAATAAATGTGATAAACGTCAACAAATATTGACCACCTTCGTACGATTTTAAGCTTGATTAAGTCACTGACGATCTTTGTCCAATGACAGAAACCAGCACCGTGCGAGCAACTAAAGAGCGCGACAGGTATGTAGAAGAGATGGATGGAGAACGGCTTGCGTGACGTCACTTCTCCTCCAGAGATTTTATAATTTCTCAAGAAGTGAATAAGTTATTGTGTTTCTTTCCATGGCACAAACCAGCACAAATCGAGCACAAACGAATGACACCTTTTTGGAGCGATTTAGACAATATGGGGTGGAGAGTTATGTAACAGTCCCTAACAAGTTTTTTTTCCCCATTATATTTGAGAAGGGCTCGGAGATACCAGGTTTGTTTTAGCAGCACAAACGGGCACAAATCGAGCACAAACGAATGGTGCCATTTTGGAACGATTTAGATTGCATGGGGTGGAGAGTGATGTCACTGTTCGTAGAAAGTTTATTTTCGTTATATAAAAGAAGCGGTCATAGTTACAGGGCTTCTTTTAACAGTACAAACCAGCACAAATCGAGCACAAACGAATGGCACCGTTTTGGAGAGATTTGGACGGCATGGGGTGGAGAGTGACGTCACTGCCCAGAATTGTTTTTGTTATTTCTAAGAAGGGGAAATATATTTTACGTTTATTTCAACAGCACAAATCAGCACAAATCGAGCACAAACGAATGGCACCAGTTTTGTGCGATTTAGAAAAACTGGGATGGAGTGACGTCACAGCTCCTGGAAATATTTTGGTTATATCTAAAGAAGGAAAATAGATACAGCGTTTGTTTTAACGGCACAAACCAGCACAAACGAACTGCGCTGGTTTGGAGTGATTTGGGCAACATGGGGTGGAGAGTGACGTCACACAGTCAAAAAAAGAATGTTTAATATCTCAAACACCAAACCAGCACAAACGTTCGTTTTTGCGGCACAAATCAGCACAAACGTAGCACAAACGAATTGCATAGTTTTGGTGATTATTTCTTTTTATGGGGTGCCAACTTCATGGAGGTAGTATATTTCATTGTACACATGGGATACTTTTTATCCCTGTGTTCACCAAACCCATCTTGAGTGTTTGCTGCTAAAAAGTTAATTTTTTAGTTACATCTGACCATAGAAGCCAGTCCCATTTGAAGTTCCAGTCGTGTCTGACAACTGAATATGTTGGAGATTGTTTTTTGGTGAAAGCATTTTCTTTTCTTGAAGCCCACATCCACATCATTGTGGTGATGTAGGTGCTGTTTGATAATTTTTTTTAAGGTTTTCTGACCCCGAGACTCAACTATTTTCTGCAATTCTCCAGCTGTGGTCCTTGGAGAGTCTTTAGCCACTCAAACTCTCCTCCTCACCGTGCATTAGGACAATATAGACACGTCCTCTTCCAGGCAGATTCATAACATTTTCTGTTGATTGGAACTTCTTAATTATTGCCCTGATGGTGGAAATGGGAATTTTCACTGCTCTAGCTCTTTTCTTAAAGCCACTTTCTAATTTGTGAAGCTCAATTATCTTTTGCTGCACATCAGAAATATATTCTTTGGTTTTTCTCATTGTGATGGGTGATTAATTTGGAATTTGGCGTTTGTTTTCTCTCCTATTTATATTTCTGTGAAACAGGAAGCCATGGCTGGATAATTTAATGTTCACAATCACGCTGGTGTGCTCAAAATTGTGAATATAAATGGGAATATACTTCAGATATATTTTACTGATAAGAATTTCTAGGGGTACCTGTTACGGGGCGAACAAGACATGAGACGTGCGGATCCATTTGCAAGGCTTTATTTAAAGGCGAGGTCACAAAACAAGCAAGGTTCATGCAATGGCAAACAGGAACATAACAGGCAAGACAAAGAGTAATCCTAGGGCAAGCGTGGGTCGACGATTGGCGAACAATATCCAACAGGGCAAGGCAGAGGGATAATCCAGGTACATAAGCAATAGTCCGAACGGCAAGGCAAAGGATTAATCCAGGAAACACTGGCAGGTAACAAAACACGCGAAAACAGGCAAGGCAAGACTATAACAACTGTGTGGGCTCTGTAGAGTAGCTATCGCTAGGATATACGCTATACAATACTCGGCAGAGAGGAAGAGGAAGTCCATGGTTTATGTAGGGTGTGTTATCAGTGCAATGAGCTGTGTGATCAGTGCAATCAGCTGTGTGTGTCGTCAGTGCAATGGATGATGGGAATTGTAGTCTGAAGTGGCGTGCAACAGTTAGTGTAGTGCAAGAGTCCATGTGGTGAGCGAGTGACCTCTGGTGGTGAGTTAACGGGAGTTCATAGACCAGATGCATGACAGTACCAGTAATTGTGACCAACATGTATTTGAGAAAAAAAAAAAAAACTTAATTTCATAATGAGATTCCCCCTCCCCCATTTTAAATTCTTATTCTCCAATGAAAGCTTAGATTTTAGTGATTTAAAAAAAAATAAAAGATCAAAAGGAATAACAATGCACATTTATTTTCTCAGCCTTCTTTGATCATATTTACCAAGGGTACCGAACAATTCTGACCACGTGTGTATAGTAGGGGTGAGCAATATAGCCTCAAAATTATATCACAATATTTCAAGAATATTTGCGATATTGATATTTATGACCATATACAAAAAAAATATGGAACAACGTTTTATTGGTGATTGCAGCTGGCAGGCAGCAGCATTTATTAGTGTAAACACAATGAAGGGCATGTTCCATCCTTTTCCAATGAGCTACTGTCATTGATGACAGACTACCTAATTCGAAGTGTAAATCTATTGTCATAAGGTAGCAGAAGCAGTATTATAGTGCAATAGTAGTGACCAGTGTTGGACAAGTTACTTTAAAAAAGTAATTAGTTATAGTTACTAGTTACTTCTCACAAATAGTACCTCAGTTAATAACTGAGTTACATCATTATAAAAGTAACCAGGGAAAGTAACTACTGCGTTACTTTAAAAAAAAAAAAAAAAAAAGTTCAAATATGTCAAATAACTTGGATGCCTCCAATATTAAATGTTAAATTAATGAAATGGACAATACATGGAATAAATTATTATTTTTAAACATTGTACACTAATACAAAACATCAATTTAAAAATACTTATTTAACACTGATAATATTTTTTACATTTTAGCAGACATTATACCAACAAAGCACAATTTAACTTAAAATTAATAAGTTAGTAAAATAATATTGTGTCATTTTTTAGACCCCCTTCTTAAATCTGGCTTGCAAATAAATGCAGCCTTGCTGAGCAGAAGGGAATTCTTTTAAAACATTAGAAAATATTACAGATCCCAATTTGAACACTATGTGTGAACGTTATAATAAATGTAGCCTATTAATAGAGCTGTTGTAATTATTATCATTATTATTGTCTTACTTTTTAATTTTTAATTTTTTCATTTAACAGAACAACAGTAGGCTAATATTACAATACTAACATTTATGAATGTTGATGGAGCTTTTATTTTGATGGAAACCCGCAGGAAGTCCTCAGTGCTTCTTTTTGTTGACAGCAGCAGATTTATAAATTATTCTCATTGCTAATTTGGGAAGATGCACGTATCACATTGTCACATGCCTTGTAAAAAATCATAAAAGTGTTACTGAGCAGCTGACGAGTAACACAGTTTCAGCGCAGATTTCCCTCTCGGTTTGGACTTTGAACCCTGGCTAACTAGACAGCGCCGCCAGCTCGTGCAGCGCTGTTTGAATGCAATTCATGCGTGTATTAGAAAACATAACGTTCTGCAGTGCATTTAATTGTTTAAGTGTGTCACCATTTTGTGATTTTAATCATCATACAGTAACCAGCAACAACCACCTCTTCCTCTTCTCATGGAAGACATGCAGTGCAGTACTAAACAGTCTCTCGCTGTTGGTGCTTGTAATGATTTTTGCGTCTTTCTCATGCTTCCACACTGCCATCATGTATGCTGCATTAGTGCGCGCCTATATTTGATCGCGTCACGTCATTGTTTGGTACAATTTATTCTGTCTTTTTGCTTATTTCGGCTGCCGAACAATCGGTTCATTCCTAGTAAATACTTCATCAAGTTATATCGATATCGCGATATGACACTTTTTTAATAATGTAAAAATGTATACCGGCATTATCGTGGACAGTATGGCACACCCCTAATATAGTAGCTACGTGTGAAAATACATTACACACACACACACGTATATATATATATATATATATATATATATATATATATACGATCAGTTTTACCAGGGATGAACTGCTGAACACTCGGAAGAACACACCGCAAAATCTTTTACCGGACTTCGATTATTCTGACGTTTTGCTGAACGTTGTAGCTGGCGGAGCTGCGGTGCTGTTTAGACGCTTCAGGACACGCACACGGGGGAAGCGAGCCAGCGCGCTCGTGAAGCTCAGACAGCGTGGATTCAGAACGCCACTGCCTAGCATCCATCTGGCGAATCTCTGCTCTCTACCCAACAAAACGGACAAACTCCTTCTGCTCTCCCGGATAAACAAGGATTTTTCAAACTTGGCTGCTCTGTGTTTCATGGAAACCTGGCTGAACGACGCCATTCCGGACAGCGCGTTAAGTCTGCCGGGCTTTCAGCTGTTTAGAGCAGACCGTGACGCAGAATCAATGGGGAAATCGCGCGGCGGCGGGACATGCTTTTACATCAACGAAAGGTGGTGTACAGATGTAAAGGTGTTACAGAAAATGTGCTGTCCTGATCTTGAAACACTCTTTATTAACTGCAAACCGTCTGCACACTGCACACCAGAGACAGTAATATACTGGATCACTGTTACACAGCAATAAAGGAGGCATATCACTCCGTTCCACGGGCAGCTTTAGGACTCTCTGATCACTGTTTAGTTCATCTCATACCGACCTACAGGCAGAAATTGAAATCAGCTAAACCTGTTTTAAGGACTGTAAAAAGATGGACTAATGAAGCAGAGTGGGATTTACAAGCCTATTTCTCTCTCACTGATTGGACTGTTTTTGAAGCTGCTGCCACCGATCTGGACGAGCTCACAGAGACTGTAACATCCTATATCAGTTTCTGTGAGGATATGTGCATTCCTACCAGGACTCACTTAACTTACAACAACGACAAACCATGGTTCACTGCAAAACTCAGACAGCTCCGTCAGGCCAAAGAAGATGCTCGCAGGAATGGGGACAGAGTCTTGTACAAACAGGCCAAATACACACTGGAAAAGGAGATCAGAGTGGCAAAGAGGAATTATTCCGAAAAGCTACGGATTCAGTTCTCTTCTAGTGACACGGCTTCAGTGTGGAAAGGTCTGAAAGACATCACCAATTACAAGACACCCAGCACTATGGAGAATCAACAACTGGCAGACGATCTGAACGAGTTTTATTGCAGGTTTGAAAAAACACCATTCACACCTCCTGCAACCCCCGTCTCCCCCACACCTGCAATTCAGTTCAGTGAAGATGACGTGCGCCAGGTCTTCAGAAAGAACAAGAGAAGAAAGGCACCAGGCCCAGACGGTGTGACACCAGCCTGTCTGAAATCCTGTGCTGACCAGCTGGCCCCCATCTTCACACAGATCTTCAACAGATCACTGGAGCTGTGCGAAGTCCCCTCATGCTTCAAACACTCCACCATCATCCCCGTCCCAAAGAAACCCAAAATTACTGGATCTAATGACTACAGACCTGTGGCTCTAAAGTCTGTGGCCATGAAATCATATGAAAGACTGGTTTTGGCTTATCTGACATCACTGGACCCTCACTGGACCCCCTGCAGTTTGCCTACAGAGCAAACAGGTCTGTGAATGATGCAGTCAATATGGGACTGCATTATGTTCTGTAGCATCTGGACAGACCAGGGACTTATGTGAGGATCCTCTTTGTAGACTTCAGCTCTGCTTTTAACACCATCATCCCATCACTCCTCCAGCCCAAATTAACTCAGCTTTCCGTGCCCACCTCCATCTGTCAGTGGATCACCAGCTTCTTGGCAGACAGGCAGCAGCTAGTGAGGCTGGGAAAATACACATCCAGCACCTGTACGATCAGCACTGGAGCTCCTCAGGGCTGTGTTCTCTCCCCACTGCTCTTCTCCCTGTACACCAACGACTGCACATCTAAAGACCCCTTTGTCAAGCTCCTGAAGTTTGCAGACGACACCACACTCATCGGCCTCATTCAGGACGGTGACGAGTCTGCTTACAGACAGGAGGTTGAAGAGCTGGCTGTCTGGTACAGTCTTAACAACCTGGAGCTGAACACGCTCAAAACAGTGGAGATGATAGTGGACTTCAGAAGAAACCCCCCTGCTCTCCCCCCACTCACCATCATGAACAGCACTGTGGCTGCAGTGGAGTCATTCAGATTCCTGGACAATCACATTGACTCCATTGTGAAAAAGGCCCAGCAGAGGTTGTATTTCCTTCGCCAGCTGAGGAAGTTCAACCTGCCACAGGAGCTGCTGAAACAGTTCTACTCCGCCATCATTGAATCCATCCTCTGCACTTCAATAACGGTCTGGTTCAGCTCAGCTACCAAATCTGACCTCAGAAGACTACAGAGGGTAGTCCGGACTGCTGAGCGAATCATTGGTACAACCCTCCCCACTCTCCAAGAACTGTACTTATCCAGAGTGAGCAAAAGGGCTAAGAAAATCACTCTGGACCCCTCACATCCAGCACACTCCCTCTTTGAACTGTTGCCGTCTGGTCGACGCTACAGAGCTCTGAGAACCAGAACGACCAGGCACAGGAACAGTTTCTTCCCTCAGGCAATCCATCTCATGAACACTTGACAATAAACGCGGAACACACAACACTATTATACATCATTTACCCATCACACATACTTATTTACATTTCAAATTTGCACATATCCTAACTGTACATACATAATTGTCTATATTATATATTGTGTTATTTGCTATTTTGTACATTGTCTATTTTGTATATTTGTATATTATTCTTTTTATTCTATTTATTATCTGTGTCTTGTCTTGTCGCTGTCATTCTGTTGCACTGTGGAGCTTCTGTCACTAAAACAAATTCCTTGTATGTGTAAACATACCTGGCAATAAAGTATAACACAATGTATTATTCTATATAATTACCAATATACTGAAAATTCTTCAATATATTGACCGTTCATATATAATAAAATATATTTTCTTTCCGTAAGGGCATCTCAGGAACCACATTCCAGTGGTTTGAGTCTTACCTCTCAAATAGGTCCTTCAAGGTATCTCGGAGAGGTGACGTATCTAAGTCGCAACATCTAACTACTGGGGTGCCTCAGGGCTCAGTTCTTGCACTTATCTTCTCTGTCTACATGGCATCACTAGGTTTTGTCATTCAGAAACATGGCTTTTCACTGCTATGCTGATGACACTCAACTCTACCTCTCATTCCATCCTGATGATCCGATGATAGCTGCTCACATCTCAGCTTGTCTAACAGACATTTCTTGCTGGATGAAGGACCATCACCTTAAACTCAACCTTGCCAAGACAGAACTGCTTGTGGTTCCAGCAAACCCATCGTTTCAACACAATTTCACCATCCAGTTAGGCACTGTCACAGAGCTGCCCTCTGTTCCCTCTGCCTAGCCCTTTTGGTATTAAGACAAGAACACATACTTGGGTTTTAAAAATTCTTTATTTACCTTGATGTGTCAGCGAGGTGGAGAGATGGATTATACACACACACGCACACACATTTACACACCTGCAACTAGACCGTTGTGTTCAGACTGGCCACCTGAACACTAAAACCATTGGACATTTAAGTTTTTCTTATAAACTGTAGGCTATTACCTGGATCAGCATATATAGTGGCGGCCATCTTGAACTGAGTAAAAGACCCGAAAGGACTTTTTTCAGCCTTTTTATACCTTTGCTGTGTTGCATCATGGGGAGTGGGAGATACCAAGTATGAGTGGAAAGGGGTGGAAACTGTTTTATGAGTTCTTGCACTTGACTTTCTATAATTATTGCTGAATTGAAGTATGGTATATTGTGCTATTAATATTGGTGTATTGAAGGAAATGGTGTCACTTCATTTTTAATCCTTTTTCATGTGATATTACTTCATATTACTTTCATGTGATATTACGGCTTCAGAGAAATGGCTGAACCCATGTGTATAAATTCTCACATAATGAAACAGTCAGTTAGTCTTTTTGATTGATGTGCAGTGAGCGCAGTAGCTACTGAGGAGTACTCTGATTGAATCATTGTTATACCTGATCCAAGGTTATTTTATTTTTGTTTGTTTGTTTGTGTACTTTAAAGTTGGATTATGTTGTTTTTCTTAAGGGATTTCCCCCTTTGGAATTTTTTTCATGTTTTTGCACCTGTGAGCACTCTGCACTTTACTGGCTTGGGAAAAATGAAATAAAAAGAAAAGCTGGCATTTAACGTCCTCCATTTGTTGTTTGAAGAACTTGAGACGGTACCCCTAGTTGAATGTGACAGGCACATCAACCATAACTCCTTCAAAAACAGCCAGAAACCTTGGTGTTATGATTGATGATCAGCTGACTTTCTCAGACCACATTGCTAAAACCGGTCCTGCAGATTTGCTTTATTCAACATCAAGAAGATCAGGCCCTTTCTTTCGGAACATGCTTCACAACTCCTTGTTCAAGCTCTTGTTCTGTCCAGGCTGGACTATTGCAATGCTCTCTTGGCAGGTCTTCCAGTCCTATCAAACCTTTACAATTAATCCAGGCCAGCAAGATTTATTAATGCCAATTAACGTGGCAGCAAGATACATTTTTAATGAGCCAAAAAGAATGCACGTCACACCTCTGTTTATCAATTTGCACTGGCTACCAATAGCTGCTTGCATACAATTCAAGGCATTAATGTTTGCCTACAAAACCACCACTGGCTCTGCACCCCTTTACCTAAATTCATTACTTCAGAATTATGTGCCCTTTAGAAGCTTACGTTCTGCAAGTGAACGTCACTTTATTGTGCCATCCCAAAGAGGCACAAAATCACTTTCACGGACTTTTAAATTAAATGTTCCCTCTTGGTGGAATGACCTGCCCAACTCAATCCGAGGAGCTGAACACATCTCTTCCATCTTTATTTGACCCTCTAACTCTAGCTCTCTCTATTCTAATTCTATTCTTAAAAAAAATAAAAAAAGTAAATAAATAAAAACTAACACTAGCTTTTCTAATCGTTTTTCCTGAAACCAAGACACGGTTATGTCCCTAAGGTGCTCTCGACTCCATTCAGAGCCCAGGTGATTACCCTTTTGGCGCTCCCCGTTACAGAAGGTGAGCGAGCAGGGTCCCAATCTACTTTGCCCAGTTAGGGCGTTGAAAGTATGTCTAGAGTGCTCTAGCCTGTTCAGACAGTCTGAGCAGCTCTTCGTTTGCTTCGAAGGCCGCCTCAAGGGGCTGCCAGTCACAAAGCAAAAACTCTCCTGCTGGATAGTAGATGCAATAATCTTGGTTTATGCCTCAGAGTGCTTGCAGTGCCCTATAGATGTGAGGGCCCACTCCACAAAGGAAATGGCCTCCTCCTGGGCTTGGTCCAGCGAGGTTTCTATTGGTGAGATTTGTGCGGCTGCCAGCTGGTTGTCGCTATCCACACTTGCCAGATTTTACGACTTAGATGTCCCTGCCCTGCAGGCATGGGTTCTTTCTGTTTAACTGCCAGTCTTCCCCCCTTGGGCGAAGCTGGTTATATCTGTGCTTCTCAGCTACTAGCTTGGGGCACAATGTGCTCATGTTCCTGGAGTCCTTATCTTAGTGCTCTGAGACTGGGCTCGCAGAGCAGACTGTTCTGTATCTGCTCATAGCATGGCATGATTGGATGCGTTCCCCATATGTATTTCTGTGCAATGGGAGAGACTGTTCCAAAGGGAACACTCTGGTGATTGACGTAACCTCGGTTCCCTGAGATAAGGGAACAAGTGTTGTGTCACTTGCCGCGCTATAAGCTGCATGTGAATCGATGACTGTCGCTTCAGTCGATCTGATGAATGGCACTCCGAGCCGACTTATATAGTAGTCGGCTCTCCCCTTTCTGGCGGGCTAAAGTTCTATTGGTTTGTGCAGCTACACAAACGTGAACAAATCAGGCTTCAGTACAGAGTAAAACAGGAGTTTTCCCCATATGCATTTCCACGCAACGCTCGTTCCCTAATCTCAGGGAACCGAGGTTACATCAGTAACTGGAGCGTTTTCTCGGCTCCTTAGCACTAACCTGAATAATTAGATGCATGCTGACTTTTTGTATACCAATATTTACGGGCAGTGGCTTGCTATGAAAATTACACACGCCATTAGTAATTGGCCATTTCTTGTAATGCTAAGAAGATGATTATGGCTCCCAAGTGAGACGCTTAACATCAGTGTCGACGTAACGTCTTCATTCCCTCCTTCAAAGGATCATCGGATGCAAAATTCACTTTACAAGTTGTTTGAACATAAATGCTTGTTGGAAGTGTGTGTACACATCCATCCTATAATGATAAAAATCCACCCAGTGTTTTTTTTTTTAAATCCCTGTTTTAAAATCCCCTTTCTCAAATCAGGCTGTTCTGAGAGCCCTGCCAGAATGACACAATTCTGTACAGCTCCCCCCCCACGATAGTTGATTGACAAGACCGTCTTACCTTAGACCCGCCCTAAGTGAGCTGAGAGCTGTCCGCCTCTGGTGCAGGGGAAGACAAGAAGTCTCTGATTAAGCGATTGAAGCGTTTATTTGTTGGATGTAATAATGAATATAGCAGTCGTCAGTTACTCCCGACATCTGAGCCGCTGAAGACGAAGAAGATTAACGTTACTTTCACTTTGAAGTGAATGTGCCGATACCGATCTACATAAATGCATCTATGTTTGCGCGAATCATTCGTGATCCAGCTTCTTCTACAGAAGAAGTGAGTATAAGGGTTTTTATGAATCTTTGCAAATCGCCTTTCCTAATAATGTTAGCCAGTTTCGCAGCTGAAGTTTAGTATGTTCCATAGATACAGTATATATACCTAGATGCCTCATTATGGACTGTTTCTATAGGCCGCGATACGTAAGCCATCTGCCATTTTTGGAACGGTCTGCGAATCTTTGAGCGCATTGACTGTGTGCATCTACAACAGCAAGTTATACGCTTGTATATCTTTGAATATTCATTGATTATTATGGTGAATGCGAGATGGCTGATGTGTCAAGTATCTGGAGCGGTCGAATAGGGAATCTACACATATCTTTGGTCTGCTCGTTACTCCACGGAAGAGAGGGGCGGAGTCAGCAGAGCTCATTAGCATTTAAAGCAACATGGACTAAAAAACGGCGTGCTGAAAACAGAGCTGATTTTGACAGGGTAAAGGAGGTGTTTTTTACACTACCATTGAGAAATTTTAACCAAAGTATGTTATAGACTTTTCATTAAGACCCTAAAGAATCATATCAACTTGTGTAAAATGGGCATCCGATGACCCCTTTCAGGGAACGAGGGTTACATTACATAATGTAACAACATTTATGAGACAGTTGTTGTCAGATTTCATTGGGTATTTCAAATATGAAATTTATTCGTAAGCTTGGTAAACAGATTTGGATAATTTATTGTTCCCTCATTCAAAGAGGTAAGGAGCTGTACTTGAAAAAAGAGGTAAGGAGCTGTAAAAAAAAAAGATGTTGGGTGTCCAAAAGCTTTAGAAAACTGCTCATTAAAAGGACGAGAATGGGAATGCTTTTTACAAGTAGGAATCTAGTATTTGAATATGTAACTAATTTAATGTTTAGTTTCCTTCTTTTAAATGTGTGCTATCACAAAAAATAAATAAATAAATAAATAGATAAATAAATAAAAATAAATATCCTGTGCATGATTGAGAGGCACAAGGAGAATCTGGGGTTGGCGGGTTTCATGGAGATTGTTACTGAGAGCGCTGAACCAGAAGAGTCAGAGAATTAGAAAGACTTGACAGAAGTGCTGCCATTCAGTACTCATTATGACATTGGAATCCATCAGTTCAGAGGACATGAATATATTCTTGCTGTGAGTCTAAGCACAATGTAATATTGAACTTTTTTTTCAGTTTTTATGAAAGCCAGTCTCAGTACGCAAAAGCACAAAGCCTGTGAATTAGCTTAAATTTATTCTGTTTATTTTTTACAAACTAAAGTATTTTAGATATGATGTTTTCCTCAAGTTCAGTTCTCAGAATGAAGAAGGCTCTCCACTGAATGAGTACTGCTTAGCTTAAAGAGCTATAGATGACTATTTCCTCATTATGTGTTTCTTTGTGTTTTTCTCTGGTTTTAGCAAAATTATGTAACATTTTGGAGCAAATATGCAAAATAGTAAACCAAAACTTGATGCTAAAATAGCAAATATCTGTACAGCTACCGTAAATTTTCCAGGAGAGCTGACATAAGCTGGGATAAATGTGAGCCAGACAGCACAGAATATGAGCATACTGAATGTGATGAACTTGGCTTCATTGAAGTTATCAGGGAGCTTCCGAGCAAGAAAAGCTAAAAGAAAACACATAATTGATAACAGGCCAGTATAACCCAGAACAGCCCAGAAACCAAGAGCTGAACCTAAGTTACATTCTAGGATGATCTTTTCTCTATAATAGCTCAAATTCATATATGGGAAAGGTGGGGATATTGTTAACCAAAGCACACAGATAATCAACTGTATTAACGTTAAGGAAACAACACTGAGTCTCTGTTGAAGAGGCCCAAACCATTTCATGACATTACTTCCTGGAAGTGTGGCCTTGAAGGCCATTAACACAACTATTGTTTTTCCGAGAACACAAGAGATACAGAGGACAAAAGTGATCCCAAATGCTGTGTGACGCAACATACAGGACCACTCAGTGGGCCGACCAATAAAAGTAAGTGAACAGAGAAAACACAGTGAGAGTGAGAAAAGCAACAGGAAGCTCAGCTCTGAGTTGTTGGTTCTTACAATAGATGTTTCTTTATGAAGGTAAAACAGAAAAGATATCATTGCTGTTAATAACACTCCAATGAAGGAGAAAATGCAAAACACCACCCCCATGATTTCTGTATAGTAAAGGAATTCAACCACTTTTAATACACATCTGTCTTTCCTTTCATTCGACCAGTACTCCAAATCACATGGAAAGCAGTCACTAGAATCTGTGAAAAAAATATTCCAATATATAAAAAATAAATGTTAGTGAATGTAAAGTGCTTTATAAAGTCACTTGACAAAGATGACTGTATTACACTTAACTTTAACATAGTTTCATGAGATTTATCCTGCATGTACTATTTTACCTGTGCCATTACTGATTTCTCCTTCTGCACATGGAATACAGTCATAACAGCACACAGGTCTTCCTTTTTGCACAGCCTTCCTAGTGCCAGGGGGGCAAATCTCACTGCACACGGACACAGGCAACTATAAGAAAATAAGTTGTCATATAAAACCTCATAGTGATGATGGTTTGATTTGGCAAAATAACTTGTCTTCAGTAATAACTGAATAATAATGACTGAATAATAACTAAGTAAAAACTTTTATCACTATAATGCCACTGCTTTCATACATATTTTTGTCATATTCAACTAACTGACAGTTCTTCAGTTACTGACCATTTAATGATTCAAACTGTTATCAATGTACCTGCCCAATTTTCTCTACCCATAGTATGTTTTCCTGATTGACTTGAAGACGTTGTTGTGAAGGCAGTGAGCTGTCATAGAGGCCCACATGCTCAAACTGCAGACTTCCATACTTAGCAGGCTGCCAGTTAACAAGGTCATATCTTGCCACTGGATCACCACTTTCATCAAAAAAGATTTCTTCACCTGTTTTAACAGTGAATCTCACATCCCTCATATACTTCAACACCTAAGAGGAAAAATCAGTAACATTATTTCTATATTAATTAGTTTCTGTATGAAACTTAAGTTCTCCTCATTTACCATTTGTGGTGTGGGCCATCCTCTTTTGCTGCTGTTGGTGGAGGATCTGAAGTCTTTTAATACATTTTGAAGTGTATATGCGACAGCATACACTGCAGTGTACACCTTATTTACTATACGTAGCTCTGATACATCAGTATATTCATTTTGCAGCTCTGCAAGTCTCTCTGAACCAGTACAGCCATCACTGTCAATGCTCCCGAACGAGCACTGAAAAACAATTTCCCAAAATTCTTTTAAAAGTTCATTTGTTGGTTCTTGATCAGGGTGCACATTCACTAGGAACTCCCGCAGGCCCATAATGTTGGCATTTGCTATAGCAAAACCCACAGCTCCAGAAAGGAAACTGTATTCCTTTGTTTCTGCAAGAGTTCGAGAAGTGATCCAGGATTCACTGCCAACCCACTGTATTCCTGTGATGTTATGCTGTGAAATTACTTTCAGGAGGGGGAGAAAATCTCCTAATGCCATAAAAGCTAGCACAACCCTGGCGGTGCCCTTTTTGATCACTTCCAGTGTCTTTAGAAACTGTTCTTGTGGATCACTGCTTAATATGGCCTCTGAGTATTCAATACAGACCCCTTCTTCTTTTGCAGCCTCCTCAAATGCTGCAATTCCATTATTACCATAGTCATTGCGACTCCTGACCGTCCCAACCCAGGTCCAGCCAAAGTGCTTGACAAGCTGAGCCAGCGCTCTGCTTTGATAATAATCACTGGATATTGTTCTGAAGAAGGATGGATACCTTTTTCTGTCACTCAGGCATGCACATGTGGCAAAATGACTGATCTGCAATATAAAAAAAAGCAGTGTATAATGTGCTGACCACATAATTTTTCAGAAAATACTTTTCAGTTCTTATTTAACTATATAAGCATAGTGCTCTAGTTCAACACATTGCTTTCTTTCAACAGTTTCTTTCAATTTTCACCATAATTTTTTCATCAACATCAATTTTCAAGTATATTTTTTTGGTACATGCTCCAGTGGTTCATCATAGTCTGATTACATAAACTAGAAGCAAAGTGAGTTCTTACAACAGGTAAGTTGAATGGACCAACTACAGATGCCAAGCCAATGGTGGGTGAGGATGTTGACTCTCCAACAATTGCATGAGTAGCTGGTGGTTTAGAGCAGGATGTATCACTCAAAGTGTCTTCATAACCATTCATTAAAGCCATGCCTGAGATGATTGTTTGAGCGATAGAGCGACATGAGTCATATATCTTATAGCCCAAATAAATACCAGGCAACAACTGTGTGCTGTTATTAATCTCCTCAATGGCAAAAATCAATGTCTGAACAAATTTAAACTCACGTAAGTTTAAGCTGTGGTGAATAAAAAGCATCAGCTGTATTACATTCTGCAAAGAATCATCAGAAAGTTATACTTAACACCTTTTTTATTTATTTATTTATTTATTCATACTGACGTATCATCATACTGACCTGACACATGTTGTTGGATCTGGTTTGGAAGTATAATTATGCATTTTTAGCAGAGCATTTCTGTGGATTGAGAAAATCGCCCCAATGTTGATGTCTCTTTCCGCAAAAAGTGAAGGTAAGGCAGGCTGACCAAGCAGGCTGCAGACTTGTGTTGAAGCTGGCATAAAGACACCATGTACAATGAGCAGAAGTAGCTGCAGTGACACCGTGCTCTTTGCCATGCCAGTATGTATGTGGGGCAAGATCCTCTGAGGCAAAACAGTGCTGCCTTTTATTATGTCTGCCTTTTGTCATATCGTCAAAAGTCCTTTGGGCCATATTAAATCTTTTAAACTCTGTTTTGCTCTTTGCACTCATATTTCATTATGTAAGAAGAGATATTGATGATCCAAGGAGGAGTGTGCTGGAAACTTATTGTGTTTGTATTGGTTTTCTTTTTTGTCTTTTTCTTATTTTAGCCTAAAAAAAGTGTCTGGGGATGAGAAAATGTAATCAAAAATCTGGTAGCATTTTTCCAAATCCCAAGGTCTCTGCAAAAAATCTGATTGACTCTAGGTTGCGCTGTAGTAAATGCAATTACATAACATTCTATAACAGTTGCATGACATTTTTTAATTAATTAATTAATTGACTAATTAATTAATTAGTTACTGCTTTTTTTATAGAGAGAAAAAAATCTAACTCCTCTCTAAGTTGTTCATCCAATTTTTTTGTGTGTATCATCTACAGTCCTTAATGACAAAAAGATAGCAAAACCATCTTGCCTGGTCAAGTGATATTTTTTTTAAAGCTAATTCATTACACAATGTGATGATTAATTAATCTAATTAATCACAAATTAATTGTACATTAAATTTGGCTGATAAATTACCCCCAAAATACAATTTTAAGTCATTATTGTGTCAATTGAGAATATGATATATGACATAATTTTCATTTTTGTGTTAACTATTCCTTTATTATTATTATTATTATTAAATTAACATGGGAATACAAACTTATTATTATTATCATTTATTTTCATGAAATGATAGTCTAAATAAGAAACGTCTTGGTTAAACTTATGTAACCCTCATTCCCTGAAGGAGGGAACAGAGATGCTATGTTGATACTGATGTATTGGGGTCTCACTTGGGAGCCCAATCACCTCTGAGCAGTACAAGAAATGGCCAATGAATCTTGGCGAGTGGAATTTGCATGCAAAGCCACTCCCCATACATACAGGTATATAATAGGGCGGCATGCTTTCATTTATTCAGATTTGTGCTGAGGAGCCAATAATGCATCCCACTCATTTAGCAGTAGTTTATGATTGTGGCAAGAGGGACGTAATGTCTCCAGGGCTTAATTTGTGCCAGAACAAGCGGGATCCGGCATCTCCGAAATCCGATCCGGCACCTCATTTTGTCAGATCCCCCTCCTCACGTGCCAATGAAAGACGTTTGTGCTGACCTATAGTGTGCATATATGAAAAATCCTGTATAATGACCGCGCTTGCGGCACATCTACATTTTGAAATAAAGAACCTGAGCGTGCAAAAGACGTGACGTGAACTGCTCTGCTCTCACTAGACATAATGCACGGATCCAATAGCCTACTGATACACATGCGTTTTCTTTCTCAACTGTTCACATTTACTTGAGAAAAAACCTGGATACTCGCCAGGACGGCCATTTTTGCGTAATTTTGTGTTAATTTGGCCACTTAAGCTCAACATCAAACTACGAAAAATAACTCAATATGATACTTGCTACACGGCTTTGGATGTGACTGTGAGCCCTCAGCCTTGAAACCGCCTATGGAGCGCGCGAGTACCGATTGGCTTAAGAAGACGTGCAAATTATAAATTTTTGTGATGATGCAACAATGACCCAATTAAGCAAGTGACAATTCTGTCAACTGTCCCGAAATGCACAAAAGTCTGAAAAGGCAGCAGCTTTTTTCAGGTGCGCTTTGAAGCCGCTTTGAGAGAGTGAAAGAGAGAAGACATGTACGCTGTTTTCAAATGACCCTAATAAAAGCAACTGATGCATGCTGTTAATCACTTAAGCTGGCCTACCAATGTGATCGGCTGAATGCTCCGTTACCTCTCCCTCCTCTAATCACATGCCGGATCCGTCATCCCGCTTTGTTCCGGGACATCGAAATTTACAAATTAAGCACTGAATGTCTCCATCCCACCTTCAGGGATCAAGGGTTACATACGTAACCAAGATGTTTCCTTTCAGTCAGTTATGTTTGACGTTACATCGATACTGTGTTTTTTTTTTTTTTTTTTATGACAGCTTTACATTGGGGAAAGTGGAGCCACATCCTACCCAAGGGAAGGTGACATGAGGAGAGTTGACATGCGGTAAGTCTTAAAAAGGGATGGAACGACTACAAACGCAGGGACGGACAGAAGGAAATCTATCAACGGAAAGACATAGATTTACCAAAATAGGGAAACCGTATCATGGAAAATATACAAACAGGATTGCCCGAAGGGAATCTCATGTATGGGCACCTAGCCCAGTACAGGGGCTGACCAAACATGCATGCAACACAAGTACTGGCGTCAGGTTCCTCCACCGAGTCTGAGCTCCACAGGGTGTTGGGGGAACTCAACTAGGGTCCACCCACCGGGGAACTCTCTGGAAGAGCAGAGAAGCACTCACATACCCTTCGGAGGGAAATGGTGCTGCAAGTGAGACAGCGAGACAGCCAGACCTCTTGCTTATTACCTGTTTGTTCACAAAACACGGGAGGAAACTGGCTCAACCCAGAAATTATAAAATCTTGCAAAGGTGTTAGCTGTCGCCCAGCCCACAGCTCTACAAATGTCTGCCAGAGAGGCACCGTGTGAAGAAGCAACACTCCGAATGGAATGAGCTCTCACACCTAGCGGGCATGGATCGTCTTGTGTATGGTATGCCAAGGCAATGGCGTCCACTAGCACAAGGGGTACTCAAGTTCAAAGGCCAAGGGGGCCACATTTAAACCACATAAAATGCAAAGGGACAGATATTACAATCTGCATCATAATGTATTGGCAGAATTGACAATAAAGCTGACTTTGACTTTGACTTTTGACTTTGATAAGACTTTATTTGACAAAGACAATATTTGCAGTTTTACAGATTTTAAAATGCAGTCAATTACATATCTAAGTCTTGCTTTTTCTTGTCTTATTTAAAATAATACTGAACATGAAAAAAAAAAAAAAAAAAAAAAGTGGAACAAAAAGTGGTTTAACAGTTTGTTTTAATGTAATAATGCAAAAAAAAAAAAAAAATGCATTTATACTCAAACAGGGTATTAAACAAGCTCAGAATGTTCAAACTCAAGACTTTCTTGAGCAAATATATAGCTCACAAATTTCTTAAGACAGAAGTCTTTTTTTCCAATATATTTATGCCCAAAACAGGACTGAGTGTGCATTATTGATCGCTAAACACATGTAATGTCTGTTTCATTCATATTGGAAGACGGAGGGCGTCCTCGCACATAAACTGTACATACACATCACAGAAGTAATAGAACTCGTGATGTTTCAGGAAATCCTTTAATATGCGTAAAGGCATCCAGCTATTGCTGTGAATGAATAAAAAGAAAATGGAAACATTTTAACTGATCAAACATGAAGACAATATACACACGACATGACAATATATGGTTTATGTGTGTTCTTCAGGCTATCTCTGGTATTTTCATAATAATAAAGTGTATTTATAATCCAATGTTAATCGAGGTTTCGCAAGAGTGCGTGAGCTCATCGACGTGATGACAGCTCCATTCATTGTAATGGGAGCGCTTTTTGCTTGCTTTAACCCATTAACAATTTGAATATAAGTTTGTTTTTCATGCTACTAAGAGGACCATCTGCCATTTACACAATGCAATGTGTCAGGAGTATCAACTGCATTTAAATGACGCAAACATATAGTCACACTGTCTAATATTTGTACTATTTTTGAGGAATGTTTTGTCGATCAAAAATGGATGCAGGTCCCCCAGCCTCTTGATGGAAGTGAGTGGTCAGGAGCGCTGTCTTAAGGGACAGGATTTTAAGATCAACTGTCTCAAGCGACTCAAAGGGAGCTCTCTGCATTCCAGCCAAGACCACAGAGAAATTCTGGCAGCAATATACACTTTCAAGGTGGAGGGAGACATCCTCCACTCCAACCTCTCCTGCAGATTGGAAAACTTGGGCATTGCTGGGGATATTCTTGATGAGAAGAACACTACTCAACAAACAGACTCCACTTTAGAACATAAGCCTGCCTAGTAGAAGGGGCTCTAGCCTGAGTGATGGTGTCTGTCACTGCCTGTCATAGGCCACTTAAGTCATCCTGTCCAGAAGTCATATGTGGAGATTCCAGAGATCCGGATGCAGGTACCAAATGGTACCTGGTCCGTGAGAAAGGAAGTCCTTCCTCAGGAAGATTTGCCAGAAAGGGGCTGTTGCGAAGAGCATCAGTTCTGAGAACTAGATCAGGGTAGATCAATAGGGTGCAAACATCAAGACCTGCTCCTCATACTCGTACTGGCATGCAGCAATTTGTGCAGTGTCTGACTCCAGAGGAAGAGATGGAGGGCAAGCTGCAACATGCAACACGTAGATGGTTGATCTAATCAGCTGTGACAGTGTTGTCCGTCCGGATGAGTACATGCTAATATTGAAGCAATGGTTGAAACCAGCATAAAGGAAGCAGGACTGCTAGCAACTTGAGGCAACTGATATGCCAGTGCAGATAAGGTCCTGTCCAGGAGCCAGAAGCTGCGTGCCGTTGCAAACAGCACCCCAGCCCTTTCTGGAGGCATCTGTTGTGACAATAGCGTGCCTCGACACTTCTAAGGGCACTCCTGCTGAAGAAAAGCAAAGTCTGACCATGGGCTGAGTAAGAGGCAACAGACTGATGTAATGATCAATGTCTTGGAACTCGCTGTGTAGCCTGTGCTGAAGCGGTATTATATGTATTAGTCTGAGTGGCATTATAATGGCTGTGGATGCCATATGCCCCAGGAGCCTTTGAAACTGTTTCAGTAGGACCGTAGATTTCACCCTGAACAAATTCAGCCACTTTAGTACTGACTGGGCACCCTCATCTGTGAGACACACCATCATATTGACCGATTACAACTCCATACCGAGAAAAGAGATGATTTGCACAGGGGAGAGCTTGCTCTCTTCCCAGCTGACCCGAAGACACAGATGGCTGTGGTGCCTGAGCACCTAGTCCCTGTGTTAACACAACAGATATCATGTGTGAACTAATAAGCCAGTTGTTGAAATGGTTTAGTATCCATATGCCCTCTTCCTGTAGTGGGTCAGGGCACCCTCCGCAGCCTTGGTGAAAACGTGGAGAGACAGAGACAGCCAGAAGGGGGCTGAACACATGAAATGATGTGTTTCTGCATTAACCCTTAAATGCATACCTCAGGTCTTTAGTGACCCAGGACGTCATTCACTACCCTCTCCCTCCTTATTTTTTTTTAAGCTAGACATAAACTTTCTTAGTATTCCTATTCCTATAATCTATTCATTATAAACAATATAAAAAAATAAATAAAAAAAAGATATATATATATATATATATATATATATATATATATATATACATATATATATATATATATATATATATATATATAAGAATGTCTGTTTTCTGATTATTATTTTCTTTTTTGTAAAAAGTGTATAGGGTCGCTAGAGACCTGAAGTGTGTAATAGTGTAAGTATATTTTTCCTGTGCAACAGTAAGTAAATATCTAATGACTCAATATGTGTGTTACGACCCTGAGTGTCGTCCTCATCTATTGGTGGCAGATTGTGGGAGTTTTGAGTCACTTTTTCCTTCCCTCCCCCTTGTTAAGTGATAATTAGTGGAGTAGAGTATATAAGGACTGAGAGTGCTCATTTGGACAGTCACTCTCTGTGGGCACAGTTTACCAGAGTGGCTCTTGATCAGAATGTAACATCTCACTGATCTTTTCTCTTGTACCCTTATGTCATGTAGTTCGGAGATTTTGTTATAATTCTTTTGACTTATTTCATTTTTTTTTCCCTTTTTCTTTTTTGTTCTTATTTTCCCCTAGACTTATGTTTGTTATTTGGGTAATTGTTATTTTTGGTTAATCAATAATAAAATAATTTGTTTTGATTGAACAACGGTGTTTGACCCATATTTTATGTTGCGGTTTGAAACGAGCTGGCCGCAACATAAAATGGGGGCTCATCCCGATCTTCTACATGTGTAAGTGAGTATACGAAGTTTTCAGTGTTTGCCAATGTAAATGAGTAGACTTGTTACTTAAAGTGTCCTCAGCTGGGTTTAAAAATCCTTCCGTCGAGGCACTATTTGTTATTTTTGTTTGTTGTTTTGCCTTTCTTATTTTTGAAGGTTATTCTGGGTGGAGGTTTTAAAAATCTCTGTTGGGGGTACGCTTCAGGCTTTTGGTATAATTGTACCAATTGTCCTTGAGTTTAGCGTTTAAATGCTGCCTCGAGCGCGGTACACCTTTGAAGATTAGGTAGGGGTAGTTCGTTTTTGTGTCTAATTAGGAACTGAAGTCTCTCATTTTCATTTTAAGGTGACACTGTTTATTGTTGTCTGTGTCCGTGTCATTTGTTATGCCTATAAGGAGTGTGAAGATGATGTAGGGAACGACTTGTGGTAAGTTTTTCATCTATCCTATAACTGGGCTGTTTGCAACACGAACGTGTTATGCTGTGACGATCCATGGCTTTTGGGATTTGTAGTTTCAACGTTGTAGTTTATAGTGGCGGTATCGCGTGGTGTTTTGTTTTAGTTTGCCTCTTGTTTAGAAAAATGTCCTCAATAGTCGAAGATTTCTTCACGTTTCCTTCAGAAATATTACTGGAGAGGTGCACAAAAGAAGAATTGTTGCAGATTGCTGAGCGTTTTAGCGTGGAGATAACGAGTAATGATAAGAAACTTAAGGAAACGTTGATGCACACTGTAAGAAGCGCATTTGTTGAGCGGGGTGTTTTGGAGGTAAGAGCTGAAGTTGTTAAACCTGAAGAGTCTTCAACGTCTCTTTTTTTTGATATGGACAAAAATGTAAAGTTTAGTGAGATGTCTTTGCAAGACAAGCAGTTATGTGTCTGTGGAAAAACTTCGTGCTGAACGTGATGCTTATGCTTTAAAGGAGAAGTAGTTAGAGAGAGATGTTGAGGTAAAAAAGTTACAACATCAGTTTGAGATGCGAAAAATGGAGTTTGAAAAAGAAAGGGAAGAAAGACAGTTTCAGTTGAAGTAACTCGAGTTAGAAATGACTGCGGAAACGGTTGAAATGCCACCTTCCATGTCTTATAATGAACCGGTCTCTACTGCACCAGTTTTTGATGTTTTTAAAAACATTAGGATGGTACTGCCGTTTTCTGAGAGAGAGGTAGAGAAATATTTGTCTCATTTTGAACGTGTCGCGGAGTCACTAAAGTGGCCCAGATAATTTTGGACATTATTACTTCAGTGTGTGTTAACAGGGAGAGTACAGGAAGTGTATTCAGCGTTGACTGTTGAGCAAAGCGGTGATTATGAAATCGTTAAAACTGCATTATTGCAAGCGTATGAATTAGCACCTGAGGCATATCGCCAGAGGTATAGGACTTTTTTTTTAAATCTGAGAAGTGCACTTATTTTGAATTTTCCAGAGAAAATAGAACCTGTTTGATCGTTGGTGTTCCTCAATAGAAGTAACTACTAAAGAACAGCTCAGGGAGTTGATTCTTTTGGAAGAGTTTAAACACTGTGCACCGAATGCTATTGCTATGTATTTAAGCTGTTGCTATGTATTTAAATGAGCATAAAGTGAGTAAATTGTTGGATGCTGCTTTTATGGCCGATGAATTCGTTCTTACTCGCCGAGGTTCGACTAGCCATTTAAATGACTCGTATAATGTTAGATCTAAGATAAGTGTTTTGAGAAAGGGCAAAGCAACTGTAGCACGTCAGTGTTGTTTCTAGCTCTTCCACTCTATCCTGCTGTTGCTAATACACGAATGAAAGGAGAGATTGTGTGCTTCTATTATAAAAGGGCAGGACATAAAATTTCTGACTGTACGGCTCTTAAAAGAAAGAAAGGTTTGCTAAAACTGTCGGTTTAATATCTACATCGTGTGAAAACCATAGTCCGGTCCAAGTTGTACAAAAACAAAATGAGCAGAGTGATATCTCTGAGGTGGAGATTGAGAATACTAAGAGTCATAATGATTATGCACCATTTCTTACAGAGGGGACTGTGTCTTTTTTCCTGGTTCCGAGAAGAATGTTCTTGTTTGTATCCTTCGCGATACTGGAACTGCACAATCCTTCTTGCTGGAAGGACTTCTGCCTTTGTCTGACAGTACTGCTACTGGAACCCGCGTACTGGTTAGAGGGTTTGAGATGAGATTTGTGGAAGTTCCTTTACACCGTATACATCTCACGTCGAAACTTGTGTCAGGTAATGTTGTCGTTGGAGTTCGTGCAGTGCTACCTGTTCCTGGTGTTACTTTTATTCTTGGCAACGATTAACAGGAGGAAATGTGTGGGAAAAGTCAGGTAGTGGGGTACCGCCAATAGTAGCTCCTATGGTAAAAAAGATGGATGACTCCTCTAACTGTCCTAACTTATTCCCTGCTTGTGCGATCACCCAGGGCAAGGCTAAGAAGATGAGATTGGATGAAAAGGAAAGTATTCTTAGTGATACTTTTTTCCCTTCTGTGAATTTCTTAGAATTAGAATGTAGTGCTGTGGTCACTAGTATTGAAGATGATAATTTTAAGTCTGATCTACAGCCTGTTGTTGACGACCAGGTGGAAAAATCTGGTTCCGTTTCTGAAAGTCCATTTCATTGTGATGGCCATGATGATGTTTGTTCTTTGTCTCCACTTTATAGTGTTACTCGGGATGAACTTATCAAGGAACGACAGTCAGATGATACCCTCCAAGATTTATTTTCTTTGGTGGATGAGAAGGGAGGTGAAAATTTTGTTTCCTCTCTATTTTTTTAGAGATGTATTGCTTTGTAGAAAACAATCAATGCATTCTGACGTTTCGCTAGATTGCAGGATCCAAATTGTGGTACCCCTTACTTTTCGGCAAGCTGTGTTGCAGTTATCTCACAAGGGTGCGAAAGACCTATAACAGAATTCTGAGTAAATTATATTGGCCTAAAATCAAACGAGATGTTACTAGTTATATACGCTCCTGTCACACATGTCAAATGACAGGGAAGCCGAATCAAAAAATTATGTTGGCTCCGTTACAGCCTATTGCTGCTGTTACAACTCCTTTTGAACATTTGATTAATCACTGCGTTGGTTCGTTACCGCGATCTAGGGCTGGACATGCTTATTTACTGACTATAATGTGTCAGTCTACCCACTATTTTGCAGCCTATCCCTTGAGGTCAATTACTACCAAGTCGATCTTAAAAGTTTTGACAAGTTTCATGTCTATTTCTGGAATTCCAAAATCTATTCAGTCTGATCAAAGTTCGAACTTTATGTCTCGATACTTCTCTAGAGTTATGCGACAACTTAAAGTAACTCATAACATCTCAAGTGCTTACCATCCCCAGAGTCAGGGGGCATTGGAAAGATTCCACCAGACCCTGAAGTCACTTTTGAGATCCTATTGTGTCGAACTTGACTGTGAATGGGAAGAGGGACTCCCTTGGATGTTATTAGCTATCCGTGAAGTCGTATAAGAGAGCATCGGATTCAGTCCTAATGAATTGGTGTTTGGACACACTGTCAGGGGCCCTATTGCTGTCTTGGCAGATCAATGGAACACCTCTGAACCACCAGAGAATGTGATGGACTTTGTAATTAGCTTTCGTTATCGATTTTATGAAGCTAGAGCCATTGCTCAAAGAAAGTTAGGCAAGTCTCAAGAGAAGATGCGGAGATTGTTCGACCGTAAGGTTAAATCCAGAGAATTTCAAGTAGGTGATAAAGTCTTTGCTTCATTACCTGTTTTGACTAGTCATTTTCAGGCTAGGTTTACTGGACCTTATACAGTTGAGAAATGTTTTCCCAATAACAACGATTTATTAAATACGCCTGATCGCTGGAACAAATTACAGGTTTGTCATTTTAATTTATTAAAACCTTATATGACTCCTGTATCTTCTTTATTTGTTGATATTATATCAACTACTTCATCTGTTGGTCAGGGCACTTCAGAAGTATCTGAAGAAATGGTGGAGAAGTTGAGTTCAGTAGATGCAGGGGAGGTGAACGGGCCTTCGGGAGGAGTAGTGGAAGGACGACTTAACAATTCTGATTTTTTTTTCTAATCTGACTCATCATTTGTCTCATTTGTGTCAGAGAAAGCAGATATAGTGGAATTGGTAAGTTCGTTCCCTTCTCTTTTTTCTGATGTCCCTACTCGAACTCATATTATTGAACATGACATTGACGTTGGAAACGCTCAACCAGTAAAACATGTGTATTGGGTTAACCCTATCAAAAGAGAACTACTTCAGAAAGAAGTGGATTATTTTCTTGCCCATAACTTGGCAGAACCCAGCTATAGTTCTTGGAGTTCTCCATGTATCTTGGTGAGTAAACCCGATAATTTGTATCGTTTTTGTACGGACTACAGTAAACTTAATTCCTTAACAAAACCTGATTGTTATCCCTTACCTAGAATTGATGATTGTGTTGATCGTGTTGGCTACGCAGAGTTTGTCAGCAAGTTCGATCTTCTGAAAGGCTATTGGCAAGTGCCCTTGACATCTCGCGCTAAGGAACTGTCCGCTTTTGTTACACCCGATAGTTTCCTGCAGTGCACTGTCATGCCTTTTGGGGTTCGAAATGCTCCTGCTACTTTCCAGCAGTTGGTAAATCAAGTACTGTCTGGATTGTCGGGATGCGAGGCTTACTTGGATGATGCCGTGCTGTTTAGTTCTTCTTGGTCTGAACATCTTGACCAAATTCGAGAGCTTTTTGTACGTCTGGCTAAAGCTAATCTAACCATTAACCTTGCCAAATGTGACTTCGGAAAAGCTACCGTAATCTATCTGGGTAAGGTGGTGGGTCAGGGTTGCATAAGACCAATTGATGCTAAAGTTGATGCTATTGATAAATTCCCTACACCTGTTACCCGTCGTGAACTCTGTCGATTCTTAGGGATGATGGGTTATTATCGAGGGTTTTGTCGGAATTTTGCAAGTGTAGTTACTCCTTTGACTGATTTAAGTCCAAAGAAACCCTTTGTCTGGTCTAAGCCATGTCAGGCTGCTTTTGATAATGCTAAAGCTCTCTTAGCTAACGCTCCTGTATAGGTTGCTCCTAATTTTCAGAAATGTTTTCTTCTCGCAGTGGATGCCAGTGCTTGTGGTGTGGGTGCTGTTCTCCTACAGGAAGATGCTGATGGAATTGAATATCCGGTTAGCTATTTTTCAAAAAACCTTAATTGCCATCAGCAGGTTTATTCCACCATTGAAAAAGAGGCTTTAGCTCTTGTTTTGGCTGTTCAACATTTTGAGGTCTATCTGAGCTAAATTTGTGGACCCATTATCGTATACACTGATCACAACCCTTTGACCTTCTTGGACCGAATGCGTGGTAAAAACCAAAGAATTATGAGATGGAGTCTTATTTTGCAACCTTTCCATCTACAGATCAAACATGGCAAAGGTAATCTGATTGCCGATGTTCTTTCCCGTGTGTAAAGGGCATGTGTGGTGTCTGCGGTGCTCCTTTCTTTCTTTCTTTCTTTCTTTCTCTCTCTCTCTCTCTCTCTCTCTCTATTTGATGTCGTAGGGCCCAGGAGATCCGAGGGTGAAATGGAGTGGAATTGCAGAGATGAGTATCAACACCTTTAACATATTGTCTTGTGTGATTTGTTTTTTTTTGTTTGTTTTTTTTCTTAATTTTTTATTTTTTTATCTTGTCGGTTCTTTAGGGAACCTCTTTTTGGAGTGGGAGGTGTTACGACCCTGAGTGTCATCCTCATCTATTTGTGGCAGATTGTGAGTTTTAAGTCACTTTTTCCCTCCTTCCCCCTTGTTAAGTGATAATTAGGGGAGTAGAGTATATAAGGACTGAGAGTGCTCATTTGGACAGTCACTCTCTGTGGGCACAGTTTACCGGAGTGGCTCTTGATCAGAATGTAACATCTCAAAGATCTTTTCTCTTGTACCCTTAAATCATGTAGTTCGGAGATTTTGTTATAATTCTTTTGACTTATTTCTTTTTTTTTCCCCTTTTCTTTTTTGTTCTTATTTTCCCCTAGACTTATGTTTGTTATTTGGGTAATTGTTATTTTTGTTTAATCAATAATACAATAATTTGTTTTGATTGAACAACGGTGTTTGACCCATATTTTATGTTGCGGTTTGAAATGAGCTGGCCGTAACAATGTGGAATTCACCTTTATTACTCGAGGTGGCACTGTTTGATAGACAATAATGACGTGATGTTTCACTCATAATTTCCGCAGGCATAAAACAAAATGATATCATCAGCAAAAAATTAACTTGTTTGAATGGCTTTACAACAGAGCAACTACGGTACACAAAATATAGATGTCACTGTCATTTGATGGTGGATGTGGTGAATAAGC
Organism: Schizothorax lantsangensis; assembly: GCA_027422415.1. Lineage (NCBI taxonomy): Eukaryota > Metazoa > Chordata > Actinopteri > Cypriniformes > Cyprinidae > Schizothorax > Schizothorax lantsangensis. The sequence continues at coordinate 19,911,500 of CM049846.1, forward strand.
TGCCAGTGATCAAAATATCGATTTTGAAGTCATTGAAAACGATAGCTTTGTGAATATGGTTCAGATTGCGAATATGAGCCAGATGCTAAATGTACCGGGGAAGTGCGCTCTGACGATGACAGCAATGGCAAAATCATCTGCTCAAATTGAACCCTTCTAAGTTTCAAAAGGTAATGAAATTTGCTTTATTTTATTCTTCTGTAATTGTTCTTAAAATATCAAGAGAGTTTTTGCTATTGCAGCAGTTAGAGATCAATCCGTGTTGAATATACAGGTCCGGATTGAATACGTAATAATGGTTGGCAAAACATTCATGCATTTATGGTTAACATCTGAACGGGAGCTTGTGACCTGGTGGTCCAAGATTGGACAAGACACACAGGTCCAAGATAGGTCATAATCCACCAATCTTCTTGGGGATGACTTAGGGTAGAAAGGGGGAAAATGTCCCCCTACTGTTTTTCCCAAAATAACCACAAGATAAAGTCAAGATACAGTTTTATTGTAACTATGGACTACGTTGACGAGAGTGATATAGAAGTTTTCACCATGAAGCTTAAACTTGTGATGTACTGGAGAGAAAAACAGATTTCACAGTAAATTATCTAATTTGCAGCAGTAAGTAAAAAAGTGTTTTAAAGCTTGTTTTGTAGAACATCACAGTTATATATGATATGAGAACAGTAGGGCCTGTAGATAGGGAGTACGTGTTTTTTTTTTGTTTTTTGTTTTTTTATAAAAATATAATTATATTTTCAGAATGACTTTTTTTTTTTTTTTTCAAACATAGTCAGTGGGGTAAAATGCCCTCAAGGGGCAATGGGCAATTACTATAGTTATTCTGTTCTGAACATCAAATCCTTTGTTTTTCCATCAAATGTATTCCAACTAGTTGGTTGAATAAAAAAACATTTGGATTTTATATTTTAAAAAATACCTCAAGTTAGCATCAGGTAGCTAATTAGCTAGCCAGTTAGAATCAGCTAACAAAATGTTTCAAATAGGCTATTATAATTTTGTAATTCATAATTATTGCTTACATTCTTTTTTTTTTTTTTTTTTTAAGAAAAAAAAAAACTGTTTGTACTCTGATTTTGCTGTAAATGTTTAAAGCAAATTGCTTAGTCAGACTGGGGGGCATTTTACCCCACCCATGGGGGTGTTTTAGTACAAAGCTTGGTACAAATTTAATTTGTGTTAAAAATGTAATAACATGAAAACTCTGGACATACTTTGTATACTTTGTTTATAATTAAAAAAAAAGTGAAGTGAAGTGACGTGTGGCCAAGTACGGTGACCCATACTTGGGTATTGTGCTCTACATTTAACCCATCCAAGTGCACACACACACAGTAGTGAGCACACCCGGAGCAGTGGGCAGCCAATGCTATGGCGCCCGGGGAGCAGTTGGGGGTTCGGTTCCTTGCTCAAAGGTCTCACCTCAGTCGTGGTATTAAAGGTGGAGAGAACGCTGGTTATTCACTCCCCCCACCGACAATTCCTGCTAGACCTGAGACTCAAACCCTTGACCTTCGTGTTACAAGTCCGACTCTCTATCCATTAGGCCACAACTGCCCCACTATTGTGTCACTATTATGTCATTGTCACTAAAACTATGATAACATTTCTGAACACATTTAACTTTTGTTTCACTGAAAAAAATTACACTGTCCTTAGGGAGGGGCGTGCTTTGTTTGACAGAAACCTGGCTAAAACCAGATGATTACATTACTTTAAACGAGTCTACCCCCAAAGACTTCTGTTAAAAACATGAGCCGCATCCAAAAGGTAAAGGGGGAGGTGTTGCTACAATTTATAGCAATATTTTCAGTATTTCTCAGAGGTTGGGTTTCAAGTATAATTCGTTTGAAGTAATGGTGCTTCATATAACGTTATCCAAAGAAACAAGTGTTAATGATAAATCCCCTGTGATGTTTGTACTGGCTATTGTATACAGGCCACCAGGGCACCATACAGACTTTATTAAAGAATTTGCTGATTTTCTATCTGAGGTAGTGCTGGCTGCAGATAAAGTCCTAATTGATGGTGATTTTAATATCCATGTTGATAATGAAAAAGATTTGTTGGGATCAGCATTGATAGACATTCTAAACTCTATTGGTGTTAAACAACACATGTCAGGACCTACTCATTGTCGAAATCATACTCTAGATTTAATACTGTCGCATGGAATTGATGTCAGTGGCTTTGAAATTTTGCAGCAGAGTGATGATATCTCAGATCATTATCTAGTGTATATTCCATATAGCTAAAGCTGTAAAGCCAACTCCTTGTTACAAATATGGTAGAACCATCACCTCGACCACAAAAGACTGCTTTATAAATAATCTTCCTGACTTATCTCAGTTCCTCAGCATATCCAATAGCTCAGAACAACTTGATGTAACCGAAACTATGGACTCTCTTTTCTAGCACTTTAGATACAGTTACTCCTTTACGCTTAAGGAAGATTAAGGAAAAGAGTCCAACACTGTGGTATAATGAGCACACTCGGGCCCTAAAGAGAGCAGCCCGGAAAATGGAGCGCAGCTGGAGGAAAACAAAATTAGAGGTATTTCGTATTGCTTGAAAAATACTCTCTCCTACAGGAAAGCCTTAAAAACTGCTAGATCTGCTTACTTTACATCTCTTTTAGAAGAAAATAAACACAACCCCAAGTATTTATTCAATACAGTGGCTAAATTAACAAAAAAATATAAGATCAGTAGGTGAAGACATTACCCAGCAGCACAGTAGTAATGACTTTATGAACTACTTTACTTCCAAGATCGAAACTATTAGAGATAAAATTGTTACCATGCAGCTGTCAGCCACAGTATCGCATCAGATAGTGCACTATAGAACTCCTGAGGAACAATTCCACTCATTCTCTTCTATTGGAAATGAAGAATTGTATAAACTTGTTAAATCATCTAAACCAACAACCTGTATGTTAGACCCTGTTCCATCTAAACTCCTAAAAGAGGTGCTTCCAGAAGTAATAAATCCTCTTCTGAATATTATTAACTCATCATTGTCATTAGGATATGTCCCAAAAACCTTCAAACTGGCTGTTATTAAGCCTCTTATTAAAAAAACACAACTTGACCCCAAAGAAGTAATTGATTACAGACCGATCTCGAATCTCCCTTTTCTGTCAAAGAGATTAGAAAAGGTAGTATCATCACAACTATGTTCCTTCTTAGAGAAAAATGCTATATGTCCGATGAAACATACCAATTTGAAAAACTAACGGAATGTATAGTTGATATCAAAAACTGGATGACTAGCAATTTCTTACTGCTAAATTCTGAAAAAACAGAGGTATTAATTATTGGACCAAAAACTTTTGCATGTAATAACCTAGATCACTGTCTAATACTTGATGACTGCTCTGTAAATTCTTCGTCATCAGTTAGGAACCTAGGCGTACTTTTTGATAGCAATCTTTCCTTCGAAAAACATGTTTCTAGCATTTGTAAAACTGCATTTTTCCATCTTAAAAATATACCTAAATTACAACCTATGCTCTCAATGTCAAATGCAGAAACATTAATTAATGCGTTTATGACCTCGAGGCTAGATTATTTTAATGCTTTATTGGGTGGTTGCTCTGCACGCTTAATAAACAAACTCCAGCTGGTTCAAAATGCAGTGGTGGAAAGAGTACTAAGAAATTGTACTTAAGTAAATGTATTGCTACTTAAGGAATAACTAATTAGACCAAGGAAATCCCTTATATGGACAAATGCATCAGATATCACTATAATAACATGCAGATAGAGACACTTTCACTGATGAAACATGGAAGACAGTAAACACACAACTGCAATGCAGTGCTAATTGACATAGCTTATATCACAGTATAGAATTTTATAAAATATATTTTCTGTCTCACTGTGATAAGAAGCAACATGGAACCACAGAAACTAACTGTTTCAAACACGACTGATTATATAGTGTTATATACTGTTATAGTGATTTTGGAGCAAAACATGAAATTAGTCTTATAAATTGTCATGTTTTACACTATGTTAAGCAAACAGATTACCTATTGCCAGGAGCAACTGTTTTATAACTAATTTTGAAAAGTACATTCACGTATAAGATTATGTGGTTGTTTTTAAGAAGGGCAAAAGCAAAGAAGGATAAGTGAAAGTTTAAAAGAAAAGAAAGGGTTTAAAACAGTGTGAACCGAAAGGTGCCAGTAAAAAATAATGTGGGGTATGGGTAAGGTTGGGCATCATTTGAATTTTAATTCCGATTCTTGTCAATTCCTAATTTCAATTCCAATAAGGTAAAAATAAAATCATGAATAAAAAATCTTAGATATCATCTTATTGCAAAATATTTCATTGTTAGCTGAATACTATGAATGAAAATATGCTAAGGAAAGGGCTAAAGAACACTTACATGTGTATGCAGCAGAGAAAACAGCCTGTGAGTCTTCTTGACTTGAATGGTTTAAAATCACACTGAAAGTGTAGTTTGTTATAATAACAAAGGTGGACTCCAGGTACATTTTTCGGTAGGATGAAAAAAGAGCATTTTATTTAACATGTTAACCCGCTTGGGAATCCAAAATCTTTTCCAATTCTTGAATAAGATGCTTAAGGTCAGGAATCGTCTTCTGCAGTTCGCGCAATGCTGGAATCAGCACAGAGTCCATCTCATCTCTTACTGCCGAATTCACAACCGAATTCAAAGTGCTTTGCCGCTCTTTAAGTGCTAGTTCAATGCCGCTAGCAATAGCATCTTCGAGGTCCTCTCAGGAGATGGTGGAATCTCTGAATTTTTTCTTCATTGGCGATTGCTCAATCTCTCTTTTCCGATCCCCTTTGTCTGCCTTAGCACTCATGATGGGTCCAATGCAGAGTGGTTTAAATTTTACTGACAGGATCATACAATATGTGGCAAAGTGAGCAGAGTGAAAGACTAAGCCTGCATCGCCGTCGAAGGGTCACGTGATCCCCCTAGTGCTCTGTTTTCTGTACTGCACACTTAGGGGCGTAGCCATCATTTCAGAAATGAGGGGGACAGAAATGTAAAAAAAAAAAATTTTACTTTGGTCCAATTGACAGGCTTTCAATGAGTGAATTACGATTTAAAATCAGAGCATAGCTCATTCACTAAAATACTGAAACGCTATGCTGATTGAAAATGACAACGCCGGTGATTGACAGTCAAAGCAAAACGCGGTTTGAACGTCCCGCCCCCGCAGCTGAACTGGAAGTTTTGATTGGTTTTGCACCCGAGTCAGACCTGTCTGTTTTTGGCTGAAGCACAGGGCTCCAGCCCAGGATTTTGAAAAGTGCTCGTCAAAAGCCGGCTCGATCTGTTTCTCCATCGGCGCCTTTATTTTTTTATTTTTTTGGGTACTTTGTACTTTTGGTGAAAAATAAATGTAGCGAAGTTGAATACTTTAGTTTTATTCTACTCAAGTAAAAGTACCACAATTTAATTATACTCAAGAAAGTAGAAAAAATTTAAAAATGTACTCAAGTACTGTAACGAAAGTATTTGTAATTAGTTACTTTCCACCTCTGTCAAAATGCAGCAGCTAGAGTTCTTACTAGAACCAGAAAGTATGACCACATTAGCCCGGTTCTGTCAACACTGCACTGGCTCCCTATTAAACATTGTATACATTTTAAGATCTTGCTAATTACCTATAAGGCCCTGAATGGTTTGGCACCTCAGTATTTGAGTAAACTCTTATCACACTATAGTCCTTCACTTCCGCTGCGATCTCAAAACTCTGGCCATTTGATAATACCTAGAATATCAAAATTAACTGCGGGCGGGAGATCGTTTTCCTACTTGGCGCCCAAACTCTGGAACAATCTACCTAACACTGTTCGGAAAGCAGACCCACTCTGTCAGTTTAAATCTAGATTAAAGACCCATCTCTTTAACCTGGCTTACACATAATACACTATCGCATTTATATAATTCAAATCCATTAAAGGATTGTTAGGCTGCATTAATTAGGTCAACCGGAACCGGGAACACTTCCCAAAACACCTGATGTACTTGTTACATCGTTAGAAGAATGGCATCTATGCTAATATTAGTCTGTTTCTTTCTAATTCCGAGGTCACCGTAGCCACCCAGATCCAGACTGTATCCAGATCAGATGGTCACTGCAGCCACCCGGATCCAGTCCGTATCCAGATCAGATGGTGGATCAGCACCTAGAGATGACCTCTACAGCCCTGAATGCCAGCGGAGACCAGGACAACTAGATGAGCCCCAGAGACTGATCCCCAGTGAAGACCCTGTCTCTTAGACAGCCATCGGGACAAGACCACAGGAACCAGATGAGTCCTTTGCACAATCTGACTCTGCTGCAGCCTAGATTTAAACTGCTGATTTTGTCTGAGAAGGAGAATGACACTATGTCGACACACTATTTCCCCGTCTAAATACTGTAAAGCTGATGTAAAGCCACCCAGCTTTATATCAAGCTGATGTAAAGCTGCGTTGACACAATTTGCATTGTTAAAAGCGCTATACAAATAATAGTGACTTGACTTGACTTGACAATACTGCACTCCTGCAGTATTGTGTCTTAAATATAATAAGTTGTTATTTATTGAACTGTTGTAGAAAATCAATATCACATTTGCACTCGTGCTGTTCAGGGCAAAAATATGATATGAATATGAGGCAAAAACTCATACATGGGCTACCTTGAATTATAAGGGCATATAATTACATTCTACAGGCTATATCACGCAGTGATTTATTACACCGCATCATGCTGGTCACAAAACAACTATATGAAATGTAAGATGACTTACATTGACTTAGCAAGTATGTTGATTTGTTATACCTTAATTAATTAAATGAATGTAGTAATTCAAGCCCTAGTAAAAACATTACACAGGAAAAAAATTACACACACCCAAAAAAAATAAAAATAAAAATAATTATATACATATACATATACATATACGTTTTGTTTTTGTTTTCCTGCCTTCTGTTTCAGTTCTTCATTTGTTGCCATGATTTTTGATTAATCACGCCTCACCTGTTATAATTTGTTTTCCTCATTAGTCCTCATTTAGTTTAGTACTTGTAGTCCCTTGTTTTGTTAGTTCAATGTCCTGTTTTAATGTATTATCGTTTGGAAACGTTGTTTCGCTCTTGCTCTTTGCTATTAAAATCTATTTCCTTGAATTTCCGCGTTGTGTGTTTTCCAAGGAAGCACGTTCCGTTACAACTAATCTGCTCATCCAGCGAATATTAATAGTATCAACTTTAAGAAAAGTTATTTTTGTGGCCACATAAAATAACTTTCTTACAGTACTAATGCATGAGAGCATGTAACAAGGTCAGGAATTGTTTAAGAGTCAGTTAACCACCTAAGCAAAAACCATCAGCGATCATATCAGAATATCTGCTGGTCATTACAGATGACTACACACGGTATCCTGTAGTTAAAATTATTCACACTACCTCAACAACTGCAGTAATACCAGTTCTTGATGATGTGTTTTCTATGTTCGGAATTCCCAGTGTGCTCAAAACTGACAATGGCCCTCCATTCAACAGCAGTATGTTCACACAGTTTGCGGATTACCTTGTGCTCCGTCATAGGAAGATAACTCCCTTCTGGCCACAAGCAAACGCTACAGCAGAGCGGTCCATGCGCACATTGGGAAAGCCATTTGAACTGCACACACTCAAGGTATCCCGTGGAAACAACAGTTAAATGTTTTCCTTTGTGAATTCAGATCCACACCTCACTGCACAACAGGGACTCCGCCTGCTGAGTTGATCTTTAAAAGGAAGGTGTCTACAAAAATTCCCATGGCTACTCAAAGTACCACCGATGTGGATGATGACATCCGTGCAAAAGACAAAAGGGCAAAAGATAAAATGAAAGCCCTTTCAGACACCCGAAGACATGCCAAACACATCAACATCAAACCTGGTGACACAGTGCTGTGTCGGCAATAAAAGCGGAATAAACTAATGACACCATACAATGTAAAGCCACTCACAGTCACCAAAGTCAAAGGCACAATGGTAACTGCAGAAGGACATGGACACTCCATTACAAGGAACTGTTCTTTCTTCAAGAGACTCAACCAAGAGACACCAGATCTATTGTCTGACCTTGGATTTGAAAATTAGACTGACTCATGCACAGTCCCTCAGATATATCCTGTTAGGCATAACCGTAGGCCTCCTGCCTACCTCTCTGACTATGTTTAGGTAGACTGTGTAGTGTAAATAAATAATTGCACAGACTGTTCAAAGCAGGTGTTTCAGACTGTTTAGAAAACAAGGACTGTTCAGACTTTTCAACGTAAAGTGTTCATATTACTCAGAGATGGAGTTTTTCAGAGAATTTTCTACAATATTCAAGGGTTAAAGATATTGTTTTGTTATCATAACAAACAAAAGATACTGTTGTGTGTTACAAGTTGCAAAGCTGTAAAGTAAAAAAAAGGAGTGATGTAATGTATTTGGTTTGACCTGTGACGACACAGGATGTGATGCTCCTCCCATGTAATGCATGTGATAGTGTGCAACCACAAGTGATGGAGCAAGAAATAAAAGTTTGTTAGTGTTCACGTATTCCCGTCTGCTAGCGTCTTTACGTGAAAGATAATATGACATGAAGAAACACTACAATAATAAGATACGACAATAAATCATAAACGTTCAAAAGTGCTTTAAATAGGAATAAAGAAGCTTGAAATGCTTACCTTTTCTTTTTCATGACTCTTTGAGTGAGCTCAGCTCAGCTGTGATTGGACGGGTTGACGTCATGGGACTGACTAGAAAATGGGCGCGGTTTTTGGATCTTTTTAGGAAACGCACTAAAAATATATATTTTGCCATAAGTAAAAGTTATTGCATTAAAAAAGGCTTAATATGAAAGATTTATGTACACTGAATAAAATGATACTTTTTTTTGTTTTATTTTTTAAGGTTGTGGTTGCAAACAATTTATTTTAGCTACATTTAAATAATAAAAATGTTTTGAAAGTCAACTAAATTTGTTTATTTAACTGTAGCTAAAATAAATTGATTGCAACCACTTACCTTAAATTTAGTAATTTCAATTAATGATTTTTTTTCCAGTGAAATATAGTAAATATTAGTATATATATAAGTAGTAAATATATTTACTATTGTTTATGTATTTATTTGATTAGCTTTCAATTAGTTATAATAACCTGTAGCCCTATACGCTATACAAACATATTTTCTCCGAAAACATTATTTAAAAGAAATTAGAAACCATGGAGTAACTTCACATTTCTTTTAAATATTTTGTGGTCAGCCATAGACGTAAGCTATAGGCTACATTAAATTATTTTTTGAGTTATTTGATTGAATCTGTCACATACACTGTCAAGGAGACAGACAGGTAGATGCAAGTCAAAAGGTAATTTATTAACTATAACCAAGGCTGGGCTTCCACATAAGAGAGATAACTAAGAAAGTGGTGAACAGTTCTAACTGAGTAAACTTGAGAGGGACGAGTTCCAGGATGGACGGGCAGATAGGTAGGCATCGACCAGCATGAGTAGCTTGCAACCTGAGACCAGCCGATAGTGACTGAGGTGAGTGAGCTCTTGAATGGTAGTGGTAAGTGATTGCAGGTTTGTGATTAGTACTCTGGTGATTGTGAGCGGGTGTAGGAGGTTGATTCAGCTGGTGAGGCAGGTGGTTCCCTGAAGAGGTCGGTGTGAGTGATAATGGCGGAGTGCAGGTATGGCCAAATGTAACGTGCAGTTCATTATTAATACCCCCCCTAAGGAGCGGCTTAGACGCTCCAGAAGCGGAGCATACGAGGAACCAGGAGGGATGAGTGCCCGGTCCAAGCCAAAAAAGTAGGAATGCCAGGGTGGAGCAGATGAAGCCGAAGCCCACCAAGGCGGAACTGAAGCAAGGGTGGAACAGGAGATCAGGAAGCCATGGCGGATTCAAAGCATGGCGGATGCAGGCCAAGGCGGATCCGGGGCTTCGGGATGGCGGATCCGGGGCTTGAATGGCAGGAGGCTCCGTGGCCTTGGTAACTGGACTTACTAGATAAGACAACAACACACTAATGGTGAAGCAGACTTAAATCAAAACGAATTGTTTAAATAAACCACTTCCTTGTGAACAGCAGGACCAGCAACAGCTTGTGGTGAGGACAAAACTTTTTTTTTTTTTGGAGGTGATCAGCTTTAAGGGAGGAGAGGACCCAGCCTTGGCGCCGGCAGGGCGAGGAACCTCTTGAGCTTGGGCAGCCGGCAGGGCGAGGAGCTTGAGCTTGGGCGGAGCCGGCAGGGCGAGGAGCTTGAGCCTGGGCGGAGCCGGCAGGGCGAGGAGCTACTGGCGCCGGCAGGGCGAGGAGCTGGGTGGCGCCGGCAGGGCGAGGAGCTTGGGTGGCGCCGGCAGGGCGAGGAGCTGTGGCGCCGGCAGGGCGAGGAGCTATGGCGCCGGCAGGGCGAGGAGCTTGGGTGGCGCCGGCAGGGCGAGGAGCTGGGTGGCGCCGGCAAATGGTGGCGCCGGCAGGAGCTTGGGCGGCTCTGGATCCTGGCCAAGAGAGCTCCTGGATTAAGGGACAGAAGAAGCCTTCTTCCGCCTCCTCCTCCTTTTCTGAGAGTGCTGTGGTAGTGCCTCCACTGGGGCACTTCAGCCTCCTCTTGGGGAGCTGCAGCGTTTCGGCCGCCTGGCCATGCCGCCTCTTGGGGAATGGCTGATAGATTTAGGAGGGTTGGAATAGGGATCAGTGTTTCCTGGGCTCACTTTCCCTGACTGTACACTTTCTCTGGGATCCTGGCCGTGGCTTGAATGCATTCGCTTGAGAACTATTTCTGGGAACGGCACTTGGCCGTTAGAACTGGATACTTGGAATCTGGCCGTGGCTTGAAAGTTCTCTGGGAATGGCCGTGGCTTGATGTTCTCTGGGGTCGGCACTCCTGGCCGTGGCTTGAAGTTCTCTGGGAATGGCCGTGGCTTGAAGTGAATTCTGGCTTGAAGCATGAAGGCCGTGGCTGGAAACTGTAAACTTAAAACTGGATGACTAAGTGGCGGCTGGCGGGCAAAATGTGACTTGCTGCTGGGCTGAAAATATACTACAACTTTAGGTCCAGCTATTTGCTGAATCTCTTCAATGTACTTTGCCGTGCGCAAAACTCATGTATACTCCTCTAGCTTTGATAGATGGAACAATGCAAGGGGATTGTTACTGGTCTTCTGTCAATGGTCAAGGAGACAGACAGGTAATTTTTTATTAACAGCTGGGCTTCCACATAAGAGAGATAACAGAAAGCACTTAAAAAATATTCACAGGCAGGGACGAGTAAAATATATCGACCAGCATCGAGTAGCTTGCAGAGACCAGCCGATGAGTGACAGGTGAGTGATCTTGAATGGTATATACTTATAAACTCTGGTGATTGTGAGCGGGTGTATAAGCTGGTGACAGGTGGTTCCCTGAAGAGGTCTGTGATATTGGCGGAGTTGAGTGGCCAGAGGGATGCTGGGAAAATATATTTTGACAGAAACGTTGAATTGGTGGTGGTTGAATATACTAAATTTTAAAGTATATAAATGTGTTAAAATTATTATGAAAGCCAAAAAAGTTGTTTCAATTGTGAAATGTTTGAACAGGAAACCTAGGTGTTAAATCAAAAGAATTGTTTAAATAAAGTGAACATCAAAACTTTTTTTTTTTTTCAGATTTCTCCATAAAATTTATAATGATATGTTATAATAATGAAATGATATAATATTAATGCAGAGTGATAACTTCAATTTTTGGCCATGCAATTAGACAGTGTTTACTTGATGTACACTTTATAATGCATTCGCTTTATTTGTTTTATTACTTTCTGAAAGTATGTATGTACAAGTAATGAAGTGAATTTAAGCATGAAGAAGTAAACTTAAAAATGACTAAAAAATGTGATTAAAATGTACTACAACTTTAGTATTTAATAATGTACTTTGAAAGTTGCTTTCAATGCATTGTTACAATGATAATTTTCAGAAATAAAAAATATTATAAAATATATTTAAGTGCAAATAAATATACAAAAAAATAAAGAACTATATTTTTGTAAAATATATTTTTTGAAAATATACTTTTTAAAGTTTTAAAAGTTGAATTGTGAAAATAGGCAAAAGCTATGCTGATATACTTTTAATATATTTAAAAATATACTTTTTTGTTAGTATATTTGTAATGTACTATTAAAACAGGAAATATATTACAAATACAATAAAGTATACTTATTTTTTTTCACTATGGGTGCATTTCTGTGTGACAAAAATGCATTATTAAGTTTGTTGCATTTGCCATGAATTCAGTAATATCTATTATTATTTACTCCAATTAAAGGCCCTATAACCCTGCAAAACATTCATGGGGGAACTCGTGGGCCAGATGGACTGGATTTGCCAAATTTTAACCCCAGTCCAGCCCTGCGTCGGCTCCACCGTGGGCTGCCATCATGGCTGTGGCTGAGTCCCTCCTGGCTACTCTTGCTCCCACCTGTCTCCTCCCTGGCTCCTCCCTCCGTCTGGTCCGCCCTGCACTGTAAAAAAATTCAAGCATTTCAACTAATTATTATTTAGTAACTAGTTCCACAGAAATTTTACATTCAGTCAATTTCTGACTTCAAAGTGTAATTTGAATTGTTACTTTTTAGTTTCCTCAACCTTTAGTGAACTAGTTTTATATGCCATTCAACTAAAATGTTTTAATTGGTCAAACATTTAGAAGACTACAGCAGGTTATGTCAATTAAAATTTAACCGTTTACTCCATGTGTTTTATATGTTACCTCAACTAAGATTTATTATTTGGGCATCATAAGAAATTGCTGGGGAACTACCTAAACATATATTTTTATAGTTTAACAAAATTATTAAAACTGATTAACTGGCATTTATCAATCACTAAAAACACACACTTTACAACACATAATAGCCTTTATTTAATAACAATCTCCATTTTATAAAATTTTTCATACAAACTAAACATACAGGAATGAAGAAAAAAAGTCACCTACATCTTGGATGGCCTGAGGGTCAGTAAATTAACAGCAAATATTCATTTTTGGGTGAACTATCCCTTTAAAGCTCCAGTTGACGACTTCCGGTGGCGCAATAGAGATGGCACACGCTTGAAAGTTAAGCTCCGTCTGATTGTTGCAATAATTCCCGATTTATGGAACCAGCTCAATTATAATTAGAGTTTTCAGAATGAGTACGTCAACGAGACATAAGAACACATCCAAAAATGAAAATGCGCGAGAAAGAGATGATAAAAAACGATCACCTAGCCCTGCTAGACATGCTAAAGCTAGCCTGCGTGAGTCCGAACTTTCTGAAGTGATGGATGAACTGAAATCGTTAAGAAGAGAAAATCAAGAGGGGCATAAACAAACGAAAATATCATTGACAAAATTGGAGACCTCGGTTGAGGATTTGAAATGCCAAATGAATGGTTTGGAGAGCAGAATTGGGGAGACTGAAGAACGGATCGGAGTTGCTGAGGAGACTGGGATGAGGCATGAAAGGGCGCTCCGATATCTCCTGGAACGCGAGGCAGATCTCACAGAAAAGTGCGAAGACTTGCAAAATAGACTTCGCCGGAATAATTTGAGAATATACCAAGTCCCTGAGGGCTGCGAAGGAGAAAACACAATGGGATTTGTAATAGACTTGCTTACCACAGTTTTGCAACTGCCTCAGGATATGGATATAAAGATCGAAAGGGCACACAGGGCACTTGCAGCCAAACCTAAAGATCCCGCCGCACCTCCTAGATCGATAATAGTGAGATTCTTGGACTATGCAGTTAAAGATGCAATCTTACGACAAGCTTGGTCACAGAAACAGGTACTGTACAACGCGAAACGGATCTACTTTGACAACGACTACTCGCCAGAGCTGCAGTGGAAAAGAGCACATGTGCGAGACGTCATGAAACAGCTCAAGACGAAAAATGTGCGAGCGCAGTGTGTCTATCCAGCACAGATAAGGATTTACCTGGAGGCGGGAGTAAAAACATTCCCTACACTGATGGATGCTGCACTACCGCTACGGGAGCTGGGAATTAAAGTTCGAGTGAATGAACGAGACAGACAAACAAGAGAAATATCGAAGGCAAGATGGTCAGTGCAAGGTAAAGGTGGACGCGGATTGGGCACGGCGTCGTTGGCGGACTCGGATCTTCAAGCGTTTCTACAGAAGGATTAGACAGTACACTTAAACGGATATTTCAGCTTCAGAATGTGAGTAAACTCTGGTTAAAACGTAGAAGAAACTGGCTCTTTGTAAAGATGCGTATGTTTAGGTAGTTTTTCCCAACTTTGTTTTCGGGATAAATAATTGATTTTCTTTAAAACTGACGGACGCTTTTCGGATACTTTGCGGAGTGGAAATCACTCTTGGAGGCAGCCGTGTTTCAAAACAGAAGGGCTGCAAGCACTCGGTGCACTTTTGATACCCCAGGGAGTCAGCACCGCAACTCTCTGCCCTTTTTACATCGGGATTTGGCCTATGGGAGAAAAACTGGGCCGAATGGATGTATGGACGCCTTGTTCATGTATATAGTTCTTGTTCTTCCTTTTCCTTTTCTTTTTCTTCTTGTTCACGTTAATTACTGGCCCAAGTATTTTTGTTGTTGTTGTTTTTTTTGTATTACTGGAACATTGGTTATTAGCACATATAACAGTTATAATGAGGTGAATGGATGATGTAATTTGTGTCAGTTATAATGTGAAAGGACTGAGCAGCCCAATTAAAAGAAATAAAATATTTAATCAGCTTAAAAAAATGCAATGCTCTATTGCACTTCTTCAAGAGACCCACCTGTCTGATGGGGAACATTTAAAACTCAAAAGAGAGTGGGTGGACCAAGTTTACAGTGCCTCATTTTCTAAGGGAAAGAAGAGAGGTGTTGCAATTATGTTTTCCAAGTCAGTCTTTTTTAATATGGAGCAAGTATACAATGACAAAGAGGGAAGATATGTCATGGTAGTTGGAACAATTTCAGGCAAGAAAATTACTATTCTTAATCTTTATGCACCTAATGAAGACCATCCACAGTTTTTCAAGAATGTCTTTTCTCTAATGGTACAGAAAGGTGAGGGAATGTATTTAGTCGGTGGAGACTTTAATTGTGTATTAGATAGCAATGTGGATAGGTTACCAGCAGAAAGGGGACCACAGGCAAAAAAAGTAAAAGTTCTTTCAGGAATAATGAGAGAACTAGGTTTAACAGATGTTTGGAGATACTTGCATCCTAAAGAGAAGGATTTTACTTTTATGTCACATGTGCATGGCAGTTATTCTAGAATAGACCTATTTTGTACATCTAGAACAGATTTACATAATGTCAAAGAATGCCAAATAGATCCCATAACTATATCTGATCATGCGCCAATTAGGTTAAAACTTCAATTAGGACAAGGTAAACAGTTTAAATACTGGAGATTAAATGTGTCAGTAATAAATGATTGTAAGGCCAAAGAAGAAATAAGAGAACAACTGATTGAATATTTTGATATTAATGATAATGGGCTGGTTACTCCTCCTATTTTGTGGGAGGGGGCCAAAGCAGTAATAAGAGGTAAAATAATAGAAATAACATCCAGGAATAAATAAATTAGATTAGCTAAACAAAATGAGATCAGGAAACTAGAAATTGAACATAAATGAACAGGTAAAATTAAAATTCTAGAATGCTTAAAACAGGAAAGAAAGAAATTGGATGACTTACATATAAAGCAGAGGGGGCACTTAGATTTGGAAGTAGAAAAAATATTACGAGATGAGTAACAAAGCAAACAGGCTTTTAGCCTTTCAATTACGTAAGGCTCAAGCAAGCAGAGTTGTTCCAAAAATCAAACACCCGGATACCTCAAAAATGTTAACTCAACCAAAGGATATAGTTAATGCATTTGAAGAATATTATAAAACATTATATGAGGGTCAGAATCTAATAAGTAAGGAAGAAAAAGTAAAAAAAAATTTGCAACCAATTGATTTAAACAAATTAACAGAAGAAGAAGCAAAGGAAATGATAGCCCCTATTACGGAAGAAGAAATAAGAGAGATAATAGTAAAATTAAAAAAATAACAAGTCACCAGGGGTAGATGGACTACCTGGGGAATTTTACAAGGCATTTGTAAATGAATTGGCTCCCAATTTAAGTAAGGTATATAATTATGTACTACAGAATGAAGACCCACCACACTCATGGTCTGACGCAATCATTACTGTACTTCATAAAAGCGGAAAGGATCCTACGCAGTGTATGGCTTATAGACCAATAAGCCTACTATGTCAAGATATGAAAATTTTAACTTCAATACTAGCAAACCGAATTCAAAAACATATAAAAAAATTGATTAAACCAGATCAGACTGGATTTATCAATGAAAGACACACAATAAACAGTATAAGAAGAGCTTTAAATTTACAGCAGATTGGAAAGGACAGTAAAACACCCTCAATGCTTCTCAGCTTAGATGCTGAGAAGGCGTTTGATAGGGTGGACTGGGGGTTTCTGGAACAGACTCTCAATTATATGGGATTTCATGACACTTTTGTTAAATGGGTAAAGGTTTTTTATAAAAACCCTAAATCGAGAGTCCGAGTTAATGGTCATTGCTCAGAGTTTTTTAATTTATGTAGGGGAACTCGTCAGGGAGATGCAATGTCCCCAGTCTTGTTTGCACTTAGTATCGAGCCATTAGCGGAATTAATAAGGAGTAACCCTAGAATACAGGGCATAAAGGATAAAGGAGGAAAGTGTCATACGATATCGTTATAAGCAGATGATGTATTATTATTCATTGAAAATCCTCTTACATCTGTTCCGGCCCTCTTAGAATGCCTTAAAGGTTATGGATTAGTTTCTGGATACAAAGTAAATGCTGATAAATCTGAAGCAATGATGATATCAGGACATTGGCCCACTCAGTTAGACAAGGAGGTATCTTTTAGATGGTCTAGTCAGGATTTTAGATACTTGGGGGTCATCCTTACACCTATGGCATCACGTTTATATGCAGCTAATTATACACAGCTTTTTGAAATTATAAAAAAAGACTTGGTTAGATGGGAAATACTACCTCTCTCTATGTTTGGTAGGATAGAAACCATGAAAATGAACATATTGCCGAGACTTCTCTTCCTATTTCAATCCCTTCCAGTTTGGGTTCCGGTCTCAGCATTTAATAAATTAGAAAAATTGATTTCAAAGTTTGTTTGGCAAAATAAAAGACCAAGAATAAGACTAAAAATACTTATGTCAGCTAAAGCCAGGGGGGGGGGGGTTGAACCTTCCTAACCTTAGATATTATTATTGGGCTGCTCAGCTTAGGGCTATCACTGCTTGGCTTGGTGTTGATAAGGAGGCAGAATGGGTTAGTATTGAGCAGAATTCACTTCCTGGAGTGTCTCTGAAAGCTCTGCCATTCATGGATTTGCAAGCACAAAAGAGAGTGAAGAAAACAAATATATGGATAAAACACACTGTAAAAATCTGGTCCACAGTACAAAAAACATTCAGAGGAGCGATAGCCTTATCACGTGCAATACCCATTAAAGATAATCCAGATTTTCTTCCTTCTGTATCGGATAGTGTCTTTAGCAGATGGGAAAAGAATGGTTTAAAGATAATTAATCAACTTTTTGATGGGGAGACCACAAGATCTTTTTCTCAATTATCTGATAGGTTTACACTGAAATCTAATGATTTCTTTAGATATTTACAACTACGACACTATATCACAAGTCATAAACATTGGGATATAATTAAAAGATCTCCAACAAATGTAGAAAAATATTTTACTGATATTATTGAACATGGTTTACCTACTAAAAATCATGTAGCCCATTTATACAGAAAACTAATGCAAGATAAATCTGATGACTCATTCCATACCAAAAGAAATTGGGAACTAGAGTTAAATACTATAATAGAGGACGAGATGTGGACAAATATATGTGCCAGCTGTCATAAGGGTATAAGCAGTCAAATATGGAAGGAGTTTGATTGGAAGATGAAAATGAGGTTCTTCAGAGTTCCATTAGTGGTCGCTAAATTTGATAGTTCTTCACAATTATCACAATGTTGGAGAGACTGTGGGGAGGTGGGGGACTATGTTCATATATTTTGGGAATGCCCCAAAATACAAGTGTATTGGCAGGGAGTTAAAAGGGAGATTGGCAAAGTTTTAGGATATGATATACCAGTGCACCCAGTATTTTTTCTGCTTGATGGTTTCCCCCCTGATCAGTTTAGTAAGTCTCATCTATTTGTTCTACATATATTATTAATGGCAGCGAGGAAGATAATAACTGTGAACTGGATGAAGGTGCACCAACCTACTTTGACAGAATGGACACAGAGACTGAATCAGATGTATATATTTGAGAAAATGACAGCGGACTTGCAGCTGAAATCGGACGTTTTCCAACAGACTTGGTCTTTGAAATGTTGTCGGGGGTCTTAAATATTTAAATATTTATTTGGCCATTGCTTGTTACATTCTGTATGGTTACCTAACCATTACTTATTTACTTTTTTTTTTCTTTTTTTTTTTTATCTACTAAAATTTTTTTTAAAATTTATTTATTTATTTCTATTTTTTTTTTTTTTTTTTTTTTTTTTTTTTTTATTAATGTTTCAAGTAAATGCTATGTGTATATTGTTATATCTATAACAAGTTTAATAAAAACACAGTTAAAAAAAAAAAAAAAAAAAGCTCCAGTTGACAAACATTACATCTGTAATACAACTGCAAAATTCAGTTTAAACTTTGTTTAATGAACTAAGAAAAAAATAAACAAGCTAAACAAAATGTTATCAAACAAACATTTACAAATAGTATTACTGTTCACAATTACATCTTTAAAATGAGGTAGAAGTAAAAAAAACAAAACAAAAAAAAACGGTGTTATAGTACATAAATGTAAGTGTTACAGTATATAAAATCAAATCAAGTCACTTATTTACATAGCACTTTATACAATACTGATTGTGTCAAAGCAGCTTTACAGAGTCAAACAGGAAAACAGTTTGTCAGTAATACAAGAGAACATTAACAAGTCATTTTTCCAGTTAAAGTCAGTTCATTGGTGATTCATTGACATAATCCAGTTCAGCTCTCTTCCAATAATGTCTGTGCAATTAGCCAAGTGTCCCCAAATAAAACAAGCCAAAGGCGACAGCGGCAAGGACCCAAAACTCCATCGTTGACAGAAATTGAGTAGAAAACCTTGGGAGCAACCAGGCACAGTCGGGGGGGGCAGTTCTCCTCTGGCCAGACGAAACCAGTATGGCGTGGTTTAATTCTAGGCTGCAACACAGGTAAGATTGAGCAGAGGATTTGTCTGGTTCTCGTGGTCTTGTCCCGATGGCCAACAAGGTCTTTGGAGGGGATCTGTCTCTGGAGCTCATCTAGCTGACATGCCGCTTTTCCACCATCGCGCTGAACAGTTCTCTTTGCATAACCGTTCCATTCCGTGCCGATCCGAGCCGGCGGGTACAGTTATGGTTTCGTTTTCCACTGCAGAGCTGATAACGGATCTCTTTGGAATGCAATTCAAATGCGTCAGTCGTTGCCATGGTAACACAAGTGTTTACATATGATATGAGTTGTAAATAACCACCGCGTTATGGAGGATGATCAGAAATTTCTTTAGATTTGATTAGTAATTTGTGTTTACATTGCGCAAAATAGCGTGCTTAGCAAGCTACGGAGAAACTAGCAGCCAGGCAACAGACAAGTGACAGATCCTGAGTGGTGACGTCACGCACACTACCAACACGGCTCAGCACGGTTGTCTAACCGTGCTGAGAATTCCGGGCCGAGAACGGTTTGTAATTGTGCCGCGCCGTACCAGGTTCATGTGGAAATACAACTGGAACTGTACCTGACCGTTCTTAGAACCGTTCGGCCCGATAGTGGAAAAGCGGCTATGGTCTCCGCTGACATTCAGGGCTGTCGAGGTCATATCTAGGTGCTGATCCACCATCTGATCTGGATACGGACTGGATCCGGGTGACTACAGTGACCATCTGATCTGGATACAGTCTGGGTGGCTACATTAACCTCGGAATAATAATGAAAGAGACGAATATTAGTGTAGATGCCACTGAGAACAGTAAAGCACATTATAGTTGTAGTAAAAACTCTAAACATTTACACATATTACCTGGAATGAAAACAATAATCTCCTCATCTTGAACGTACACACAGTATGTAGTTGCAGTGGAGCGGTCTGGTCACATGGGAGTGTTTGGTGCCTTGGAAGAAATGATTGGGTTTCATCTGAAATCTTGCAATGATGACAAAGCACCAATGAAACCTTTGGCCACAGCCTGATGGAGAAAGAAAAGTACATTTTAAGTTCAAAAAATGAAATGATGCCTTTTAAATCATTAACAATGTATCAATATAAGTTAATTAAATTTGTGATGAAACAGAAGTTGCAACCTTTTTTTTGGCACAAATCCATTCCACAATCCATTGCACAACAGGGAGCATTGATGCTGACTGGATTTGTAATAGAACATGTACATTTCATATTATAGGGCTACCTCAAATAGCATAAAAAATATAACGGTCCTGTCTGTTGTTGATAAATACCAGTGCTGACATTTTACAAATTGATTGATCAGTTGTCCCAGTGTTTACTGAGCCACGGTCTTCCCCAGACCCAGTGCAGGAACTTGTGCACGATCTAATGATTCACTACCTAGGGAACTGACTGAGACGCTTTGAACGGCCTTGTGAAACGATTCAGTTGTTCATTTTCCTTTGGAACGACGAACTCTTCTTCCGAAGCGCCATTCACGAGACCAGAAACGCTGTGTAACGTTAATCCGCCCCGTTTGAAAAGAGCGACATTTCACCGGCTTGTTAGTCACATTTAATGTCGTCTTTTTACTTCATGGGACAATTGCAGAAGTTTACACACGCAAAAACCTATTCAACACGCCCATGTTAACTTCAAATGAGCGCATTACTGTGGTTTGTTACATGTTTCATAGATTTCGGTTAACGTTAGTCGTATTAAGCATAGGCTAATGGCTTATAAAAGAGAGAAAGACCGCGCAATCTCTTCATATCTTTTCATGTCACGGAAACACAAAAATATCATACAACACGCCAAAATTAGCTAAAATTCATTATAGTAACATAGCTTTTGAATATAATGTTAAGTGTTTTATGGATTAAACGGTGAAAGACCACATTCCCTTCACAAATTTCCCACATTATTTATACAACGCTTATTCAATGTTTTTATATATGTTACGTTTGTGTATAAATATACGTTTTAAATAAAACATTTACACCTTTTAAATAAAAGTTTTGATAAATTCAGTCTGACGTTAAGTACAAATATTTATTCAGTGTAAAGTACTTGACTTACCGGACGCGTGAACTTAACATACAGTCTTATATCCACTTTTCTTCAGATATACAACTCATAAAACACTTTCTAAATGTCCACTCAAAAAATCGAATATGTTGCATGATTTTCTTGTTAATTTTAGTCTAAAAAATTAACATTTATTTAGTGCAACTTACCTGACGCGTGAACTTGACAAGATGGCCACGCTGTTTCTCCCGAGAAGTCACTCACAGGCGCGTGTACGTGCAGAATGATCCCAGTGTTGGCTGGATTTGTTTTTATTAGTTTAGTCAACATTTAGCATTCTGAATGTTGACTGGATTTGAAAATAACCATTCATTTAATGCTTTTAATATATATTTGTGCAGACTTAGTATAATATGTCTTCTCAACTAAGCCCAAGCAATAAAATTTGTTCAACTTAAATATTTTTGCCCATCCAACATTTTGTTAATTGGATTTTTTACAGTGTGGCTCCTCCTGTCTTCTCCCTGGATCCTCCCTCAGTTCATTGGTGATTCATTGACATAATCCAGTTCTAACCACCCTGGACTCTGTTGGTCGTCGTCCTCCCGGTCATCCGGCCACCTCCTGAACCTCCTCATGCCTGCCTTCCTGCCAACCCTTTACCATCCCATGTCACCATCCCATATCCACTCCTTTGTCCTTCTCTTAAAGCCCAATTTATACTTCTGCGTCGAACCTACGCCGTAGCCTACACAGAGACGCACAGGCCTGCGCCGTAACCTACGCAGTACCTGACGTGCACCTCTCCAAAAATCTAACAGCACGTCAATTCTACGCGGACCGCAAGCGCTGTGATTGGTCTGCTAGAACCCCTCCCTCCGTATGTACTCGAGTTTTGTGTGCGTTTATGAGCACTGTAATATAGTTTAATATTACACCTTCTTATTTAAAATAAAACAAAGCAAAGAACAAGTGTCTTATCATTTATTATACTACATAGCATTATACATCAGTAGTTGTCCGCGACAAACAATGTTGATCTGCCGTGGTACACGTCCTTGTGGAGACTGAAAGAATGCCATCTTCTCCTGTTCCGTTGTTGTCCCCTTTTTGTTGTTTTAAATAATGATTTAATATTTATTTGCCGCCGTCACGGCTATAATGCTTCTCCAACGAGCCGCTTCTTCTTCAGCTTTTGCCGTGGTACTATGGGTTACACCAGTAACATGCCCGTGGACACTGCAGACTAGCAGTCCGCATGTGTACTGCACCTCGACGCACACGACGACGCAGAAGTATAAATGAAAACCAACGCACAGCTTACGGCATAGAGGCTACGGCGTAGGTCCGACGCAGAAGTATAAATTGGGTTTAAGTCCCCCTCCGTCCCTCCCTTTGTTGTTACTGTGGTGCAAGGTCACGCCTTCCAGGAGGGGGGCGAACTGTCACACCTCAAGGACCTGTTTTGTTGTGTTTGCTTCCCCATGTGCTCTGTGTGACCTAGTTTTCCCTCATGTCTGATAATTGTCATTTGGTTCAGGTGTGTGTCATTAATTACCCTCATCAGCCCTCCTATTTAACTGGTGTTCAGTTCACTGTTTGTTGTCCGGTCTGCTAGTCCCTACATGTGCATCCTGCCTGTCCGTCTTGTGTTTGCTCTATTGTGGATTATTAAAGACTATTTGAACCTATCTTCGCCTTCTTTGTGCGTGTATCTCACCGTAGTGTGACAGCAGCTTCTGACATGGTAGCCAGGAGACTAATGTTTTAGTGCACATACACTAATGGCTCCGTGGACATTGGGTGTATTACAGCTTCAGAATTACATTTGTATAGACTGAGACAGGGCCACCCTGTGGCATAGGCAGAATAGGCAAATGCTAGGGGCGCCAAAATGAGTTTTTTTTTATTTATTTTTTTATTACCAATACTACTTCACTACTATAAATTAAAAATATTACAAAAAAGCGATCATCCCACAAAAACATAACTATTTTATTGATCTCCTCAGGTCAATGCATGATCAGTCTTCCCTTGCGCAGCCGCACTTCCACATACATCAGTTACCTGATTGTGATAGATGTTCACTAATAAATTATCACTATGTCAAAAAGACCAAAGCACTCTGGTGCCCAGGGATCAAAAACTAAGAGAAGAAGAGAAACAGTACAAAGGGGTAATGTGATGTAATGAATGATGATGACCATATAAATAAACTAGCCCTAAAGATATATGTCTCTCAGTATAATGCATGGTGATAACATTAGAATGGGCTAGTAGAACATTGCTGCCATCTACTGGAAATCCAACACTTTTCAAATTTATTTTGAAGATTAAACAGTAGCCTACTGTATGCTAGAGACGTGTTCAAATGAATACAGCTTTGTGCAGGAATACCAGATGTAATTATTATTGATGTTTAATTGATTTTAATTCATAAAGTGACTTAGGCAGCACCTATATTTTTATAATTTCACTGGAAACAATTTAAAATAAGGTTAAATGTCAATAACTAACACTAACAACAATAATAAATACTGTTACAAATGGATTGTTCATTGTTAGTTCAAGTTAGTTAATATTCATTAATGTTAATGTGAGGCAAGGGGCACCAGGTAAAATCTTGCCTATAGGGCAGCAAATTGGCCAGGGCCGGCCCTGGACTGAGATGTAAAGAAATGTGAACTGTCAGCAGTGATAAGGTATAGCTAAGAGTGGTCCAGATTAACTTTACAAAATTATGACTTACAGAAGGTATGCTTAAAGGTGGAGTAAGTGATTTCTGGTAGCCAATGTTGATATTTGAAATCACCAAAACAAACATGCCCCTACCACAAAAGAGTCTTGCCCCTATTTTGATAGCTCCGCCCCACACATACATACGCATCCCAGGCAACGATTAATTCTGTGAAACAAAGCAAAACCAATGTTACTCACCTATCGAGAAGAAACAAAGCAATCTCGGTGTCCAATCACAGGCCTTCCTGCTCCTTAAGTTCTCTCCAGGAAACTTGATCCGATATTTACACGGGTCCTACTTCTTGCTTTATCGTAACACCGTGTCTACACCGGATGCGAGCGGCACAGCGTGGCGCGACAAAATACTATAGAACATCTCGGGTTACTTCACTGTAACCCTGTTCCCTGAAAAAGCGGGAACGAGATGCTGCGTATCAAACGCTAATGGGAACATTCTTTGTCGACCGGTTGTGAAGCACGTGTGTCAAACACGCCAAGAATTGGCTTAAATAACCTCGGTTGGTGACGTCATGATTACATGCATCTGCGAGGTTATAAATAGACGTGACACGGACACATTCTCAGGTTACACCTTTGTCTGAAAGGACGTCCAGGCACGCCTACCGTGCGGCATTGAGGCGCAGCATCTCGTTCCCGCTTTTTCAGGGAACAGGGTTACAGTGAAGTAACCCGAGACATTCCCTATCAAAAGCTACTCTCGATGCTGCGTATCAAACGCTAATGGAAACGAGAATACCAACGCCGCCACACTGGAAGTGTATGGACCCCCCAAGGTTGTGTAGTGTGTGCGCACAAACATTGAAAAGGTCTCAGACATGCCTATGGGATGTTGACTCAAGGACATGCGAGCCCGGAGTAGCATGGACATCCAAACTATAGAATCTGACAAATGTGTGCGGAGAGGACCAGCCTGCCGCATCACACACTTGCTGCAAGGGGACACCTCTTGCCAATGCCGTAGAAGATGCAACCCCCCTGGTTGAACGGGCCCTAACTCCTAGAGGCGAAGCTCGACCACGCGCCTCATAGGCTAAGGCAATAGCATTCCTCCCCCAATGTGATACAGTATGCTTCGTGGCAGCCGCCCCCCGGTTGCGGCCCCCATAGCATATGAAAAGCTGCTCCGACTTATGCCACTGGCTAGTGCAGTGGACGTAGATCTGAAGAGCACGTACTGGGCACAGTAAGTGAAGTCTTTCCTGCTCCGGTGTCGTGAATGGTGGAGGGCAGAAGGCTTCAAGAACGACCGGATTCATGGTCGAGAATGGAACTTTCGGAAGATAATTCGAGTGAGGATGCAAAATTACTTTGACCAGCCCAGGAGCAAAGTCTAGGCAGGA
Organism: Schizothorax lantsangensis; assembly: GCA_027422415.1. Taxonomy (NCBI): domain Eukaryota; kingdom Metazoa; phylum Chordata; class Actinopteri; order Cypriniformes; family Cyprinidae; genus Schizothorax; species Schizothorax lantsangensis. The sequence continues at coordinate 19,936,963 of CM049846.1, forward strand.
TGGCGAGATCGACAGAGCCTGCAAATCCCCAACTCTTTCAAGAGAAGTAATGGCCATTAAAAAAAACATCTTTAGTCAGAAACCTGACAGGCGCTGACTCCGGTGGTTCGAAAGGGGTCGTGACCAGACTCTCGAGCACAATAGCTAAGTCCCACGAAGGGACTGTCGCTCTCGTGGGCAGCCTTAACCGCTTAGCTCCCCGAATGAAGCGAGCAACTAGAGGGTGCTTTCCCACAGAAACCCCATCAATCAGAACATGGCAAGCCGAGATGGCGGCCACATAAACTCTGAGAGTACCAGGACATGTGCCTGAGGACAATTTCTCTTGCAGGAACTCCAGCACTGAAACAACTTGGCAGTGAACTGGGTCTACATGGTGTGCCCTACACCAATTTTCGAAAATGTGCCATTTGAAGGCATAACTTCTTCTAGTGGAGGGAGCCCTAGTGCTTAGGATAGTCTCTACTACATCGGCTGGGAGCCCAGCATCTCTTAGTTGGTCCCCCTCAGGGGCCAGACATGAAGGTTCCAGAGCTCGGGCCGGGGATGAAATACTGTCCCCTGCGCCTGAGATAGGAGATCTCTCCTGACCGGAATCGCCCATGGCGAGCTGGGCAACGTATGGGCCATAGCGTCCAGACCCAGGGAAGCTGGAGGAGTCAGATAAAAGTAGAGGGGACATTGTGCTGTCTTCTGTGAAGCAAAGAGGTCCACCTCTGCTTCGTAAAATCTTTCCCAGATTTGACTGACTACTTCAGGGTGGAGTTTCCATTCCCCATGTGTCACAGCTTGTCTGGACAGCAAGTCTGCTCCCACATTCATATGCCCGGGGATGTAAATCGCCCTGAGGGACAGGATCTTGTCCTCTGCCCAAAGCAGAACCTGCTGCGCTAGCCTGTTCAAGGGGCGCTAACGCTGTCCGCCCTGGTGATTTATGTAAGAGACTACCGCCGTGTTGTCCACCCGCTCTAGGACATGGTAGCCTCTCAACTGCTGGAGGAAGTATTTCAAGGCCCGAAATAGAGCCATCATTTCAAGGCAATTGATGTGCCAATCGAGAAGATGGCCTCTCCAGATCCCTTGGGCTGGACGGCCATCCAAGACCGCATCCCAGCCTGTGAGGGAAGCGTCTGTCGTTACCATCTTGCGATGACAACACGGACCTAGAGTGGGACCCAAAGTCAGAAACCGGGGTCTGAACCACATAGAAAGGGTAAGAAGCCCCTGGCGCGTAACCCTTATTTGCCTCTGGGGATTGGCCCTTGGATGAAATCCCCTGGCTCTGAGCCACAACTGAAACGATCTCATGTGCAGGAGACCCAAGGGTATCACCGTGGATGCAGCTGCCATGAGACCTAGAACCCTCTGAAGGTAATGAACAGTAATTCTCTGGCCTAGCTTGATGTTCTTTAGGGCGTTTAGAATGGATTTGACACGTGCAGGAGACAGCTGTGCCTGCATCGTGACCGAATCCCATACAACCCCCAAATACGTTGTCCTCTGAGCAGGAGAGAGAACGCTTTTCTTGGCGTTGAGTCTCAACCCCAGAGATTCGAGATGAGCTAGGACGACATCCCGATGTCGAAGCGCAAGCTCTTGAGACTGAGCCAGAATCAGCCAGTCGTCTATGCAATTTAAAATGCGGATGCCTTGGAGTCACAGAGGAGCCAGTGCTGCATCCATGCATTTTGTGTACGTGCGGGGTGACAAAGCTAGGCCGAACAGAAGAACCCGATACTGGGTTGCAACCGATATGCAAATTGAATCTTGTAGCCTTTCTCTACAGTCCTTTCTACCCACGGAGAGATATTTGGCAGTAGCTTCCACGCTGCCAGCTTCTCTGAAAGGGGCACTAGTTTTGACACTTCGCTTTGATGGGGGGATGTTAGATGTTTGATGTCCTGAAACGTGGCAGGAGACAACCGAACACCTAACATTTCGCTGGAGACCGCTGCTCCCCGAAACACCAGTGGCAGCGGAGATTGTACAGCGGTCCCCTGAGGGTGTCAGGAAGGAGCCTCTACTCTCTGTTGGAACTTTACGTGCCCCTCCCCGGGGGGACACACCCCCATGGTCCGGGGGCATCAAGAAGGAAAGATCGATCCCTCTCCTTGATGCCCGTGAGGTTCAGCCACAGATGTCTCTCCGTGGAGACCATAGCAGCCATAGAACGGCCGATGGCACGGGCTGTCTGCTTAGTCGCACGAAGAGACAAATCTGTGGCCCGGCGAATTTCGGAAAACGCCTCCTCATCGATGGTCCCGTCTGTGCTCAAGTCTTTGAGCAGGTCAGCCTGGTACGCCTGCAGAACCGCCATGGTGTGCAGGGCAGCACCAGCCTGACCCGCTGCCTGAAAAGCTTTCCCCACCAGCGAGGATGTCATTCTGCAAGGCTTGGTGGGGAGCATAGGCTTTTTCAGGAAGGATGAAGTCCCAGGGGAGAGAGATAGCCTGCAAGCGTCTCCTCCACCTGGGGCATCATCCTGTAGCCCCGTGCCTCTGCATCCATGATAGTCGAATAAATCGGCGTCGATGGCACGAAGACACGGGACGAATAGGGCTTATTCCATGAACGAACCAGCTCGTCATGGAGATCGCCAAAGAAGGGGAGAGACCGTCACTGAGGCCCCTCCCCCCGGCCACCTGACAGAAACCTGTCATCTAATTTTGAGCGTTTGGGGGTCTCATGCTCCTGTGGCCAGTTTAGTTTTAAATGATCAGCTGCTCGAGTTACCACCTCAAGTAACTCCTCATATGCTCTATCATCACGAGAGGAGCGCTCTGAGGTGGCACTCTCCATCTCCGCAGAAGCATGAGATGAAGTATCCTCGGCCCGTTCAGAAGAAGCACTGATGCACGCTTCAGAAGCGGACGCGAGGACCTCGTGATCCGGCGAGAGCACGAGAGAAAGGGGTGGACCCTTCCTAACGAGGGAGCGACGGCTCGCTCGTCTTTGAAAAAAGCTATAGGCAAAAGATCGCAGTGCTCGCATTCTCCCTCAAGCCCGAGGGCAGCGTGCTCATCCCCCAAACACTCAAAACAGAATCTGTGAGGATCGTCCTACGAGATGAGACTCTGACACGGAGGCACGCATCTCTTATCAGACTCTGCCATGATAATGTAAGTGTCTAAGTACTTTATTTATCTTATATATATATTTTACTGCAATGCAGTGTTCCTTTTTCTCTCTCACACACACACACAATTCGGTCCTTGAAGACAAAGAAACCTGAGGATGTGTCTGTGTCACGTCTATTTATGACCTCGCAGGTGCATGTAATCATGACGTCACCAAACGAGGTTATTTAAGCCAATTCTTGGCGTGTTTGACACATGTGCTTCACAACCGGTCGAACAAAGAATGTTCACATTAGCATTTGATCCGCAGCATCGAGAGTAGCTTTTGATAGGGAACTCATTATAATCAATCATGCTGTCTACACTGGATGTCGCGCCACACCGCAACACGACAAATCCCCGACAGTAAACTGCTGCTGCGTTCTATTTATGACATATTGACACAAATTTCAAATGATTTTCAATAGTCGCTTTGTCACGTCCAGTGTAGACAGACTTTAGCTGTTGCGGCGTCCGGAGTACATACGGTGTAAGCCTTCCTTTGTTCCACAGATGTTTTCCTCTTTTGTTTTTTTTATCCGCCATCTCTATCTTTCTGTCATTGCTTGGCTCAGCTAATGTCCATCATGTGCACTGAGTGCTCTCTCCTCACATCATGAGTAGACATGCCCCTTACTGCTGATTGGCTACAAGTTTGTTTTGGTACTGGGCCCAACTCAGTTTTCTAAAGTGTTTTTGAAGAAATACATACCCCACCTTTTAACTAAAAACATTTCGTATATAACCCCTTGAGCCGATCGAACGCACCCTGTGCAGCCTCTGACCAAACAAATCGATTCTTGGACGAGGTGAGGAAAGTAAGAGGAGCGGCGACTTGACTAAAGTTTCGGATAAAATGGCGGTAAAAATTAGCAAACCCCAGAAACCGCTGAAGCGCGACTCGAGAATCTGGAACGGGCCAATCAATGACAGCACGAACCTTGTCAGGGTCCATGCTGATCCCCTCTGCCGAAACCACCGAACCGAGAAACGTGACAGACTGGGCATGAAACATGCACTTCTCCGCCTTGACAAACAGGCGGTTCTCAAGCAAACGCTGTAACACTCGGCGGACATGCTGTACGTGTACCTGGAGAGAAGGTGAGAAGATAAGAATGTCGTCCAAATACACAAACACATTTAGCATATCTCTCAAGACGTCATTTACTAAGGCCTGAAAAATTGCGGGGGCGTTGACCAGCCCGAACGGTAGAACCCGGTATTCAAAGTGACCAATAGGGGTGTTAAACGCCGTCTTCCACTCGTCTCCCTCCTTAATACGTACCAAGTGGTAGGCATTGCGTAAGTCTAGCTTTGTGAAGAACTTTGCGCCCTGTAAGATCTCGAAGGCCGACGACATAAGAGGCAAGGGATAGCGATTCTTGACTGTTATGCCGTTCAGCCCCCGATAATCGATACAGGGACGCAAGGACCCATCCTTCTTCTTCACAAAGAAGAACCCTGCACCGGCAGAAGAGGAGGACGGAACAATAATCCCCGCGGCGAGGGACTCTGTGAGGTATTTCTCCAGAGCCTCCCGCTCGGGCGCCGAGAGCGATAATAATCGACCGCGGGGTGGCATGGTGCCCGGAAGGAGCTCAATGCTGCAATCGTAAGGACGATGAGGAGGCAAGGAGGTAGCCCGGGAACAGCTGAAGACCGCCCGCAGATCGTGGTACTCCTCCGGAACTCCCGACAAATCACCAGGCTCCTCCTGAAACACAGAAACAGAGGAAACAGCAGGGACAGCAGAAACCAAACAGTTAACATGACACGACAAATTCCATGAGAGAATGGAGCCCTTAACCCAGTCAATCTGAGGGTTGTGCCGAGTAAGCCAGGGATGCCCTAGAACAATGGGGGTATAAGGGGACTGGAAAACAAAAAAGGAAATAGTATCTCTGTGATTTCCTGAGACAGTAAGGCTCACCGGACTGGTGATACGATGAACTGAAGACAGTACCCTGCCGTCTAGGGCAAAGACGGTGGTGGTATCATCCAAATCCAGCAGGGGGATCCTCCGTTCGCTAGCCCATCTCTCGTCAATAAAATTGCCCTCTGCCCCCAAATCGATGAGCGCTGGACCAGTAATAGAAAAACCAGCCCATCGGAGAACAGCAGAGACAATCGTACGAGACCTAGGTGATGAGGGGATGACAGTTGCGCTCGCCAGTACTCCAACGTCTACTGGCGAGCTCTGGCTTTTAACAGGCACGTAGAGGCAAAATGTCCAGCCGTGCCGCAGTAAAGACAGAGGCGGTTCAGAATCCGTTGCTGTTGTTCCTCCGCAGAGATGTGAACCCCCCCCAGCTGCATAGGTTCAGGATCAGATCTGAGAGAAGAAGATACCACAGCTGGTGTAAGAGTCTCTAGTGACCTTGAATTAGAGGCTCGAACCCGCCTCCGCTGCTCGAAGCACTTGTCCAAACGAATGCCCAGTTCAATAAGCTGATCCAACTGAGTCGGCGGTCGACGCGCATAAATCTCCTCTTTAAGATCCATATTCAGTCCCTCCAGAAAGCGAGCGACCAGAGCAGGTTCATTCCACTCGCACGTAGTCGCCAGAGTCCGGAACTCTATGGCGAAGTCAGCGACCGATCTTCTGCCCTGATGAAGCACAGAAAGAAGGTGCGAAGCCTCGCGGCCGATTACGGATCGATCGAATATCTTGATCATCTCCTCCTTGAAGAGCTCGAAACTTCCACAGCAAGGAGTCTGTGCCTCCCAAGCGGACGTTCCCCATTCACGAGCATGCCCCGTGAGAAGTGAAAGTACAAAGTCGATCCGGGCGGCATCTCCCGCATAAGTCTGGGGCTGGAGAGAAAAGACAATGTCACATTGAGTCAGAAAAGCTCTGCATTCAGTGGGCTCACCGGCATAGCAGGGGGGGTTGTTAACACGCGGCTCAGGTGGAGGATGTCGGCTGTAGTAAGTCGATGGTTCTTGGTAAAGCTGTAGAAGATAAATCCGTCACCTGTGCGGTCAAACTCTCAACTGCGTGACGGGCGGCGGACAACTCCTCTTCATGTCTGCCGAGCATGATTCCCTGAATCTCCACCGCTGATCGATAAGGTTCATCCTCTGCCGGATCCATGTAGTGGTCGGATTATTCTGTCAAGGATGATATTAAGGATCCACGTGCAAAGGCAGTCAGTTAGAAACAGTCTTTAATGAAGACGCAAAACAAGGCAGTCTGTCATACAATACACAGCACTGGATGAAACACAAAACACAACTGAAGATGGTCCGATTCAGAGGACCCCCGTCTTGGAGAGAGCTCGTGCAGATGGGCTTACGGGAAGCAGCAACAGGACACAGAGAAAACTTAGACGAGCACAGCAACACTAGGCAAGACAAGATGTGGTTAGATCTCTGATGGTACTTTGACATGAAGAGCGAAATGATAGCGTATGCATGACACACAATAATCCGACAGAGAACAGCAAGCACAGCCATTAGAAATAGAGTCACTGATTAGATCAGAGTGAGAACAGGTGTCACCGCAAAGCAGCGCGAGCGCTGATTGCGATGACAACCAGGTGAAGATGAGTGCTATAATGAGCATGGACGTGCCTGAGTGTGTGAGTGTGTGTGAGTGTGTGTGTGTGTGTGTGTGTGTGTGTGTGAGTGTGTGTGAGAGAGAGACAGAGAAGCAAACCCAGCTCATGACACTTTGGTTCTTTTAATTGTGATGATTTAGGCTCACATTTAACAAAAACCCACCAATTCACTATCTCAACAAATTAGAATACTTCATAAGACCAATTAAAAAAAAAAAACATTTTTAGTGAATTGTTGGCCTTCTGGAAAGTATGTTCATTTACTGTATATGTACTCAATACTTGGTAGGGGCTCCTTTTGCTTTAATTACTGCCTCAATTTGGCGTGGCATGGAGGTGATCAGTTTGTGGCACCTCTGAGGTGGTATGGAAGCCCAGGTTGCTTTGATAACGGCCTTCATAGATTCTCTATGGGGTTCAGGTCAGGCGTGTTTGCTGGCCAATCAAGCACAGTAACACCATGGTCACTGAACCAGCTTTTGGTACCTTTGGCAGTGTGGGCAGGTGCCAAGTCCTGCTGGAAAATGAAATCAGCATCTCCATAAAGCTTGTCAGCAGAAGGAAGCATGAAGTGCTCTAAAATTTCCTGGTAGATGGCTGCGTTGATTGTGGACTTCAGAAAACACAGTGGACCAACACCAGCAGATGACATGGCAGCCCAAATCATCACTGACTGTGGAAACTTCACACTGGACTTCAAGCAACATGGATTCTGTGCCTCTCCACTCTTCCTCCAGACTCTGGGACCTTGATTTCCAAAATTTACATCTGAAAAGAGGACTTTGGACCACTGAGCAACAGTCCAGTTCTTTTTCACCTCGGCCCAGGTAAGACGCTTCTGACGTTGTCTCTGGTTCAGAAGTGGCTCGGTAGCCCTTTTCCTGAAGACGTCTGAGCGTGGTGACTCTTGATGCACTGACTCCAGCTTCAGTTCACTCCTTGTGAAGCTCTCCCAAGTGTTTGAATCAGCTTTGCTTGATAGTATTCTCAAGCTTGCAGTCATCCCTGTTGCTTGTGCACCTTTTCCTACCCAAATTCTTCCTTCCAGTCAACGTTGCATTTAATATGCTTTGATACAGCACTCTGTAAACAGCCACACCTTTCAGTAATGACCCTCTGTGACTTACCCTCTTTGTGGAGGGCATCAATGTTCGTCTTCTGGATCATTGCCAAGTCAGCAGTCTTCTCCATTATTGTGGTTTCAAATAACAAGAGATACCGTATTTACACTGTAGGGATGGTCATTAATTGAAACGCAAATGTAAATATTCTAATATTTTGAGATACTGATTTTTGACTTTCATGAGCTGTAAGCTCTAATCATCAAAATTAAAACAAAAAAACTTTTTAAATGTTTTACTTTACATGCAATGAATCTAAAATATATGAAAGTTTCACTTTTTGAAATAACTTACAAGAAAAAATGAACTTTTTCACGACATTCTAATTTATTGAGATGCACCTGTACATCAAACAACAGCTCTATTTCACTAACGACAAAGTCAAACAAGATGCCATTCTTCTGTCTCATATGGATGTTATGCCATGTAAACGGAGGAGGCAACACATGGAGGCTGAAGAGAAGAGACGACAAAGAGATGTATCGATCAAGTATGCCGTTTTAAAAGAAGATAAAACAAAAGTTCCCATCTGCCAGGCTTCATTCTTGAGCATTTTCTGTAAGTACACAGATTTCCTCATCACAATAGTTACTAGTTTTTCCTATTTTTGCATTAGTGCCTTATTATTTGAATTATTTTTAGTGTTTTTTTTTTTTTTACGTCGTCAAAGCCATGTTAATTCAATTATCTTCCTCTAGTACGTGCACAGTACACAGACTATTTTTTCAGCAGTTATTATCTGGTAATGACTATCTATGCGGTATTAAAGGACATATAGCCTTCTTAAACATTATCACTGATGGTCATAGGCTAATTAAATTTGTTAAAAACAATATCAGAATCAGCTTTATTGCCAAGTATGTTTACACATACAAGGAATTTGTTCTGGTGACAGAAGCTTCCAGTAAAGATAAGTAAACAAAAATAAACAACTAAAAAAACAAACAAACAAAAAACAGACAAAAATTGTATGTAGGTGAGCTATAGATGGAATAAATGTGGGGTTGGACTAAGATGGTTGGAATTAAATAAATATAAGTGGTATTGCACATTATTATTGCAACTGTATGACTGTTGTCAGTTCATGTTTTGAAATTGTTTGTAATATGGGTAATATGCCTGCATGATTGGTTTCATGATTGCCATTTAAGATATTTCACAGCGAGTAGTTTATATACTACTCGCTGTGAAATATCTTAAATGGCAATCATGAAACCAATCATGCAGGCATATTACCCATATTACAAACAATTTCAAAACATGAACTGACAACAGTATAAAAACAGTGTTGCCAGTAAGTTTCTGTAATTAAGATTTACAGTAGCAAACTGTATTTATAAAATCCAATTCATCAGTATACTACTGTAATTCATTAATTTTAATATAGATTTTATAATTTATTATATATAATTCATTTTATTTTTACTCTACATAGGTACTACTGGCATTCAATTAAAACAGACACAATAATTGCAAAATATAAAATTCTTTATTTAAAACATTGCATGTATAACACTTAAAAATACAGACTTCCAATGCTGGAACAGTGCATCTTCACCATTTCTCCTGTCTCAGGATGTTTTGCAGTGCATTATGTTGTATCCTCTGGACTTATCCTCACAAAGAATCTTTAGGCAACAGAAACATAATGGGGAAAAAAGACAAGCAGCCAAAGAATACATAGTCATCTGCAAAACCCAGGTGCTGCTCCAAAACGTGGCCACCACCTTTGCTCACCATCCACTTTGTAAGTGACAGAAATGTCTTCTCTGAAAAACAAGAAGTAGAAATAGCACACTTTTAAAAGGCAAACCTCATATAGAATACACAAATCTCTCAAAACCATAGTTGTTCTCTTACCATGAATTATCAGTCTCAGGGTGGCTGGCATGCTCATGTCTTTCTTGATGCTTCATTGCAGTTGCTTTTAAAACACAAATACAAAAAAATGCAGTAAATCTTAAATTACATTAAAAACTATAACAAACTAATTCTAAAACTAGAAAGACAGCTAGCCATAAAACTAGTTTAACCTAGCTAACATACGATTTTATTTTCTCAATAGGCTACTGGCCAACATTAACTACTAACACCTGAACTAAATTTCACATTAGTTAACCTAATGTTAATATAAGATGAGCGTTGCTCGTTAAAAATGATTTTAATTCGGTAACTTAATTCAATAAGCTGACAAAAGTCGTTTGAAACGACAGCGCAGTTTACCGTGGTAAAGTTCTGTAACCGCCATGTTGACGAGTAAATGTTACTATGGGTTAAACTGGTGCGCAAAAATCTGACACAAACACACAGACAAACGTACATATATTTTTACCTTGCGTGCTGATCTTATTCTCTCGTAAGGTGCATCGACACACAGCGCAGATTTTCTCCGGAGCTCTTCATCCCCGGGTAAAACCCGCGGCGCTGCCCCGCTGCTTCCGTGTCTTCCTCTGCGTGGCACGACTCGATAAAAGCCAATATAGAACCCATTATATATACTATCTACAGTGGATGCGGACAGTAAAGTGATGCCCTGGTATATTTCTGACGTACAGATGTACTCCAAACGCTCGCGCTGTTTCTGACATGAAGGACAAACGGATTTTCCAATCATTACAAACGATGTAACACATCCAGTGTAGTCAGTCCCAAGCTGTTGCGGCATTGTAGACATGGAGTAGGGCAAATTGTGTCAATCCAAATGTAAGAAATGAGGAAAATAAAATGACCTCAATAGGATGGCGCCAAAGAGACCGTCACAGCAAATACAGTAGTATACAGCAATTTAAAAAAATACAGTAAGTCTCTGTATGTGGGGTCTGACGTCACAGAAAATTTCCATGATGCAAAGGGTAGTTTCAAGTTTTCAAGTTTCAAGCTTTATTTGTCACATACACGACTATACAGAGATTGTATAACCAGCAGTGAAATGAGAGTCGGGTCCGCTCCATGGACAGTGCAAATATTGAAAAAAACAACACAAGGGAAGTAAACATAAGATAAAATGAATAAAAAATAAGATATAAAAAATAAAGTATAAAATATAAAATAATGTGCATGACAGTAAGCTGTAGAATTAAATATTAAGATAAGCATGACTGTACAGAGAGGAATGTGCAAACAGGTTGTACATGGTTGACATGAAGCAGCCAATCACAAAAAATAAAATAAATATAAAAATAAGATAAGATATGTTACAAGACACAGAAAGTGTTGTGTGCAAGTGTGCAAGTGTGCAAATGAGCAAATGACACTGACAGTTATGAGGTAGAGAGTAATGAATGTGTGATTAGTGATTTGAAGTAAGTCAGATGATGTTAGGAGGCTGACTTTGAGTTCAGGAGCCTGATGGCCTTGGGGAAGAAACTCCTCCTAAGTCTCTCGGTTTTTGCCATCAGGCAGCGGAAGCGCTTACCAGATGGCAGCATAGTGAAGAGGCAGTTTCCAGGGTGATTTGAGTCCTTGATGATTTTGACAGCTCTGCCTCTGCAGCGTTTGAGGTAGATGTCCTGCATAGAGGGGAGAGCAGACCCTGAGATACGCTCAGCTAAGCGCACAACTCTTTGCAGGGCCTTGCAATCTTGGCTGGAGCTGTTTCCATACCACACTGAGATGCACTGAGTCAATACACTTTCTATGGTCCCTGCATAGAAAGTTTTCAGGATTGTTGGTGAGACCCTGAATTTCCTCAGCTGTCGCAGATGGTACAGTCTTTGCCTGGCTTTCTTAACCTGTGTTTGGATGTGTGTAGTCCAAGTCAGGTCCTCGGAGATGTTTACACCAAGGTACTTGAAGCTGCTAACTCTCTCCACAGGGGTCCCGCTGATCACAAGAGGAGTGTAGGGCAGCAGGTGTCTCTTTCTGAAGTCCACAATCAGCTCTTTGGTTTTGCTCAAGTTCAGAGAGAGACAGTTGTCCTGGCACCATGATGTAAGTCTCTCCACCTCATCCAAGTATGCGGTCTCATCATTGTTGGAAATGAGGCCCAGAACCACAGTATCATCAGCAAATTTGATAATAGATGTGGATCTGTGAGAGGACACACAGTCATGTGTGTAGAGAGAGTATAGCAGGGGACTCAGAACGCAGCCCTGCGGGGCTCCTACGTTCAGGGTGATGGAGTTGGAGGTGAACTGGCCTACCTTCACCACTTGAGGTCTGCCGGTGAGGAAATCTTGAATCCAGTCGCAGAGTGAAGTGTTTAGGCCAAGGCCTGTGAGTTTGGAAGTCAGCTTGATGGGGACTATGGTGTTAAAAGCTGAGCTATAGTCTATGAATAGCAGTCGTGCATAGTTCCCATTGCTGCTGTCAATGTGTGTGAGGGAGGAGTGGAGTATGTGAGAGATGGCATCATCAGTTGATCTATTGGAGAGATAGGCAAACTGGAGAGGGTCCAAAGTAACAGGGATGGAGGAGCTAATGTGGCTCTTAACAAGTCTCTCAAAAACCTTCATGACTATAGATGTGAGGGCCACTGGACGATAGTCATTCAGGCAAGAGGGTTTATTGTTCTTAGGCACAGGGATGATGATGGATTTTTTAAAGGAGGTGGGAACCACAGAGGTAGCAAGGGACTCGTTGAAGATAGAAGTAAACAACCCAGCAAGCTGATCAGCGCATGATCTCAGAACCCGGCCTGTGATCCCGTCAGGTCCAGCCGCTTTCCTGATGTTCACTCCCTTTAGTGCCCTCCGAACCTCGTCCTCCGTCACGGTGATCACATGATTCTCGCTTCTCTGCCTGCTGCTTCCTGACGCGCTGCTCGGCAGAGCCACACTGCCGCCATTGCAATCAAAGCGGCCGTAGAAGGTGTTTAATTCTTCGGCCAGCGACGGATCTGCACTCACCTCCGCGGAGGATTTGTTTCCAAAGGCACAGATGGTCCTTAGTCCCTGCCACATGCGTCGAGAGTCATTGAGCTGGAAATGAGACTCAATTCTCTCTTTGTAGCGATGTTTGGCGGCACTTACTGCTCGTCTGAGAGCATAACACGCTGCTTTATACTCGCACATATTCCCAGACAAAAGAGCCTCGTTGTATGCGGCAGTGCGTTTGTTAACCGCATCACGGATTGATCTGTCCACCCACGGTTTCTGATTTGGGAAGGTCCTTACAGTAATCGTTTCTGTAGCTTGTTCGGTAAGTGTGTTTACAAAGCTCACTGCTACCTCCGTGAACTCGCTGACGTCAGATGAGCTCGCCCTGAACATGTCCCAGTCGACGTCATCAAGAGACGCCTGTAGCATAGCTTCAGAGTGGGAGGACCAACGCGTCACTTCCCTCTTCACCGGGGGTTCCTGTACGAGCCTTTGTTTATATTCCGGTGTGAGGAAAATGGCGGCGTGATCCGACTTACCAAAAGCAGGCAGTGAACGGGCCTTGTAGGCATTCTTAAACTGAGAGTAGCAGTGATCCAGTGTATTCGGTCCTCTAGTTGGACAGGATACATGCTGGTGAAAGTTCGGCATGACCTGCCTGAGGTTGGCTTTGTTAAAATCCCCCGCGATGATAAAGGCAGCGTCAGGATGTTGGTTAATGTAGCCGCTGATCACGTCGTGAAGTTTAGACAAAGCCAAGCCGGTGTCTGCCTGAGGTGGAATGTAAACGGCAGTAGCGATGACCGCGGAGAACTCGCGGGCAAATATAATGGGCGGCAAATAATGGATAGATTACAGTTATTTACTGTAAAGGGAATTTGCAGTATTATACTGGGTGATATACAGTAAATAACTGGAAATTACAGAAATGTCTAACAGTGTAGTAACTTTTTTTCCTTGATGTTGTAGTTATTCTTTCCCAGCTCTGTTTATTTCTGCCATTTACATTTTCCTATTTATTTTCATTTTAGGTGTCAAGAAAGACAGAGTCCAAGGTATTGCAAAGCACTGGCTTAAGAACGGCAATGCACGTCCCGAAAATCGTGGTGGTTCCAGGGAAAATGAAGAGCAAACTGCAAAGAAGGACATGGTTCGAAAGCACATACAGTCTTTTAATTGTAGAGCACGCCACTATGCCCGCTGTGGTGCACCTGGGAGAAAGTTCCTGCCAAGTGACTTGAGTGTGGCAAAAATGCATAAGATGTTTCTTGAGCAGAATCATCAACAAGTTTCCTACTCACTCTTCTGGAGCATCTTTGTGTATGACTTCAACCTGGCCTTCGGTCATCCTGCCAAAGATGTGTGCTCTTCGTGTGTCAAATTCCGCATTGCAATCAATGATCCTGATCTGACTGCAGAAGAGAAGCTGAATAAGATTCTTTTTTACACACTTCACGTCGCTGAGCCCGTCAGTTTTATGACACACTAAATGATGTGGGTGATACATTCACTGTCTGCTTTGACATAATGGAGAACCTGGTCCTTCCTAGGTCTGCTATTGGTCAAACATATTACTCATGGCAGGTATACTTTTATGTATTCGGTGTGGTTCTTCACCGTGACAGAGGAGAACCCCAGAGTCGGCATGGGATAAATTTGTACACCTGCTGGAATATGAGAACTCAAAGGATAGTAACATCGTCGCCTCAGCTCTACAACACTACTTCAGCACAGTGGCTAGAGTTGATCTGCACCAGTGTCAGAGCCTCCACCTGTTCTCCGACTCTTGCTACGGCCAGAATAAAAACATTAATGTTCTGTCAATGTTGTTTGCCCTGCGTTCTCAGCTGTACCCTCAGCTCAACATCACTTACTTCTTTCCTGTACGAGGGCACAGTTTCCTGGGACATTGAACAAGACCTTGAGGATGGTGAGGATGAATGAATGACAGCATCTAAAAGTGTCTGAGAGATGTCCTCTTTTTGCACAGTACTGTGTGTGTTTTATTTGCTAGTGTAAGCTATTTTAAGATATTAGTAACTGACTAAGAGGTCAAGTCTCATTTATTGTTATTGTTATTTATTGCTATCTTAATGTTGTTTTACATTTCATGAAGTACTTTATTCTACTTGAACCTGATACTCAGTTCATATTGGAACATTTTAGTTTAAGACAGTTGTTTAGGCCTTTCAAAATTTTAACCAGAATACCTGTTTTGTGCACTGAATTTTCTTATACTTGAGTTAAACATTATAATATTACTTTACACTAAGTCTGATAAGCTTTTTATACTAAATGCACATTGCACAGATATTGATGTTTCAGAATGTTTTGCACTGTTCTACTTGATTATACACTAAACTATTTGAATCGGATAAGCTTTTTTTATACTATTTTCACATTGCACGTTATGATAGTGGTGGGCATGGGGAATATTGATGTTTCTATTCAGACTGTTATTTTAATGTTTACACACTTCAAAAAAGTGTCTGAGTTTTTATCAGAATGTTTTGCACTGTTCTCACATACACACTTGATTATACACTACACTATTTGAATTTAATAAGCTTTGTTTACAAACAATGTTTGCAATGTTTACATTGTTCTACTTTAATCTAAATCCCAAATATCAGAAATTACACTAGATTAAGATTTTATTAATGTCAATTTAATGTTATTGACTTAATACACTTACTTGACAGATGTATGTATTTTAATATATTTTTAATGTTGGGTTGTTTGTGTAATGTCTGTTTTTTGTTGTTAAAATAAATATGCTGCCATTTTGTGCCATTGTGGTTATACTGTGTGAATCTTTTCTTTTTGTTTTGTTTTTTATATTTTTGGGGGATTTTTGCCTGTATTCAGACAGGGCAGAAAGGTGACTGCACAGAAATGGGGTGGGATTGGCAAATAATCGCAGATTTCATACAACCCCTGTGTAAAGAGGTTTGTCTACTGTTTAGTTTTGAAATGATTGTGCTCTCATCTTTTTCAGGGTTTCTAGTTGCATCTTTAGTGATTTGTCAACTATTTACTATGTCTTGTCCCAAAGAGGTGGATTTAGAGGTTTTTGTGAAAAAAGCACAAGTGGATTTAGCTGGTTTTTACACAAAATAAAATCTAACTTGTTAAAAACCAATGAATTGTCTAAAGTGACATTTTTGAAAAAGTTATTTTATTCACTAATAACCTTATCATTACCTTTAAAATTAAACTACTGAACCTGATCATAGGAGCCTGATAAAAAATGCTAATTTAAAAGAAAAGAAATCTGATGGATTTAGAGGGTTTTGCATCTGAACTCTTCACATATTAATGATAATGTACAGATTAAGGTATAACTTAAGAATGATGTAACGTTAAGAAGGTTTCGGGAAATGCAGACCTGATTGATTGTCTGGTGTAGAAGTGTTGTACCATAAAGAAATGTTGTACCATTAACTTGACAAAAAGGTTAGTATGCAAAACTGATATATTTTAAGATGTTTTCACTTGTTGACAGCAAACTAACATTATACATTGTGTCATTTTTAATGTCGGGAGTTGGAGCCTTTTTTTTTTCTTTTTTTTCTGACTGATGGCCAGAATGCCGCCAAAATGGTGATTACATCGACTGGTGAGTAAGTTGAGGTCACCTATATTAGTCAAAATAAACTTTAGTTAAACCGAGAAACACGTTTGTACATTATGCTGCCCTTTAATGCAAGTTAGCTAGTCCGACGAGTCGTTACTTAACCTTAACAGCGAACTAAGGTGAAATACTGAGGTAAAGTGCATTCGGCAACACCACTGTTTCAGTGGAGATTTTAAACAGTATTTTCAAGTACTTATTTTGTTTGTTATTTTCAAGTTTCTAGTCTGGATGTCGTCTGCAACGTCGGAGGTGTATTTTGGAGCCTCTTCTTGTGAATGCCAAAATGTCGATGTTAACATAAACTGGTAACCCTTACCAAAAAGTAGTATACTTCAAGTTTATTTTATTAAGTATACTTAAGTAAAGTTCAAGTATATTTTTAAGTATACTTTATGTAGTAAGTATACAAATATCAGTGTACTAGTAGTATACTTGTATGTGTACTATTTCAATACTCCTTGGGACTAAATCGGCCCACTTTCTAGTATATAAAATTATACTTTTAAGTATACTTTTAAGTATAACAGTAGTAAACTTTGAGTACACAACTAGCTTACATCAATGTTTTTAGCTTGTACTGCAACTATACTAAAAGTGAACTTATAGATATACTGATAGTTTACTAATTAAATACTTACTTAGCATTTTTAGTACACTTTGAAGTATAGGCTCAGTAAACTACTAGTTTAGTAGATTTATAATGCAAGTATACTCGCAAGTTTTCTTTAAGTGAACTTTACATCATTGTTTTCACAATAAAGTAAAACAGGACAAAATGAATCTTGACAAATCAGAAAAAGTTGGGACAGTATGGAAAACACAAATAAAAAAAGAAATACCATATTCATCCTGTAGTCTCAAACGATTTCTAAATTTACTTTGACTTAATTTAGTATTTCATTGCAGACAATATGAACACAAAATGTCCCAAACAGAATTTCAAAAAAAAAAAAGTGTACACGGAAGATTTTTATTTGTCTGGTCAACTTCATGTCATTTGTAAATATACATCCTTTCCTGTCATTCAGACCTGCAACACATTCCAAAAAAAGTTGGGACAGTAAAGCATTTACCACTTTGTAATGTTGCCATTCCTTTTCACAACACTTAAAAGACATTTAGGGACTGAAGACACAAAGTGATGAAGTGTTTCAGGTGTAATTTTGTCCCATTCTTCCTGCAAACAAGTCTTAAGGTGGGCAACAGTACAGGGTCTCCGTTGTCGCATTTTGCGCTTAAAAATGCGCC
Organism: Schizothorax lantsangensis; assembly: GCA_027422415.1. Taxonomy (NCBI): domain Eukaryota; kingdom Metazoa; phylum Chordata; class Actinopteri; order Cypriniformes; family Cyprinidae; genus Schizothorax; species Schizothorax lantsangensis. The sequence continues at coordinate 19,954,462 of CM049846.1, forward strand.
ACACATTCTCTATTGGAGACAGGTCGGGACTGCAGGCAGGCCAGTCAAGTACCCGTACCCTCTTCCTCCGCAGCCAGGACTTTGTAATGTGTGCAGAATGTGGTTTTGCATTGTCTTGTTGAAATATGCATGGACGTCCCTGGAAAAGATGTCTTCTTGAAGGCAGCATATTGTGTTCCAAAATCTCTATGTACTTTTCAGCATTAATGGTGCCATCACAGAAGTGCAAGTTACCTTTGCCAAGGGCACTGACACAACCCCATACCATGACAGACCCTGGCTTTTGGACTTGTTGCTGGTAACAGTCTGGATGATCCTTTTCTTCTTTGGTCCGGAGCACACGGTGTCCATTCCTCCCAAAAAATACCTGAAATACTGATTCATCTGACCACATTACACATTTCCACTGTGTGATGGTCCATCCCAGATGCCTCTGAGCCCAGAGAAGTCGACGGCGCTTCTGGACACTGTTAACATAGGGCTTCCTTTTGGCACAGTACATTACACGTTTCCACTGTGTGATGGTCCATCCCAGATGCCTCTGAGCCCAGAGAAGTCGACGGCACTTCTGGACACTGTTAACATAGGGCTTCCTTTTGGCACAGTACAGTTTTAACTGGCATTTGTGGATGTAACTACGTATTGTGGTACTTGACAAAGGTTTGCCAAAGTAGTCCTGAGCCCATGTGGTGATATCACTTATAGATGAATGACGATTCTTGATGCAGTGCCGCCTGAGGGATCGGAGATCACGGTTGTTCAGCTTAGGCTTGCGCCCTTGTCCTTTACACACTGAAATTCCTCCAGATTCCTTGAATCTTTTAATTATGTTATGCACTGTTGAAGGTGAAATATCCAAATCTCTTCCTATCTTTCTTTGAGGAACATTGTTTTTAAACATTTCAGTAATTTTCTCACGTATTTGTTGGCAAACTGGCGATCCTCGGCCCATCTTTGCTCCTAAAGGACTAGACCTTTCTTGGATGCTGCTTTTGTACCAAATCATAATTACAATCACCTGTTGACATCACCTGTTTCAAATCACATCATTATTTAACCAATTTACCTCATTACTAGCCCTAAATTGCTCCTGTCCCAACTTTTTTTTTGGAATGTGTTGCAGGTCTGAATGACAGGAAAGGATGTATATTTACAAATGACATGAAGTTGACCAGACAAAACATGAAATATTTTGTGTTTATATTGTCTGCAATGAAATACAGGTCAAAGTAAATTTAGAAATCACTACTTTCTTTTTTTTTGTGTTTTCCATACTGTCCCAACTTTTTCTGATTCGGGGTTGTACTTTAAGTATACTACTATGTCCCTATTTAGGTATTAATTTGTATATATTTTGTTGCATGAATATCTGAATATACAAAACATCAAAAGAAAGAACAGGGTATCTGCTTGTAAACAAAAACATTTTATTCTAGCCTCATGCATTCTTTTTTTAAACACTTGAATAAAGTGAGTTACAAAAAAAAAAAAAGAAAAGAAATAAACAGCATTTTGAACCCAAAACTTAAAAAAAGACTATGAATTGGATTCAGAATGATAATAAAAATGTAGATCGAGTCGATCAACACCCCAAAGCTTGACAGTCATTATTGCCTCTTCATTGGTTGACATTTTATTCCATAACGTTACACAGTTTTGATGCCATGTCAGATGATAATGTTAGATTACACGTGGAAGCATATGTTGTTTCTTCTTCACTTGTGTTTTTTGGAAATTCTGTACAGAAGATGTGTACTAGCGTCCCCTACCGTATAACAATGAAAACACGGATTCTAGGAGCACAAGTATAGCTCAAATATATTTAGACTTTTTCTAAGTATAAGTGAAGTATACTTAAATGTCATTTTAAGTATATTTCTGAGAAGTACATGAAGCCCATTTCTGAGAAGTACATAAAAAGTAGACAAAGTATACTTTCCTATTTTATAGTTCAAAAGAAGTATACTAATAGCACACTTGAATAAACTTCTTTTTCGTAAGGGAAGTTAATATGTCAGTTAGCCCAAGTTAACTAACTTAGTTGAACACAGAGAAGCATAATAACTTTTCTGAACTGCCTCTTTATCGCAAGCAAGGTAATTCTCTTTAAAGGCTATTTAAGTGTGTACCAATGTTGTATGTAACTTTAGAGAAGGTCCCTAAATTCAGTGACAGACAAAAAAAAAAAAAAAAAAAAAAAACACAAGCTAACATGAAATATTGAGGAAAACTGAGTTAAGAAACAACAGTTAAGTACATCTTTTGTATTTTATTTTCAAGTTTGTAGTCATGTCGTCTGCATATGAGGTGTATTGGAGTCTTGTGATTGCCGTTGTAGCGGTGCTAACAACAGGTGAGCTTCCATCAACTAATGTTACTAAATTAGCCAATGTATTAGCCACGGGCTGCTGTTCTCCACTAACTCACAGATTGGGTTGACTGACTCTTTAAAGAGAGGAACGGGCTAGCAATATTAATATAGCAAGTTTTGCTAATAAATGTTGGAAATGTTTATTTTATTGAAAATGTAAATTCTGTTATTGTACGGTAGATTTTTTTTTTGTTTTTAGTTTTTTTTCTGATCATAAACTATAGCAACGCTAAAAGGGTGTTGTGACTCTGTCTGTTACAGGAGATTTATCCAAGCAAAAATAGGATGCTGACTATGAGGGGCAGAATCATCATACATATCATTATTTCAGAAATGCAGAATTAGGTAACCCAACATTTTGTTTTACATTGCATTTACATTAATGCATTTGCCAGATGATTTTATCCAAAGCAAGTTATATTGTATTTAAAGTGCACATTTTATTGAGTTATCCATGGTCTGTGGCAGACTTTACTAAGTGTCAGGGCAACAAAATTCAATAAACAAGAAATTAATATTAAGTGAGTTAAATCATAGAGAAAATATTGTCTTTTTGCTATATTTCGCAAAAACGTTTCTAAACAAAGCGTGTTGTGCATCTCTGCACACAGCAGTGGTTCATTACTGAACTGATTTGCTTTTTTTGAACGCCTTGAATCAGTGTTTCTGACCCATTCATAAAAAAAAACAGTTTCTTACTTTGTTCCTGAATGAATCAGCTGTTTTGAACAAATCGATTGAATAAATGACTCAACGACTCAGTCATTAAGACAGTGGCTTGCTGTCACCTACTTGTAATTTTAGTCTCCTTTTTAAAAGTATCATTCTATTTTTTTATATCATTACATATTTCTGTGTTCTAAATTTTATATTTAAAACATGAATTGCATAATATGATTTATGCAATTTGTAAGTGCAAGTTATAATTAATTATACTTTTCTCTTTAAAAAAATAATAATAACAAAATAAAAATAAATTAAGCCACTTAGCCAATGTAACTTTTCAGCATAGCCTATTTTATTTGAAGTGTATCCCGTGTATTCTGATACAAACATTAAAGGGTTAGTTCACCCAAAAATTTAAATTATGTCATTAAAGGAATACTCCACTTTTTTTTGAAAATAGGCTCATTTTCCAACTCCCCAAGAGTTAAACATTTGAGTTTTACCATTTTCGAATCCATTCAGCTGATCTCCGGGTCTGGCGGTAGCACTTTTAGCGTAGCTTAGCATAGATCATTGAATCTGATTAGACCGTAAGCATCTCGCTCAAAAATTACCAAAGAGTTTCGATATTTTTTCTATTTAAAACTTGACTCTTCTGTAGTTACATCGTGTACTAAGACTGACGGAAAATGAAAAGTTGCGATTTTCTAGGCTGATATGGCTAGGAACTATACTCTCATTCCGGTGTAATAATCAAGGAACTTTGCTGCCGTACCATGGGTGCAGCAGGCACAATGATATTACGCAGCGCCTGAAAGTAGTCCCCAGCTATATCATAACTAGTTACCTAGCTGGGGACTACTTTCAGGTGCTGCGTAATATCAAACTTTTCATTTTCTGTCAATGATCTATGCTAAGCTAAGCTAAAAGTGCTACCGCCAGACCCAGAGATCGGCTGAATGGAATCGAAAACGGTAAAACTCAACTGTTTAACTCTTGGGGAGTTGGAAAATGAGCCTATTTCTTTTTTTTGTTATCAACAATTTTTTATTTTCATTTTTTTACAAACAACACAACATAATATCCAAAATAAAACAAAACAAAACAGCAGACACATACTCAACATCTAAAAGTTCAATCAAAAGGGAAGGGGAGAGGGAAGGACAACAAGAACACAAAAGTCACTCCTTCAAATAATCACGTACATTCAGTAAAAAACACTGCCAAGCCTCAATGGTTGAAGGCCTGGCCCCACCGACTCGCGCCGTTGTACACTCACATGAAACAATTTGCAGGAGGCAACGGATCCAATATGCCTCTCTACACATGTGTGGTGTAAACCAGTTCTGAATTATTGTCTTCTTCACAGCTGTAAAACCAGCAAACAACATTCTCTTTTGCATTGAACTAATACAGAGATCAGAATCATCATTAAGAAGACATAAACTTGGGTTAACAGACCAATCAATTCTCAGTAATGATGACAAAACCAGGTTTACATGTGTCCAGAGACTGATGACGACAGGACATTCCCAAAACATATGCAGAAAAGTGCCTGATGATGTAGTGTTACATATATGGCAGTTCAAATCTGACTGCAGTTTCATTTTAAATCTTTTGTAAGGAGTTATGTATGCTCTATGAATGACTTTGAAGTGAATAAGACGATGAGCCAGATTTTTAGATGTTAAGCTGAGATTAGACCACACTCTCTCCCAGTCGACAGATAAATTAAGATCAGATAATTCCCTATTCCAAATAGTTTTAATAGAAAGAGGTTTTGTAATACAATCAATAATTTTATTATATATTAAGGAAACAGATGGCCGACCAGCAGGTGGTGCAATCCAGTCCCGCATAGGATGAGAGGAAATGGAAGAAGACCAAGGAACGCCATACGCTTTGAGAGCAGAACGTAATTGAAGAAAAACAAAATATGCAGATGCTGGTAGACAAAATTTGGCTCTCAATGCCTGAAATGAACAGAGGCCCTGGTTATCATACATATCACCGCACGTGTTCACACCTAAAGAGGACCAAGAGGGTTGGACAAATGGACGATTTCCACATACAAAGTTCAAATTGTGCCATAAAGGTGTACTGTTACAGAATTTGAAGGGTCCACCTATCCGACGTTCAACCGTTTTCCAGATTTTAATAGAGTTAGCCACAACCGGACCAAATTTATAATTATCCCCTATTTTTCCTGTGCCAGTAAATAAAATATCTTGAAGTCTATTTGGTTTAACCTTGTCAGCTTCAATCACCCTCCATGAAACTGTAGATTGAGGATCAACCCAATTATGAAGGGCCTTAAGCTGGAACGACCAATAATATAATTCAAAATTTGGTACAGCCAGTCCTCCTGCGCTATTAGGATGTTGTAATGTGGTAAGTTTAATTCTGGGACATTTATCATTCCAGATAAACTTAGAAATTATGGAGTTGATCTCCTTAAAGTAACCTGGAGGGGGAGAAAGTGGTAGCATAGAGAAAAAAATATTAAATCGAGGTAACAAATTCATCTTAACAGTGGAGATTCTTCCTTGGAGAGAGACTTTAAGATTCTTCCATCTTTGAATGTCATTTTTGACCTTAACAAAAATGTTATTAAAATTGTCTCTGGCAATCTTATGAATGTTTTTATATATGGTAATGCCCAAATAGATGAAAGATTCCTTAATAGGGATAAATGAGGGAATAGAAAAATTTACCTTAACATTGTTAATTGGCATTAAAGCAGATTTGCTCCAATTTATTTTATATCCTGATAGGCTACTAAAATTATCAAATTCCTTAATTACACTAGAGACTGAAACATCAAAGTGGTCTAAATATAGAATAATATCATCAGCGTATAATGAAATACAATGATTATGGTCATGAATCTTAATCGATACTTCAGATTTCCTAATGGCTTGTGCTAAGGGTTCGAGAGATAGACAAAACAATAAGGGGGAAAGTGGACACCCCTGTCTCGTTCCCCGCTGTAAAGGGAATGAGGGGGAAATAATATTACCAGTTATGACTGATGCTGCAGGTGAGTGGTATAATGTCTTAATCATAGAAACGAAGTGTTCACCGAAGCCGAAACATTGCAGAACTGCCCACATATAATTCCACTCCAGCCTGTCAAAGGCTTTTTCTGCATCAAGTGAAAAGACCGCACAAGGTGTTGGGTGGGAGTCCGCAAAGTCAAGAATATGAAGGAGTCGACGCATATTGTCAGATGCATTGCGCCCCTTGATGAAACCAGTTTGGTCCTCCTTGATCAGACTGTGAATTACCTTCTCCAAACGAGAAGCAAAAACTTTAGCATAGATTTTTAGATCACATGGGATAAGTGAAATCGGTCTGTAGCTGGAACAATCTAATGGATATTTCCCTTTTTTAAGAAGTAATGAAATCAGTGATGTTTTTTGATCTCTATGAAATGCCCCATGTTCAATTGCAAAATTAAATGAGTTAAGCATAAGTATCCCTACCAAATCCCAAATTTCTAAATATAATTCAGGGGGGAGACCATCTAGACCCGGCGATTTGCCCTTTTGAAGGCTTTTTAGAGAGACGTGAAGTTCCTCCAAACTTAATGGGGCCTCCAAAGATTCTTTATCCATCTGTGAGATCCGAGGCAGTTCCAATTTATCTAAATACTGCTTACAAATTGGTTCATCAAAATCTGTTTCGGCTTTATACAGATTTGTGTAAAAACCTTTAAATATGTCATTAATTGCCACAGGGTTCGTAGTGACCTGATCATCCGATGATTTTATTGCGCTAATATATGCCTTAGACTCGCATTCTTTCAACCTAAGGGCCAATAAATGACTAGGTCTCTCTGATTCAAAATAATATTTTTGTCTAGTCCTATGTAAAATAAATTCTGCCTTTGAGTGTGAAAGTAAATCATATTCTTCTTTTAAAGAGGACAGCTGTGTAGCCTGTTGCTCAGTAAAATTTTGTTTTTGTAGGTTTTGTAATGATTGGATTTTATTTTCTAATCGTGTAAACTGGTGAGTTCTCGCTTTGGCAAGAGTAGAAGAGAAAGATATACAGAAACCTCGTATAGCACACTTAGTTGTTTCCCACAGTATTTGAGGATCCACATCAGAGGGCATATTAATTTCAAGAAAGTCCTTAATATATTCTTTTAGAGAGGTAATAAAAGTCTGATTACTTAATAATGATATGTTAAAGCGCCATCTAGGGGACTTGGCTTTGACATCGGAAAGAGGAACACTGCACAACATAGCAGAATGATCAGATAATAAAATTGGTAATATAGATATAGAGGAATTAGATGAAATTAAAGATGGGCTGAGAAATATGTAGTCTATCCTAGAGAAAGTATTGTGTCTATTAGAAAAAAAAGCGAAGTCCTTAGCTTTAGTGTTCTGAATTCTCCATAAATCGATTAAGTTGAGCTCAGTGATAAATTTATTCAATAATTTAGAGGATGGATTGGCTGTTGTATCAGATTGAGACTTATCTAAAGCAGGATTTATGACAGCATTAAAATCACCACCCACCACTAGAGGGCAATCAATCTCCTCAAGTAAAGTTTTGGAAATCTGTGTAAGGAATGCACTGTCTGTCTCATTCGGACCATAAATAGAGACCAATGCTAACCTATTATTATATATTTTGCATCGGATAAAAACAAATCTACCCTTTTCATCACTACCAAGGTGTTCAATTGTTAAATTTAACTTCCTGTTAACAAGGATAAGCACCCCCTTAGTTTTATTTTGAGCGCAGGAAAAAGCTATTAATTTGTAATACTTATTCTGAAAACGTGCCACGTCAGATTGTTTTAAATGTGTCTCTTGTATTAAGGCACAGGAGATAGATTTACGGTGTAAATATTCTAATACACGGGTTCTTTTAACAGCAGAATTTAAACCATTCACATTCAGTGATAAAATATTTAAAGTATGCATTGAATATTCATAATCCCAAGATTGTACACAATAAATGCAAAAAACAAAAAAACAAAAAACAGAAGCACTTCCATTCCGTAAATAACCCGTAAACACTGATGTGCATTTTAGATACCAAACCTCCTATATGAAAAATCCCTTTAGAAATAATGTAAAATAGATAAAAGTATAAATGTCTGCTGTAAAAAACAAAAACAACATAAAAATGTGAACAACCGATAATCATAAATAAAGAACAACTCAGACCGATTGTGACCGATCTCAGGTTGTGACCGATCCACCCTAATGCAAGACATGTCTCCCGAAAGGCTCACACAGCCAAAAAAAAAATATTTTTTAGTAATTAAACCTACTCTCCATTAGTCCCCTCCAAAACAGAAAAATGGAGTGTCAGTCTTACCAGCAAAGAGATCGTTGTACCGGATAAATAAGGACAATATCCCAGTATAAGAGAAGAAAACGCAAACAATAGGTTTAGCAAGCATCTATGGCCATCCTGCTATCATCCCCTTCTGGGCAGCTAGGGCCAAGTCCATCCCGGCCGTCACGCCCCTCCCGTGGAAATGGAGAAACAGTGGCCGCTGCTCCCCCATCGTCCCCCCGAAGAGCGGCGGCATAGGACTTATGCTGAGACATGGAACTGATAAAATTCTCCGCTTTCTGAGGGGAATCGAAGCTTCTCTGTTCTCCTTTGTGCCGTAGCTTAATCACCGCTGGATAGATGAGGAAGGGCTGGAGACCAAGTGCAGTCATCTTCTTCAAAACCGGACCAAATGCCTTTCTCCTGATCGCTGTAGCCGGACTAAAGTCAGGAAAAAACAGCAGTGTGACATTGTTCTGTGCGCACTTCACCGGATACGCCTGCCGAGCACCTTTCAGGATATCTGATCTGTCATGCCATCTCAGTACACGGAAGATGAGAGTGCGCGGCCGATCGGAGCCCCTCCCTCCGTCATACACGCGATGTTCCCGATCAATCTCAATGTCACGGCCCCTCAAGGAAGGAATCCACTTGGAAAGATTAGCTCGGAGGAAACTAGCTGCATCTGGACCTTCCATCCCTTCTGGGAGTCCCACCAGTCTAACATTATTCCGCCTGCACCTGTCCTCCATATCTGTCATCTTCTCGGTGAGTCGATCCAGCTGATCCTTTAAGTCCGTGACTGTTCTCTTATCTTCCCGCGCCGCTGCCCGAACAGAATCAACGCGGTCACGTGTCTGCTTCGTCTTGGTAACTATGGCCTCAAACTCCTCTCTTAGCTCTTTAACAGACTTATTGGTCGCTAGTATGTCCTCACGCAGTTCGCGCAATGCTGGAATCAGCATAGAGTCCATCGCATCTCTTACTGCCGAGTTCACAACCGAATTCAAAGTGCTTTGGTGTTCTTTAAATGCTAGTTCAATGCGGCTAGCAATAGCACTGTCCAGCTCTTCACTGGAGATGGCTGAATCTCTGAATTTTTTCTTCATTGGCGATTGCTCAATCTCCCTTTTCCGATCTCCTTTGTCTGCCTTAGCACTCATGATGGGTCCAATGCAGTGTGGTTCAAATTTCACTGACAGGATCGCAAAATATTTGGCAAAGTGAGCGGAGCAAAAAACTAAGCCTGCATCACCGTCGAGGGGTCACGTGATCCTCCGAAAATGAGCCTATTTAAAAAAAAAGTGGAGTGTTCCTTTAATTACTCACCCTCATGCTGTTCCAAACCCTTAAGACCTTCGTTCATCTTCGGAACACAAATTAAGATATTTGTTATGAAATCTGAGAGCTTTCTGGCCATAGACAGCAAGGGTCCTACCACTTTCAAGGCCCAGAAAGGTACTGTACCAAGAGCATCAACAAAATATTCCATGTGACATCAGTGGTTCAACCGTAATTTTATGAAGCTTCGAGAATACTTTTTGTGCGCAAAAAAAAAAAAAATGGAATAAAAACTTTATTCAACAATATTTATTCAGCACCACATGTATGCTTTGTTTACGTGCACAGGAAAGCACGCACATGCGTCGTGATACTCTCCAAAATGGCGCTAGGATGACGTAGAGGAGAAGAATTGTTGAATAAAGTTGTTATTTTTGTTTTCTTTGCACACACAATTATTCTCGTAGCTTCATAAAATTATGAATGAACCTCTGATGTCACATGGACTATTTTATCAATATTCTTACTACCTTTCTGTGCCTTGACCGTGGTAGGACCCTTTCTGTCTATGGAGGATAAGAAAGCTCTTTGATTTCATCAAAAACATCTTAATTTGTGCTCTGAAGATGAACATAGGTCTTACGGGTTTGGAACGGCATGATGGTGAGTAATTAATGACAGAATTTTCATTTTTGGGTGAACTATCGCTTTAATGTCTGTGGGCTAAGCCCCGGATATCCACTCACCCTAGAACCGCCCCTGCAATCAAATCCATTATTTCAGCATTCCAGCACTTTGCTCTACTGATTGAGAATGCATTGTGAAAAATGGAGCTTTAATAATTTACATGTGATGGATTATCAACTAATTATGTACCTTCCTTGTAGGTGCGTTCAAATGTAGTATATAACATTTTTATTAACGTCAAAGCGCACACAGCACCAAGTTTTACAGTTGAGGCAAATTCTGTAAACATTGCTTTGAAAAATGTTTTTTTTTTTTTTTTTTTTTTTTACTAATGTGCTTGCAGGTTCATTTAGACAATCAAACTTGCTGTTCTTGCACCAAATGCACTGAACGTCACAGATCAGATGGAATTCTGGAAAGAGGGTGCAAAGAACAAGCATCAGCCTAAACCCATCCTGCTGTTTCTCATCGGAGAGCTTGTCAACTTTGACTGTCAAAATGTTGTGCTATGATACAAAGTCCCCAGGGGACTGTGGTGATGCCCTTTTTTTAAGCTTGTGCATCCTAGATGTCAAGATTTGTAATTTGTACTTTTAAAAAGAAAATGTTCAACAAATAAAAAGAATATTATCTGAACTAATGCTCATGAGTTATTGTGATTTTTATGGGGTTGGAGTGGTAAAAATCATGGATTACAGTGCTGTACCACAATTGGATAGTTTTTTTTTTTTACAGGCAAAAAATGTTTAAACTAAATGAAAATAAACTATACAGTACTGATACTGTAAATGAAAATACAGTAATAATACTGTAAATGAAAATACAGTAAAGACATTGTTGTGCCATACATGTAATTACAGTAATATTACTGTAAACATGTTTTACAGTAACTTACTGCCATCCAGCTGTCAGTAAGTTACTGTAAAATGTACAGCAATATTTTTACAGCGAAGAGAAGTGAGAAAACTCCTGTAAGAAGTATTTTTATTATTATTATTATTATTATTTTATTTGTTCCCCATTCTCCAACCCTACTGAGAAAAAAAATGAGTCAGTTTTGTAACTTGAGTCTATTTATTTATTAAAGATATGATGTTTAATAGCATGCATATAAAGACATAGAATTGTGTACATAAATGTAAATAATAAACCAAATAATTGGATGCATACCAAATAATACATGGTATCAAATTAAATTTCCATTTCTTGTTAAATGTAAAAAGTCAATGTCATTTTTTATTAAGAAGAACATAATGCAGGTCCAGAACATGGCTGTGATGGAGATGGTCACTGAGAGTCCACTGTGTCTAGTGCTGACCGGGCCTACACTGCAGAGCCTGCCACAGCCTGTGGAGAGCAGAACTAATGGGTCAGAGAGCCCTGAGAGTAGTGCTGCTATTGTGTAGGCATCATTACTCATAATGATTTGACATGGGAATACAGAATACACCAGTTCAACAGAGTTTATGTATGTATGTATATATACACTAGTAAAAATGTGAAGTGGATCAAAACCTTTTATCAAAGTTGTCCTAAAACCTAAAACCAAAATGTGTTCTTATCTTAGGACAACTTTGATTAACTTTTTTGATCCACTTCAAACGTTGATTACTGTATATATCTTGATTGATTGACTGACTGATCTTCTGTGAAAAGAACAGTGGATACATTTCTGTTACTTTTCTGAATTTGAATTCTTAGAATACACAGAATTGTATTTGTTTTTCTCCATCTTTGTTGTTCAATTACATTCTTAACCATGGATTTAAAGAGCTTGAGATGAAGCTTTCCCCATTATTTGTTTCTTTGTGTTCTTCTCTGGTTTTAGCAAAATTATGTAACATTTTGGGGTAAATATGCAAAATAGTAAACCAAAGCTTGAAGCTAATATAGCAAATATCTGCACGGCTACAGTAAATTTTCCAGGAGAACTGACATAAGCTGGGATAAATGTGAGCCAGACAGCACAGAATATAAGCAAACTGAATGTGATGAACTTGGCTTCATTGAAGTTATCAGGGAGCTTACGAGCAAAAAAAGCTAAAATAAAGCATAAGATTGATAGCAGGCCATTATAACCCAGAACAGTCCAGAAACCAAAAGGGGAACCTAAGTTACATTCTAGAATGATCTTTTCTCTGTAATAGCTTGAATTCATGTATGGGAAAGGGGGAGATATTGTTAACCAAAGCACACATATAATCAACTGTATTAATGTTAAGGAAGCAACACTGAGTCTCTGTTGAAGAGGCCCAAACCATTTCATGACATTACTTCCTGGAAGTGTAGCCCTGAAAGCCATTAATACCACTATTGTTTTCCCAAGAACACAGGAGATACAAAGGACAAAAGTGATCCCAAATGTTGTGTGACGCAACATACAGGACCATTCAGTGGGCCGGCCAATGAAAGTTAGAGAACAGAGAAAACACAGTGAGAGCGAGAAGAGCAACAGGAAGCTCAGCTCTGAGTTGTTGGCTCTGACAATAGGTGTTTCTTTATGAAGATAAAACAGAAAAGATACCATTGCTGTTAATAACACCCCAATAAAAGAGAAAATACAAAGCACCATCCCCATGATTTCTGTATAGGAAAGGAATTCAACCACTTTTAATACACATCTGTCTTTCCTTTCATTCGACCAGTACTCCAAATCACAAGGAAAGCAGTCACTAGAATCTGTGAAGGAATTTGAAAAAAATAAAAAATAAAAATATTGATTGAAATGTGCATCATGAAATAACTTGACTAATGGACAGTATTTCACTTCACTTTATCTCACTGTCATGAGAGTTATCCAGCATTCACTAATTTACCTGTGCCATTACTGATTTCTCCTTCTGCACATGGAATACAGTCATAACAGCAGACAGGCCGACCTTTTTGCATAGCCTTCCTAGTCCCAGAGAGGCAGCTCTCACTGCACATGGACACAGGCAACTATGAGAAAATAATTTGTCATATAAAACCCTAAATGATTATTTGAATTATTAAATTAGTTGCTTTAGACCACTGAATATTTTTTCCATATTTTAACCACTCTTCTTTTATAATATGTGCAGACATATTCCTGTAAATGATTGTTTTTCATTGATATTTCAAATGCTTTCAATAATGTGTTATAAAGTATCAGTGTACCTGTCCACTGTTCCCTGCCCATAACATGTATTCCTGATTGACTTGAAGACGTTGATGTTGTTCTGAAGGCAGTGAGCTGTCATAGACACCCACATGCTTAAACTGCAGAGAACCATCCTTGGCAGGCTGCCAGTTCACCAGGTCATATCTTGCAACTGGATCACCACTTGCATCGAAGAAGATTTCTTCACCTGTTTTAACTGTGAATCTCACATCCTTCATATAATCCAACACCTGAGAGGATTGATCCATTATTTCTATTTTAATTTGTTTCATTATGATTTTAGTAATGTTATTATATGTTATTAACATAACAGAAAAAAGTTATTTAAAAAAGTTATTTTATTATCTTCAAATACCTTTTGTGGTGTGGGCCGTTCTCCTTTGCTGCTGTTGGTGGAGGATTTAATGTCTTTTAATATATTATGTAGTGTATGTGCAATAGCATACACTGCAGTGTACACTTTATTTGCTATTCGCAGCTCTGACACATCAGTATATTCATTTTGGAGCTCTTCCAATTTCTCTAAGTCAGTACAGCCACCACTACCACTCTTTCTAAAAGAGCACTGAAAAGCTGTTTCCCAGAATTCTTTTAACAGTTCATTGTGTGGTTCTTTATCAGGGTGCACATTCACTAGGAACTCTTGCAGGCCAACAAGTTTGGCATTTGCTACAGCAAAGCCCACTGCTCCAGAAAGGAAACTGTATTCCATAGTTTCTGCGAGAGTTCGAGAAGTAATCCAGGATTCCGTACCAACCCACTGCAGTCCTGTGATGTTGTGTTGCACAATTAATTTCAAAAGGGGGACAAAATCTCCTAGTGCGATAAAAGCCAGCACCACCCTGGCTGTGCCTTTCTTTATCACTTCCAGTGTCTTCAGAAACTGCTCTTGTGGATCAGTTCGAAATATGGCCTCTGAGTATTCAATACAAACACCCTCTAGTTTTGCAGCCGCCTCAAATGCTGCAATACCATGATTACCATAGTCACTGCGACTCCTGACCGTCCCAACCCAGGTCCAGCCAAAGTGCTTGACAAGCTGAGCCAGAGCTCTGCTTTGATAATAATCGCTGGGTATTGTTCTGAAGAAAGATGTATACCTTTTTCTGTCACTCAGGCATGCACATGTGGCAAAATGACTGATCTGAAAAAGAAGTATATTAACCACATATGTTAACCAACTTGTCACATACTGTTTTTACATTTCATTCTTCCAAAATGCCTTTACTGTATATTATTCCAATTTTTAATTCTAATCAGACTGATACAATACCTTTAAAACTGTCGGTTAAACTTTATTGTAACGTCTCCTTGTTACAGTGTAATTATACATTTAAGTACTGAATAATATTAATTAAATATATGTACTTACTATATGGTTAGGGTTAGGATTAGGGTTACTTGCATGTAATTATGCATAATTTATTGTTATTATAATAGTAAGTACGTGTAACGTGTAAAGAAGAACACCTTAAAATAAAGTGTTACCAAAATGTATTTTATTGTTATGATGATGATGATTTCTATTTTCTAGGTAAATTTTTTATTATTCCATTATTTCATCAGAGTTCTTACAACAGGTAAGCTGAAAGGTCCAATGACAGATGCTAAGCCAATAGTGGGAGAGGATGTTGACTCTCCAATAATGGCAAGAACAGCTGGCGGTCTAAAGCAGGACATATTACTCAATGTCTCATCATAGCCATTCATCAAAGCCATGCCTGATTGGATAGTGTGAGCTACAGAGCCACAGGAATCATAGATCTTATAGCCCAAAGAAACACCAGGCAACAGCTCTGTGCTGTTATTTATCTCCTCAATGGCAAAAATCAGTGTCTGAGCAAATTTAAATTCACGTAAATTCAAGCTGTGAAAATAAAACATAGTTTGACTGTGTTACATTCTGCAAATAATAATCACAATGTCAGATTAAACTATATATATGTTTATCATAATATCACCATACAGACCTAACACATGTTGTTGGATCTGGTTTGGAAGTGAAAGAATGAACCTTTATCAGAGCATTTCTGTGGATTGCAAAAATCGCTCCAATGTCGATGTCTTTTTCCGCAGAAAGTTGAGGCAGGGCAGGCTGACCAAGCAGATGGCAAGCTTGCGCTAACCCTGTGAGATAGATACCATCTACCATCATCAGCAGTGGCAGCAGTGGCACAGTCCTCTTTGCCATGTCAATATGTATGCAGAGCAGGAGCCTCTGAGGCATTACAGGGAAATTGGTACCTTTTATTATATCTTTGAATGCTCTGGGGGTGAATCATTGACTCATTATGGAAGAAATAGTAGCGTAGCTACACTGTAAAAAATGTCCGGGATTTCACAGCATGCAACTGTAATATTTCACAGTAAATTACATTATTATCACTTTACAGTCTTTAACTGTGATTTTCACAGTATAATACCGTTTTCGGGAATTTTACTGTGAAAATAATGTAGACGGAGCAGTTACAGGAAACTACTGTGAATTCCTTCCCGCCTCCGCACGCTGTGTCGTCTGACTGAGCTCTCTCGTCTCCTCCATTTTCTCATCCGAGTCCAACGGATTCAGCGGTACGTGTTGAAATTTAAAATTAAATGCTTTTTTATATGATAGTGCATGTAATTTAAAAGTATTAACCAAGTAGAGTTAGTTGTAGGTTCTGTTGTCACGTTGTTAGCGGTTAGCTTACTTGTGTAGGTTTGAGCGCGCTAATTTTTTAAACCATAAACAGACATTGGTTGTAGTAATTGTATCGTATTAAGTTAGTAGCTAACTGTGAGACATTAGCTAATTTTTGGAGCCTCATTTGGAAAAAAAAAAATTCATTATCTCAACTTTAGCTTTTCTTAGTGCTAACAGCAATCTCTTTCCCTTATTAATGTTAACTGGGCTTCTTCATAATTATCTCCCCTGCTGTGTGTGTGATACAGAGCAGCCTTTGTCTGCTTCATCAACTGAAAAATGAAGTGCATGTATATGTATATATATATGATAGTGCATGCAATTTAAAAGTATTAACCAAATAGTTAGTTGTAGGTTCTGTTGTCACGTTGCTAGCGGTTAGCTTGCACATATAGGTTTGAGCGCGCCATTTTTTTTAACCATATACAGACGTTAGTTGTAGTACTTATACCGTATTATGTGAGTAGCTAACTGTGAGACATTAGCAAATTCTTTGGAGCCTCATTTCGGGGAAAAAAATTTCATTATCTCTTAACTTTAGCTTTTCTTAGCGCTAACAGCGATCTCTTTCCCTGTGTAGGTTCTCTCCACAGAGGTGACCAATGGGGAATGAAGTTGTATGTAAGGTAAGATGGCCTTATGATCGTTATTATCAACCAGAGAAATTATAGTGTCGTGGATTATGGCAAAGATAGAGTAAATTCATCTAAAATGAGTAACGTTAACTGGGCTTCTTCATATTTTTCTTCCCTGCTGTGTGTGTGTGTGTGTGTGTGTGTGTGTGATACCGATCAGCCGTTGTCTGCTTCGTCAACTGAAAAATTATGAATCGATAAAGGTAAGGGATTATTTGTGCACAAATTTTGACTGTGCTACCATAGGTACAGATTATTAACAGTTGAGTCTTATTGTACTCTTATTCTATTGATATATTATTTTGCAGCCTTGTGCTACAGCTACAGACACTGATGGTTAAGGGACTGTGATGCTACCAAGGACCCCTAGCTTGCTTGATTGTTCAAGGTAATGGTTGTCCTTCTCATTTTTATTGTATTTTCAGTCCACAAATTTGTTGTGAGCAGTTTCATGTAGGAACTATTTTCTTTCTACAGATAGTTTCTACAGGATTATCTTGGTCATGATTTCTGGAAAAAGGCATTGCTGTAGAGTGAGAATGGTTCTGACTATGATACTAATGATGTATTCATTTCATTTAAAGGATCTAAATGTAAATAAAAAGGTTGCCTCACTGCCTGAAGTCAACATAAACGATTCAAACCTGCTATCACTTCTGAACTGAATCATTTGGTCTTGAAAAAATGTTTAAAAAATATTTGCAACTGTCTTGTTTTAATGCAAACAGTTTTACCATTTACTTGTTATTCTTCTTGTTATTGCCCTACAGCGGCTAATGAACCAGAAGTCTCACACATTCACAGAAAACGGCTTACGTCTGCGTTGAAAAATAAGGTGAATTGCAATTATTTTCTTTTAAAATTAGTAATCTAAAACTCAGTAGTTATAGTATGCCGCCACCCTACTCTTTTCACTCTAATTTCTTAAATAAATAAATCTTGATTTGTTATGTTAAGTATTAGTTATGTATTATTTTAATGTATTATTTTAATAATGAACACACTGGTTTGTAGTACTCTTTTCACTCTAATTTCTTAAATAAATAAATCTTGATTTGTTATGTTAAGTATTAGTTATGTATTATTTTAATGTATTATTTTAATAATGAACACACTGGTTTGTAGTGCAAACAGTTTTACCATTTACTTGTTATTCTTCTCGTTATTTCCCTACAGCGGCTAATGAACCAGAAGTCTCACACATTCACAGAAAACGGCTTACGTCTGCGATGAAAAATAAGGTGAATTGCAATTATTTTCTTTTAAAATTAGTGTAGTTATAGTATACCGCCACCCTACTCTTTTCACTCTAATTTCTTAAATAAATAAATCTTGAATTCACAAATTTTCTTCGAATTTTAATCTTGCCGATAGTAGTAGTCTCATCGGGGGTATTATCAAGTCGACATTCGATGTATGTGTTATGACTGATTAATGTTTTATGTTTTGATTAAAAGATAGCTGCATTTCTGTTTTGAGCTGCGCGTGAGCTGAAGATGACAAGTAGAATGAAGCATTTGATAGCAGGTTTATAATCAATGGGATTTAACTCATCATTTATCTCATATAGAATACGCTTCATTATTTATACAACATAACGTTATATTACGACTTACGTGTCTGCGCGGCTCTGAATGAACTCCTTTTGTGGACGCGTTCTTCACGCAACAACGTGCAGAATCACGGCAAGTTGGCAACTGAACTCTAAAAATTCACAGCATTTTATTATAATAGTGTTCTCATTATAATGTTATTTATATGAAATCACTCGTAAAATCCAGTCTTTCACTCTGCCTGTGTCAGTTTGAGTCTTGTTAAAGATTTAAATCCCTGCTGCCAAGATGCTCCTCTGCCAGACACGGATTATGGAAAGTGAAACTTAAATCTATAGGGGTGGTTGGATTTATTCACGCACGTTAAAATATTTATTTAAAGCTTCCTTATTTTCAGATTCTTATTTACAGCATTGTCTTAATAGGCTGTATATTAACTTATTGGGAGAAAACCGGTAGTTCTATGTGAAATCAAGACATTTGAGCACCCCCATATAGCCAAAATGGCATGATCATAACACCTCTGCGAATATTCGACTGTGAGATTGGGATTCGAATCAGGCTCCTCCTATCAAAGCATCGAATCGTCGACTATTCGGGGTCACCCCTAAACAGTAGGTAACAGTATATCGGTTTCTGTTCCAGGTTACACAATGAAGACGAGGGCATGGATGCTGACATTGGACGGTCAATTTGAAGTATGCTGAATATACTTCTTTCACTCTGGAATTTACCAAAGGTAATTTCTACATAGCATTGTACTTGAAGGCTTGTTTTTTATTTGGTGGGTTAAACAAGGAATGTTTGGATGTGTTGGGATTTTGCGAGTTGCGTAGGACCACAGCAGCCAAGTGGTGACGACCCCCTTCTCCCCCTCAAACAAGTGGTGTGGAGACCAAACAAGCTGTGCTGGAGACCAGAGAGGAAGCTGTTTTTAAAAGGATGCTCCATCCTCTGCAAACAGTACATATAAAGTGATGTACACAGTTGTGTGCAAATGCTCTGACTGGATAAATCACACACCTCTATTTTGTTGCAGGACTGTTCTTGACTGTGTGTTTGTGATGGAAATGTTTTTAAGCTGCTGCTATTT
This sequence comes from Schizothorax lantsangensis, assembly GCA_027422415.1. Taxonomy (NCBI): domain Eukaryota; kingdom Metazoa; phylum Chordata; class Actinopteri; order Cypriniformes; family Cyprinidae; genus Schizothorax; species Schizothorax lantsangensis. The sequence goes on from CM049846.1 coordinate 19,973,874, forward strand.
AAATGGTTAGGGTTAATATCACCTTGTTCTGTAACTTTTTGGTCTGTACTGCAACAGCAGTGACCCACTGAATGTGGTGACTGGGAACTGACACCTTTTTCATCCAACCTGAAAGAAACTAACAGCTTTCCTCTCTGCCTTTTTGTTTATAGGTACTTCTTGGGCATCAATCCAGAGACGGCAGAGAGGACATATCAACCAGCAAGTCTGTACACTGATCAGGAAGCTCATTGAGTTCGAATGGATGTCAATCTAGTGTGTATGTTCCAACGCCAAAATGGACAAACTCAACTCTGGCTCTGTGTTAAGTGTTACGTCCTGTGGACGTATTTGTAAAACGTGCTATCTTGGGAGAGTGATGTCACCTATTGGGCATGTTATGTGTTGCATGTTTGTTCTCTTTTCTTGCTCTCACTCTCTCTCCCTGTTGCAGATTGTTATTGAGCTGATGCTCATCATTCATCAGTACTGAGTGAACGCTGCAGAAATACCCAAAAGTATAAGACAGCAAAGAAACAATGCCAGAGTGCTGACGGCTACGCGCTCACTCTTTGTCCTGATCCAGAATTGTTCTCTTTTGTCCAGTGTGGCCGAGTGTGGCCTTTACCTACCAACTTTGTGAATTAATTTCTCAATCGCGAGAGAGCGTGTGAACGCGATGGTGTATTTTCCGTATGTTAATGATTTAGTTTAACTTTGAATTTGTGTGTAAATATTCTTGTTTGCTTTTTTTGAAGCGCTAGGGAGAGGGTGCCATTTTCTTTGAACTTGAGATTTTGCTTATGTTTATGGTAGTTAGGGAGTAAGGTAAGACATTGTCATTTATTTACTTTTCTTTTGGTTAAGGTTATTTAAAGCTTTCGTTGACAGTTAGAGAGTTTTGTTTATTATGTTGGCCTTGCCCTCTCCTGAAGATTTGCTTCCTTTGATGTTAATAAAAAAAGCAATTTGATTAATTTTTGTTTGTGCTTTTCTGGATCAGGGGATTGATGTGACCGTCAGACCTTTTTATTTTTATTTTGTTACGACCTCGTTTACCCCTATGGGAGGTTCGTAACATTCCAGTGTTATAGGTTATTGAATGGGTTAACAGATAAAATGTAAAAATTACAGTATTTTATAATAAATTAAAAGTAAATTTTAAATTAAAAGTTTTTAATTAACAATAAATTTTATAGTAAATTAATAACACAATACTGGCTACTGAGTTGCATTACTATTACAGTTTACACTGTAATTCTACAGCAGAATACTGCTAAATTGCAGTAATCTGATGGCATTAACTGTGACTTCACAGCTAAATACAGTAATTCTACAGGAGCATACTGCTAAATCACAGTATGGAATAACTACTGTGAAGTCACAGTATACAGCTGTCATTTCACAATTATTTACTGTAAAAATAACAGTAATTTACTGTGAAAGTAATGCAACTAGTTTACAGTAATTTACTGTGAATTTACCGTAATTTTTTTCACAGTGTACATATTTAGGTATTCAAGCACAGAAGATGCTAAAACCTCATTGTTTGAATTGTAGATGGTGCTATAATTATTACATGCATGTACAATAGAAGTCAGTAATGTTGCTATATCTCTTAGGGGAACTTAATGGTAAAACTTCAGAGGAAAACTACACATAATTATAGTATATCATACCCCTGCATAATGTTCTGACACCTTTAATAATTAGAGACATTTTCATGGCTAAAGAGTAGGGCTGTGACATTAATCTAAATCATAAGAAAAAAAAAAAAAAGAAAGCAGAAAGTATGAATTTCCCACCCCCTCAGTGTGCAATCAGAACCAGTCAGAATACTTAAATCGGGTATGTGAACAGAATAGAGCGGGCTTACTGAAATTACATGGAAAAAAGCAAATAAATTCAGGGCAGGATAAGGATTTGGTGCAGGGTGCAAAGGACTGTCAGATGGCCCGGAAACATTTATTCACAAGACAACATGCAATTAGTGAGAATTGCAAGATACAAACTCGCAATTGCTAGTAAAAAGTCAGATTTGCAAGTTTATATTTCGCAACTCTGACTATATTCCTCGCAATTGCAAGTTTATCTCTCACAATTCTAGCTTTTTTTCTGAGAAAAATATTTCTCAGTATAGTTCTCAGAATTGCAAGTTTGTCACGGGTGCAGTGTATAATAAGCGCACAAAGAATAAGAAGTCAAATAGTATTTAATAATCCACATATAGGGTATCCACAGAAGGAAGGCAGGTAACACACACACAACACAACGTTAACATGCATTCAATACCAGATGAGGGACAACTGAACAGGCTAGAACTAAAGTAGGGGTGCTAATGAGGGACAGATAGGTGAGGAGGATCAACTAATGAGAAGGTGAACTGACTAATATAAGTAAACACAGGGAAAAACTGGGCCACAGAACACATGAGAAATGAAAACACAACAAAAGTCCATGAACACTAAGAAGAACGGAACATAGGTGTGACAGTACTCCCCCTCCCCGAAGGCGCAGCCTTGCACCCAGGCAGAACGGACAAAGGAGGTTGGGAGGGGGTTTGAGCTGGGGACAAGGCGGTGGCGAAGGGCAGGCAGGAAGATAGGCAGAAGACCAGGACAGATGAGATGGAGGGAGGGGCCATTTTGGAGGCAGAAGCGACCAGGGTGGAGCTGACGGAGGGAGGAGCCAGGGCAGATCAGATGGAGGGAGGAGCCAGAGGGGCAAGGCGGAGCAGATGGCTCCAGCGACCAAGGCAGAGGCGGGGATCCGGAAGGCCGTGGTGGAGCTGGAGCGACAGAGGACCAAGGTAGAGCCGGAGGAAAGGAGGAGCCTGACAGAGCCGGAGGGACGAAGGGGACTAGGCGCAGCTGGAGAAGTGGAGTCCCAAGGCGGGGGATGGTCAACGACTGAGCAAAGCGGAGCCGGAGGGATGAGGGAGCCCGGCAGAGCTGGTGGACTGATTGGCCACGCCGGAGAGGAGGGAGCTAGGAGCCATGGTGGAGCTGCTGGGTCAATGGGCTGAGGTGGAGTCCGGGACTCAGAAGCTGGAGGTGGAGACAAGGGATCCTCAAGCCACGACGCTGATGGAGACTGGCAGACACACCACAAGGCCACTTCCAGTACCGTGAGAGCCAACAATGATCCTCGGCTCTGTCGTTCTCTCAGGTGATGGCTCTTCGGTCACGGCGGGCTCAGGCTTTTGCTCCGCGCAGCGGGGTGATGGTGGGCTGGGCTCTGGGTCATGTAGTTTTCCGGATCGGGGTAGGACACTTTCCACACACCGGAACATGGCCTCCCTCCAGTTCATTCCCATGGTGTCTGGGAGGTCCAAATTACCATTGCCCCATTCTGGAAAAGGGATTTTGGGGTCTCGTCGTCGAAAGGGCTGGTGACGGCAAGATGAGTAAATCCCAAGGCGAACAATACCAAGTAGGGGTGCTAATGAGGGAAAGACAGGTGAGGAGGATCAACTAATGAAGACGCAGGTGAACTGACTAACATAATCAAACACGGGGAAAAATTGGGTCACAGAACACATGAGGAATGAAAACACAACAAAAGTCCATGAAACCTAAGAAGAACAGAACATAGGTGTGACATTTATATCTTACAATTCTGACTTTATAACAGACAGCTGCAACTTTATATCCTGCAATTCTGAGTTTATGTCTCACAATTCTGAGAAAAAAAAGTCAGAATTGTAAGATATAAACTCTCAATTTTGAGAAAGTAAGTCAGATAATTATAAAGTAGCAATTATCTTTTTTATTTTTAATTCAGTGGCGGAAACAGGCTTCCACAAATTTGCCTGCACTGGAATTTAAAAGCTTCTCTCTCTCTCTCTCGCTCTCTCTTTTATTTATTTATAACATTTAATCTTTATCTTCTCTATGTAACAAAGACAAAAGTCATGATATTCTTTGTAAAGTTGAGATATTAAGTTTTCAAATAATACCATATATGGGGTGATTGTATACATTTACATTTAGTCATTTTGTGGACGCTTTAATCCAAAGCGACTTACAATTGGGGAATACATAAAGCGATTCTTCTTAAAGAGGCAAACAGACACAGGAAGTGCTCATTATACCAAGTTTCAGGGATTGTTCAAATAAGTACATGTTAGAAAGGGAAGGAATAAATAAAGAGAAAGACAATTTTTTTTTTTTATTGAATTATTTTTTTTTATTTAAGATGAAATCAAGTAGTGTCGAAAGAGATGAGTTTTCATTTGTCGCTTGAAAATTGTCAGGGATTCAGCATTCTAGATTGGGGTGGGAAGATCATTCCACCAGCCAGGAACGGTGGACGAGAATGTTCTGGAAAGTGATTTTGAGCCTCTCTGTGATGGTACCACGAGGCGTCGCTCACTCGTAGATCTCAGACTTCTGGAGGGGATGTAGATTCGTAATAGTGAGTGGAAGTAGGCGGGTGCTGAGCTTGTGGTTCTTCCATATGCAAGCATCAATGACTTGAACTTGATGTGAGCCGCAACCGATAGCCAGTGCAAGGAGATAAAGAGAGGTGTAACATGGGCTCTTTTGGGCTCGTTGAAGACCAGTCGTGCCACTGCATTCTGAATCCTTTGTAGAGGTTTGATTGTGCATGATGGAAGTCCAACCAGAAGAGCATTGCAGTAGTCCAGCCTATAAATGACAAGGGCCTGGACAAGAAGTTGTGCAGAATGCTCTGTTAGAAAGGGCCTGATCTTTCTGATGTTCTGCAATGCAAACCTGAAAGATCGAGCAGTCTTTGCAGGTCAGCTGGTCATCAAAGATTACACCAAGATTTCTGACCAAAGTTGATGGGGTAATTGTAGAAGAACCTAGCTGGATGATGAAATCATGCTGTATAGTTGGAGTGGCAGGGAAAACAAGAAGCTCAGTCTTTGCCAGGTTGAGCTGTAGGTGATGTTCTTTCATCCATGCCAAGATGTCCGCCAGGCAGCCTGAGATCTGTGTAGCTACCGATGGATCATCTGGTTCAAATGAGAGATAGAGCTGTGTGTCATCAACATAGCAATGGTAGGAGAAGCCATGTGCCTGCATGATGGGACCCAGTGATGTAGTGTATATGGAGAAGAGGAGGGGTCCAAGAACTATTCCCTGAGGAACGCCAGTGACCAGTTGATGTGCTTTGGATACCTCCCCTCCCCAGGCCACACTGAAAGACCTACCAGTGAGATAGGATTCAAACCAGTGAAGTGGAATCCCTGTGCTGCCCAGTGATGAGAGGGCGGACAGGAGGATCTGATGATTGACAGTGTCAAAAGCAGCAGATAGATCCAGCAGAATAAGAACTGATGATTTGGAATCAGCTTTTGCAATCCACAAGGCTTCCGTGACTGATAGTAGCACAGTCTCAGTTGAATAGCCACTCCTGAAACCTGACTGGTTAGCATCCAGTTTGTTGTTCTGCGAAAGAAACAATGATAACTGGTTGAAAACAACTCATTCGAGGGTTTTCACTATAAATGGAAGGAGAGAGACAGGTCTGTAGCTATCTGTAGTGAAGTGTTTAATGTAGGTTTTTCGAGCAGTGGGGAGACCCGCGTGGAAGATTGTATGCCCAGAATCCTTTAATCTTTTAAAAACTAAGTGTAAATATTGTGACGAGTGGAAGATGTTAAGGTGTTCTGACAATTTTGATCACCAAGGAGTATGAGTGTGACCCAAGTAAGGAGCACCTGAGGATTAAACTCAAAAAAAAAGAAAAAAAAAAAGTTCTCTCTTTATCACTCATAGTCAGTGTAGTGATACACAATCAATGCACATTATGTGTTGACATCTACCAGACATTTCAGAAAATATAGTGAAACTGCTGTCAATGTGCTTAAACCCATTCAAGCAGAGTGACAGCATGGAGCTGTTTAGAAATATTAGGTGTGTTCGACTTCATGCAGCGCCGCACAGACCTATCGCAGAGAGTAGCCGCTTGCAGTCGGGGGCAGAATTGAAAGCGGAGACGTGAAGTCGGACTCTTTCTGCTCCCGGTAGTGATGCTCTCGCGGTGTTTGGATACTCTTATCACAGACGAAGTGAATAACATGCAATATTTGTCAAATGCACAGACGTTTCAGAAATGTTTTCATGAGCAACAGAAACACTTTTTATATACTGCTTAATACAGGGCCATCTGTCCAGGAATAAAGTTCAACATAAACATATACTGTTTAAATAACAATAAAGTGGGGGTATATTTGCTTTTATCAGTGTTTTTTATTAAATGTGACTAAATATAACATTGCGACTATACAGTAAAAAAGCTTTTACTGTTCTAAAAACAGATTTGTGAGCAGTATATTTTTTTATTATTATGCAAAAATTATACAAGCATATACAACTTGCAACAAGTACAAAAACAAATAAACATTCATAAGAATATGTAAAGTTAAACAATTCATGCCAGGGGTAAAATATAACAACAATTTAAAGTAACAAAAAGCTTCATAGGTCTTTCTTGCTTTTTTGTTCTTAATTGTATCTAATGTAGTGCCATATTGTTTAATCTCTTTTATAAAATGTTCAAAGTTTGGCTTAGCTTTCGTCCATTTTTTCACACGAATGTGATATTTTCCAAGTAAAATAAGATTTGTGAGCTGTATTAGAACTGAAGATGTTAGAAACACACGTCATTGTTATCATGTGGTGAGTTTGGCCAATCGTGAAACAGCTGTGTCGTCATCAGCACTCCTGCAGTCGCTCTGGAGAAACTGCGCAAGCTGAGTCAGCCGGCTGCTCTCGAAACGTTATCGCGGTACTTTGATGCCACACGTGACAGTGACGTGGCGTCGGCGCCAGTTCAAGTCGGACAAATTTTCTAACCGGCATGCACTTCTTCAAGTCAGCCGCCGATCGGTTTTCACGGCGCTGCATGAAGTCGAACACACCTATTGAGAGCTCCATGAACCACATGACCGCATGAGATCAAAGGATGTCTTTTCAATGGCTCTAGTTTTACCCAAAGTTGAACATTGTTCATCTCTAGGCAAAAAGACAAATATTTGCATTTCAGTTCATTTTCTTTTCCAGAAAAAGGTTTGCGTAGACCAAGACTGCAGAAATTGCAACCTGTTCTTTGGTAGGTCAGGGATCCTGTAGCTAACTTTACACAATGATTACAAAATATATCACATTTTTCTTCACATTTATATATATATATAAATCACATCCAGCACTTCTAGTTTGACTTTTTTTTTTTTTTTTGCATTTGGAATATACGGTGGCCAAGAGAGCTCAACGCGCTACAAATGAAAAATAAAACACATGCTAATAGAGAGAGAGAGAGAGAGAGAGAGAGAAAAAAAACAACACTCAAATTAAGAAAACATCTTCATCTGTTTGACAGCACATGTGCTGCAAATACTCACAACACAACCAAAAACAGAAACACACTGCAAATTCTCACAACACAAACAAATAGAAATGTGCTGCAACAACAGAAACGCGCTGCAAATAGGCATAGACCACATCGGAAATGTTTAAGGGAACCGCAATGTCAGACTTATCGTGTCTTGTTTTGTTTTGCTCCCCAATGTGCCTTCCCATTGACTTAGTTTCTCCCTCTATGTCCTTATTTGGGTTTCCCTGTTCCTGTCCTCATTTAGTCTCCATCATTAGTTCATTAGTCTCCGTCTGTTTAATGTTTAATTACTCCTCACCTGTTTCAGTTCTTCCTCGTTTAATTTCCTAGCGTTCTTAAGCCTGTTTCCTTGTCTCCAATGTCAGGTATTGTTTGTCTCACCCCAGTGCTCCATGTTTCCTTGTGGATTATATCATTAAAGATATTGTATTTTGAAGAATCTCCTACGTCTCCGTGTCTCCTGGTTCCATGCTCCAGCGCAACGTGACACGCAACAAGTGACGAACCTGGATGCTTATCAATGTCCTGATCATATAATTCCTTAGCTTTTTTTAGGATATTATTAGCCTAAATAAGCTGACTAATTACTGTAACTGTGAAATGTTATGTAAGCTGGATACTTTTACAACTTAAACAATAACCATGGTTTTAATTTTTTTTTCAACTGCTTACACACAAAATCTTTACTTGTCACACAATTGCTGAAACCTGACACTCAAACCAGAACCAAACATCAAATCTGCAAAACCATACACTAATTCTCGGCCTTTGACTTTTTTCATAAAACACTTTTTGCAAAATACAACACATGTATCACACAAAAATCTATCAGGAATTAATATCATGGCAAAGGTGTTTGCAAATGTTTGCTTTTGAGATGTGTTTGTGATATTTTGAATGCAGTGCTACATTTTGCAAGAGATAAGAAGCATTTTGCATTTTGTGTGTGTGTAATTCTTGGATTTGTTTTTAAAGTTTCGAAAAAAGGGGCAAAGTTTTGAAAATGTGTGTAAGCATCTGAAAAAAACTACTATATACAGTGTATATATATGTATGTATGTATATATATATATATATATATGCATGTGTGTGTGTGTGTGTGTATATATATACACACATACATATGAGGGGCCGTTCAAGCCATAATTCATTCTGGCACTCTCACACACATACATTCTCCATTCACATACATACATTTTTGCTTTCACACACATACATTCTCCATTCACATACATATATTTTTGCACTCTCACACACATACATTCTCCTTTCACACGCATACATTCTCCTTACACACGCATACATTCTCCTTACACACGCATACATTCTCCGTACACATGCATACATTCTCCGTACACACGAATACATTCTCCTTACACACGCATACATTCTCCTTACACACGCATACATTCTCCGTACACACGCATACATTCTCCGTACACACGCATACATTCTCCGTACATGCATACATTCTCCGTACACACGCATACATTCTCCTTACACACACATACATTCTCCTTACACACATACGTTCTCCTTTCACACACACATACATTCTCCTTACACACACATACATTCTCCTTACACACACATACATTCTCCTTTCACACAAACATACATTCTCCTTTCACACAAACATACATTCTCCTTTCACACACACATACATTCTCCTTACACACACATACATTCTCCTTACACACACATACATTCTCCTTTCACACAAACATACATTCTCCTTTCACACAAACATACATTCTCCTTTCACACACATACATTCTCCTTACACACACATACATTCTCCTTTCACACACATACATTCTCCTTTCACACACATACATTCTCCTTACACACACATACATTCTCCTTTCACATTGCTACCTCTTTTTTGGTATCCATTACTTCCTGTTTAAACAGGAAGTCACTCTCAGACCAGGAAATACATGTGCAAGACTTGCTCAGCTCTTCCTCACAATTTTACAATGATGCTATTCAAAGTCATCCTGTTTTCTTTTCAAGTACAGTTTTTACTTTTGGGAGTAAGTAGCAATGAACATGACATCAGACATTTTTTTAATAATGTGCTGGAATGTATTGAACAAATGCAAAGAGAAGCAGATTCTTCTGTGGATGATAGGATGCAAAGAGAACTTTGTGAACACATTCAAACCCTATGTGGATTTCTGTCAGTCTGAAAATTTGTTGAGGATTCAAGAAACAGAGCAAAAACCTCTGGGCCACAACCTTGCTTAAGTTCTGGCCCAATTCTGGCTGGGTCCCTGGCCCAAAACTGGCCCACACACTGAAAACAGACACAATTTCCTCTGGCCCAGATGTGGCCCACATCCTGTAAAATGACTCTTATTTATTGATGTGGCCCAGATCTGGCCCGCATACTTTAGAGTGACTTATATTATTTCATGTGGCCCAGGTCTGGCCCAGACACTTTAAGCCAGATCTGGCTGAGACTCGGCTTGGTCCCCGGGCTAAATGTGGCCCAGAAACGGCTAAATGTAATTCAGCAGTGAAACACAAATACAACCATTTAAAAAGATTAAAATGGCTTTAATTATAAAATTATCAAGTACTTTATACAAATTATATTAACAATGAACAAATGCACTACACTATAAACATTAACACACTTTTTAAACCACAAAGTAACAAGTCAATTATATTTATATATTATAATATGAATTATACATAATTCAGTTCAGTTCTTATCAAACGGTGTCAGTGCAGTCAAGTCAATAATATTGTGAAATTAGGAGTCTTCAACTAAGCAAGACAAAAGGCAACAGTGACAAAGAACCCAAACCCAAACAAGACCAGGCTCAGTCAGGAAACCAGTTCTCCTCTGACCAAACGAATGAATGTGGTGTGATTTATTCCAGGCTGCATCACAAGGCAATTGCGGATTGAATCATTCAGAATATTTCATCCACTTCTTCTGCTTGAAGAAAAGTCATTCCAGTAGGTGACGCTGGTAAAAAGGGTGTGTAGGGCTTGTCTGGTTCTTGTAGTCTTTGCTGAGGATCTTTGCTGGGCCATCAATGAGGTCTTCACAGGGATCTGTCATCTAGTTGACATGGTCTCTGCTGACATTCAGGGATGTGTTGTGGTCGTTCCTGGGTGCAGCAGTCACCGTCTGGTCTGGATACTGACTGGATCAGCTGATTACGATAACCTTGGGATAAGGGTGAGACAGAATTATGCAAATAATATAAGCACTGTGTCATTCTTCTTACAAATTAACAAGTACTTATTAAAAGGTAATTATTAAATCTTAAGCATTACAGTTTTTTTACAATCATTAGGACCAGACCCAGAATTCGCACTTATGTTTGATGAACGTTCATGCATAAGCTCATGCAGCAGCTCAGAATTTCTGTAAAAAAAAAATTCAAACAGTCAGATTACATATATAAAGTGTTCAGATAAAATGTTTAGGTTTATGTTTGCTCATAATAATCCCCACCAGAGTAAAATATGTTAAGTATGATTTTTATCACATCATATGGCATATATATGCTTCAATATATATATATGTGTGTGTGTATGTGTATATATATATATATATATATATGCATGTGTATATATATATATATATGCATGTGTGTATATATATATATATGCATGTGTAATATATATATATATATATATGTATGTGTATCTGTATATATACATATATTTCTGAAGTTTATGATTCAACTGTGAAACTGTGAAAGTATACAAAAAACAATTACTAAATATGAAATTGAAAAAATATCAACTGACAATAAAGTAAAGACAATTAAACTAAGAAAATATGCGTCAACAATTATATCAAATAACATTCTTGTATCGTACAATATATTCAGCATTGCGTACTCACAGACATTGCGTCTAACAGAAGCAAGGAAAGATGATATTCAGAATTAGCCTCACTCAGAACAGCTACAACATTCTGCTAAGTCACTGCAGTACTAGATGAACTTTCTGCTACTGGGACTGTGACTGCTTTTCAAAATTAAAGTCCTCACTTGAGTAGACATATACAAAATAATAAATTCTCTGAAAAATCTAAATCAATTCCGCACATTCTGCACAGACCGGCACACTCCCCGCCTGGGATTTTAAGAATCCCGAAATTATAACTTGTCATCAGGTGACAGAAGAAGGATAAGTTCGGAGATAGGACGTGACAGAATTTTTTTAATGCCATCTTTAGTGACTTTAACATCAGCCTTCCTCACCAATCCATCTTTGCTTGGTGAAGTTTTCACAACGATTGCCATTGGCCACTCATTTCTGTTAACTTGAATGTTCTTTACCAAGACAACATCCCCTTCTTTTAAATCATTTTTTTTGTCTTGCCACTTTCGTCGGGATTGCAAAGTACTAAGGTATTCTTTTTTCCACCTTGTCCAGAAGATGTCTGCTAACCTTTGTACTTGTCTCCATTCTTCCTTAAGCAACTCATTATTCCCAAAGTCTCCAGGTGGGGGAGGAGTTGCCCCTGTCTTTTGTGTCAAAAGAGTCGCAGGGGTGAGAATGAAGGGGAATTCTGGGTCAGAGGACACTGGGATTAAAGGCCGTGAATTCATCACTGCAGTAACTTCTGCCATGAATGTCGTCAAGACCTCGTGTGTGAGACGGGAAGATTTCTCAGTAAGTAGCATACAGTCAAGGATGCGACGAGCAATCCCGATCATTCGCTCCCAGTGACCACCCATATGAGATGCGTGAGGTGGGTTGAATTTCCAGGTGCAATGTTGTTCCTTCAGATAATTCTGAACACCCTCTGAACTGACACTAAATTCATCCATTTTGAGTTCTCGAGAAGCTCCAACGAAATTTGTGCCACGATCTGAATGTAGTTGTTTAGCTGGCCCTCTGATGGCAAAAAAATCTCCTTAGGGCGTTGATAAAACTACTAGAGCTCATTGCTTCAATTACTTCAATGTGGACAGCTCTCGTGCACATACATGAAAACATAACTGCCCACCTCTTGGAATTAGCTTGACCTCCTCTGGTCTTACGGGCAGTCACTTCCCATGGCCCGAAAACATCAACACCCACATAAGTGAAGGGTGGAGCTACTGTCAGCCGTTCCGATGGCAAATCAGACATCTGCTGATGTTCTGTCTTCCCTCGCTGCTTCTTGCAGGTTACACACTTGAAAAGTAAACTGCGTATACACTTTTTACCTCCTACTAGCCAAAATCCAGCAGCTCTGACTGCACCTTCTGTAAAGTGTCTGCCCTGATGTTTCACAGCCTCATGATAATGTCACACAATCAGCGTTGCTACATGATGTGAACCTGGGATGATAATAGGGTTGACTTCACAAGGTTCCAGACCTGACCTGGTAATACGGCCCCCAACTCGAAGTAAGCCATTGCTGTCAAGGACAGGAGATAGTTTCCTCAACGCACTCTTACGAGGAAGGGTTTGAGCTGCAATAATGCTTTTAATTTCTGTTGGATAACTCTCGTATTGAGCATTTTTTAACACAAGGATTTTGCTTTCCCCAGCTCTTCTTCAGAAGGACCTATGCTGCAGGTGTGCCATCCTCTGCAGCTAACATCTTGTGATTGTTTGGAGAAAGAATTTGCAATGTGAATCAGACGTGCTATTGCTCTGATGAGAATGTTTAAGTTAGAGAATCTCCTAAATCTCTCGGAGTTCCATGTGAGCCTGGTAACTTCAGTAATGTTTGAAAACACATGTGGACGTATTTCAGAATCTGAAACTGGATCCACAAGCTCAAATGATTCTTGAGATCCGGACTGAAACTGAGAAGTATTATGCAAGAACTGTGGACCTGTGAGCCATGAACTGGCACTTAAGGATGCTGCAGGCACAGATCTGGATCCATGGTCTGCCGGATTATGTCCAGTGGGAACATACCTCCATTGCGCAGGTGAACTTGATCTATGGATACGATGAATTATGTTGTTCACGTAGACATAAAACCTCCGTGTTTTGTTATGGATGTAGCCTAGTACTATTTTACTGTCTGTATAGTACCAGATATGGTCAAAGTTCATGGCCATCTCTTCCACAATCAAATCTGCAATCTCCACTGCTAATACAGCAGCACACAACTCCAGTCTTGGGACGGTAATGTCTGGCTGTGGTGCTAATTTGGATTTCCCAAATAAGAAATTAACACTTGTGTGACCATGCCGATCTGTCACCTTCAGGTACCCTACAGCAGCAATGGCCTTAACTGATGCATCAGCAAAAATGCAAAGTTCTTTACTCTGTGCATTGGACAGAAGAATGGATGTGCAAACATGTGGTATTTCAAGCTCTTTCAGATCCTGAAGAGAATTTTTCAGTTTTCTCCACTCGGTCTCCATGTTTTCGGGCAAGGGGGAATCCAAGCCCTCACCTTGCTTGGTTAGTTCCCTCAACAGTAATCTCCCTTGTATAGTAACAGGTGCAAGGAATCCAAGTGGATCATACAACCCATTAACGGTAGATAAAACCCCTCTCCGAGTGAAAGGCTTGTCATCCTCTGAAACATGAAACATGAAAGAGTCTGCTCCAACATTCCAGGACACACCAAGACTACGTAGGATGGGAAGGCCATCAGAGAAAAGCTGCAGATCTTTAATGCCCTCAGCACGATCTTCCAAAGGAAAGGCTTCAATCACATTTGGACAGTTGGAGATTGTGACGAGTGGGGCGGGGCCGAGAGCCGTGGGAACGGAGCGAGGCCGGTGGAGTTAATGGTAATGAGCGACACCTGCGCCACTCACCGGTCTCGAGTCCCACGGAGGAGCTCCGGAAGGATAAAAGGAGGAGTGACGACAGAGGAAGACGAGAGAGGACCAGGCCTGGATTTTAATTTGTGTTTTGTGTGCGGCAGTCGTCCGTGAGGGGCTGCCGCTTTACTTTTATGTTTGTTGATTTGTTTATTAAAGTATGTTGAATGTTCGCCGGTTCCCGCCTCCTTCTTCCCGGGTTTCGGCACCAATGTAACAAAGTTCGTAGATCGGGAAGAAGGAGGCGGGAACCGGCGAACATTCAACATACTTTAATAAACAAATCAACAAACATAAAAGTAAAGCGGCAGCCCCTCACGGACGACTGCCGCACACAAAACACAAATTAAAATCCAGGCCTGGTCCTCTCTCGTCTTCCTCTGTCGTCACTCCTCCTTTTATCCTTCCGGAGCTCCTCCGTGGGACTCGAGACCGGTGAGTGGCGCAGGTGTCGCTCATTACCATTAACTCCACCGGCCTCGCTCCGTTCCCACGGCTCTCGGCCCCGCCCCACTCGTCACAGAGATAATCTTGTGCAGTCTGAGATTAGATACGGCAAGCATCTCCTGTGTACGTTTGAGAAGGCTGATCGCCTCTGCCTCTGTAGCACAAGATTTCAGCATGTCATCAACATAGAATTCTTTCTCCACCAGCTCTCTGGTGTCACTGCCAAAACTCTCTTCATATTCTTGAGCTGCTCTCCGTAGGCCATAGATAGCCACTGCTGGTGATGGGCTATTCCCAAAAACATGCACACGCATTCTGTGATCCACAATTTCGCTGTCAAGGTCATTGTTATTGTACCAAAGGAATCTAAGATAATCCCTATGGTCCTCCCTCACCAGAAAACAATGGAACATGTGCTGTATATCAGCAGTTATAGCCACTGGCTCTTGACGGAATCTCATCAGAACTCCTACCAGACTGTTATTCAAATCAGGGCCGATGAGAAGTACATTGTTCAGTGAAACTCCCTCATATGGTGCGCTTGAATCGAAGACAACTCATATTTTTAAAGGTTTCTTAGGGTGATACACCCCAAACAATGGCAAGTACCACACTTCCTGACCTTGCTGAAGAGATGGGGCGTTCTCTGCATGCTCGTTTTTTAGCAAGTCACTCATAAAATCCAGGAAATGTGCTTTCATTTGTGGTCGCTTGTCCAAAGTGTGTTGCAGTGTGAGAAGACGTTTCAATGCATAGTCCTTGTTGTTGGGTAGACTTTGTCTGGGCTCATGAAAGGGTAACGGAGCAACCCAACTGTTGCAGCTGTCCTGAAAAAACTCTTTGTCCATGATTTGGAGAAATCTAGCGTCTTCCACAGATGGAGCAATCTTATGATCATTTGCGGTGTAGGAGAAAATCGAATGACCAGTGCCTTCACCTTCCGGTGTTAAGAGAACGGAGTCCTCGTACGTGGTTCCTAAAGTTTGTTGCCATTGTGGATTGATGTCCAACTTCTCCTTTACCTTGATTTGACTGTAGTATGGACTCAGAAAGCTGTGACGGCCATTTTCTAAGATAAAAGTCTTGTAAGCATGAACTGAAGTTGGCCTATGAGCTCCTTTGAGACATACATCCCCAACAACTACCCAGCCCAAATCCAGCTTTTGAGTAAAGGGGGCGTTGTTTGGACCATTAATTTGTTTGCGTACTTTATGTACCTGGAGAATGTCTCTGCCCAACAAAAGAAGAATCTCAGCATCAGAGTCGAGAGGAGGTATTTCCTGTGCTATGTGTCTCATGTGTCTATGATGAAATGCTACATCAGGAGTTGGAATCTCTGTACGATTATTTGGAATCTGGTTACATTCTAGAAGAGTAGGGAGAGGTTGACTTATCTTTCCATCGATGGACTCCACAATGAAATCAGAAATTCTTCTTCCCGCTGTCTCTATAAGCCCTGCACAATTCTTCAGTGTGTAGGGCAAAGGGCTTGTTTTGATGTTAAAGATGTCAAAGAAATATTTCCTCACCAAAGAGCGATTGCTTTGCTCATCTAGGATAGCATACATCCTCTTTCCTTTCTCTTTGTGTCCAGCTGGATAGATGGAAACTAGACAAATTTTTGAACAAGACCGTGCACTCAAACCTCCTCCGCAGACTTCCGTGCACTCAGATGTAACTTCATGACTAATTGATTTGTCTTTCTCCCCGCCATACTCTGAAGTAGGGGTAGATGTCTGAGATTTCCAGGGGGCAGGACCTGGATGGAGGTCTGATGGATGGCGGTTACTGCCGCACTCTTTGCACTGAACTTCCACAGTGCAGTTTTTGGCAAGATGGTCAGTGAAGGAACAGCAATGGTAACACACAGACTGCTCTTTCAAGAACTGCATTCTATCTTGTAGAGATTTCTCTCTGAACCCTCTGCATCTTCTTAAAGGATGGGGTCTTCCATGTATTGGGCAGATTTTATTCGGGCTGACTGATATCTTTTCCTGTTCAGCTCGTGCTTTAGCTGAAGTATTAACCTGAGTTTTGTGCACGGATATTGGCATTTGTCTTTGTCTTTCATATCTTTCTCCTTTCTCATATATTGCATGAGGGAATGTACTGAAACTTGGATCTGTACGTGCTTTTGCTTCCGAACGTACAAAATTCACAAACACTGAGAAAGGTGGAAAAGCAACATGATATTCTTGCTTATATCTGGATCCAAATGACATCCATTTTTCTTGAATGTTATATGGAAGTTTCTCCACAATAGGATTTACTCCCTTAGAAGTGTCCAAGTATGCTAGGCCCGGTAAATATCCTTCAAGCTTAGCAGTTTCTAGTTCTGAGAGGATGTCTCCTAAATCTCGAAGCTTCTGTGGGTCCTTGTTTGTCACTCTGGGGAAGTTTTCAAGCTTGGCAAAAAGTGCTTGTTCAATCGCTTCTGGAGAACCATATATTTCCTCAAGTCTCTGCCATGTCATTATCAGCGCGGCTGATGGGTTTCTTATATGAACAGCTTTCAGTCTCCGCGCATGCTCGGAAGATTCTCTACCCAGGTATTTAATTAAGAGATCCAGTTCTTCTGCAGGGGTAAGATCCAGACCAGAAATAGCACCTTGGAAAGATGATTTCCATGCCCAGTAGTTAATGGGTTTGTCATCAAAGTAAGTTAGCCCTGCTGACACAAGCTGCGTACGAGCTAGATACTTTGCGAGGTCATAGGTAATGGACAAGGAATCTCCTTTATCAGGAGGTCTACCCTGAATTTGGCAGTGATACTGAGGAAACTGCATTTGAGAGGCATCTTGAGACTTGTCTGCACCAAAGTCCATGCTTTGTGAACTAATTGGTAAGTTCTTGAAATCTGTCTCACTTTTAATTGGACTAATTAAGTGAGAAGCTTGAAGTGGTGATTGCATTTCCTTACCTCCACTGGGGGGCAGCGTACCACTACTAATTTTAGATTGTGTTTTCACATAATCCGCTGTCTGACTTCGGCTGTCTTCGATGGGAATGTGAATTGATACTCTTCTAGCTGCGCTACGTTCTGTTTCTAGAAATGCTTCCTCCAGTACCTAAGCTTCTGCTAAAGCAGCATCCTTTTCTTTCTCCTCTTGTAAAGTCTCCAATGTTGCTTGAAGTCTTGCCTGTTCAACTTTCAGTTCTATTTCTCTCTTAGCGTATGCTGCTCTGGCTTGCGCAGCCTCTGCTTTTGCCTTTGCCTTGAAGAGAGCAATGCTGGCACTTGAGTGATGACTGGATCCCCTCGAAGAACAACTGGATGCTTTAGAGGAACGTGCTCTGACGGAATGCACATCTTCCCCTGTGCCTTTAAGATCTGCTGAGTCTGTCTGACCTTCTGCCATGCTTATGTGAGGCTTGATCGTATGCAGTAAAATCAGATTGACAGTGATGATCTAATGAATCTGTGAAATGTCTAAATCTTGATTCCACACAATTCTTGAGCATCCTTCTCAGTCTGTTGTATTACTGTCTTTTCACTATACTGGCCTTGTTAGACTTCTCTGGCGCCTAACTATCCAGTAAGTTAAACAGTGACTCAAAAAACTTCGCTGGAGACATCAAGTCATTTCTGAAGTTTATGATTCAACTGTGAAACTGTGAAAGTATACAAAAAAACAATTACTAAATATGAAATTGAAAAAATATCAACTGACAATAAAGTAAAGACAATTAAACTAAGAAAATATGCGTCAACAATTATATCAAATAACATTCTTGTATCGTACAATATATTCAGCATTGCGTACTCACAGACATTGCGTCTAACAGAAGCAAAGAAAGATGATATTCAGAATAAGCCTCACTCAGAACAGCTACAACATTCTGCTGACTCACTGCAGTACTAGATGAACTTCCTACTACTGGGACTGTGACTGCTTTTCAAAATTAAAGTCCTCACTTGAGTAGACATATACGAAATAATAAATTCAATGAAAAATCTAAATCAATTCTGCACATTCTGCACAGTCCAGCACAGTATATATATATGTATATAAAGTTCTGGCATGAAACTCTAGATGGCACAGTCCAATAGATCTAACTCAGTATGACATAATGACATCATTATCACATGGCACAGCTGATTGGTTCTCTCCTGTATCAGTAGCCAATGAGCTCCCTGCTTAACATCCTTTGTTTGCTGTAGCAGTAGCAGCGCACTTAAGAAATGCCTGAAATCAACATCTAAGATAAGTGAATGCTCTTTTAACCCTTTACCGTGCATTGTTTCCGCACGGTTGACCTTTTTTTGCGATCAAATTACTGTAATTAAAACTTGCCAAACCCCGTTTTTGGCTGTTTGTCCTTATACCCCTCATTGAATAGAGTGTGTTATTGCAATTATATCCACTGGGTGGCACTGCAGCAAAAATATATTGTTGCCGAAAAGCCGCGTCAAAACCGGGAATGTATTGATGTGACACCTCCCTTCAAACACTAGCTGCAAATGATGTTAAAAGTTGAGATTAAAAATAAATAAATAATCGGATTTCATGTTTTAGACCTCCTAACAGTATATTTTGTTAAATGGCAGAAACGTGGTGATAAAATATATCTCTGTTTTTACTTTAGAAAAAGTGCTCAACCGCTCGGTTGAGTTGCCCAGTCAGGGTAAAATGAACTGAACACTAGCTATACTCAGCAACGCGATCATAACTCGGTATAGCAATGAACAAGATCATAGATGAAGTTGTTCCTTTGTTTGAACAAAAACCAATGCTTTGTTACATATCACACCATAATCATTTTAATAATTTGTTCTATTATATTTCTGTTATATTGACTATATGCCTTTTACCTTACGTTTTATCCAGATTGTCACTAATCTATTATTTATTATTTTTATTATTTGTAATGTAATTTAATAATTATTTTATTATGTTTATTGTTTTTATTTTCATTATTTTGTTTTGATGTATTTGTTTATTTATTTTAAATTATTAGATTTCTATTACATTTAATGTTGAATTTTTTTTTTACAGTGGATTGTTGTGTTACACCACACTGAAGAACTTTTCAGGTTATTTTTTTTTTTTCATATGACCCATTCACCAGCCGGTTGACTTGCCCATTTAGGGTAATTCTTGGCATGAACTAAAAAGTATGATGCATTAATGGAATTTTTCATTTGTGCAACTGAAGTTTAAGGTTTTTGTGTATAAAAAAACCTTACAGACTTCAGTTGCACAATATGAAAAATTAAATGCATCATACTTTTTAGTTCATGCCATGAATTACCCTAAATGGGCAAGTCAACCGGCTGGTGAATGGGTCATCTGAAAAAAAAAAAAATAACCTGAAAAGTTGCTCAGTGTGGTGTCAGGAACACAATTTTAACAATAAATACATTTTTGCAAATGTAATTCTTAGTGTGAGTGTTAAAGGGTTAATCCATATCGCTGTGTGTATTGCGTGGTCTGCCTTATAGAATTCAAGAATGAGCAACCATAAACAAGGTAAGCAGTTTGCATTGTATGCAGGAGTGAAATATTGAGAAGAGTCTGGCTGCAGACTTGCACTTGCACTCTCAGTACTTGCACGCTCAGACTTGCACTCTCAGACACTTGCGCTTCCGCGAGTGACGTCACTTGCAATCGACACGAATCGTGTGCGTTGCCAATGGAGACAAGACGCTGTAGGTGCTTAAATGATTAAAACTAATTTAGTACAATAACGAACAGGGTCCTGCAAGTCATCTGTAGGAGAAAAAGACAAGACCCGCAAATCCGTGGCTACCGAACAGCAGAATATGAACGCAATGCACAAAGTTTCTCGTTAAGCGCTTTCCTCCCGCAGAAAACCATAAACACTTAATATGGCTTAATGTGTTAAGATAGTGCTATTAAAATATCAAATTCAATATACAGTTTATTAATATAATTAATATGTATATAGTATTTTCCTCCCATACCGCAAAACATGGGATAATGTAGCATAATGGAGTAAGATGATAAAGTGCAAACTCAATATGCTCCTCATCATTATTAAAATATTCATAACTAATGTACAGGCAGGTGAGCCCAGAATAAACGCAACATGCAAAGTTTCACGTTAGACGTTTTTCCAAATAGAATAAACGGTCTACAGCTCTTTATATCATTGTCTTTGTCCATTAAGCTATATTAAGTGTTTTATTTAAAATGATTTTCTATGGGAGGAAAACATTTAACGTGCAACGTGCATTGCCTCCTTTTAATATCACTTAATGCATTTCATAATGCACGTTCATATCTGTGGGTCTGTATCTTTGTGTCAACAGGACAGGCTAATGAATTGTCTTTATCATCTTAGTCAAAGACTACAGAATACCCTTAAGTCCCTTATTATTATTATTATTATTATTATTATTATTATTATATTAAATTTAGTCCATTATGCCACATTAAGCATTTTGCTGTATGGGAGGACAGGTGAAAGTTTGCGTATTGTGTTCATGGCCGTCTGCTTGCCTTGTAGTACATTTAATAATAACTATACATCGAATTTTATCTTTTAATTGTATCTTAATACATTAAGCCATATTAAGTGTTTATGGTTTTCTGCGGGAGGAAAGCGCTTAATGAGAAACTTTGCGCATTGTGTTCATATTCTGCTGTTCTGTAGCAACGGATTTGTGGGTCTTGTCTTTTTCTCCTACAGATGACTTGCAGGACCCTGTTCGTTACTGTACTAAATTAGTTTTAATCATTTAAGCACCACAGCGTCTTGTCTCCATTGGCAACGCACACGATTCGTGTCGATTGCAAGTGACGTCACAGTTAGCGGAGAGTGCAAGCGGCGATTGCAAGTGACATTGTAATCTAGTTTCTTTATTCTTGTCTTCACCACCTGGCTACTGTTGTAAAATGTTGAGAGATTCAAACAAAACATAATCAATAAATAGAACAAAATAAAAAATAAAACAGACTGCAAGTGACGTCACTCGCGGAAGCGCAAGTGTCTGAGAGTGCAAGTCTGAGCGTGCAAGTACTGAGAGTGCAAGTGCAAGTCTGCAGCCAGACCCTATTGGAAATATTAAGCATATTACGCATCTGTTTATACAGCTGGAGCAAACGCAGTCTAGAGCATGTAATCGCTCTAAGGACACGCCGATAGTAACAGACATGTAAACAGTGTAGAATATTAAAGATTGAATCAGACAAATTTAAGATGCGATCAGAACATTGAAACATGAGGAGCTGGAATTCAGAGAGGCCCCAAGAAAACAGGACAATGTCATAAATTAGATTCTGGCACCACTAGTCTGAAGCAAGCGAACTAACCAACTCTTTCACAAAACAGCTCACAGCATTAAAACAAAGGAACAATTGCTTGATAATTCCAATTCAGGAAAAAGACTGTCAAATTTGGGGCAAGTAATCAAGACTGATGGTCAAAGAGATCCATCACATGCGTTCCACGCTGGAAATCACGAGCGTCTTTAGACTTTTCTCCCACACATAGAAGACAGAAATTCCTTTGTCCACAGAACATGTCTCCATGTCCTACACAGAACTACACAGATACTTTCTTTTTCATATGCACCTAAAATCATCCTGAAAGGACATTTATATGCATAACCCCATATTATTTATGTAACCCACACATTAGACTATCATGTTTTAACCACATATTATGTATGTCTTTTTGATAACTATTGAACGACTTTAAGGGTTATTCATGTTTGGTATGTATGAGTTTGACAATTCTAGCTTGAAACGTTTCTTCCAATTGATTCTTTGTCAAATATATCATATTCTGGTTATAGAAATCACATCCAAAAGTATACTTTGCAAGAGTGTGTAAAATTCAGGACAATGTGACTGACCACGACATGTTGATTTATTGGTTGGGTGGAGAAACATAAGCAACACCCCAAGCAAGGACAGTATTAAAAACTCAGAACACCATCAAACGTTCTCTTAGTCCTCTCTAAAAACTCTCTCTCTTTTGCCACCGCGTTTTGATGCTGCTCTTTGAGCGTGCTCTGGCCCACGTGCCAGCTGCAACCACGATGAGAAGAAAAAACACCTTGTCTCGTTACATCCTTTTATCCTTTTTCTTTAATTAATTTTTGTTTTCCGTCGCGAGTTTCGTGTTCTCAGTTTAAGTTTTGCCGCCACGCCTCTTCTCCGAGTTCAACTCGAGTCTGTGACCGCCTTAAAACTTATACCAGCCACAACTCTGCATCTTCAGCCAGGAGCCAACGCCCAACCATTGGCTTCCCAAGACATCACTTCAACGACTACTGAACATCCAACCAATCAGCAACCTGGGAAACCCCCTTTCCTGCAATGACAATGACGAAAGGGAATCCCTTTAAGCAACACAAGCAAGTAACCTCCAGACTTTTGCTGAGTCGGTGCATTTAATATAAATTTTAGCCTCATTGAAAACTCAATGCGAGGGTTAAATAAGTGATTGATGGTTGTTCAGGTCTATGCAATTGCACATATTGCTGTAAACTTGGGATTTCACATTTTCATTCTCTTAAACTCATCCTTTGCCTCACTTTCTCTCTTTCTGCAATGTGTGAATGTGTGAATGCTTGTGTTCATGTGTTAGATTAGTTTATGTCTTAGGTTTATATAAATAAAATCTTATTTATATTGAAAAGAGAAGTATCTTGTGTTTTGTGCTCACAAGTTAATGTCTTAATCTGCTGATTTCGTTACTGTGCTGTTAAATAGTGCTTTCACTATATTTTGGATTTTAATATCCAGTGCAGAGTTTGTTACGGATCCGTTTCAGTGAATCGCCGTAAAACATTGATTCTGTTCAAATTCCCTATAATATCATAAATGATTCCCTTTGAGCTAAATTAAACTATTTCCTTTAAATTACATATTAAATATTACGTTTTTACGTTACAACAGGTTAAATGAAATAAGCACGCAGTATCAAAAGCACACACTTTTATCGATCCTAATGGCTCTATATAATTAGAGAATATTGTCATATTAATGACAGCTATCAAATGACTAATTGATGATATTTGCTCAGGTGGGTGCTGGGGGATTATCTATCAGATTGCAATGCATATTCTTGTTACCACTTTGTGAACATTACACATAGTGTGCGTCTGATTAGAGTTAAGCTGGTCAGCGTGGTAGCCCAGGCTCACAATGACTACGTTTACATGGACATCAATACTCCAATTTTAATACGATTAAGACAATACTCTGATTAAGAGTCTAGCCATGTAAACAGAGATTTTTGATTACCTTAATCCGGCTAAAGTCATAATCGAAGTAAACACAAATCGAATTAAGACATGTGGAGTATTCCTATTTTAATCGCATTACTGAAGTGCAGTACAGACATGGTACACACCTTAATCAAACTATTACCGTCGTGTAGGACTTTTCGCCGCATTTTGCGACAGGACACACACACAGGCAGTGATCAACCGTTTGACGGCAAATAAAAGAGCTTCAACGCCGCCATCGTCTGTATGCACGTACAAATAATTAACTGCACTTGAAGCTTTCGTAAGATTAAAAATGAAACACCCAAAACGGTATATGGCATCACCACGAAGACGAACTATATGTTTATACGTGAAATTCTGGGTTGGATGTCAGATGGCATCGCGTGGTGACGTAATGACGCATGTCATTAATCGATCTATGTACTATAACATGTAAAACGGGAACATGAATGGATTATTCTAAAAGCAACTCATGTAAACACCTTAATCATAATATTGTCTTATTCAGAATAAGGTAAATAATTAGATTACTGATGTCCATGTAAACATAGTCATAGTCATAGGTCCACTAGTGTTAATTCCGGTCTGCTTGGTAGCCTAGGCACACATAGATAGTAATACATGTGGTTCACATGGCTCTTCGGAGCAGCAGCAGTACATCTGTCTTTGGCGATAGATCTGCTTTGTGGGGGGTGTCTTGTTCTATTCTCGTCTGTTAATCTTCATGTGTGTGGGCACATATATGTGCACTGATGCAGCAGTTATATCCTTATACTCAGTAGCATGCACATATTGGCTTGTATTGTTCATTTCTGTGTCTCCTGCTTTGTGGGTGGTTATTCATATATGTTATATGTGCAGGAGCAATATTCCTTACATGCTCACAGTAGCATGTTGTGGATGTATTGGCAGTAGCAAGTCTCAGTACTTGTATAGTTATTTGTAATATAGTTTATTTCGCGCTTTGATAAGAATTGATACAAGCTATAGCGCGCACTGGTTTCCGCTCTTGTTTGACTCGCGCCTGCCGCTGAAGTGAAGCTGGAGCACGCGTCTGAAACATCTCCGGATTGATGTGATAGTAAAGACGTTCTGCGAATGAATAAATGCACTTCTTGTCAAGAAAAAACAGACAGAAACAGCAGTTATGAGTGGGGTGGCCAGCCCTAGGCTCTGCCCCTGCGTTAACGGCGTTAAATAATTTTAACGCTTTAAACTGAACAAATTTATCACCTGTGTTAACGCGCTCATTTTGACAGCACTAATATATTATACTGTATATACCTTACAATATTCCTTACATGCTCACAGCAGCATGTTGTGGATATATTGGCAGTAGCAAGTCTTGGTACTTGATCTGCTGCAGCAGCAGCAGTAGCAGTGTAGCAGATCTATTCCGCCAAGACCAAATACAATAACATTGTCATGTACATTACCATGCAAATCACTCCGAGAGTTGTCATGACAGAAATATATATATACACTGCTCAAAAAAATTAAAGGAACACTTTTTAATTAGAGTATAGCATCAAGTCAATTAATCTCCTGGGATATTGATCTGGTCAGTTAAGTAGCAGAGGGGGTTGTTAATCAGTTTCAGCTGTTTTGGTGTTAATGAAATTAACAACAGGTACACTAGATGGGCAAAAATGAGACGATCCCCAAAACAGGAATGGTTTTACAGGTGGAGGCCACTGACATTTTTTTTTCCCTACTCATCTTTTCTGACAGTTTTTCTCTAGATGTGTTTTCAAAGTGTTACTTTAATTTTTTTGAGCAGTGTGTATATTAGGGGTGGCACGGTACATGTATTCGTATCGAACCGTCACGGTACAGGCATCTCGGTTCGGTGCACGAGACCTTACGACGAATACAGGCAATTCACCCCCAATCCAGAAGGGGGCGCCCGCAGCAATGCAACGCTGTTTGATAACCGCCAGCAGAAGAACAGCGAATGCCAACGGTGACACAGAGGCGGCACGCTGATGTTTGGCTCACTGTATTTTATTTTGATAAAGTACCAACTGGCTGTCAAGTTAGTAATGCTGGAACTGATGTGTTTTGTGTGTGTGTGTGTGTGTGTGTGTGTGTGTGCATGTGTGTGTGTGCGTGTGCTCCGGCGCGATCACTTCAACTGTTTCCTTATACCAGCAGAATCAACTTTAAACACTTATTGTCTTATTAATAATCACTGTATAGAGGTCTGCTTTTATTTGTGTACACTCACAATGAAAACAAAACAGATTTTATATTTATAACATGTAATAATATGTAGTATTTTCACATCTCGATGGATTTTTTTTTTATTTGCACTACTGTCTGTTCAAAATAAATGAAAAGAAACCGAGCATAGTAGATTTCTTTTTTTTTTCCCTGTTGTACCGAATTCGTATCGAAACCGTGACCCCCGAACCGAGGTACGTACCGAACCGTGACATCTGTGTACCGTGCCACCCCTAGTGTATATATATATATATATATATATATATATATATCTGTCTGGACCACTATCGTCAAAGGTGACTGACAATAAGGATACAGTTTGGATTGGTGGTATGGATCTTTTCTAGGCAAGAACTCCATGTGCATCCATGCAGTCTAGCATGGATAAGAGCAGGGAGAGCAGCAATAACCCCCCAGTTTGAACAGAACAGAACCAACATAAATGTATTGCAGATATCATTAAGGTTCAATAATTTAATGTAAAATTTTAGAAATTGGTCTGATTCAAGGAGAATCAGAAGGCTGAATCCTGACTGACAAGAGGAGGAGTCAGGGATGGAGGAGGGTAATTGCTATTGAGAAATGCAAAAGCTGGTGATAATACTGAAGGACCTTATATATGAGTGCTTGTGATAGGTGTTGTCACGAATCCGGTTTGTGATCTTCCGCCCACTCACCATCAGAGGTCGCTCTTCCATCATATTGACTCTCACACCACACAGACAGTTACATATCACCCACGGACTGCATTTCCCATCATTCATTGCACTAAGTACACACAGCTGTCTCAATCACACGCTTACACCTGAGAACTATCACACAATCACACACCCTACTTAAACCATGGACTTCCTCTTCCTCTCTGCCGAGTATTGTTCTGCGTTTAGCACTCTCTAGGTGTTAGCTGCTTTACCGAGCCATTCTGTGTTTGTTTAGTTCCAGTATTGTCTAGCGTTTATCGCTCTCCTAGTGGTAGCTACATTACGGAGCCCTTCTGTGTTTTCTAAGTCTGTTTAGTTTATTTTGTTTATAGTCTCGTTTCCTGATTCCTGCCCGTCTATCTTGGATTAACCCTTGTCTTTCCGTTCGGACTCTGTTTATACCTTGTTTGGATTATTGCTCTTGTTATTGGACTACCCCTCTTCTCAAGCCCTCTGGATATTGTTCGCCGATCTACGACCCACGCTTGCCCTAGGCTTACTCTTTGTCTTACCTGTGTTATACCTGTTTGCTGATGTTTTGACCCTGCCTGTGTTTTTGAACCACGTCTGTTAAATAAAAGCTTTGCACATGGATCCGCACGTCTCACGTCTCGTTTGCCCCATTACAGGTGTCACATCCCTATAGGTAGTCAAAACTGATGAAGATGTATTCTTAATTAGCTGGTGCTTTTAAAATTTTCACATGTTTGCTTAAAGGGGTCATTGGATGCAAAATTCACTTTTCAAGTTGTTTGAACATAAATGTGTGTTGGAAGTGTGTGTACACATCCATTCTATTATGACAAAAATCCACCCAGTGTTGTCATAATTTTTTTTTAAATCCCTATTTTAAAATCCCCTTTCTCAAATTAGGTTGTTCTGAGAGCCCTGTCAGAATGGCGTAGTTCTGTACAGGCCGGTCTCCGCGATAGTTGATTGACAAGGCCGTCTTACCTTAGACCCGCCCTGAGTGAGCTGTAAACAGTCCGACCGCCATTGTGTCAACTCCGGTACAGGGGAAAACAAGAATGTCTCCGATTAAGCGATTGAGGTGTTTTGTTGTTGGATGTAATAATGAATATAGCAGTCGTCATTTACTCCCTACATCTGAGCTGCTGAAGATGCAGAGGATTAACGTTACTTTTGCTTTGAAGTGAATGCGCCGATCCCCAATCTGCCTAAATGTGTTGTAAAGGATTAGCTCCTTGGTTTAAGCCCGCACCAGGACGCGGGCGCACTTTTATTTCAGATAAAGTAAAACTTTAAGTAGAATTTTAGCTTTAGGGAATTTAAATCTTAAAAAAAACCCCGCAGTTAGGACACTCAAACGTTGATTTGATATGAACAACATTACGAGCACTTGATATTAATCAATCCTTTGTTTAACTCATCTCTTCAGTTATTGTTTGTGTCCAAGTTAAAAAAACAGCACGATAGCAGACAATCCCAAACAGAATTATTAACGATTGTTTATTTGAATTCGTCCCGCGAGTCGTTATATCAGTATCTGAGCAATTCTGCTTATTGTCTTGGCCGCAACAATAATAGAATTAATTGGGTTAAAATTTTGAGCATAGGAGCAGGAGAGCATAACAGTCTCTAGGCAAATAAATCACTTATACGTTTGAGGTGAAAATCACATAGCACAAGACACCATTCTTTATCAATGGAACGAGAGTTTATGATGCTATT
This sequence comes from Schizothorax lantsangensis, assembly GCA_027422415.1. Taxonomy (NCBI): domain Eukaryota; kingdom Metazoa; phylum Chordata; class Actinopteri; order Cypriniformes; family Cyprinidae; genus Schizothorax; species Schizothorax lantsangensis. The sequence continues at coordinate 20,002,238 of CM049846.1, forward strand.
CTACAATACTACTAAGCTAAATAAAACAAAACAAAATACATACACACATACACGTTTTAGGCAATGAATTGTTGCAATTCGGAGACCGTTAAAATATAGCACTGTTTGCTGTTTCCACACGATTTTACCAGTGCAGATCGTCGAGCAGAGGACCCTATTATCTTTACTTTTAGAGATAAATACAACCACAAATTCAGCCAATTTATAGAGCTAGTTGTTCGTTACTTTAAGCTGAGATGACCGCTGATCTGTTGTTTTCTCCCGTTTCGTTTCCTTTCCTGGTTTGAGGGAATCCCACGGCTGATTGGCTGTCGTCGTCTGACGCGTTTCAAGGAATGCCATGCGGTGGTTGGTTGGCTTCTTTGTGATGTGATGAAGCTTGAAGTTCTTCAGAGTCCTTGCGGCTTCAGTTCTAACTGTTTCATCAGAAGTTGGACTAAGTATTGGTAGTTGTTCAATGGTCGGCCAGATGTTAACGGCTGTGGGCTCTTTTGGAGCACCCACTGAGACGAAAGCCAAAGTGTGTCAAACAGCGCGTGAGCAAGCAAGCCCTGTGAGCTGGGGGTCCGTTTTAGACGGCAGATTTCGGTCCCTCCCACTCGATGCTCTTCCAATGAAATGGTTCCTGTAGGGTGGAGCCCCGCCCTGCAAGGCTTCTTTTTGTGCATAAATTATCCGCCTATTTATTTTGTCACATGAAGAAAATATCCTGGCAGACTTCTATACGTGTTATAATCATACATTATGATGCTAAAGGTTAATTTTCATTCACACCAACTTATTGCTTATGAAACCAGCTATTATTCAACATCAAACAACAGGTATTTGGCATACACAAAGTGCCTATACTATTTTTGTATCTACTACACGGGTTAAGGCATAGATTAAACTATGCTAAATTCTGAATAATCGCACCACGCATATGAATTAAACACAGGGAAAAGTTATGTCACAGATTAAGAAAATACCATTGGTTACAATAACACAGCAAGCTTAATTTTGTTTCATAAAATACAACCTGAATATATATTTATTGTCTGTATCTATATTGTATATATATATTGCTTCTAATAGCAGCAGTTTTGAGTTCTTTTAACAAAGTCAATAAGAGTTCGGGTGTTCTTTGGCCAAGAAGGGAACAAGGGCGCATTCCTTCGGAGGGAGAACGAAGATGAGAAGTCCTGAGGTCATGAGAATATCATGTTGTGTAGATCTGTTGAGCTTCTGCGTCAACGTATATCTGTCTCGTTTGTTGATTAAATCATAAATTTAGGCATTAACGATCAGGGGATCCAGGGAGTGTCTCTCGCTGGAACATTTCACAGAATAAGCAGTTGTTTGTTTTTTAGATTGTTATTTATGCCGAAGTTGGATGCCAGATTGAGATGGTCCTTCTCTTAAATACATCCCAGATGTTCTTCTCAAATTACTCCTTGTCTTAGGTGTCTCGTGGGACTTTAAGGAGGGCAGAACAAGGACGTTGGTTATTTATTATTTTTTACGACCAGGATAATAAAAGGGAGGGTACTCCTCAGGAATGTGCTCGCAATTATGTGTGTGTGTTTTCTCGCTCCCCCAGGCATTACACATCCCCCTTTGCTCGGTGAGGTTCCCATTGCGAACGTCGGCGGGCACTGGAACAAGAAGCAGGGAGAACAGGCACACACAAGACACAAACAACATCTCCATCACTGACTGAATTCTGGTGCAGGGTAATTTGGGAAGGAACAGGTTAGAAACTTGAGAAGACGTAGGGGTACATTCTTTAGGACTATTGGTAATTGGGTCATTTTGATTGGTTTGATTGTCAAGGGTTCGACGAGGCAGTATAGGCGTGATCTCAAGCAGGTTGGTTGCGTTCTCAGGTTCGGGTTCTTGGTCGGTTTTATCACGTCGGAAAATGCGCGGGATGCCTGACGTGCATTTGTTGAAAGACTCTTGAACGGCGTTCACTTGCTTGTGTAGGAGGAAGGCCAGTGTCAATGTCACAACATACCCTACAATAGTAGAGATGCAAAGCGCTGTGTCAGCGGCAGACCAAGACCAAATAATAGGCGCGCCAGCGGGCGGAAGGCGAGCGATAGTTTCTAAAGTTGTATCAACAGGAGTCAAATCAATAAGTTGCGTTCCTTCCTTCCTTGATCCTTTCTTCCAATTCTGGATCGAGGACGAAGGAGTGCTGTTTGAAGAAGGAAGAGATTTCAATTTCAGCCTGATACTCGTCGTCGGTAAGGTGATACAATGCTAACTCGTCAATATGGAGGAACAAGCCCTTAGGGATAGTGATCCATAAAGTTTGGTTGGGCAGGATAATGCATGTGGCTGTGTCGTGTTGATCGTATGTGAGGGGTAACTGTTCATGCTGGGGTGTTGACCAGCCAACGGTTTCCGATGATTTCGGCTTGCGTTACCTCAACTTGAGAACGTGGTGTCGCTTCGGCGGTGCAGCTAGTGTCGGGTCTAATGGATTCTAGGCCGCAGATGCCCTCAGTATTATCGCGGATGAAGGGTTTACTCGGGCAAAGGAAGTGAATGTCCTTAGTGAGCGTACACATCCTTAGGTTTGGGGCCAAGTACAACTGCTCGTTGTTATGATACGCAATGACTTCAAGAGTGTGGATTTTGACATAGGTGTTCCCTTGCCAAGAATCCCACATTCACAACATCTTTGAGCCGGTAAATGTTATTAGAGTCGATAATGGGCAAACTGAGTAGAAAGGCCAAGTAGCCTGCTTCCGGGTCTACGTACAAGGGAATAGCGCTACCCAGCGAAAAGGTGAGATGGGTTTGGATGGGACTAACAGGGCCCGCGGTGGCCAAAATTAGGATGTTTTGGACAAGGTTAAGAGGTATCAAGTAGTGTGGAATCCTACCCATGACTAAGTTATCAATCGAGGAACTTACTTCACGTATCATGTCGGTCATGATTTGGCGGGTCGCCTCGATAGGTTGACAACGGTTCTCATAACGAGTTACAACGACTTTACTGAAGGGAGTTAATCTTAATTTTCGGGACCTGGATTTAAAGAATTGGTAAAGGGGGGTTCCCTGATGAGGGGACTAGAGGGAAAAGGAAATTATAGTGAGAGAGAAAAGAAGAAAAACACAAAGAGGGACACAAGGAAAACACAAAAAAGACACAAGGACACCGAATGAGGTGAGGCAGCAAATGAGTGTCACATGTGTGGAGTAACTCCTCTCTACTGGAGGTTGGCTCTAGCAGTGCAGCTGAGGAGAGAGTGTAAGTGTTGTGTTTAAACACGGTCGCTATATGTTTTCCTAAACAACAGAAATTATGTTAGTGTGGTGTAGAGCGTATGATTGTCGGTCTGTGTCAGTGGGTTTGATCTTCCCCCTTTCCCGGTCAGCTGGAGCTCTGGTGCCTCTTTATCTGGTTTCGATGGACCCATCGAAGGACTGGCTCGCTGCGCCCTTGTCTGATTTTGACTCTGTAGGCGACAGGTGAGAGCTTGTCTACAATCTCGTGGGGTCCTGTCCAGTGAGGTAGGAACTTCTTTGACAGGCGATGGGGAGTGTTCTGCCTTGGTTGGGTGAAGCTGTAGTACCACACTTTGTCTCCGACATTGAACTCATGGTGAGAGGCCTTTTGGTCGTAGTAGGCTTTACGACTTTCCGCGCTTCGTTTTAGTTGTTGTTGCGCAAAGGCGAAAGTCGTTCTCAGGTGCTGATGCAACTCTTCCAGGTACTGGTGAGTGGTATAGGCGGTAAAGAGGTTCAGGTCACCAGGTTGGTACAGCAGGTGTAGCGGTAGCATCATGTTTCTCCCTGTCATCAATGTGAACGGGGGTACGCCGGTAGACTGGTGAGGGGTGGCTCGAGCAGCCATCAGTACCAGCGGTAGTTTAATATCCCAATCTTTTCGATTGGCGGACACATACTTCTTCAACATGCTGACCCCTGTTTTATTGGCCCGTTCAACTTGACCTGGGGAAATTGGGTGATGGCTTATATAGAGCTTGGCCTGTATACCCAGGAGTTTCCACACTCCTGCATGATGTCGGCGGTGAAGTGGGTTCCCGCGGTCAGAGTTGACCCTTAAAGGCAGTCCAAATCTTGAAAAGATGTGGTTCATTAACAGGCAGGCTGTCATTTCTGCTGTATCATTGGGAGCTGGGAGGCACTCTATCCACTTTGTGAATTCGCAGACCACGGTGAGGAAGTATTTGTTACCTCGCGTTGACCGTGGCAGGGGTCCTACCCAGTCTATTTGGAGGTCCGACCATGGGAAAGTCATTCCTTTCCTTTGCAGTGGGGCTCAGTGGTTTGGGTTTGCCGGTTGACACTGGCAACACACCAGGCATCCTTTTACGTATTCCGCCACGTCTTGCTGCATGCCAGGCCAGTATGCTACTTGCTTGAGTGTTTCATAGGTGGCCTTGGCGCTGTGGTGTCCTGTGCATGGTGCATTGTGTGCATGTGTAAGCATCATCCCCCTTTGGCCGTGAGGTACTACGAGCTTTGGCGCAGTGAGTGGCTCAGGGACATATGTGAGAACACCGTCTCGTAGATGCAGCATGTGCTTGATTGAGTGGAGCTTGCGGAGCTCTGAGGAAGTGGCTAGGTCGGATGTAGTTATAGGATGAGTTAAGGGGTCGGAAATGTGACCTGCCATAGTTCGCAGTGTTTGATCCGCAGTTTGTAGTGTGAAGAGATCGTTAGCAGTGAACTGAGGTGAAATGGCAATGTGGGAGGAGGTGGGGGTTTGTACGCCAGTGGCGTATTGACAGCGGGTTATGGCCGCTACTGAAGGGTTTGGTGGGAGGGCTTGAAATGTCCAGGAATCTCCGTGTAATGCACCTGCTTTGGTGAGGGCATCGGTTTGGTCATTGAAGTCTTTGTCCTGTCCTGGTTGACGTGAATGACCTCGAACCTTTTTCCAATAGACGATAATGTCGTTTTCAGTGACAATGGCATCGCCTGCTTGGAAGAGTTCCTGGTGCTTGACAGGCTTGTTGTTAGCTGTCTTGAATCCATTCTGTTTCCATCCAGCTAAATGGCATGTGAAGCTTAGACGGGCGTAGTTCGAATTGGTGCAGATGAGGAGTTCTTTGATGTTGTGGGATGCAGCCATTTGTAGCGTGATGAGGATGGCTGCTATTTCGGCATATTGCCATGAGCGAGGGCCTAAGTTGAATTGTTGGGGTGGACAAGGGTCGTTGTTGAGCCAGACCACTCCCGCTCCAGCTTGTAAGTTGCCCTTGTGGTTGCAAGAGCAGCCATCGACATATGCTGTGGGTATTCCTTCACACACATTCTCCTCGAAGTACCTGTGATTCGTCAGTTGTGGTAGTGGCAGTTGTTTAGGTTCCGCTGGGGTGTACAGCGTGTCCGTTGAACAGTTTTGGCAGGCCGCTAGCCCCGTTTCCAAGTGAGGATTTGTAGTTTTGGGCATATCTTGCCTCAACATCCCATCCTTGGAGTGTCATTAGCTAGGTAGCTATGCGTGCGTTGGTCACCACACCATCTCTGATGTGTTGACTGTTTAGGAAGGTGACTGGCTGATGACAAGTCTCGATGATGACTTTCTGTGCACCGATGTAATTAGAGAAACGCTGGATAGCCCACACAGTGCAAAGCAAAACCTTTTTGCAGTTTGAGTACTTGCATTCTGGGGGAAGCAGCGTTTTGCTGGCATAAGCGACCACTCGCTTGTCTTTGTCATGGAGCTGGTATAGGCCTGCGCTGAGGCAATGATTGGAGAATCCAGCGTCCAGATAGAATTATTTTCCTGGGTCTGGGTAGGCAAGGCACGGAGCAGAGCACAGGCGCTGTTTGAGCTGGCCTATTGCTGTGTCCTGTGTTTCCGTCCAAACGAAGGTTTCATCCTTTTTCAGGAGGGAAGTTAGTGGTCGTGCAATGTCAGCATAGTTTTCGATGAACTGTTGTGAATAATTGCACACTCCCAGAAAGCTTCGCAGCTCAGAGATGTTAGTCGGCGTCTTTATGCTTTGGATTGCTTGGGTGCGGTTAGACTGTGGCTCGATGCCGTTTCTTCCGACAAGCAATCCGACATAGTTCACCTTGGTTTTGCACCACTGTCCTTTGTGAAGGGCGATCTTGGCTCCTGCCGTTGTTAGCTGGTTTAGGACGTGATCGATTTCCTTGAGGTGGTCTTCCACACTTGAGCTTTTCATCAAAACATCATCTACATAGACATGGTTGCCTCTGGCTCTTGCGTCAGGGCATACTTTGTTAAGGAAAATGTTGAATTCTGCTGGTGAGTTGGCATAGCCGAAGGGACACCGTGTGAAGGTGTATTGTCGATTGCCGAAGGTGAATGCCAGCTTGTGTTGGTCATCGGGATGGACAGGGATTGTCCAGAACCCGGAGGCGACATCTAGTGTGGAAAGGATCGTCGAGCCTTTGATCTTTGGAATTTCTTGATCCAACTGGGTCATAGGCCATCGTGACAATGGTACTTGCTGATTCAACTTGCGATAGTCGATGGTGGGTCGCCATTTGCTGTTGGGTTTTAGGACTGGCCATATCGGGGCAGAGTATGTGCTGTTACAGGGCCGGATGACCCCCTTTTCCAGCATGGAGTCAACAATCTCTTGCACTGGCTCATATGACGCTATTGGAATCTTGTACTGTCGCACAAATGTGGGTGGCGCATTTGGGTTTGTCGGGATGCACACATTGTGGATGTTGGTCAATCCACAATCCAGGGAATCCTTTGCGAAGGAGTTCTTGTACTTGTGCAGAACCTCTTTGAGTCCTTGGCGATCCACTTCGTTGTGGAGGGCATCCGCCTCACTCAGGATCTGTTGAACTTGTGCGTTGAACCCGGTGTAGGGTTCTTCTGCAGTTAAATCATTTGAGGGGCTTTGGACCCCGATGGTCACCTGTGTAGGTGATTCTGTCACAGGCTGTGTTGAGACAGCGTAGACAGCGAGATGAGTGTCATCTGTTAGTTCTGAACAGCAGACGCTTTCTCTGGACACCGGCAGAATGGACGTGATGGCAATGATTTCATGGGGTTTGGTGAAACCAAACGGTGTCGTCGTATTCATCTGACATTAGCTGTGCTGGTATAGGGCCTATGACAGGTACCATTAGTTCAAAGTCGTGGAACGCCTGGCTGATGAGCTATCCCAGGTGTTTGGCTTTGGGAACGTGGATGACTTGGGCCGTACAGTTGTTGAACAACACATGCACAGCACAAGGTGTGGCTTCCAGAGTCAGTCCGAGTTTTAGGCAGGTCCTGGAAGGTTGTAAGAAGCTTAGTTTACTGTTGAGAGCTTGGCCAGGTCGCATGTTGAGGCGGACGCTGACACTCTTGCTGTAGGCATGTATTGTGGCTTCTTGCTCCGTGATCATAGCGCATGCGTCTGGCATGGTTTGACCAGATTGGAGGTTCTTGAGGTTGACTGAAGTTGTCAGTTGTTGTGACAGGGGAGCCCATATGATGTCGTTTACGGTATCAATGCAAGCATTGAGCCGGACCAGGATATCCGCTCCAATGTAGATGTCATGTGGCAGGTCTGGGACAACGAGGAAGTAGTGACTCAGATTTCTGTTGTTCCATCGTATGTCCAGAGCGCGGATGATCTTGGAGGTGGCGATGGTTGTCGACCAGGGACTGAGAGGGAAGCGGCTGTGCTTAGTGACATGTGGTAGACACTGATGTCTTTGTTTCAATGTTTTGAATAGCTTCAGGCTGATGGCTGAGTTATCTGCCCACAGGGCTAGTGACATGTTGGACACTGATGTGCCTTGGACATCTATTGCAGTCATGATTCGAAGGGGGCCTGCGTTTGATTCAGGCTCCTGCAGTGAGCAGAGGAGAGGGTCCTTGTCCTTGATGTTTGTGTTTGGTCCAGATCCTGGCTTTGCTATTGCATCATCGATCAGTGACTTAGGGGCAGTGTCTGTGACTTAAAACTGCGACTCGTTGGAGTCTAACGACTGGCAGGGCAGAGGTTCGCGGACTTGTGTCCACATCTTTAGGTGCTTGAAGTCTATTAGAGGTTCGAAGCGATTAAGCAGATCTTTCCCAATGAGGAGTGGATATGTTTTAAGTGGTGAAACGTATACGGGATGGACAAGGTCCATCGATCCCACCGTTAGGTGAATTGGGGCCACATGTTTTAGTTGTAGGCCCGTGTGGGAGTATGCTTGAAGGTTTAGTTCACACCTTTGGAGTTTGAGGGTTCTGTTAGTCCTCTTTGTTCTTTCTTGGACTTCCTCTAGGAGTTCGGTAGACATTAGAGTAATGTCGGCTCCTGTATCGAGAAGGGCTTCGACTCTGATGTGTCGTTCGATGATGATGGAGAGGTAGAACTTTCTGGCTATAACTTTCTCAATGAGATCACCTAGAAGTTGAGGGACTGGAGTTTGGGAGGAAACAGTTAGGATATCAGGGCTGATGTGGTGTTCATCAGAGGAGTGGCAGACGACCAAGACAGCACTTTCAGGAACTTGAGGGGTTTCGTCAGCAGGTGTTTGTTGGACGCTGCCGTAATTCGGAGCATTAGGTGTTGAGTTAGTGTCTAACTCTGTTGCTGGGTTTTCAGGTGGGGTTTCGTGTCCATCTGAAGTTAGTGTGATTACGGTTCTCTGAGAGTGAGGTGAATGAGTGCTGTTCTCCGTGGCTGGTTGGGTAAACTGGTCGCTGCCATCTCGTCCAGCCGCTAGTCAGGCTGAATCTGGTTTCTCTTTCTTTTCCCATTTCCGATCTTCCTCTTTCCATTGGAAGAATTCTTTCATCATCATTTTCATCAGCTCTTGTGAGTCGAAACACGGTGGTGTCTTTTGTTCCTCCATGGGTTCAGTTTGAGTTCGGTCAGCTTGGAATCTTTGCGAATTCTTTCGGCGATTCCTTGGGCTGGTTGCTCCAGGGTGAGTTTGTCATTTTCCCTTGGAGTTTCCATTGGATTCCCATGAGTTTTTCCCTCTTGAGTTTCCAAATGAGCTTGGTTGGTTCCACGATCTCTCCCAATGACTTTCGTGAGGCCTTGACTGGTCCCATGTCTTTTCCTAGTGCCGTCCAGGTGATCGTTGACGTCCACGCGGTCCATCCCAGCATTCGTACCTCTGTTTAGATCGGGTACCAGCGTGGGAGTCTCGTTCTTTGTTGGACGAGGGTGCATTCGACTCTCTGGGTGGCGGCTTGGCATTGTCTTGGCGTTGGGCGCCCTCTAGATCCAGCCCTTGACTTTGAGTGTTGAAGTCAAGAACGGCTGGGGTTTTGGCACTTTTTTCTGAGGCCATCTTTTGTTTGCCGTAGGCTTTCTGCGCCAAGTCTCGCAACTGCTGAGCATTCATTGTCCGTTGACATGCGAGAACGCCAAGATGGTGGCTTACGCCGGGAAGAAGGTTTCGTAGGAAGAGGGTTTTAAAGTTCAGTTCATCCTCCATGTCAGGTTCGTTGCGAGTTCCAAAGTATGCCTGTCTGAGTCGGCTGTAGTAGGCTTGAGGAGGTTCGAGACGTCCTTGACTCATCCAGGTGAGCTTCAGGGGCTTTGATTCTGCCGTTTTTATCTCTGAAGTCTCTGTAGCTTTTTGGACCGATCATCGTAGTCTGCCTTGACTTGTTCCATTTCTTGGCTAGTAGCTGCTAGGGTTTCTTTTAGCCTGTTGATCTCCTCCTCAGCGCCATGTTCCGCCTCATCCGACCCTTCCCGTCATTCCTGAGCTTCAAGTTCCAGCTGCTCTATGCGTCGTTGTGCGCGTGTCAGCTCCTGCTGGCGTTGTGCAGCGTGCTTGTCGCTCAACTTGATGGTGGCGATGAGTGTGTGGCTTAAGGAGCCGGTGATCTTGGCTAATTCTTTGTGATTGTAGCTTTCACTTGGGTCTTGTGCCATGAGGCTTGTTATGTTGTCATCCAGCTGGTCTTGTGTCTGATGTTTTAGTGTTTCCGCAGCCTTAGGGAGGAGACTGTCTGTTGCAATGCTCAGCCATGTTTCCAAATCCTCTCAGTGACCGACATGTTCTGTTGTGTGAGACATGTTTGGACTTGTTGAGTAAGATCTCGAACCGCGACTGACACAGACCTTGAAGAGAAAAACAAATAAACAAACAAGGGGTGTAGATATGCAATGTAGAGTGTGTACTAGTGCTGACTGTGTAAAACAGGTGGGTGTGGTTCTCTGTGACTGTGATCCTCTGGGGCGTGCTTCTAATTTGTGGCCTCTGTGGGGGGGGGAATTGAGCGCGCACACACACACACACACACAGGTAGCACAGCTAGAGAACAGGTAAAGAGAAGAAGGTTGCTTCTAATCAGAGGATTTGTAAATGGAAAAGTTATTTTTTTTTTTGTAAGTCTGTGATTGCGATTAGTTTTCTCCGGGGCGAAGGAAAGCAATAACAATGACAGCACTGGTCCCGTTAATGACAAAATTGACACCGGAAGCTAATTATAGAGTTTGCGTGCTTGAAGTTTTCCGGCGCCTACCTTCTGTTGACCTGTTTTAGCCTGGCGGGGTTGGATTTCACAAAAGAGGAAGGTAAATGGAAAACAATTTTGACATGTCGTTCTCAAGTTCCACAAATGCCTGTTTCACTTGCTAAAGTTCTCTGCTCGTGATCTGCCCACAGGCAAAAATCTCAGCAACAGTAGCAGTAGTCAAATTAGAAGATAGTAGCAGGGAGAAGAAGAGTGAGGATTTACTCCCAATGTCAGGATTACTAACAAAGGTGGCAGCGCGGAGTTGCTGTTGAGTCGATGCACCTAGGGGTTTGGCTTTGCTAATTTTAGTAGGATAAACACACTGGCCTAAGCGTTAAAAAAAACTTAATTTTTCTTTTGGAGGTTTGCTACTTAGAAGGGTTTTCCTAATTAGAAAGTTCTTATACTCTAGGCTTCGTGAGGAATGTAAATTGCTCCAGTGGCGTTCAGCAGCAAGGCCCACCGCCCTAGCACACCAGGCGATCTCCTGTAAGGGTCCTGCCGAACACTCTGTCCCCACCGTATTGCCTTGAGCCTCTCATACAGCTGTGGCTTTAACACAACCGGGCTGGGACTCGGGTGAGGCACGTCACCAACTGCTGGCCTGAAGAGGGGTGGGGCTAGATCCCGGTATCTATCCGTCAGCGCGAACCCGAAGTTCGACGTACACTTTGCAACACTAGGACGGAAGTATTCGGGTTTCCCCTCCAGCCTGCAACAGGTTCAGTTGGAACGTCTGACTCTGCTTGCTGTAACTCACACTGGAGGCAATTTCACTTCACTAACGAGCCCTATCTCCTATCAGGCCTAAGAAAAGGGAAAAACCTATACAAAATTTAGCTGAGTTAATTAAATAGCGGACGGAGAGAGACCAAACAGGTTGGAACCAAAACTCAATTGCAACTGAAATTAGAATTTCAAATTAGAAATGGTAGTTTCTAATTCAAATTTTATGATATTATCATTTAAATTTGATAGGCTTGATTAGGATTAAATTAATCAATAAGGTATCCTTGAGGTAGGGCTGCTCAGACCATTATTAGCCAATGCTGGAATTAAAATTTCAGAGCAATGATTGATAGTTAAAGATCTAACTTAACGATGTTTGTCATTAACATTAGAAGAGCACCTGTGATTATAATAATCCATAAATATTGAAGCAGGGTAATTCAAGCTCTAATGCACTGCAGGTGAAATTAAAAATTTAGAGCATTATTGGCAGTCATGGATTAAAATCTTAATGATGTTTTTCATTAACATTACAAGCGATTACATTTCATTGATCAGCCAATAGTGTTGCCATATGGAAGCAGGAACTGTAATTAATTATTAAATTGAATTAGAATTTTCAAATTCGTAATTATGAAATTAATTTACAAATTCCATATCCCTAATTTCGTATCCCTAAACCGGACAAATTACTAATTCCTTGTGTTATTCAAATCATTGGAACAAATTAATCCATACCGTCTCAATTATAAAGGAAATTTAAAAATGTTCCCGGGCCAGACGATCAAACACTTTGATAGTTAATAATTAAGATCTTAATGTTATTGTTAAATTATCAGAGCACACATCATTATCTCAATCAGTCTATGTGGAATCAGGAACTGAAATTATTTTAATGAAATTAATTTAATTTCACATCTGGGATTAGTTATGGAATTAAATTATCAATTTCAAATATTTCATAGCAATTCATCCAATGAGATTCTTAAAATCATGAGTGCAATTATAATTAAATTAATTATCTTCCTACCAAATCAATTAGGCTAAGGCCCATCATTAATTTATAATAAACCCCAATAGCCGTGGCAGTTTACTGCATCTAGCTAAAATGGGGAAAGACCAGACTTGAATAAATGCCTTATCAAAAACCACCTGTGAAATCGCTGGTCTAATTTCCTATGAAAATCAGCTGCCTTGCACATCAACTGTTTATTTAAATTTGTATTTCTTAAAGTCCTTTCACATGAGAGGTTAGAAAAAAAAAACAAGATGGCGCTGCAAAAAACCAAGATGGTGCTGCTATGTTCGGTCGCCGTCCAGGTCGCTCCGCTAAGACTGTGTTTTTATTTACTTTTTTACTTACTTTTGATTTCTCTTTTTACACACATAACGTCTGCACTGATCACTTACGACAAAGGAACACTCCTGGACATTGGAAACCGCTTCACTAACCTGGTTCAGGACACTTTATCACCGAATCTGATTCCATCCTGGCCTCTCGAGATTCTTTGGAACGCGGAGAACAAAGGACACAGGAGACGGAACAAGAAACACCGTGGAAATAGCGCTGGAATTCGTAACAGATTGAGGAAAAGGGCTCACAGTCCTCCTTTACTGAGCATTCTGCTCGCTAATGTCCAATCCTTGGAGAATAAGATGGACGATCTTAGAGCCAGGATAAGTTTCCAACGGGACATAAGGGACTGTAACATCATTTGTTTGTCTGAAACATGGCTCACGCCCTCAGTTCCGGACACTGCTGTAACGCCGTCTGACAACTTTTCTGTTTTACGGATGGACAGAACAGCTGAGGCCGGTAAATCCAAAGGTGGAGGAGTGTGTCTCATGACTAACAAGAAATGGTGTGACCCCAGGAATATCTCCTCTCTGTCTCACTCATGCTCGCCTCATCTGGAACATCTATCCATTATCTGCCGCCCATTCTACCTGCCCCGTGAGTTCTCCGCGGTCATCGTTACTGCTGTTTACATTCCACCACAGGCAGACAACGGCTTGGCTTTGTCTAAACTTCACGATGTGCTAAGCGGCTAAATTAACAAACATCCAGACACTGCTTTTATCATAGCGGGGGATTTTAACGAAGCCAACCTCAGGCAGGTCATGCCGAACTTTCACCAGCATGTATCCTGTCCAACCAGAGGACCGAATACACTGGATCATTGCTACTCTCAGTTCAAAAATGCCTACAAAGCCCGCTCACTACCGGCCTTTGGCAAATCGGACCACGCCGCCATTTTCCTCACACCGGAATATAAACAAAGGCTCACACAGGAACCCCCGGTGAAGAGGGAAGTGACGCGTTGGTCCTCCCACTCGGAAGCTATACTGCAGGCGGCTCTTGATGACGTCGACTGGGACATGTTCAGGGCGAGCTCATCTGACGTCAGCGAGTTCACGGACGTAGCAGTGAGCTTTGTAAACACACTTACCGAACAAGCTACAGAAACGATAACTGTAAGGACCTTCCCTAATCAAAAACCGTGGGTGGACAAATCAATCCGTGATGCGGTTAACAAACGCACTGCCGCATACAACGAGGCTCTTTTGTCTGGGAATATGAATGAGTATAAAGCATTGTGTTACGCTCTCAGACGGGCAGTAAGAGCCGCCAAACATCGATACAAAGAGAGAATTGAGTCTCATTTCCAGCTCAATGACTCCCGATGCATGTGGCAGGGACTAAGGACCATCTGTGCCTTTGGAAACAAATCCTCCGTGGAGGTGAGAGCAGATTCGTCGCTGGCCGATGAGTTAAACACCTTCTACGGCCGGTTTGAACGCAATGGCAGCAGTGCGGCTCTGCCGATCAGCGCGTCAGGAAGCAGCAGACAGAGAAGCGACAATCATGTGATCACCGTGACGGAGGACGAGGTTCGGAGGGCACTAAAGAGAGTGAACGTCACGAAAGCGGCCAGACCTGACGGGATTACTGGCCGTGTCCTGAGGTCCTGCGCTGATCAGCTTGCTGGTTTGTTCACTTCTATCTTCAATGTGTCCCTTGCTACCTCTGTGATTCCCACCTCCTTTAAAAAATATGTCATCATCCCTGTGCCTAAGAACAATAAACCCTCTTGCCTGAATGACTATCGTCCAGTAGCCTTCACATCAATAGTCATGAAGGTTTTTGAGAGACTTGTTAAGAGCCACATTAGCTCATCCATCCCTGTTACTTTGGACCCTCTTCAGTTTGCCTATCGTCCCAATAGGTCTACTGATGATGCTATTTCTCACATACTCCACTCCTCCCTCACACACATTGACAGCAGCAATGGGAACTTTGTAAGGCTGCTATTCATTGACTATAGCTCAGCCTTCAACACTATAGTCCCCATCAAGCTGACTTCTAAACTCACAAGCCTCGGCCTAAACACTTCACTCTGTGACTGGATTCAAGATTTCCTCACCGGCAGACCACAAGTGGTGAAAGTCGGCCAGTTCACCTCAAACTCCATCACCCTGAACGTAGCCCCGCAGGGTTGTGTCCTGAGTCCCCTGCTCTACTCTCTCTACACACATGACTGCGTGTCCTCACACAGCTCCACATCTATTATCAAATTTGCTGATGATACTGTGGTTCTGGGCCTCATTTCCAACAATGATGAGACCGCATAATTGGACGAGGTAGAGAGACTCACATCATGGTGCCAGGACAACTGTCTCTCTCTGAATGTGAGCAAAACCAAAGAGCTGATTGTGGACTTCAGAAAGAGACACCTGCTGCCCTACACTCCTCTTATGATCAGTGGGACCCCTGTGGAGAGGGTGAGCAGCTTCAAGTACCTCGGTGTAAACATCTCCGAGGACCTGACTTGGACTGCACACATTCAAACACAGGTCAAGAAAGCCAGGCAAAAACTGTACCATCTGCGACAGCTGAGGAAATTCAGGGTCTCCCCAGCAATCCTGAAAACTTTCTATGCAGGGGCCATAGAAAGTGTTTTGACTCAGTGTATCTCAGTGTGGTATGGAAACAGCTCCAGTCAAGACTGCAAGGCCTTGCAGAGAGTTGTGCGCTTAGCTGAGCGCATCTCAGGGTCTGCTCTCCCATCTCTGCAGGACATCTACCTCAAACGCTGCAGAAGCAGATCTGTCAAAATCATCAAAGACTCAAATCACCCCGGTAACTGTCTCTTCACTCTGCTGCCATCTGGTAAGCGCTTCCGCAGCCTGATGGCAAAAACTGAGAGACTCAGGGGGAGTTTCTTCCCCCAGGCCATCAGACTCCTTAAATGTAACAACCTTGAACATATTCAGAATTAAAATGCAACGCACAGTAGTGCAGCAGTAATATTAAAGCAAGACCATCATATAAAGTTTTTTTTTTTTCCTGCAGAATACATACCTTTACTTTTACACTTCATACCTTAAATATATTACAGTATGGAATATAATACTTATAATTAAGGTTTTAGATGTATGCAGCTTTTCCTCAATGCGCTATTAGTAGTTACTGAAAGTACTTTACTAAAGTAACTTAATATTTCTTTCACCAATTACTTTGTCATAGCTCTACACAATTAGTCCTTTCCTTAACCTGTTAACTGTCGGTTCCACTTTTTGAGTATAGGCCTAAAAATGACATTTCCAACTAAAATTGTTATAAATTTTGAATACTTAGGAGCAGAGACTTAAGATTGGTCTCTTTTTAAAGACGACACTTGGCAGATTATTGTAGAGGTGAAAAAAGTTACAAAAATTATATTACAAAAAAGTTATGGAAGTGTAAGTTTATGAAAATATAAAATGTAAACATTTTAATATTTATGTTTTATATAAAATATATATTTTACAAAACATGTTTTACTCTAAAACTGCTAGAAAACGAAAACCAAAAATCCGAAGAAGTTGTGTTCCAAATTTGAGGTTGATATCTCAAAAAATGAGCCTTCAGTGAAATTTTGTTTGGGCGTACTACCAAGTTTTTCCACTAGATGACCATCAACCCCCATTAGTAACCATATAAGGGCGGCTCCATTTCCATATATGGTTTGAGTGATCTGAAACATGTTTTTCCATACTTTTCTCAATATTTATGATGTAGACATCACATTCAGAAGTATTAGGGGTAGTATGGCAGTATTTGATTTCAATTCAACCTCTAAAAAACACATAAAAGACATGCAACAAGAACCCTGGACGTGCGTTATAGTTCACGTGGCATCAAAAATTGAGAACCTATTGTTTTTTTATATATATTCGAAACACTTTTAGACCTTTTTTTCTCAAAAAATAGAATGATGTTATATTTTGAACACTTGACATGAACATGAATGGAGATTTTTCATGATTTTATATATGTATCATTATTTCAAAGTAAAGGTCAGAACTCGCTCTCTGACTCTGATGAGTACTCTTCTTACAAATTAATAAATTATAGTTGCTCTGTAAAATATTTCAAAAATCAGTCACCAAATATGAAAACTGGAGTCTTTAAGCTTTCAAACGATATATAGTTTGTCAAGATTGCTTTAGGTTCAGACTAAGATATTACTGTTTAAAACATGTATTGGCAAGTGGGCCCACCGGTGGGCCCGTGACAGTTAACAGGTTAAATCAGACCAGACCCCTGTACTGCAGGATAACCCTGAACGTCCCAGTGCTGGACAGTGGAAATATGCACTCAAACACTCTGGAGCCCATCCCAGATGATGTTCCACTGGCAGAGGCTGCACCAGCTCTCTATGAGCAGCCCATGCAGGGTCTCCCTGCTCAGCTGAATGAAAGTGTACATAGGCCTACAATTTTTTACATATTTTTTTCCAATCTGTTTTATGTAGTGTTCATTTATTTTTACATTGTTTTTCTGATGTTGAATTGAAGTTTTGTAATTAGTTGTAAAAAAGAACTTTTAAGTACTGACCAATTTATTGCTTTTTGCTTTGTAAAAATAAACAATTTCCAGAACTACTACTTGTCTTTTATTTCCGTGTTTCAACTTATAATACAAAAATAAAACAATGCATAGAAATCACTTTGCTTCATTTACAATTAGGCTAACTTAGATTACAAAAGTAATGTACAGAACAGCTTCATTCCTTATATTTTTACTTTTGCAAGCAGCCCCATTTTCTCCAGAATTGCCCTAAAAGAAGAGAAAAAGGAAAGACTTATGAAAATTATTGAGACAGGGCTGCAGTCTTAAGGTTACAAAATATGAAACAGACATGCATACAAAATAGGCTACTCCAGAAATCATATTTTTGGATCATCAAGTTTGCCTAAAACATTTGTGGACATATCTAGCATGACAGCACTACTTACTTACTTAATAAATAAATAAATAAACAACTGAAAGACTTATCTCACTATTAAGTAGTCGTATCTACTTCTTGTCTTATTGTTGTGGACTGAAAGAGTTTTTACCCCCAGTAAAGGAATTATCATATTCAGCCCTCAACTTAATAAATACAAGAACTTATTCCTCAGACCACCTAACAAAGGAATCTGTGCAGTGGTATTGTTAGTTTAAGTTCACATTTTTTTAATACCTGGCTTTTAACATTTGTTTCGTTAGTTATTTGAGTAAATTAAAACACAATACTTACATTTATAAGTGCATTCGTCGGCCGCCACAGAACCATCACCCACTATTTTGTTTAAATAAAAGTCCTTCACCGGCGTGCTGTTAATTCTGGGATAGGGTAGGCTGCGAAGTGTCCATCTGATGTATCCTTCATTTTCTCGCGAAACGGAGGGTGCATTTGATGTCGCTTTCTAATTGCGCCAGCGTTCGTCTCGCCGCGGTGACGCAATCGGCCTTGGAATGCAGCCTTCTGAGGACGCATCGTGAATTGGGACGGTCTTCGCCGCGCCGCCGTGACGCAATCGGCCTACAAATGAGGTCTTCGTAGGCCACGGTCTTTGAATTGGGACAGCCTTCGTCGCTTCGCCATGACGCAATCGGCCTAGAAATACGCACTTTGGAGGATGTAGCCTACGAATTGGGACACAGCATCTGTGTGTTATGCTGCCTTCAAGTGCTACCAGAATGATCGTGAATAGGAATGTGGTAGTTAAAAGTTGCATATGAAAGCAATGTGAGTCGATCGCTTGAAGTTGTCGAGCTCATAATCAGAAGTGGGACTTATAAAGTTTGTGATAGCATGAGACCAACAATGTCGTTATTTTTATCGCGCCATGCGTCTGTGTAATTCATAAACGTGAATTTATTATGCACAGTATAATCAGATGACTGACTTTGAAACCGAGTAGTTTTCTGTAAAGATAACAGGCTTGTATTAATAGTGAAATGTTTATTTGCAAAGGCTAGCACTGCTAATGAGGAGCTGGAGCTCTTGAAGCTCCGCCCTCTTCTCCAGGAGCAACAGCTCACTCGCATTTAAAGCAACACACTCAAAACAGCGCGTTTTGGCTCACACCCTAAAACTGCCAATTTTAACAAGCTGTAAAAATGTATCTGTGGGGTATATTGAGCTAAAACTTCACATATATGCTCTGGGGACATCAGAGACTTATTTTACATCTTGTAAAATGGGGCATAATAGGTCCCCTTTAACTAGTAGATAATTAACCCTCTGGTTGTGTTCGGGTCAAATTGACCCGAAAAAGATTTTCTTTTTCCCGAAAATACTAGTTAACGTTATCGCATTGGACTCAAACTTACTGACTTTGTTCACATAGGGTATAAGTACTTCTCATAAATTTTTTTAGAATTTTCTTAATTTTTTGTGGGTTTTATTTCACCTAGTCACACTTGTTGTGTTCCCAGTCAAAAATGGCCGGACTCCAAACAACTGCTTATAAATCTGTCATTATGCTATATTATCACTAAATATTGGATTCATTCTTTTTGTCAACTTGTTTTCTTTCATTTAGGACTGGTTTTGTGTTTCTATTTGCATCTGATTAATCGTAGGCCTCATTTATCTGAGAGTAGGTTCCTTGTTTTTTGAGTGAAAAAATCTTTTTTTATGAATAATTATCACAATATTAAACAAAAAATTATAAAAATTTGCACTGTTTCTCACACTAGTGTACTTTAATCATTAATCAGGAAGTTTGCTTTTAAATGCTTTTATTTTGTACAAAATTGCAAAAAGTCACACTTGTGGTGTTCCCGGTCAAAAATGACCGGACTCTGATCAATTGCTTAGAAATCTGTCATTATGCTATATTATCACCAAATATTGGATTCAATCTTTTTGTCAACTTGTTTTCTTTCATTTAGGACTGGTTTTGTGTTTCTATTTGCATCTGATTAATCGTAGGCCTCATTTATCTGAAAGTAGGCACCTCATTTTTTGAGTGAAAAAACATTTTTTATGAATAATGTTTACAATATGAGATACAAAATTAGGAAAATTTGCACTGTTTATCACACTAGTGTGCTTTAATGTTTAATCAAGAAGTTTGCTTTTAAATGCTTTTATTTTGTACAAAATTGCACAGTCACACTTGTCAAAAATGGCCGGCCATTGAAAGTGAATGGGGAAGAATGAAACAAAGAACAGAGAAACAACTAGTGTTCAGGAGAATGTTGTGCTTGCAAACATAAAGGCCTTGGACCTGTGCGTGTGTGTTGCATGTATACTCACGCTATCTCTCACACACACACACACACACACACACATCTGATATTTATGAATCTGATATTATAACTCTCTCTCTCACACACACACACATCTATGCATACAAACTATTGTGAGTATTACACCTATTTCATCCTACCCTGAACTGTATGCATTATGCTTTTATGAATCTGATATTATAACTCTCTTTCTCTCTCTCTCTCTCTCACTCTCTCACTCTCTCTCTCTCTCTCTCTCTCTCTCTCTCTCTCTCTCTCTCACACACACACACACACACGTTCAAACTGCCTTGTCTTTGGCCTGCATTGACTTCAAAATAATATTTTTTTTCCATCCTTCGACCAGAACGTTACATCAACTTCAGCTGGGTCCTCAAAATCAGATTGCTCCACTTCAGTTGTTGCAAGGTTTTCAGCTTGTTCAGTGATGTTTTCTTCTTCCAATATATCTTGCAATGCATCTTCATTGTAAGATTCATCCTTAGTTGTCCCTTCCCCGTGTGAATGACAAGCAAGGCACTGTGAGGAATTTGCATACTCTAGCATTTATTTGTAAACTTTCGTCTACTCTGTGAGAACACGAAAGCCTCAAAACCTATTGTCATAATGTTTTGTCTAGAATATGTGGTGAAAGAAAAGATTATTTTGAAGTCAATGCAGGCTAAAGACAAGGCAGTTTGAGCGTGTGTGTGTGTGTGAGAGAGAGAGAGAGAGAGAGTTATAATATCAGATTCATAAAAGCATATTGCATGCAGTTCAGGGTAGGATGGAAAAGGTGTAATTCCAACCCGATCTCATGGCAATTCGTACATATTTTACGAGGTGGCTAATTCGTACGACCTCACTCATACAAATTCATACGATTTTTGCTAAATCGTACGTATTTTACAAGTTGCCAATTCGTATGAATTTGTACGAATGACCTACACCTAACTCCGCCGCTAAACCTACCCGTCACTGGGGTTTAGACAAATCGTACTAAATCGTACGAGTGAGGTCGTACGAATTAGCCACCTCGTAAAATATGTACGAATTGCCGTGAGATACGGTTGGTAATTCCAGCCCGATCTCACGGCAATTCGTACATATTTTAAGAGGTGGCTAATTCGTAGGCATTCGTACGACCACACTCGTACAAATTCATACGATTTTTGCTAAATCGGATGTATTTTACGAGTTGCCAATTCGTATGAATTTGTACGAATGACCTACACCTAACTCCGCCGCTAAACCTACCCGTCACTGGGGTTTAGACAAATCGTACTAAATCGTACGAGTGAGGTCGTACGAATTAGCCACCTCGTAAAATACGTACGAATTGCCGTGAGATAGCGTTGGTAATTCTCACAATAGTTTGTATGCATAGATGTGTGTGTGTGTGTGAGATAGCTTGAGTATACATGTATCCACACACGCACAGGTCCAAGGCCTTTATGTTTGCAAGCACAACATTCTCCTGAACACTAGTTGTTTCTCTCGCATTTAAAAGCAAACTTCATGATTAATCATTAAAGTACACTAGTGTGAGAAACAGTGCAAATTTTCATAATTTTTTTATCTCATATTGTGAAAATTATTCATAAAAAAATGCTTTTTTCACTAAAAAAATGAGGTGCCTACTTTCAGATAAATGAGGCTTACGATTACTCAGATGCAAATAGAAACACAAAACCAGTCCTAAATGAAAGAAAACAAGTTGACAAAAAGATTGAATCCAATATTTAGTGATAATATAGCATAATGACAGATTTATAAGCAATTGTTTTGAGTCCGGTCATTTTTGACCGGGAACACAACAAGTGTGACAGGAGTCCGAACACAACCAGAGAGTAGTTCTTCAGGAGGTATGACAGAATACATTAGTTATTGATGAGCTAACTGTTACTTAACACAATCATAAAATTGTATTAAATACTGATTAGTTGACACATCTAACTTAGTAGTTAACAGTAGTGAGTTAAGTGTTAATGAATCATTTACCTGTTAGTATTCTAAAGTGTTACCAAAATTTGTTTTATAGCAAAAGCAGATAACTCCAACTGTCGTTTTTTGGCAAAAGCAGATAATTCCACATTTCATGTTTTAGAGTTTTAAAAAAACACTTGTTTAATCTTTGTAATCTCGTCAGATGACAATGTAGATGCCTGACACACATTGTTGTTGTTATGATCATAGACTGTGTGGTTGTGATTGCACGCAATACATGGAGCTTTTCCCTCACCATTGTAACATGCTACTTTTGCAAGGTTCCGTGAAAACGTCTCAGCTTTTATTTTTCTTTTACGCCCTGAAGAAGATATCACAGGTTCATCAAGTTCGTCGAAATTATCCATCCTCGATCACTTTTAGTCAGCTTTGACGAAACTCCTCTCAGCTAGCATGTCTTTTCAAAGTGAAAGTAGCCTTGTCACCTGACCTGAATACAGCGTGCTGATTCGCTAAAATGGACTTATAGGCTTCTGTTCAAAAACAACAAGGGCGTTTGTCGGTTTCTGCAGTAAAACGTGAACTCGCGATGCTTTGAAAGTGGACAATACCGGCTTTTTTTGACAAAACGTGTTCAGATCACGCTATATGTGGAGAATAATGCACGGCATTCTGCTCATTTTTTAAAAAAGTGGCGTTTATCGTTTTTTTGCAAATAAACTTTTCATATATATATATATATATAGTGGGGAAAAAAAAATATTTGATCCCCTGCTGATTTTTTACGTTTGCCCACTGACAAAGAAATGATCAGTCTATAATTTTAATGGTAGGTTTATCTGAACAGTGAGAGACAGAATAACAACAACAAAAAATTAAAAAACGCATTTCAAAAAAGTTATAAATTGATTTGCATTTTAATGAGTGAAATAGCCTAAGTATTTGACCCCTTTGCAAAATATGACTTAGTACTTGGTGGCAAACCCCTTGATGGAAATCACAGAGGTCAGACGTTTCTTGTAGTTGGCCACCAGGTTTGCAAACATCTCAGGAGGGATTTTGTCCCACTACTCTTTGCAGATCCTCTCCAAGTCATTAAGGTTTTGAGGCTGACGTTTGGCAACTCGAACCTTTAGCTCCCTCCACAGATTTTCTATGGGATTAAGGTCTGGAGACTGGCTAGGCCACTCCAGGACCTTAATGTGCTTCTTCTTGAGCCACTCCTTTGTTGCTTTGGCCGTGTGTTTTGGGTCACTGTCATGCTGGAATACCCATCCATGACCCATTTTCAATGCCCTGGCCCTGACAGTACATGGCCCCATCCATCGTCCCTTTGATGCGGTGCAGTTGTCATGTCCCTTTAGCAGAAAAACACCCCCAAAGCGTAATGTTTCCACCTCCATGTTTGACAGTGGGGATGGTGTTCTTGGGGTCATAGGCAGCATTCCTCCTCCTCCAAACACGGCGAGTTGAGTTCATGCCAAAGAGCTGGATTTTGCTCTCATCTGACCACAACACTTTCACCCAGTTCTCCTCTGAATCATTGGCAAACTTCAGACGGGCCTGTACATGTGCTTTCTTGAGCAGGTGGACCTTGCGGGCACTGCAGGATTTCAGTCCTTCAAGGCGTAGTGTGTTACCAATTGTTTTATTGGCGACTATGGTCCCAGCTGCCTTGAGATCATTGACAAGATCCACCCGTGTAGTTCTGGGCTGATTCTGCACTGTTCTCATGATCATTGAAACTCCACGAGGTGAGATCTTGCATGGAACCCCAGTCCGAGGGAGATTGACAGTTATTTTGTGTTTCTTCCGTTCGCGAATAATCGCACCAACTGTTGTCACCTTCTCACCAAGCTGCTTGGTGATGGTCTTGTAGCCCATTCCAGCCTTGTGTAGGTCGACATTCTTGTCCCTGACATCCTTGGACAGCTCTTTGGTCGTGGCCATTTAAGAGAGTGCTCCTAATCTCAGCTCCTTACCTGTATAAAACACACCTGGGAGCCAGAAATCTTGCTGATTGATAGGGGATCAAATACTTATTTGACTCATTAACCCTAAGGGGACGGCTGTATCGCCAGCGATACCAACTCGTTTTTTTTAAGACCAGTGCAAAAGACATTAAAAATACTCCTTCGACTTTGGTCGTACAGATAAGTGTTATACATCAATTGAAACTTTGAAGTGTCTATTTTTTTTGTGTACACTCACGAATACAACAAAACTTTTAGGTTTTGGAAAAAAAAAGAAAACAAACAGGATGCGCTCTCTGTCTTCTCCATCTCCGCGAGCTGCTCTTCAAAATACATCACTAAAATGAACTGTAACTCAGCGAAAACTCAACACACGGACATGGGAGTTATATCTATAGAAAGCTGGAAGTGTCTACTTTGAAATGAAGTAAGTCTTATCGAAAACAAACATTCTGTGATGAAGTAATCCGTATGAAACCAACACGATGTTCAGTCTGTCCCGTCTAACTCATTATTTCTAATGCGATCCCGCCCCCTCGCGTTCATATGTAAATAACCACGTGAGCCGCGTGCTCAAGGAAACGCCCAACATAAACAAAGCCAGATCGTTCCTCGCGGCTAACATTACTGTTCGTTTCTGGAAGAAGACACGCTGAATAAAAGCTGGATTTGCCTCCAAAGAAGAGCAAGAGTTCATCCAGAAGAGAAGAGCGATCTGATGAGTAATGTTTCTTTTTTTGCATTAGTTAAGGTGTTATTGTGACTCAAACTTGAACGCGTTTATTTTTTTTCCCAAACGACAACATGATGAATGCTACAATGTTTAGAAAAATGTTTAATGTTCACAAATAGATTTAATAGCGTGCTAAACGATAATAATTAGTCTCTCAGATATAAAATATCCTTTTTTTATAGTACAAAGTACATCTTTTGTAGTACAAAGCCATACATACTAGGCTATATGACTACAAAATCATAGTTCGTTTTTTCTAAACAATAATAATTAGTTTCTCAGATATAAAATGTATTTTTTTGTTTACGATAGTACAAAGCATGCGTGAGTCTATAAAACATATATATAAAAAGATGCTCCTGATATTAACATGCTCACAAATTTTTTTTTTTTTGGTTGTTTGTATTTTATTGAATCAGATACCTGCACCACAGATGAATCCTGATGACTTTCTTCAAACTGTTTTCCTCTGAGAGTGCTGTATCAACATCAGATGTCCAACTACACTGATATTATATGGTAAAACAAGCTCCTTGACCACTGATTATGTTTTTTTTTTCTTCTTGAATCCATGGAAAGTAGCAGAAACACTCAAATAACACACGTAAATATCAGGCATGATTTACTTGTGTCACTTGTTGAACAGAATCTGTTGCAGGAATGACTCAAAGTCTGTTCACATCTCTGTGGTTAGATCAGTGTGCACAATAATGTGTCTTTGACCATCATTATGTATGTTTTGATTATACGGTGTTGTAAATAAAATACAAATAATAAAAAAAAAACATTTGTTCAATCTCCTCACATTCTCTCTTACCTGCCTCAAAGTCAGTCACACTGATGGGCCATTAGCAGCCTTTAGGGGAGGGCCCTTTGTGTCTCAGGTGAGAATCACTTAATATTCAAGGACATTGTCACTCCCTCGCATACAGGCTTTCAATCACAAAACATGTCTTAAAAATTTTTAATCAATATATTGTTTTCTGTGAATGAGTAAGCAGAATGATTCTCACTTAATTGTGAAGTAAATATTCTAGCCGACAAGACTGATTACTCTAAAGTCTTATTCAGGACTATTTAGTGTGGGTTTTATGGCCTTATTTCAGCTACATTTTTTTCCCCCAAAACTTACTAACCACGCATAATATTTTTTTTCTAAAAAAATACAAACATGTACATCCATCCTGGTCACATAATATTGTAGCAAAGTTTGTGCTGAATACAAAAACAAATACATGTTGGTCATTAGTATGTTATAAGTAGCTGAAATAAGCACAAATATCAGGGCATGTCAAAACATCTCAAGGGCCCCAAAATCACCTCAGTCCCCAGAGGGTTAACCTGTTAACCTGTTAACTATCACGGGCCCACCGGTGGGCCCACTTGCCATTACACGTTTTAAACAGTAATATCTTAGTCTGAACCTAAAGCAATCTTGACAAACTATATATCGTTTGAAAGCTTAAAGACTCTAGTTTTCATATTTGGTGACTGATCTTTGAAATATTTTACAGAGCAACTATAATTTATTAATTTGCAAGAAGAGTACTCATCAGAGTCAGAGAGCGAATTCTGACCTTTACTTTGAAATAATGATACATATATAAAATCATGAAAAATCTCCATTCATGTTCATGTCAAGTGTTCGAAATGTAACATCCATTCTATTTTTTGAGAAAAAAAGGTATAAAAGTGTTTCGAATATAAATAAAAAACAATAGGTTCTCAATTTTTGATGCCGCGTGAACTATAACGCACGTCCAGGGTTCTTGTTGCATGTCTTTTATGTGTTTTTTAGAGGTTGAATTGAAATCAAATACTGCCATACTACCCTTAATACTTCTGAATGTGATGTCTACATCATAAATATTGAGAAAAGTATGGAAAAACATGTTTCAGATCACTCAAACCATATATGGAAATGGAGCCGCCCTTATATGGTTACTAATGGGGTTTGATGGTCATCTAGTGGAGAAGCTTGGTAGTACGCCCAAACAAAATTTCACTGAAGGCTCATTTTTTGAGATATCAACCTCAAATTTGGAACACAACTTCTTCAGATTTTTGGTTTTCATTTTCTAGCAGTTTTAGAGTAAAACATGTTTTGTAAAATATATATTTTATATAAAATATAAATATTTAAATTTTTACATTTTATATTTTCATAAACTTACACTTCCATAACTTTTTTGTAATATAATTTTTGTAACTTTTTTTCACCTCTACAATAATCTGCCAAGTGTCATCTTTAAAAAGAGACCAATCTTAAGTCTCTGCTCCAAAGCATTCAAAATTTATAACAATTTTAGTTGGAAATGTCATTTTCAGGCCTATACTCAAAAAGTGGAACCGACAGTTAAGTAATTAATAAATCGTCGCCTTGGAATTATAAGGTTCTATCTGACATTTTTGTCAAAATTGAGTTATTCACATATTCTTATTCTGTGACAACTTATTTACATTATGTTGATGTTTTTTTTTAAGTTTTGTACATTTTAGGACTTTTTATTTAGAAATCAAAAAGATTCTATCTAAAAAGTCTAACTCTAACTTGGTTCTATAAGGTTCTATCTGTGAATCAGCCAATCAGCACTTCGAATGCACGCAAGAGAACCAATCAGGATCAACTTTCTTTGTCATGTCGCCGGACTGCTCCGTAACAGCAGGGGCCTGTACCATTATGGTAGATGAACAAATTCAGAGTTATAGGATAAGTTTTGAATTGACAAAACCAAACCACTCCAATCTGGCTATGTTGGTACCATGAAGCTGATCATCAACTTTCTCTGTCAACTCAGGCTTGATCCTGAGTTAATGGAGCGCGTGCACATGAATGTGTGACATCAGCGGCGAACAGCCAATCACAACACAGAGTAAGTGTGATTCACTTCTCGCGAGAGAGCCAGCGAGATTCAAAACTATTTTGTTAAAGGTTAAGAGATTAAAGAATATGAGGAATTTAAATGCATTTCCACTGACGTACTTGTCCATGAACGAGGACAAATAAAGGAAATTATCTTGCTTTATCAGTGAAGTGAACTCTACAAGTGAAACTTGTGACGTTACTTTGTATAGTTGATAATATATAGTGATAGAGACTCAAACATGTAAGGTCACATGTAGCCATTTTTAAAGTGTTATCTATTGGTTCTACCACTTATTTATATTACATATGATCTGTATATATTAATATTCAATTAAAATAAATGCTTTATAATAATTGTTAAACTAAAAGTGCTTGTGTGTAATGGAGTAATAATAATATAAATCATATTATAATTATATAAATCATATGTAAATTGTAATTATCATTAAAGCCAGACAATTTTGTTGTTGTTTTTTTTATTTTTTTTTAAGGTACTTCATAGTGACCTTTAATTTGTAGGAAGAGAAACTGGGGGAGTGACTTTTTTATGTCAGACATGTGTCACTTTGCTCACATCTGATTGGTCCAATTTCAGTTTGAGATCTCTAACCCAGAACATAACCTGCCCCGGAGCAGGTTAGCTGTGCAGTGTAAGTTACTATGGCAATGAACGCAGCTAAAAGCCAAGCTACTTTCATGGTACCTAAAACCCAAGATTGGTGCAAACTAAACTGAAACTTACCTGGCTAGCCAGCTAAATCAGCTTCATGGTACAGGCCCCAGGAAAGATTAAACATTAAACAACAATAATTACGTGTCTGCATAATCAATAAGTGCAATTCACCTTTATTCCACAAAGTGGCACTGTTTAAAACATAATGATGACGTGATCTTTCACTCATAATTAAGGCATGCATAAAACAAATAATCATCTGCAAAAATTTAAAGGGGTGGTTGATTGCGATTTCACTTTTTTAACATTAGTTAGTGTGTAATGTTGCTGTTTGAGCATAAACAATATCTGCAGAGTTGCGACGCTTAAAGTTCAATGCAAACGGAGATATCGTCTTTTAAAATTCTGGCAGTTTAATGCCTACAAAAACGACTGGTAAGGGACTACAACGAGTTACTTCCCGGGTCTGATACGTCACGGACCCAGATAAACCCCGCCCCCCAGGAACACGCAGCAAAGGGGGCGAGGCCATGCTGCGCTGCTTTAGAGAAGAGGAAGAGAAAACTAGGGGTGCATGTAAAAATCTATTCATATGAATCGCGATTCTGTCTTCTAACGATTCTAATGGATTCTCAAGTTTCAAAATCATTAAAGCAGCGGTTCTTAATACTGTTTCTCTGTAGCCCTGCTCTGCATCTCTCTCTCTCTCTCCCTCTCTCTCTCTCTCATTCAGATCGTCAGATAAGCTCCAACAAACTGTTCCAATTATACACTTATTTTCACACAGCAATGAGAAGCATTATAAATGGACACGCGTGCGGTTGCTGTGCTGTATTAAAGCTTTAATCAGGATAAAACTGTATATTAAAAGCAGAAGCAGTAGCACTTACAAATAGCAGCGTATTTAAAAGTATGAGACAACAACAACTAAACATAACATTAAGAGCCGTGCTTGCACAGGTTCTGCACGATCCTCTTTACTAATATCCTCTGGGTCTCAATCGGGCTCAAATTGATAAGCATTATAGACAATGCCACTGTTTACAATTCAACCGGAGCACATGCCACTGAGGAGAGGGGCGGGACGTTTAGACGTGCAGTAGAGGCGGTTTAGCCAATCACAACACACTGAGCCAGCTAACCAATCTCAGCCCATCGCGTTTTCTGAAGGAGGAGCTTCATAAAACCAGGAAATAAATTGAGGCGTTTGTCAGAGAAGGGACAGAGAGGTGTGGAATAAAGGTAAATTATGTGAAAAATAATGCGTTTTTAAAAAAAAACAAGCATGAACACATGCTAGACTGCACCCCATAAACACAATCAAGCCTAGATAAAACCAGTCAACCACCCCATTTAACTGGCTTGAATGGCTTTACTGCAGAGCAATTACTGTACATGATGAAATATAAGTGTCACTGTCATTTGATGGTGGATGTGGTGAATAGCGATCAAAATGTTGTTTTCGAAGATGCTGAAAACGATAGTTTTGAGAATATATTGAGATCGTGAATATGAGCCAGATGCTGAATGTATACTGGGGAAATGCGCTCTGACGATGGCAGTGATGGGAAAATCATCTGCTCAAAATGATCCCTTCTAAGTTTCAAAAGGTAAGGAAGTATGCTTATTTTATTCTTTTTTTATTTTATTTTTTTAATTGTTCTTAAAATATCAGGAGAGTTTGCTATTGCAGCAATTAGAGATTCATCCGTGCTGCTCTGGGTCGCTAAAGGCCCGGATATGTAATGATTGACGAAATATTCATGCAGTTTAAAGTCTTAAAATATCTTACATTTTACAACATTAAACCTTAAATATCAAATAGTCAACAATTTAAATGACGGGGTCTTAATTACAACAATAAATGTCAGCATGTTATCTCGGCCATACTGATTTTAAGAGAATGCCATTTTCCCTGTCCCGCTTTTTGTGGAATAAAGTCCTGGTCAGATGGATTAGAGCAGGGGTCATCAAACTTGATCCTGGAGGGCCAGTGTCCTGCAGAGTTTAGCGCCAACTTACCTCAACACACCTGCCTGGAAGTTTCAAGTATACCTAGTAAGACCTTGATTAGCTGCTTCAGGTGTGTTTGATTAGGGTTGGAGCTAAACTCTGCAGGGACACCGGCCCTCCAGGACCGAACTTGGTGACCCCTGGATTAGAGTAACGTTAGCTGCCTTAACTGTTCCCTCAATAATGTTTTTAATTACCCACTATAATCCTAGCTAAAATTAACATTAGCACTGAACAAAATATTTAGTGTTGCCCTTTGTGCCTAACTTAACCAAGAAAAAAACGATTTGTCCTAAAATACGGAATAAATGTGATAAAGAAAGCATTAAATTTACCTTTCTCATACATGTTGACACATTGTTACAACATTAATTTTATGTTTTAAAACAAATTATAAAAAAAAAAAAAACTATTTGTATTTCTTGAAAATTGTTGCTTCAATTAA
Organism: Schizothorax lantsangensis; assembly: GCA_027422415.1. Lineage (NCBI taxonomy): Eukaryota > Metazoa > Chordata > Actinopteri > Cypriniformes > Cyprinidae > Schizothorax > Schizothorax lantsangensis. The sequence continues at coordinate 20,032,579 of CM049846.1, forward strand.
TGTTTCGCAAGATAGAACCTTATAATTCCAAGCGGAAAATGACTTTTTAGAATTAGAAGTTTCTATCTGCATTTGACCTGTTCCAAAAATCCCCATTTAAAAATTTGAGAGGATTTTGATATTGTACATTTAGAATACATTTAGGGTCTCTCTCATTTTCATGTAGGAAAGGGACTTGTTCCCCATATCATTTTTGCTATATGGAATGCAAAAACTTTGAAGCTCAATATCTCAAAACCACTCAGAATGTAGATAGAACCTTATACGTAATTCCAAGGCGACAAAATGGTACTTAAGTTTGGGCTCTGTTGTTAATTGTAACCTCAGTAGGCTAATGTTAAAGGGCTTCTTATAGTTTAGAGCATAAGCTGAGGTAAACCACTGTTTAATAAAAAAGCAACTTTGTTTAGTTTTTTTCCCCCTGTTGTACCGAAACAATACAGAACCATGACGTCAAAACCAAGGTATGTACCGAACCGTTTTTGTTGTGTACCGTTACACCCATAATAATAATAATATATATATATATATATATATATATATATATATATATATATATATACACAGTGTTTCCCACACATAGACTTTACCTCTTACATTTTTTTTTTTTATCCGCCCGAGATAATGAAACCATCCGCGATCGATTAACTAGTTGAAAATCTCCCCTCGCCCGACGCATTTCGCACTGCTTGTTCTGGGTGCTCAAGAACTGTCGACACTCCCACAGAAAATCTCTCTCACTTTATTTGTGGCGGGCCGCAACAATATCCAATCCACCGCCCACTGCCATCAGCTCCCGCATCTCACACACAAGAGCGCGACTTTAGCACAATATTTAGCAACTTTCAGACCCTTTTGGCGGCTTTTTTTTTCCCACAACAGGTACATACTGACAAACCTAGCGATGTTTTTGAAAAAACCTTAGCTATCGTTCATTTGGAAGATGTCTCCAGTGCTGTCCCGCAAGTGCGAGGTCTGACTCCCGGCGCAGTGTCGCCTCTCTCTGCGTCTATTCTGTGCAGTGAGCGGCAGTGAAGCATTCAGTTGGCCGTAACGCAGCCTAAATCGTCAGTAAATCATTTACAAAACAGCGTTTCCAAGCACCTGTCGCTTACTGACTGTTTGGACTTTTAAATATGAACATAATTCGTCTGTTAATATGCGCATAGTTTGTTACTCAGACACAGGCAGTGCGCTGAATGATACAAAACATTAATACAGCCAAAACCACCGCATATAGTCGCTTTTTAGTGTAAGTTAGATGTATATTGATTTTAGCAGACGATGTCGCGATTATAAATCAGGATTTAAGGAGTATAGTGAGAGTGATTCCTGGTTAACATTAAAATTAATGGTTCCTGTTTACTATTTACTTGTTTTATGTATGACAACAGAAAATATAACGTGAACAGCTTTATTGGGCATTGCTGTATTAATTACAGTATGTGACATTTAGAACAGATCTTAAGAGCCAAAACTCGTCTGAACGCAAACTTGACGCAATGACGTCATGAATATGCAAATTAATATGTGACGTCACCTGCCGCCACAAGTCCCACAAAATCCTGTGGGAAACACTGATATATATATGTATGTGTGTGTGTGTGTACTTGTTTATGCTACATTGTGGGGACCAAATGTCTCCACAAGGATAGTAAAACCTCAAATTTTTGACATTGTGGGGACAGGCCTGCGGTCCCCACAAGGGACAAAGAAAATTTAAATTGTAAATTATGTTTATCTGAAAGTGTAACAATGCAAACAAGTTTTCTGTAAGGGGTAGGTTTAGGGTTAGGGTTTGGTTAGGGCATAGAAAATATTGTTTGGTCAGTATAAAAGTAATAGAAGTCTATGGAAAGTCCCCACAATTCACAGAAACAAAGATTTTAATTTTCCCCCGAATGCTGTTTTCCTCTGTAATGAAATGGTTCAATATGCCAATCCCACAGGGCATTTTAAGGTATGATAAAATGCAGCACTGTTCCAGTTCTGTCTCAGAGGTTCCTGTCCTTCATACTACTGGCATGGCAAATAGTACTGTGTCACTGCTGCTACTGCTGGTGGTGCATGGTGTCCTTGTGCCAGCTTCAGCACAAATCTGCAGTCTGCTTGGTCACTCTGCCTTCCCTGTACTTTCTGCAGAAAGAGACATCAACATTGGAGCGATTTTCTCAATTCACAGAAGTGCTCTGCTAAATATGCATCCTTTCACTTCCAAACCAGAGCCAACAACATGCGTCAGGTCTGTATGATGATACTAAAAAAAAAAAAAATATTGTACATAACTGATAAATCTTTGCAGTTTTACAAGACTGATGATTTAATTTCACAGGTTAAACTTGCGCGAATTTAAATTTGCTCAGACATTTATTTTTGCCATTGAGGAGATAAATAACAGCACACAGCTGTTGCCCGGTGTTTCTTTGGGTTATAAAATATTTGATGCCTGTAACTCTATAGCTTTGGCTATCCACTCAAGCATGGCTTTGATGAATGGCTATGAAAATATTTTGAGTGATATATCCTGCTCTCGATCACCAGCTGTCCAGGCTATTGTTGGAGAGTCAACATCCTCTCCTACCATAGCTGTGGCTACTGTGGTTGGGCCATTCAACATACCTGTTGTAAGAACTCTTACTTATACTGATTAAGCATGGCAACAAGTGTAAATATAAAATAAGTGTAAATATAGAAATCAGTGTTTTAAATTGGTTAGATTCTATCAGCGTGTGTACACAAAAAAATGTTAACTGCATAATGATGATTTATAGTGCATTAACAAGGATCTAAAAATTATATGGTTAATGTACTCTGCTTCTTTATATTGCAGATCAGTCATTTTGCCACATGTGCATGCCTGAGTAACAGGAAAAGATATCCATCCTTCTTTAGAACAATACCCAGTGATTATTACCAAAGCAGAGCGCTGGCTCAGCTTGTCAAGTATTTTGGCTGGACCTGGGTTGGGACGGTCAGGAGTCGCAGTGACTATGGTAATAATGGGATAGCAGCATTTGAAGAGGCTGCAAAACAAGAAGGGATTTGCATTGAATACTCAGAGGCTGTATTAAGAACTGATCCACAAGAACAGTTTTTGAAGACACTGGAAGTGATAAAAAAGGGCACAGCCAGGGTGGTGGTGGCTTTTATCTCATTTGGAGATTTTGTCCCCCTTGTGAAAGTAATTGCAGAACAAAACATCACAGGGCTGCAATGGGTTGGCAGTGAATCCTGGATAACATCTCGAAATCTTGCAGAAACCAAAGAATACAGTTTCCTTTCTGGAGCTGTGGGCTTTGCTGTAGTAAATGCCAAGCTTCTGGGTCTGCGAGAGTTCCTAGTGAATGTGAATCCTAATCAAGAACTAAAAAATGAACTTTTAAAAGAATTCTGGGAAACGGCTTTCCAGTGTTCTTTCAGAACCAGAGGTAGTGGTGCCTGCACTGGCTCAGAGAAACTGGCAGAGCTGCAAAGTGAATATACTGATGTATCTGAGCTACGAATAGAACATAAAGCTTACACTGCAGTGTATGCTATCGCACACACACTGCATAATGCTTTAAAAGACTTTAAATCCTCCACCAACAACAGCAAAGGAGAGCTGCCCACACCAAAAAAGGTAAGAGCATAAAAAATAAGAGTAGAATATCATACTAAAATGAATGATGTTTCTGGCCTTTCCTTTCAGGTATTGCAGTATATGAGAGATGTGACCTTCATTATGAAAACAGGTGAGAATATATTTTTTGATGCAAGTGGTGATCCAGTGGCAAGATATGACCTGGTGAACTGGCAGCCTGCTGAGGATGGAAGTTTGCTGTTTAAGCATGTGGGTGTCTATGACAGTTCACTGCCTTTAGGACAACGTCTTCAAGTCAATCAGGAACACATACTTTGGGCAGGGAAGAGTGGAGAGGTACATCAATACTATAATTATTTCATGAAAACAAGCTATTCATTTAACAATTCAAACCATGATTTGGGCAACTTATTTTAACAACTTTTTGCTATAGCTGCCTGTGTCCATGTGCAGTGAAAGCTGCCCCCCTGGAACTAGAAAGACTGTGCAAAAAGGTCGGCCTGTCTGCTGTTATGACTGTATTCCATGTGCAGAAGGAGAAATCAGTAATGGCACAGGTAAATTAGCACATGCTGGTTAACTTTCATTAAAGTCTGATAAAGTGGAGCGTAATACTGTCCATTGGTCATGTAACTGGTCATGATGCATTTTCCATTTAAACAATATTTTCTTGAAATTCCTTCACAGATTCTAGTGACTGCTTTCCTTGTGATTTGGAGTACTGGTCGAATGAAAGCAAAGACAGATGTGTATTAAAAGTGGTTGAATTCCTTTCCTATACAGAAATCATGGGGATGGTGCTTTGCATTTTCTCCTTTATTGGGGTGTTATTAACAGCAATGGTATCTTTTCTGTTTTATCTTCATAAAGAAACACCTATTGTCAGAGCCAACAACTCAGAGCTGAGCTTCCTTTTGCTCTTCTCACTCTCACTGTGTTTTCTCTGTTCACTAACTTTCATTGGTCGGCCCACTGAATGGTCCTGTATGTTGCGTCACACAGCATTTGGGATTACGTTTGTCCTTTGTATCTCCTGTGTTCTCGGGAAAACATTAGTAGTCTTAATGGCCTTCAGAGCTACACTTCCAGGAAGTGATGTTATGAAATGGTTTGGGCCTGCACAGCAACGACTCAGTGTTGTTTCCTTAACGTTAATACAGGTGATTGTCTGTGTGCTTTGGTTAACAATATCCCCTCCTTTCCCGTATATGAATTTAAGCTATTATAGAGAAAAGATCATTCTAGAATGTAATGTCGGTTCAGTTTTTTTCTGGGCTGTTCTGGGTTATACTGGCCTGCTATCAATCTTATGTTTTGTTTTAGCTTTTCTTGCTCGGAAGCTCCCTGATAACTTCAATGAAGCCAAGTTCATCACATTCAGTATGCTCATATTCTGTGCTGTCTGGCTCACATTTATCCCAGCTTATGTCAGTTCTCCTGGAAAATTTACTGTAGCTGTGGAGATATTTGCCATTTCAGTTTCAAGTTTTGGGTTACTATTTTGCATATTTGCCCCAAAATGTTACATAATTTTGCTAAAACCAGAGAAAAACACAAAGAAACAAATGATGGGGAAATCTTCATCTACAGCTCTTTGAAACCATATTTAATCATATAACTGATTAACATATAGCCAGCTGTATCAAATACATTTCTCCCACAGGCTGTGGCAGGATCTGCAGTGTAGGCTGGGTCAGCACTAGACACAGTGGACTCTCAGTGACCATCTCCATCACAGCCATATTCTGGACCGGCATTATGTACTTTCTAATAAGAAATGATATTGACTTTTTGCAATTAACAACAAATGGAAGTTAGTTTTTAATGGCTTGAATTTATTTCTTTAGTTTTCTGCATTTTTGTTTTAACAGTAAACAATATAGCCATGCATCAATTTAAAAGTTTATTACCTTTATTTATTTATATAGGACTTTATAGAATGCAGATTGTTTTAAAGCAGTTTTACAATAATGAATAAGTTAAGCATTTAGCTCATGCATATGCTATTAATTTATATGAGCAGATTAAACATTGAGCCTCATACATATGCCAATATTAAATACATACTAATGTAATACATACTGTATTTTAACTTCAGCAACATAAAAAAATAATTAAAAAAAAAAATCTCTGGGATGAAATCTTTATTTTTTCTTCCCACATCAGACAATGCCTTTCGTAAAATAGTAATCACATCCTGACGTTTGTATGGAAATATTATTAGCATGCATGCAGGTGCAACCTGGGCCAAAACCATACAGCCTGTCACAGAACCTTCTATAAAACAGGCAGATATTTGTCAATCTATTCCATTTCATGCTGTATTATAGCAGAGGTCTCAAACTCAGGCCACATCTCTAAAGAGTTTAGCTCCGACCAGCTCCAAATCACATCTGCTTGGAAGATTCTAGTGATCCTGAAGACCTTGATTAGCTGGATCAGGTGTGTTTGATTAGGGTTGGAGCAAAACTGTGCAGAGCTGTGGCCATCCAGGAACTGAGTTTGAGACCAATGCTGTATAGGCTGTATATGCTGTATAGTTTTTGTTTGTTCCAGTAATTGCATTCATTTCCATATAACTTATGTACTTGTAACCGTGTATAATTTAGCAAATTAATTTTAAATAGTGAAATAAATAAACAGTTTGTTAAAGAAATAAACTAATCAGGATTGAGTAAATAGTGTGAGAAAAATGATAAAATTCAATTAAAAAGCATGTCAGTAAGTTGATTGACATTACAGTGATCAGTCAATCATGTTAACGGTGCGTTTCCACTACAGCATCAAATCTCAGTGCCGCTGGCAACACTATAATGCCACTGCTTTGGGGCGTGTAAAATTTAGGGCAGAGCACACCTCTGATAACAATGTTTACACCCTGTTTGCATTTCATCTTCTTCTTTTAACAGCGATTGTTTGTCACCCTGTGTTTTTCGCTTGATATTTGCATAGAGTCGAGGAATGCCCAACTTTTTGGACGCTCTCAATCCATAATGCACCGCGCGAGCCACTACCTCTGGTTCTTACATAGGAATGAATTGAAAACACTCGCTCCGCTGCGCTCGCTACGTGCCAGTGAAAACACACCATAAGTCTAGCTAGAAACCGATTCAAGGCTTGTAGCAAAATATTTTTGTCCAAAAAATCCTCTATTGCAGTTGTTCCCAGAGTGTCATGACAACTGGCAAGGGGTGCTGCAGAATCTCAGCTTTTTTCAGTTTAAACAGCCTAAAATAACTATTGTACCATATAACCTTTTACAGCATATATTTAAAAAAATATATCAAAACACCAGCATATGAACATGTCCAAACGAAAATAAATAAGCAAAAAAAAAAAAAAAAAACTGATATATTTCATACATATTTAAAGTTTAAATATTTATTTACCCCCAATTGGACTGTTCTCAGGAGAGAATTGCCCCGCCCGCTCCCCGAATCACTCATTTTGCCAACCTGCAAGAAAATCGTAGGGTGATGATAGGGGAGGACACTGTCAAAGAAATTGACAAAATCTTGTTATCTGACAAGATGATTACACATCGCATTGACGACATGGCTGCTGATATAGAAACACTACTAACCGAAATACTAAACAAAATGGCAAATTTGCACTCCAAATGGATGCTTCTACAGATTGCAGCGGACACTGTCATCTCCTGGCCAGTGTGCATATTTAGATGTTTATTGTCAATGATACTTAATTGAAAGAGCGTGGTCTCAACTGGGGCATGTTTCATAGTATTTGCACAGATGGAGTGGCATCTATGACTGGAAAAGTAAAAGGACTGGTATCTACGTGAAGAACCAAAACCTAGATGTGCAGATTACCCACTGCATGCTGCACCGCGAAGCACTCGTCGCATTAGAACAAGCCTTCACATGCTATCGGAATTATCGTAAATATGAGTTTCCTAATCAGAAATTGAACATGAATGGCCTGTCAAATCGTATTTACTACTCTGAATTTATTTTGATACTCAAATTTCCAAATTAGGTGGGCCATAAACTTTAAACATGTTGGAGGGGACAATGATTGCTGCTGTTCTTTATTAGTTTTTCTTTTCTTTTTTTTTCTTCCAACAACAACTACATCACATTGTCTTGTCATTAAAATAGTGCCTATTTATATACATAAGCATTTTGAGCATATTTTATGTATTATAAACAGTGAAATAAGCATGCTTTTGATAGAAATTCCAGAATCGTCAACAAGCTAACTATTTAGCACGGTGAATGTTTATGGTTATCAACAAATGGAATATTACATTTTATTCTTTCCGACAACAAATCACTTGAATGCAACAAGCTCGTAATCACGACTTCATAAGTGGGAAATAGTATGTTTCCGATAGCACTTGAAGGCAGCAGAGAAGTGCTCCCGCTCAACACAACAGAGTGCATCATTTTGTTAACTTTGTGGTTTATTTTGAGTCGTTTGGGACACGGTGATACACGACCCTCTCACAATATATCACTTTTGCTGCTAAGAAATATTCACGTAATGGTGCTGTACGTATCAGAAGTTCTGCGCCTAAGTGCGGTTAGCGCTCACACTACATGTGTACCATGCCCGAGCCCAACTGAACCGTGCTCTGGCCCACCTCTTCCAACTGAGCTTGATCGCGGTACGGAGAGATCACACTAGTTAAACAAACCGGGCTTTGGGGATCAAACTCGCTCGGGCACATCGGGCACAGTCCCGATTGTCACCTTTGAGGTCCCGATCACCTTTGAAGTAACGACCTTTGAAGAACTTTTGACCATACTTTGCAATGAAATGGGGTCATCAGAGTCTGCTGCTGCATACGGAGGTGTGCTGGCTGTCATGGGGTAAGGTGCCTTCCCGTGTCTATGAGCTTCGAGATGAGCATGTGCAGTTTTTAACCGAGCACAACAATCCCCACAAAGAACAGATCAGTGATGACTCATGGTGGGTTAAGATTGCATACCTCAAAGACATTTTAGTCACTTAAATGAGCTTAACACAAAGATGGAGGAAAGAACAAAAATATTTTAACAGCAACAGACAAACATAACGGTTTTAAAGGGGTCATCGGATGCAAGATTCACTTTACAAGTTGTTTGAACATAAATGTGTGTTAGAAGTGTGTGTACACATCCAACCAATAATGATAAAAATCCACCCAGTGTTTTTTTTTTTTAAATCCCTGTTTTAAAATCCCCTTTCTCAAATCAGGCTGTTCTGAGGTTCCTGTCAGAATGACATAGTTCTGTACATGCCCCACCACGATAGATCATTGACAAGACTCTCTTACCTTAGACCCGCCCTGAGTGAGCTGAGAGCTGTCCGCCTCCGGTGCAGGGGAAGACAAGATGTCTCTGATTAAGCGATTGAAGTGTTTAGTTGTTGGATGTAATAATGAATATAGCAGTCGTCAGTTACTCCCGACATCTGAGCCACTGAAGACGCAGAAGATTAACGTTGCTTTCGCTTTGAAGTGAATGTGCCAATCCCGATCAACATAAATGTGTCTATGTTCGCGCAAATCATTCGTGATCCAGATTCATCTACAGAAGAAGTGAGTATAAGGGTTTTTATGAATCTTTGCAAATCGCCTTTCCTAATAATGTGCTAGTTAGCCAGTTTCTCGACTGAAGTTTAGTATGCTCCATAGATATATATATACCTAGATGCCTCATTATGGACTGTTTCTATGGGCCGCGATACATAAGCCATCCGCCATTTTTGGAACGGTCTGTGAATCATGGGCTGCATTCGAAACCGCATACTTCCATACTATCTAGTAGGCAAAAAGCAGTAGGCGAAGGATACGTATGCATGAAATCTCAATATCCACAAAAGAATAGGCGAGATTTACCTGGACGGAGCACAATTTCTCACGAGATTCGGGCGTACGTATACTTAAGTACCGTTCAAATATGCCTACTTACCTACTATATAGTAGGCGAAATGGGTATGTAAGAAGAGTATGTCCGAAACCACAGTATTCATAAAAGAGTAAGCGAGAGATCCCCGGATGGCCTACTGCGTCCCGCCCAGACTCCAGGATCTCAAATGTCCGGCAACTGGTGCACTGAGGATGGAGACCCCACAGCAGCATCTTGGAAGTGGTACAGGGCCATGGATGAGGCAATTGGGGGCAGACCCTCCATCACTCCACCTGCCCTTATTGCCTCATCTGGCCCGGATGTTGCTGTGGCCTCTACATCCTCAGTGACCCCAGCTCCAGACACACCAAGGGCATCAAGCAAAAGAACCCAAAAATCTATAGAGAATATGATCAGGGAGATGGAGGAGAGGGAATCGGCAAGAGAGCAGGAAGCAGCCGAAAGGGAGGCGAAAAGATGGAGAGAAATTGAGGAGAAGGAGGAGAGACGAGAACGAGACAGACAAGAGCGGGAGGAGAGACGAAATGCTGAGGACAGAGAAAGAGAAGAAAGGTGGCGCCGGGAAGCAAGTCAAAGGGAGGAACGATTACTTCGCCTCCTTGAATCAATTGCAAAAAAATAAGTCCATAAATAAATAAAGTATATGTATAATTAAATGTGGATTTTTGTGAAGAACAAATATGTATTTTAAATGAGAATTTAATTTCTCACACACACACACACACATTAGGGTAGGAAATTAACTCTGCTGGACAATGGCCATTCATAACCTATGTTGAGACTGTCTGCACAAACCACCTTAAGTTTTGCATTAACTACACATAGTAACAGTGATTAAAGTTCACCCAAACATACACTATAAACTCAATCATTATTTACTCAACTTCATGGTGTTCGATCCCTCTAGTTTTATTTCTGAACATAAAAGGTGATTTTGGTCAAGTATTTTCTGCTGGTTCATACAATATTGGCCAATAAAGCCTGACTTTTAGAAGCCTCAAAAGCATCAACAAATAGTGTAATGAACAAAAATAGAGGGATCAAATGACATGAAAGTGAGTAAATAATGACAAAATTTATATGTTTGTGTGAGCTAATCCCTCAGATAAAAATTGCATGAAATTTATATAAATGTATATAAGCCTATAGTACCCTGAAGAAAGACGACAGAGACACTTTCAAAAAAGGATTTACTAAGAAATACAAATCACATTTCTTTTTATGTATGTATTTAGTAGACATTTTTATCCAAAGTGACTTAACCTGTTTTAATCTTTCACAGGTAGTCATGCTCATGGAGAGCAGGCACACGAATGTTTGGAGCGGACACAGCAGCAGCCAGATTGTCCCGAACATGTTCTCCCCCTCTTGGTTCAAGGTTGTGGGGTTCAGGGGGGCCGTCATCATGGTCTTCCTCCACTGGCTCAATGATATCCCCATTGACAAGGGCGAGATTGTGAAGCACAACACAGCACGCGACCACATCAGGCACGAAGACAGGGCTCACCTCCAAGGCCTTGAAGAAAAGGGAGCGCCAGTGTGTTTTCATCATGCCAAAGGCTTGCTCTACTATGCTTCGTGCGCGGGAGTGCTTACTGTTGAAACGAGCCTGAACAGGGTTCTGCACAGGCTCTCTATATGGGGTGATGAGGCAGATGGGTGCACTCAGGCAGGGATAGCCACCACCCCCGAGGATGCACTTTCCTGCAGGTGGATATAAGCTGCCGGCATATACATGGCTGTTCCTCAGCACCCTAGAATCGTGCACAGACCCCGGATATCCGACAAAGACATCAAGGAATTTCCCCTGGTGATCAGTGATGGCCTGGAGTTGGATGGAATGAAACAGTTTCCTGTTGTAGTAGCAGTGGGAGTTATTTGCTGGAGGTTTCATGCGGATATGACATCCATCTATTGCACCAACTGCCCTGCTGAAAGCTGGTGATCCAGCCAGCTAATCCTGCTCCCACTGCCTCCAGGTCATCACCGGTTGGAAAAGAAATCACCCTCCTCAAAATTCCCATGACTGCCTTGCTCACTTTGTGCATAATCCCATGCACAGAGGATATGGGCATATCAAAGGTCTGTGACACGACCCTGTACGATGCTGCATGTGCAAACCAGTGGAGGAATACGAGGACCTTGATGTCCTTTTCCCATCCATGGTCAGATTCCAATCTGACTGCTGCAATGAGGGACCTGATGGATGGCAGAGACAGGCAAAGGTGGGCACGGTGGTCAGCTGCTTGGTCCAAATAAAACCGCAGAATCGGCACAGCTGTGTTGACATGGCAGTAGGATGCGGGGTTCACCGCCTGTAAATATGTGCAAATTTATTAAAACATTAAATTCAAATAAAGATTTGTTTCATGTGTTGTTGATTTGTATGTGTATACAGTTAATGTGATGGTTAATTTAATTAATTCACTCATTTTTATTGTTTCTGCAATTGTTTCATTACTTCATGCATTAATTCATTGTTTGATTGAAAATTGATGTTCACATCGGCTCCATTTGTCTTATGTGTTTTCATGCATGTCATATGATAACAATTAAATAAGGCTTTTTTTAATGAAATTATACAATTTTCAGTAAGAAAATATGTAGTAAAATTAAGCATGGGTTGGCGTCTGTTATTATCATTGTGTGAAAGTGTTGGGGTGGGCTAGCAATGCAATTCATTCTGGGGCAATCTGAATTTATAAGTGGTAAATCAACAGTCTTCTCCTAAAGCGAGATCTGCGAGCAGCTGCCCGACATCTCCTTTGAAACACCATTCCAAACGCTGAGGAAAACTGCACTAGGCAGAGTACGCAATTTACTGTTGTGATCAGGTGGTAGTGCACACCTGTCATCTCAAGTAATTATTAGGCGCATTCGACTTGAAGCAGCACTACGCAGAATGATCAGTGTATGACAGGGGCGTAGAATTAGGGGTGGACGCTAGGGACGTGCACCTACCAATATCCAGCCACTACCAAACTGTCCCTAGCAATAATTTTGATCAAACAATCAAATATATGAATACGTTTTTGTCATTTCAGACGCATCTGCAACATCATATCATTGATATTACCTAAGAAGTTAAAGTAAATACGTTAGAAAACTGCGCGCTTTCAAGGACGCGCATTTAATACATGGGCGGAATGTAGTCACACACCGGAAGAAAAGCCCAGCACTCACAGACAGCAGTCCAAAACAAGCCCACTTCAGGAATGAACAAAGTTGCATCGATGAGTTTGAAGTACGGTGTATGTTTGACAAAACAGAGCAAACGGAAAGAGAAAGCGCAATCTATGGCTATTGTTAGCTCCCTATATAAAGAATACGGACAGAAAGACAAACGTTGTGCGGAAAGATACACAATCTTTGGTAACACTTTACAATACGGGTGCACAAATATGCATTAAATAATGCTTAAGTAATGCACAGGTAATCATGAGTTAATGTATATCTCATGAAGAACTAAACAATTTATTAATGATTACTTCATCAGCAACTAATGAATGTTCGATATGATTCAAAGATTAAGTAATCAATAAATTGTTATCAGTTAAATGTGTCATAATGTATTAATTACCTAATAACTTATTTTATTAGCTAATGAAGTAAATTCATTTGTTAATTACCACATTGGGTCGAAGCCATGCCTTTAAACTTCCAGTTGTCTGCTTTAATTAATCATTAGCTAATGATTTGCTAAGGTATCATTATGTTATGACTTTACTTGTTGAGGCACATAACTATTAACTAATTGTTAAGTAATATGTCATTGTGGTTAAAGATTTTGAATCAGTTAGTTAGTCATGTGCCTCAACAAGTAAAGTCACACCATAATGATACCCATGCAAATCATTAGCTAATGATTAATTAAAGCAGACAACTGGAAGTTTAAAGGCATGGCTTCGACCCAATGTGGTAATTAACTTCATTAGTTAATAAAATAAGTTATTAGGTAATTAATACATTATGACACATTTAACTAATAACAATTTATTGATTACTTAATATATGAATCACACAGAAGGTTAATTTGTTGCTGATGCAGTAATTGTTACATTTACATTTACATTTACATTTAATCATTTATCTGTGCATTTGTTAAGCATGAATTAATGCATATTAGTGTCACAGTATTGTAAAGTGTTACCCAACCTTTCAGCATAGGATAAAGTCATGAATATCAACAATAATATGGGACAAATGTAACGTGATTTTTCTTTTTTTTTTCTTTTTGGTAAACTATGTAAGTGGCACTCTGTGGTGCAGCAGGATTTGGAACAGCGTCCCGAGTCGCCGCGGACAGTCTTTAACTTTAAACTAATGTTGTTCAACTGAATGTACAAATCAAGCTGTTAGCTGAAATATCTACAAAAAAAAAAAAAACAACAACACTGAAATAGGAGCGTGCAGTTTATCTGTCAATCAGATAAGCATGAAAGTTTCGTTACTACAGCAACAGCAGAGTATTCTTTCAGAATCATCCTGGGTCCAATTTGATTGATATTAAAATAAAGTGATGTGTGATTAAGACACCCAGCGCTCTGATGCTGATGTTGTTGGTTCACAAAATCTAAATTGTTTTTCTAACGTTCTGTTTTGGTTGTGGGAACGTTATTTGGAATGTTCCAAAAATGTGGAAATGTCCAGTTTGCTTAACGTTCCTAGAACGTTATTTTTATGGTTAGCATAACGTTCCTGCAACCTAAATTTTATAAAAAAATATAACGTTCTATGAACGTTTATTTTTAACATTCCAAGAACGTTAAAATGTCCAGTTTGCCTAACGTTGCTGGAACGTTATTTTATGGTTGGCATAATGTTCCTACAAAGTTCTTTCCACCTACATTTTATTAAAAACACAACATCCTAAAAACATTTATTTGGAACATTACAATGTTTAGTTTAATAAAATGTTATTTTAAGATTAGAATATTGCAATATTCTCTTTCAACATAATTTTTATTAACACAACCTTCCTGATACGGGCAAGTATATAATTACATGTGCATTTCAACAGGTATCTGAATTATTAAAGATAATCACTTTCAAAAATCTCATTAAATATTGAACAGACTGGTGAAAATTGCATATCATGTAAAAAAAATATATATATGTAGTTTAATATTTATGACAATGAACTATTACTTCACAGCTAAATATAAAGTATCATATTAACATTTAATCATTGAGAACGTCTGTATGAATTTGTGTGTGGGGTGTGGGTGCTGAAAAACTAGCGCTGTGGGAACTGTGGTCCATGTCCTGTCTCTCCACACTCTATCTGTAAAGTAAACAGATTGGCTGATGTTACAAACTGTTATTACAAAATGCCTATGAAATAATTAGTGTGGCTATGCAAAAAAAATATTAGAATCTGTGCTGTGAGTTCTACAAATATTACATTACTCAAGAATCAAAGGTAGTTCACAAAAGTTATACAATAGGATGGTTCAAGAAAACACTGTAAAGGAGTACACCTGAAAATGAAAACTTAGAAAATAAGGTAAATGCTGTATCAAAATGCTGTAGATGCCAAATTCATTTGACTTGGCATACGCTACTTTCATTGACAAGCTACTTTCATAGCAGCATTAAGAAAAACGTCTTCTGAAGCATCATTAGATTATTAAAAACATAAACATTCAAATAATACATTTTCATCACATCATTTCTAAAAAACAATTTTTAGGTCAACATAAATTGACCTAATTTATTCATCTTGATAGGTATACACTAGGGATGGGTCACAATTTTCGAATATCCGATTAGTCGATTTATTCATAGAATATTGAATAGGTTGTGTGATTATATTTGTCTAAAAATTCCCCATGTTTTCGGTGCTGATGCGGTGGTGACGTGTAAGCAGAGGTAAGCGCCAATAACGCACCTAAAAGCTGTCAAAGACAACAGAAGAACACACTCTCTCACGCGAACGCTGTAGACTTGCAACTAAGAACGATGTCAAATAAGAGTTCTGTGCGGACCACAAATATCCCAGACTGGGTTAGAGGTGTGCTGAATCCATACTGGGAAAGGCACGGAAAACAAATAACGCGTTCTACGGAGCCACTAAAAGGGACATATAGTTAGCCGCATGCTAGCGATAGCCTGTTACAGTACATGCAGTTTCACTTACCAGCAACAGAGTAGGACGATGGCGAATGACTTGTAGATCCTGAGCACCACTGACAAACATCTAATCTTGTAAAATGTGTGGTAAGTACTGCCGCTCCATAGTATAAACATGTGATCGTGAATCTCCAAAGTGAAAGTAAAACGGTCACACGCACGCGCATTCAAAAGCGTTTTCAGTGCCCCGCAGTTAATATACAGTATAATTACCCAACGATATAATTGCGAGAGAAAGTATTGGAATATATTTTTTGAGCAGTTTAATACCTTATAAGTTGATTTATGCTAATGTATGGACTGCTATGTTAATAAGTGCTGTCATTCTGTTACGTTTATTATATTAATATGTTTCAGCATGTTACAATCATTATATGGCTTGAGTTAAGATAGCCTATCTTTAAATAAATTAAACAGTTTGTTATCATACAGATTAAAAGCGTGAATGGTCTCTCTCTCTCTCTCACTGTTTATGGGTGTCTAACACTAGCCTAATAACGTGATGTGCATGCATGCATACAGTGAAGGGGTGCTATTTTCGAATAATCTAATAATAATCGAATAATTCCTAGCGATTTTCGAATATTACTTTTGCTTGAAATGCCCATCCCTAGTATA
Source organism: Schizothorax lantsangensis (assembly GCA_027422415.1). Taxonomy (NCBI): domain Eukaryota; kingdom Metazoa; phylum Chordata; class Actinopteri; order Cypriniformes; family Cyprinidae; genus Schizothorax; species Schizothorax lantsangensis. The sequence continues at coordinate 20,048,782 of CM049846.1, forward strand.
CACATGCACACTACTGGAAATACGTCATAATATGGTAGTTAAGTCAACTGCAATTTCCATTTTATACCAATTTGAAACAGGAAAAATCCCTTCAAATATAGTTAACATTTAGACGTTATCAATAAAGTTATTAAATGGCAAAAGTGGCCTTGTTACATCTTATTAGCTGATAAACTGTCACATGATCTCAGGCAGGGAGGAAAGTCAGAGATAAAACAGGTAAGATTAATAGATTAATTATAGTAGGTGTTTCTGGGTAGGGATGCTAACATTGACCCATTAACTGACAGTAAGATTTTTCACAATTAACACATCAGTTAAATTGTTAAAGAATAATTTGTAATGTTTTTATATAAAAAAAAAAAAAAAATGCTGCATGGATAAAAAAAATATCTTTAAGCATTTGTCGCTTGCTCATCCTGATCTTTTCAGAGAATTAAGAGATCGACAGGTGAGTGCATCATTCATAAATTCAGATTTAATTTGACCTTTTATTTACAACTGATCAACGCACATACAGATGTGATACAGTAAGCGCAAATGTGCATGTGTGACACGCTAGAATCAATGAAGTTCTGGTCACGTAATATATGCACTTGCATTTCATACAATCGAATATTAATTAGATATGAATTGAGCAAGAGTTTTCCTATATTAATTTTAGTATCAATGATATGAAGATGCACTGCTGACCGCTAATATGAAGCAAGCGAGAGAGTGAGATTTATATTTAATGCTTTTTCTTTGGCTGAGTCTGAAATCTGAAAACAATCTGAGAGAGAGAGAGAAATAATAACGTGATTTTGAATATTACTTTGACTGTTAGAATAACACTTTACAATAAAGCAACATTTGTTGCATTAATTGCGCAACTTCAGTGCTATTTTTTTCTTCAAACTCAAGTCAAAATGTAACCTATGTTCCCGGTAGTTTTTTTTTGTAAAATTTTTAGACATTTCATGTGTTTGCACTGAAAAGATAAGAAGATTTTAATATATTTTCATCTTATTACTTCAGTTAGCCTATTTTTTTTTTTTATCCAACATCAAAATGTAACCTATGTTCCCTGTAGGTTTTTTGTTACAGTTTGATACAAAGGTATTAACATATGAATCTGTTTTTATTATTATTATTATTATTATTAATAATAAAAAAAAAAAAATTCACTTATCCTTTGAGGCTGGTTATTTGTCACCTATGGTATTGATTTAGTATCAGTACTGATGTATTACATTCTGGTATCGTACCGAAGCCAAAATTATGGTATCGAGCCATCCCTAGTAGCTACAAAACTACAATACAAAGTTATTTATACAATTACAAATTAAAACACAAATTATAATGGCATTTATTATAAATTACAATCTCTCATTGAACACAAATACAAATGTTTTCATATTTGCAATGTAACATTATTTTGCTAAACTATTATTTATTATGTAAGCAATGCTTAATAGTAGTGCTGGGCGATTTTTCAGATTTTATTGATTAATTTGAATTTAATGTTTTGCCACTATTTTATTTTTTAGAAATCAAGGAATCGTGATTGACAAATTAACTGAGAAGCTTAAGCTGAGGGTTTTTTATTAGGCAGAGGCTATTTGCACTGTGTAAATAGCGATAGATGCTATTTACACTAAGTGCAAATAGCGATGGATGCTATTTACACTCGGTGCAAATAGCATATTTTTTAGCGATAGATGCTATTTACACTAAGTGCAAATAGCAATGGATTCTATTTACACCAAGTGAAAATAGCAGTATTTTTAAAGGTTGCTATTTACACTAAGTGCAAATAGCTATAGATTCTATTTACACTATGTTAAAATAGCAAGATTTTCTGCTATTTATACTATTTATTGCAATAGTGGCAATTATCTGCACCTCAGTATTGTCGTACATTATAAAACAGTACGCAATAATAACATATTGAGTGCAAATTATAGTTTTAATTCAAATTATTAAATGCATGCCACCTTATTGTGACAATAAAGCCCTCCTTACACCTACCCTAACCCTACCCGATACTCTTATTTTCAACTTTTTTATTATTTCCTTAATTTTTATTTAAAATAAATGCCTTTCTGATGTGATATGATATTTGAAAAGGGAGAAAAAAAGTTCGGCAAAAGGCGGGCTCGAACCCTGGTTGATCGCGTCAAAAAGCATGTGCTTTACCACCTGCGCCACTGAAACTGATGTTGAGTAAGCGCCATTTTTTAGGGTTGACTAACTCAATCACACGTTGGTGGGCGGAGTTAGTGTAAATAGCCTTTGCCAACAAGACGGGCTATTTGCACTTAGTGTAAATAGACACTCCGTTTTTATTATGTGTCAAAGCCTAAACTAAAAACTTTTTCAAGCTTGAAAATAAAGACTGTCTAGACTTCCAATGGAAAGACAATAATGATGAAAGAATATCCAAAATAAAAACATTTGTCTGAAGATGAATGAAATTAATTCAAAATGAATTTGGAACAACATGAGGGTGAGTAAACCATGACAATTTAATTTTTTTAGTGGACTATCCATTTAAGACAACTCAAATGTTCCAACTATTCAGTCATTTCTGATGATCTCAGCTAAAATGTTAAAATGTTGCCAAGTAAATGTAAAGTTGTCCTGACATGTGTCCTACCTCAGGGGCGGTTTCTCCATTAGGGCTATCGGGCGACGCACCACCAAAGCACGAAAGGGAGGGATTTTTTTTCTTTCACATTCAATGTTACGCTAGCTTTCACTCTTCTATACTGTTTGTTCTGCCTCTGGAAATATAGTCCAATCAGCGTCGAGTCACGTTCTGTGTAGTACCGCCCCTTTTTAGGTGATTTCTGTCAGACTGAGAATCGCCCCGAGTGTTCCCATAGACTTCCATACAAAGATTGTTTTTTTCAAACTGCAGGCACTGCAATGCAATCTCTATGAGTTCCGGGAGGGCTAGCACTAGCGTGCTTTCGTCATCATGCATAACCTTAACTTGTGCAGCGACTGGTCGGAACAAACATACCGCTAATAAGAAGAAATATGAAGTCAGGACTAGTCTGTATGGGCTGAATAAAGCAAACCAGAATCTTACCAGTTAAGTTTTGATGGATGACGATTGTAATGGAGGTAAAGACGATTACAGTCAGTGACATACATGAATCGTAACTTACATTACTAGACGCGCGCGAGTCCGTTATTATTAGTGTGTAAATAAACGAACCGTGTATGTGCGCTCTGTGATAGCTTTATGAGCACATTTCAGTATGATCGCGTGTCTGGCAAGTGTTTTATAATGGACACTCGCTGAAGAAGCGTGTTTTTATAGAAGTTTGCTATGTACAGTGGTGTATTGGCATCAACATTCACTCCGACAGAGGAACTGTTCACTGGTCAGTCATGTTGAGCTGCCTTCAAGATCACCACACCCAACAAATTCATGTTTTTATTTTTATTTTATTTTATTTGTGTTTTGCTGTTTAATAATTCTGAATACAGATCCTTGTATATTTATATAACTTTAAAGCGACTGGGATAGTGGTCTGTTGGCGTCTCCGTGTGGTCCTTCTTGGTACTGCAGCTTGACTTTTGGTTATGTATATATGTATAGAAAATGGTCTAAACAAATGTAACATTTATTTATTTTTTCTCACAGATTTTGCTGTTGCCCTGTATACATAAATTTTGAATTATTATTAAAATTAAAAACAATGTTTTAATTTTTCTTGAAAAAAGCTTGCAGAAAATATAGTTTTGTGAGAATCATCCTTAATCTTGAATTTGGTAAAACAATTTTCTTTATTTAAAATGTTTCATGTCTTAATCCTTTTCTTTTTGTAATACTGGGATAAATCATATCGGGATGTATGCAAAACATTTTTGGATGTGGCGCCCCACCAAGAAAATTTGCCACCAGCCGCCACTGTCCTATCTTGTGTGTCTTGAAAAAATCTGCCGAGTCTTCTTTTCAGATAGTAGTAGATCTGCCAGGATCATAGCTTGAATGGCTGATGCCATTATTGTTCCTGAAGACAAAACACAAAATTAGTGAAATTTAACTCACAATTAAGCAACATATATGGACAGCTTATTTTTATGAATCATAATAAGACAACTTTTAACCACTACAAACTTAGCATTCGCAATTACCTGACATTTGTATATATATAAAAAAAACAAATCAACTTTAGGATAGGTGCAAGTAGAAATATAAAATATTTTTTTTCCATCTATATTAGTTAAGTATATAACTATATTACTATAATCAGAACTTAAAAAAACTTCACTGGTATTTTTCTGAAGCAACACAAAATACCAAAAGACTTTGACAGAATGATAGACAAACTGAAATTTACAATGTTATTCACTCTGCCAATTCAGTCTGAATCAAATTGGTGACACACTAAATTACATCAAACATGACTGGTCCTTAGATGTCATGATGTCATTCTTGTGGGATGTTAGTTTATTTGTTTTTTTAATCTGTGTTGTGTATTCACAATTTGATCAATATTTAGGTTTAAATCTTAATCTAATATTCACAAAACAAAATTATAGTATTGCTTCAGAAGACAACATTTGTGCTGCAGGTCATTTCTGGTCATCACTACATCTACATTAATAGCAATTCATCAAAAAATTAAAACTGAAGAACGATGTATAACTGTTTATAACATGACAAATTACATCTTGTACAACACAAAAGCCCATCAATTTGTTTAATGTGAATTCTACTTGCTTCATTTTAGGCTCATATTAGTTTTGCAGCTGTCCTGTAGCCAATGACATCACACTCTCGCTGCCTTTGCTCTGAAAAGATTTATTTCAAAAGCATGACAACAATTTGTTAGAATGCATTTTAAACAAGACAACGTGAGGAGCAAATAACAGTGTAAAATGTTAACGAAGGTTAACAAAACAGCAATTATAAACGCTCCTCAGCCCCTTTGTTCACAGTTCGGCGGATTTAGTAAATAGCATCACATATGCTAACGTAAGATGAAACTGACAAAGCGGATAATAAATAATGATTAACAAAAAGTTTAAACGTAGTGTAATACTTTGCTTTAAGTTACCTTGCTTGTGAACTGTGGCGCGAATGATGGTTAGAGATGAGGAAGATGGTCTGTCAGCCGTCTCTCCAGTTTAAAAATACAATTCGCGGGACACGTTTGTCTGTGCTGTGAGAAAGCTGTGAGAAACCACAAAAAAAAAAAAAAATTAATTTATCAATGACAAACTGTTGAGTATAACACCGCATATTTAACACTTGCCGTTGATAAATTTGATGTAATGGCGGTTAGCTCCTTGCTTCTTTGCTAGCTAACTTTACAAGCATTATGATAGCTGAGCTGGTTAATCTTCAGATAAAGTTGACAATAAAACACAAAACGTTCAAAAGTGCTTTAAATATGAATAAAGAAGTTCGAATGCTTACCTGTTATTTTCCATGACCGCGTCGCGAGCCGTCCTGCTGTGATCCAGTGACTGAGTGAACTGCGGTTGGGATGAGCAGACGTGACTGAAGCCGGTTTTTGAAAAAACACCCGGATAATATTTTGTCTCGAGTAAAATTTATTTATTTAAAAGGATTAATCTATGCTTAATATTAAACAGATTTATGTATTTATTTATTATATTATCGTTTAGTTATTTAATTAGTTATGAAAGATAGGCTATAAAATGCATAAAACATGTTATACAAACGTTAAGAATGTTGTTCTAAAAATGTTTTCTATCAACATTATAAGAACATTCATCTAGTACAAATAACGTCCTAAAGACGTTCCAAGTACGTTGTTCAAAGAACGTTTTCTATCAACATCAAGAACATTCATCAAGTACAAATAACGTCCTAAAGACGTTCCAAAAATGTTGCTCAAAACGTTTTCTATCAACATTATAAGAACATTCATCAAGTACAAATAACGTCCTAAAGACATTCCAAGAACGTTGTGCAAAGAACGTTTTCTATCAACATTATAAGAACATTCATCTAGTACAAATAACGTCCTAGAACGTTTTCTGTCAACATTATAAGAACATTCATCAAGTACAAAATAACGTCCTAAAGACGTTCCAAGAACGTTGTTCAAAGAACATTTTCTATCAACATTATAAGAACATTCATCTAGTAAAAATAACGTCCTAAAGACGTTCCAAGAACGTTCAAAGAACGTTTTCTGTCAACATTATAAGAACATTCATCTAGTACAAATAACGTCCTAAAGACGTTCCAAGAACGTTGTTCAAAGAACGTTTTCTATCAACATTATAAGAACATTCATCAAGTACAAATAACGTCCTAAAGACGTTCCAAGAACGTTGTTCTATCAACGTTACAAGAACGTTAACGTTATAAGAACGTTCCAAAAACATTATTTTAATAACGTTTTGTACTAACATTTACACAATTTTAAAGAACGTTAGTGAATGTTCTGGGAACGTTCCCTGTTAGCTGGGTGTGTGCGTCTACAACAGCAAGTCATACTCTTGTATATCTTTGAATATTCATTGATTATTATGGTGAATGTGAGATGGCTGACGCGTCAACGTATCTGGAGCAGTCGAATAGGGAATCTGCACATACAGTATATGGTCTGCTCGTCACTCCACGGAAGAGAGGGGCGGAGTCAGCAGAGCTCACTAGCATTTAAAACAACATGGACTAAAAAACGGCGTGCTGAAAACAGAGCTGATATTGACAGGGTAAAGGAGGTGTTTTTTACACTACCATTGAGAAATTTTAACCAAAGTATGTTATAGACTTTTCATTAAGACCCTAAAGAACCATATCAACTTGTGTAAAATGGGCATCCGATGACCCCTTTAAGGCCAAACTCAAGCTGTGGCAAGAATTACTGGAAAATAAAAACATTGACATGTTTCTCTTAACAGCAGAGGACCCCGCTCGTAAGACACTTGTTCTATTAAAATCTATAGCTGCACATCTGAAAGCGCTACAGGAAAGGTTTGAGTTTTACTTCCCTGCTGCTAATGAAAACTTTGACTGGATCCGTGATCCTTTTAACCCTCTCTTATTAGAATCTGCAAATGTTGCCAATCAAAGCGCAAGATGAACTGGTGAAACTCTGTATGGATTGCACTTTAAAATTAAAATTTGGAGAAATGTCTTTGGATGAATTGGATGAATTTTGGCTTCACGTGGGACACTAATAGTTTATCTCAGAATGTGCCATCAATGTGTTATTGCAGTTTTCAACCTACTTGTGTGAGCTAGCGTTCTCATCCCTGGCATATGAGAAAGAAAAAAAAAAAAAGTAAAATTGTCAGCGTCTGTCAGTGGAGCGAGCACGTTCTACGAGTTGTTCAATCTTCCCCTGTATCAAGAGGCTGTGCTGGCAAAATCAGGAACATGTATCCCATTAGAATGCCCGTGACACATTTCCATGCACAGGTATTTTAGTTTCATTTTTTAAATTATAAGGTCAGGTCTCAACAAAGAAAATGAGAAACTAAAGAAAAAAAAATATTTTGAGTTGTTCATTATTAGTTTTGTTCCAATGATTCACACATGCAGTACATACCCGTATTGACCCGAATATAAGACGATGTTTTTTTCTTGGAAATACATCTGAAAAAAACGCGGTCGTCTTATATTCAGGGTCTAGACTTTGACATGTCAATAATACACCCACAACAATAGGTGGTGCCAAACACGCATAAAACGAGTGTGCCATGAAATATGTAATGTAATGTGTGTTGTAAAGATCGCGAGTGAAAACAAACGAAAAAGAAAAGCTTACAGCGGACGTGACTGTCATGTTAGCCTGATGGGAACAAACTTCCTCTGTAAGTGATTTTAAAACATAAGACAGTACGCAGATTTGAAGACTACAATAAGATTTCACTTCTACTGTTAATAAAATTTTGGTAGGCTATGAGATGGATAGCTTAAATGTTATACAATAGAGATGGACTACCTGTTATTTTTATGGTATGGGTCATTCTTCAATTGGGGTGGTAAATGAGAGGCAGAATTTGTAAAAATGCTTGTTTGTTTTTTTCTAATAAAATATACTGCTATGCATTTAAAATTAGTTTAATATGCTATATCCATTAAAATTAAAGCTTAAGAACATTTTGATTTTTAAATAATTTCAATCAAACACTGGTGACACAGCCACTTATGTCTATGTCATTTTGAAGTAACACCACAGACGTAATTATAACAGTTACTATACAGGTAATTACTAGTAGTTACTATACAGGCTCTGTGGTGTTACCAGAAAAGACAGTAACACCACAGACAAATCGGCCTAAATCCAGACTTTTCTAAAATGGAGGCTGCCATCGTGATGATTTCAAGATCAGGGGACATTTTGGAAATATTAATAAGTATGTATTTATCAAAATTTTGATTAAAATGTGTAAAATCTGCAAGTTATCAACATAACACCACAGACACTAATAAAGTGCGGCACATGAAATTGTCAGAAATTTAGCTAAACTTAAGAAAATTAAGAAAATGTTAGATTGTTGCAAGTACATTCCATGATACCTCTCTAAGGTATGGCGGGAACATGCATATTTTGTTACAAATGCAAGCTCTCAAACTCAATTAAATATGTATTTTAAAACAAAAATGTAACTATTAATAGTGCACAAATTGTGTTTACCCTACAGAATACAAACATGCAAACATTTACATTTTATAATTTATTGGTATTTAAAGTTTATTTCAACTGTTGTAAAGTAGAGGGATACCACTTGCCACCGCAATTGATGAATGACCCGTATATCAAAAAGTGTATATTTTTAAATGTCATTGTTGGTACATTTTACCAGTATTTACCATACTTTCAAAACAAAAATTAAAATAGGAAAAATATGCAATATGAAAATAATTTAAGAAAAAAAAGTGTTTTACAGAAAAAAAAACAAGATTTGGTTTTCAAAAAGCCTTTTTCCAAAAGGTACATCTGGAAAAAGGGGGGTCATCTTATAATCAGGGTCGTCTTATATTTGGGTCAGTACGGTAGTTCAAATAAGTCTGTTGGCATGTGTCATCCAGTTGTAAAAGACAGATGGTTCATTTGAATGGGTTGTTTCACCTCATATTATGTCTGTTGTGATGCATTCATAATACATTTATGTTGCTGTTAATGCTTCATTTGTTGTTTGCTCATCTGGATTTGATTTTATATATGTATGTACGCATGTACATGTATGTTTAGTTTAACGGGGTCCTATTATGCTCTTTTACAAAGTCTTGATTTTGTTTTGGGGGTGTACTGGAACATGCTCTCATGCTTGGTTCAAAAATCGCATTATTTTTCACATAATTTACATTATTACAATACCTTTCTCCCCAGCCTGGCACAAACAGCTTGATTAGTTCCAGGTTTGATGAAGGCCTGCCTTCCGTAAAACAAAATGTGTTGTGATTGGTTAGCTGTCCCAGTGCGTTGTGATTGGCGAACAGCTTAGACGGTGTTTCAGGACTGCTCCGCCCCTTGCCAAAGCAGCAAGTTTGTCAGTATTGCCATATCAATTCAGACCCCGAGAATATTGAACAAGAGGATAGCCAGAACATTTGCACGCATGGATATTGCAAGACATATTAAAGTGGTAACGTTATTGTTGTTAGTGTTTTTTTTTGTTTTTTTTTGGCTAAATCACGTTTTAGATAGGATGTCAACAACAGCTTAAAAATAACTGCATTTACTATGTACAGAAAAGTGCAAAGGTAATATGTATTATGTTTATTGTTCTTTAATTCTAACATTATAACATGAATTGCAGTGAAACTGTTATTGTCATGAATCTGGTCCATGCACTTCCGGCTAATCACCACCAGAGGTCACCCACTCACTGCATGGACTCTTGCACTTCACTACAATCCCCATCTTTCATTGCACTGACGACACACACAGCTGTTTTCACTGATTACACATCTGATCACACTAATCACGCAGGCTTTATAAACCATGGACTTCCTCTTGCTAGTGGCCGAGTATTGTATAGCGTATATCCTAGCGATAGCTACTCTACGGAGCCCACTCAGTTGTTATAGTCTTGCCTGTTTTCTCGTGTTTTGATATCTGCCCATGTTTCCTGGATTAACCCCTTGCCTTGCCGTTCGGACTCTGTTTGCACCTCGTTTGGATTATTGCTCATGTATCTGGATTATCTCTCTGCCTTGCCCTGTTGGATATTGTTCGCCGATCGTCGACCCACGCTTGCCCTAGGATTACTCTTTGTCTTGTCTGTGTTGTTCCCGTTTGCCACTATATGAACCTTGCTTGTTTTGTGACCTCGCCTTTGAATAAAGCTTGCAAATGGATCCGCATGTCTCACATCTTGTTCGCCCCGTAACAGTTATACAGTTGAATTTATTTATACCATAGTCCCACAGACTTACACTATTTGTGGCGGCATATGCAAATTAATTATCTGCCAGCTTGAGGCGCTGTTGGAGTGTTAGAGATCGAGGTTTCCCCGGTAACGGCTGTACACAAAGCAGCGCTCTTCTCACAAACGCTGCTTTATAGGGCTGAACAATTAATCGCATCCTTTTGTCATGCGCATCTCGTCAGTAAAACCGGTTCTTTGATTAGCGGTAAATCTCCATCACCTGTTTTCAGATGGAGCGGCATTTAATACACGGAGCCGTAGTTTGCTGACAAGCCACGCAAAATTGTGTTCACAATCGAATGCGATTTATCAGCGATTATGAACGTGATTTTGCGTTGCTTGTCAGTGATTTACGGCTCTGTGTATTATGCCCTACTGCTTTATCAGACATTACATGCAAGATGAAATTAAAATGACATCCAAAATTTTCTGAAGACAGTCGGTTTCCTTCAGAAATACACAGTGATATAAAACACCCGCACCGGGTTTCAATTTTGAAACATGCAGTACTCATCCAAGCGTTCTCCCCACCCCCCAACCATTCGAATTTCCGTAGGCGGGATTTATTTTAATGATATTCTAATGGGCCGCTATGTGATATCACAAACACCGGAAAACAACGCTTTAGTCCAAACGAGCCATTCGTTGTAGTTCTTAAAATGGGATTTTTTAAAAACAAAATATCTCCCTTTGAAGTGGACTTTGAGATTTGTAACTTTGTAGATCTTTTTATGCCCAAACATACACACTACACACTGACTAAAATTCAAAAAGTGAAAAAGCATAATAGGACCCCTTTAACTGGGTTGGTGTGCCATGAAAAAAAAAAAAAAACACTACAAAGGGGTGTCATGCTTTCAAAAAGTTAGGGAACCACTGCTCTGCTGTGTGGTGTCATTCTGATAATTTAACTGCTCCCGATCGAGACGAAGCGTCCCTGAACTCAAACATGTTTAATATAGCCAATGAGAGTGAGCAAGCGTCACTACTGAATGTTGTTTGCTTCTAAATCTGAAACTTGACTGTCACAAACATGCCATGAAAGTAGTGTACTGAGAAAGAACATAACCCATATTCTTTTTTTTTTCTATTTTGGTTTTCACTGACACCGACACTGTGAGTCTCCGTGTGATCTTGTGTCACTGTGAAATTATTCCAACACATTTTACATATGTATAAATGGTTGTATACCTAATTAGATGTGTACTGATGTATTCAAGTGAGATAAAATGCAAGCTCAGTTCTTTATTAATGTGATACTGATGAGTTTTGGTGTATTATAAGTTAAAAGATGTCTGTTGGGGTGGGTTTTTTTTTTTTCTAGGCTTGATTGTGTTTATGGGGTGCAATCTAACATGTGTTAATGCATCATTTTAACAAAACAAAACAAAACAAACAAACAAACAAAAAAAAACATTATTTTTCACATAATTTACCTTTATTCTAGACAGCTCTGTCCCTTCTCCGATAAACGCTCTGATGATTTCTTGGTTTTATGAGCCCCTCCCTCAGAAATACGCAATGGGCTCAAATTGGTTAGCTGGACCAGTGTGTTGTGATTCGCTAAACCGCCTAGTGCGCATTCAGAAACGTCACGCCCCTCACCTCAGAATGTGTGCTGGCTGTATTGTAAACAACTGCGTCGTCAATATTGCTAATCAATTTGAGCCCAATTGAGACCTAGAGAATATTTGTGAAGGGGATTGCGCAGAACCTGTGCAAGCTCGGCTCTTACAGGACGTTTCAGATTGGTATGTTTCTTTGTTTGTTGTTGTCTCATATGTTTAGATACGCTGTTATTTGTAAATGCTACTGCATATGTTAGCTTCTAATATGGTTTTATCCGGATTAAAGCTTTAATACAGCAGAATACATAATTGCATTGTAGCATTTTTGTAAAGTAATTGTTTATTTTGTAACATTAAGAAGTATTTGCCAGCAAGTATTGCTCGCTACAATGGCAACCGCGTGCACGTCCATGTTTAACGCTTCACGTAGCAATGTGAAAAATATGTCTATACACAAAGTATATAATTGGAACACGGTTCATTGATGGAGCAGAGCTGAAAGCTGATGATCTAAATCAGATAGAGAGAGAGAGAGAGAGTCCCTGAGAAAGATGCAGAGCAGAGCATGTGTTGAGCAGTAGGACGTGAGGAACAGGATTAAGAACCGCTGCTTTAGAATATTGATTTTGAAAATTGTGAAACCATTAGACTCATTAGAAGACAATAGTGATTCATATATGAATAGATTTTTTGTGCATCCCTAGTTTTGATGGCATGGCGACAACTCTTCCTCTTCCTCCTCGTCACCTAGACGGCCATCAGGACAAGACCACGGGAACCAGATGAGTCCTCTGCACAATCTGACTTTGTTGCAACCTAGAATTAAACTGCTGGTTTCGTCTGGCCAGAGGAGAACGCCACACTGTTTCGAAACACTATTTCCCTGTTTCATGTAAAGCTGCTTTGACACAATCTGCATTGTAAAAAGCGCAATATAAAAACGGTGACTTGACTTCTCTAAAGCAGCACAACATGTCCTCGCCCCCTTTGTTGCATGTTTCCGGGGGCGGGGTTTATGTACATTTCTGGGTTTGTGGTGTCACCAACCCGGGAAGTCGCTCATTGTAGTCCCTAAGAGCCGTTTTTGTAAACTGCCATAATTTTAAAAGACAATATTTCTGTTTGCATTGAACTTTCTTGAGACTTGAAGTTGACTTTTACATGAAGATGGCGCCGGTGTTGGCTTGCCGTCTGTTGCTCTATTTGTGTCTGTTTGTTTTGCTTATTTTTCCATTTCCAAAATGTTATGCACTGCTGTCCTATGATCATCAAACATTGCTGGACATTCGTATCTCTTTTCTTGCACTCAGTATAGATGACGCGGCACGGTTTATCTTTGAACCGTGTGGATCTCTTCCATTGGATATACGGGACTGTATATGTCGTTGGCCTCTCGAACTCACACAAAGGAAATGTAGGAGGAAGCGTGGCAGACGGGCTGGGATCTCCCTCAGATGGAAATTACACCTGCGGGCTAGTTGTGAATCCAGCATGCTGTTTCCGGCCTGGAAGCCGGTTCACGCTGTCATAAATGCTGTCTTAAATCCATCTGTCATTTGTATACCAAACCCCTCAAATGAACTATGTGAAAGCTTCTTTGGCTTCTTTTCTGATAAAATTTAAGGTCTCAGGTGGTAACCAATTATAATGACCCTGTTTTTGTTGATGTTTCCCAGTCATCATCTGTATGGGAGACCTTTGATCCCATTTCTCTGCAATTCCTCACTGAAATTATTATCACCCTCAAAACCTCGTTCTGTCCTCATGATGTAATACACCCTCGGTATTTTAAATTGTTAATTGAGTCTGTTGGCCCTGCTTTGCTTTCCCTATTGAACAAATGTGTATCAACTGGTTCTGTTCCTGCATGCTTGAAATTGGCCTCTGTTACTCCTTTGCTTAAGAAGCATTGCTTAGACATATCGGTTTTGAACAACTACCGACCAATTTATGTGGTCCCTTTTATTTCTAAGGTATTAGAAAAGATTGTGTTGTGTCAACTACATATATCTCAGAAATCTTTCAGTCTGGTTTCAAGCCTTTCCATAGCACTGAGTACACTCTGCTGAGAGTGTTAAATTATATCTTAGTTGCTACCGATTCAGGTGACTCTGTTATTTTAATTTTCTTAGACCTGACTGCTGTCTTTGTGTTACGGGGCTGACGAGACGTGAGACAGGCGGATCCATCTGCAAGCTTTTATTACTATACATGGTCAATACAGGCAGGGTCGGACAGTAGCAAACAGGTATGGCATGGGCAAGACACAAGAATAATCCAAGGGCAAGCGTGGGTCGGCGATCGGCAAACTATATCCAGAGGGCTAGGCAGAGAGAATAAACCAGGAACACGGGCAGGAATCAGAACACAGGAAATCAAACTAGGAATACTGGGAAAACGCGTTGTATGCAGCAGGGCTAACAATACTCGGCAGAGAGTCAGACAAAGTCCAGAGTTTATATAGTGAGTGTGATTGGGTGATGGTGATGTGAGATTGTATTCAGGTGTGTGCGTGATCAGTGCAGACAGCTGTGTTGGTGCAGTGAATGATGGGAAATGTAGTCCTATAGTGATCTGTGACTGACTGTGTGGTGTGAAAGTCCATGTGATGGGTGAGTGACCTCTAGAGGTGAATGACCAGAAGTTCATGGCCTGGATTCGTGACATAGCCCCCCCCCCAAGGAGCGGCTTCCAGACGCTCCACACATTATCGAATCCAGGAGGGTGGTGGAGCGGAGGCGGAACAGGGGAAGGGAAGGAGGGCCAGGTCCATGTGCGAGTGGCGAGGCTGTGGAATGCAGCAGGGCTGGAAGCCATGGCGGAGCGGACAGACCTGGAGCCCACCAGAGCGGAGCAGACGGACCTGGAACCCTCCAGGGCGGAGCAGACGGACCTGGAGCCCACCAGAGCGGAGCAGACGGACCTGGAACCCTCCAGGGCGGAGCAGACAGGACCAGAGCCCCCCAGGATAGGGCAGACAGACCCGGAGCCCACCAGAGCGGAACAGACGGGACCAGGACCCACCAGAGCGGAGCAGATGGACCCGGAACCCACCAGGGCGGAACAGACGGGACCAGAGACCACCGCAGGAGAGCAGACCGGGCAGGAAACCATATCAGCATCTGAGATCTGGGGGGAACAGAGACAGACAACACAGAGAGAGCAGAGACGGACAACACAGGGAGAGTAGAGACAGACAACACAGGGAGAGCCTTCCTGGTCTCAGGGGCCGTGGCTGAGCAGGTCTGGGAATCACAGGCGGCCTCCATAGCCATGCCAAGGCAGGACAGGAAATCCCAGATGGCCTCCATAGCCATGACATCGGGGCAGGACATGGAATCACAGACGGCTTCCATAGCAGTGACAGGGCCGGACGGGGAATCACTGACGGCCTCCATAGCCGTGACAGGGCAGGGCGAGAGTTCACAGACGGCCTCCTTAGCCGTGACAGGACAGGGCGAGAGTTCACAGACGGCCTCCATAGCCGTGACAGGACAGGGTGAGAGTTCACTGACGGCCTTCTTAGCCGTGACAGGACAGGGTGAGAGCTCACAGACGGCCTCCATAGCCGTGACAGGACAGGGCGAGAGTTCACAGACGGCCTCCATAGCCGTGACAGGACAGGGTGAGAGTTCACAGACGGCCTTCTTAGCCGTGACAGGACAGGGTGAGAGCTCACAGACGGCCTCCTTAGCCGTGACAGGATGGGGTGAGAGTTTACAGGAGGATACCACCGACACCTCTGGAGGTTCTGCAGCTAACGCCGCCACCTCTGGAGGTTCTACGGTGGTAACCTGACCGGGTGAGAGTAGATTGCTGGGCGCCACCACCTTGCAAGGAGCTGAAACGAGCACCACCGCTTCAGAAGGTGCTGCAGCAGGTGCTGCCACCTCTGGAGACATTACAGTGGACGTTGCTACCTCAGGCAGTCCAATGGTGGTGTACGCAGCCCAAATGCAACATAAAGCGATCCCTATCATGGGAAGCGCTTCAGACAGGGAAATCAGTTCAGGAACAGGAGGGCCAAGGTGAGTGGATTTGGGATACCAGCAGTGCGTACAGACACCAGCGGTGCATCCCTCAAGCTGGAGATCAACCGGAGAACTCGAAGGACTGACCTTAAATCTCTCGGTGTGACAGAGTCTGGCAGTTCCGCTGAGACGTGAGGAGACTCTGGCAGTTCGGCTGAGACTTGAAGAGACTCTGGCAGTTCGGCTGAGACTTGAAGAGACTCTGGTAGTTCGGATGAGACTTGAAGAGACTCTGGCAGTTCGGATGAGACTTGAAGAGACTCTGGTTGTTCCACTGTGACGTGGTCTGACTCTGGCTGGTCCACTGTGACGATGTCTGACTCTGGCTGGTCAGCGGTGACGTGGTCTGACTCTGGCTGGTCAGCGGTGACGTGGTCTGACTCTGGCTGGTCAGCGGTGACGTGGTCTGACTCTGGCTGGTCAGCGGTGACGTGGTCTGACTCTGGCTGGTCGGCGGTGACGTGGTCTGACTCTGGCTGGTCGGCGGTGACGTGGTCTGACTCTGGCTGGTCAGCGGTGACGTGGTCTGACTCTGGCTGGTCAGCGGTGACGTGGTCTGACTCTGGCTGGTCAGCGGTGACGTGGTCTGACTCTGGCTGGTCAGCGGTGACGTGGTCTGACTCTGGCTGGTCAGCGGTGACGTGGACTGACTCTGGCTGGTGATCTGAGGCGTGTTGTGGATCTGGCTGATCAACTGTGGCTTGGCTTGACTCACGGAGATTACTGGTGGCTTGGCTTGACTTGTGATGATCAACTGTGCTTTGGTTTGACTTGTGACGATCAACTGTAGCTTGACTTGACCTTTTAACATAGGCTGTGACTTGACTTGGCTTTTTAATATCAGCGGTGACCTGACTTGACTCTTTAACAGCAGCGGTGACTTGACTTGTCTCTTTAACAGCAGCGGTGACTTGACTTGACTCTTTAACAGCAGCGGTGACTTGACTTGACTCTTTAACAGCAGCGGTGACTTGACTTGACTCTTTAACAGCAGCGGTGACTTGACTTGACTCTTTAACAGCAGCGGTGACTTGACTTGACTCTTTAACAGCAGCGGTGACTTGACTTGACTCTTTAACAGCAGCGGTGACTTGACTTGACTCTTTAACAGCAGCGGTGACTTGACTTGACTCTTTAACAGCAGCGGTGACTTGACTTGGCTTGTGATTGGCAGCAATGAAGCTACGGGGTGTTGTTGTTGCCGCCATTTTGTGAGCGTGCTCTAGCGTGGCTGTGTTCACACAATTGGGTGCGGTGTCTCGTTCCTCCGCTACTCCCACAGTGAACGTTGAACCAACAGTCAGTAGGGCATAGTCCAAGAAACAACTTAGTGATGACCGCGGACCCTCGCGTCTGAGTTGAGATTGTAGTGGCTGATTAATGCCACTGCAAAAAATCTCAATCAATATTATGTCCGGTAAATCGGAATAACGAGCGAAGACTAAAAACCCTCTAATATGGTTCTCCAGTGATCTTGGGCCCTGTTTAAGGGCAAACAATATTCTGTTTGTGTCCATACCTGACAAATGTCCGTTCGACAAGCTGCTGGATCCTTGTTGGGCCGAGTATTCTGTTACGGGGCTGACGAGACGTGAGACAGGCGGATCCATCTGCAAGCTTTTATTACTATACATGGTCAATACAGGCAGGGTCGGACAGTAGCAAACAGGTATGGCATGGGCAAGACACAAGAATAATCCAAGGGCAAGCGTGGGTCGGCGATCGGCAAACTATATCCAGAGGGCTAGGCAGAGAGAATAAACCAGGAACACGGGCAGGAATCAGAACACAGGAAATCAAACTAGGAATACTGGGAAAACGCGTTGTATGCAGCAGGGCTAACAATACTCGGCAGAGAGTCAGACAAAGTCCAGAGTTTATATAGTGAGTGTGATTGGGTGATGGTGATGTGAGATTGTATTCAGGTGTGTGCGTGATCAGTGCAGACAGCTGTGTTGGTGCAGTGAATGATGGGAAATGTAGTCCTATAGTGATCTGTGACTGACTGTGTGGTGTGAAAGTCCATGTGATGGGTGAGTGACCTCTAGAGGTGAATGACCAGAAGTTCATGGCCTGGATTCGTGACATATTGACACTATATCATCAGTTGCTCCTGTCTAGATTAGAATCTTGTGTGGGGCTAAAAGGCTCAGTCTTGAATTGGTTTAAATCTTATTTAACAGACCAATATTTTTCAGTCAGAATTGGCAACTTTACCTCCTCTGCTGCCCATCTCAAATTTGGACTTCCACAGGGATCTATCCTAGCACCTTTGCTCTTCTCTCTCTACATACTTCCCTTAGGTTCGATTCGGAGAAGGTATGGTATATCTTTTCATTTCTATGCTGATGATACCCAGATTAATCTGCCTATAAAAAGAAACGATCCTTCAGCTATTGAATCCCTATTTGCATGTCTTGATGAGGTAAAGCATTGGTTGGCTAGTAACTTTTTAACCTTAAATGACTCAAAGACTGAGGTTATTGGCTTTGACCCATCAGACAATTTCAAATTTAATAACTCAACCTTGGATAGCCTGTCAGTTTTTGAATCAAAGTGTGTTAGGAACCTTGGTGTTCTCTTAGACAGTCGGCTCACTCTAGAGAAACATGTCTCCTCGGGTTGTTGCTTCTGGCTTTTTTCAGCTCTGCTTACTTTCTAAAATCAAACATTTTCTGCCTGAAAAACCTCTTGAGACAGCTGTTCACATGTTTATTTCCTCTCGATTGGACTATTGCAACTCTTTGTATTGTGGCATCTCCAAGTCCCAAGTAGCTCGTTTACAACTGGTCCAAAATGCAGCAGCCAAATTTCTTAAGAAAGGCCGCAAATATGATCATGCCACCCCCTTTTTACAAGCTCTTCATTGGCTCCCTGTTCATTTTAGGATAAATTTGTTTACAAATGTTTACACAACCTTTGCCCTGCGTTACTTATCGGAATTGCTGCATCTTTACAACCCTACCAGAGATTTAAGATCTGTTTATCAAAACCTACTTATGGTTCCTTCCACCAGGCTGAAACGCAGAGGAGATAGAGCTTTTTTGATGGGCCCTAGATTGTGGAACAGCCTGCCAGAACACCTCAGAGCTGCTCCATCTTTATCGGTTTTTAAATCTCTTTTGAAAACTCACTTGTTCCCTTTCAGTCGGTCACTCCGAGTCACGTCGGATGACCGACGAAATTGGGATCTCGCCAGAGAGACCTATCCACTTCGAGTGTAACTAAACGAGCCAATGGACATTGGCATGCGATCATTGCATCCAGCTGCCGCTGATCACCACGTGAGTATAAGAGGCAGCAGGTGCACCGCATTAATTCATCCTTTCGCTTCGGAGCCAAGCGGTAGTTGAACCTACTGCTCGTCCCTTCCACAGAGAGTGTTCGCGAACAAGTGCGGGCGTTACGGCACAGCAGCGGTGGTCACGTCGTGCGGGAGATCATCTTCCTGCTGACAGTCACACCAGGAGTGTGCGGTGGCCAGCTCCCCTGCGTGCTTCAGCACTAAAAGAGCATTTCTCTGAAAGAGCAATTTCTCTAAAAGAGTATCACGGGTGATCGCGTCTTTTTAAAGATGTCTAATCACCCATGCGTTTCTGGGTGTGGTCGTTTCCTGGCGCTCAGGATGGTCACGATCGCTGCCTCACGTGTCTGGGCATTCAGCACGCTGAGGAAGCTTTCGTGGATGGTTCATGTTCTTCTTCAAAAGAGAGAAAAAAAAAGAAAGGGGGACATGACCATCTCGGAGTTGCGTATAGACTCCGCTGTGTCAAACATGGCGGAGTCCCTCTGCCTCTGCCGCGATTCAGCGTTCGTCCTGGCACCCGGGGCGGAGCTGCATCCGGTGGAGTCAGAGGTGATTGAGGGTCACGGTGAGGGCTTCCCAAGAGGAGTTCCTCACCCCTCAAGCGCTCCGCAGCCGGTGGGGTTGCCGTTGGAGCGGGCTGGTACCTCTGCAGAACGGGGTACACCGCCCATTTTCTTCGGTGCTTCCCCTGACGACCAGATGTCGATCGCTGCATCGGAGGGCGAGCGCTCTCTCTCCGGGGATGACGACCTGGCTGCGTTGCCCCCTTCGGGTGTGGTAGTGTTGTCCGAGCCAGACCCAGAGATGACGGCTATGCTTTCCCGGGCCGCCGAGAATGTCGGGCTCGTGTGGGAAAAAAAAAAAAAATCCACCGCGTCCCGATCCTTTGAGGCTGGATGAGTGGTTTCTTGGTGGGGGTCGCGCTGGTTCTCAGCGCCCCCCTCTGGTGCCATTCTTCCCGGAAGTGCATGAGGAGCTCACAAGATCGTGGAAGGCACCTTTCACTGCCCGAAACAAATCTTGTAGCTCCTCCCCCCTCACCACCCTCGACGGTGGAGCCGCTTTGGGGTACACGGGCATCCCCTTGGTGGAGCGGTCTGTGGCCATGCAACTGTGTTCAACAGCCGCTACCACCCTGCGTGGTGACCCGTGTCTCCCCTCACGGGCCTGTAGGTATTAGTCAGGTCTAACTGGCAGTGCTTATAGAGCCTGTGGGGAGGTGGCTTCTGCCCTCCACGCCATGGCGTTACTGCAGGTCCACCAGGCCAAAGCCCTGAGAGACCTGCACGAGGGTGGTCACGACCTGGCGGTTCTACATGAGCTGCGTGCTGCAACGGACCTCGCGCATCGAGCAACGAAGGTGACCGCACAGTCCCTGGGTCATGCGATGTCCACGCTAGTGGTCCAGGAGCGCCATCTCTGGCTGTGTCTCGCTGACATGAAGGAGCAGGAGAAGGTACAGTTCCTGAATGCTCCCGTGTCACAGACCGGCCTCTTCGGCGACGCTGTCGAGAGCTTTGCCCAGCAGTTCTCGGCAGCACAGAAGCAGACTGAGGCATTCAAACACATCATGTGCTGGAGGAAACCTGCTGCTTCCACCCCGGCTGCAGCCCCTCAGCTTGCTCGTCGCTGTGGGCGCCCCCTGCGGCCGCTTTCGCTCCCACGCTGACGCAGCAGCCTTTCACCAGGCAGCGTCGTGGAGCCGGTCGCAGGCAGGATGCCCAGCCCATCCAGGCCCCCGCCAAACCTGGCGGCAAGCGCAAGTGCAAGAGGCCCTGAGACGGGCGACCCAGAGAGGGAGGAGACTGCTCATTGGGAGATGGTGACTGCACCTCTCCCTCCCCCGGAGGAGGGCCGGGTGGAGTATCTTGTTTTTGTTCCGCCGTTGGCCTGGAAGCCAGCGGTACCCAAAACTTCACTTAAGAGCGGTTTTCTCAGTCTCGGGGTCCCGAGAGGGGGAGAGTTGCGAGCTGTGCATCACGGGATCGCTTCGCTCCTCCTCTCTCGCCAGGCAGCAGGTGGTTGCCCAAGAACACCCCTCCTGCCCATTCGTGGAACCAGATAAGGGCGGTAGCACTCTAGTCCCCGCTTCAAGTCGTCACACGCCGGGCTGTCACAAGCCTCAAGCCGGGTTCCTGTGTTTCCTTCCACACGAGGAGGAATCAGGTGAGTGTTACACTACACACCCAGACCCCGCTCCCTGCCGTCACAGGCCAGGCCGTCACAGGCCCCGGGCCGGGTCCCTGTGTTCCACCACGCTGCCCCACCGCGGGTACGTCTGTGGCCCGTTGGTTCCGCTGGCACGGGGTTCGGAGCCTGGTTAGCGCTCCCCGGTCCGTCTCGGTGGCTCCTGCGGACCATCAGACTCGGCTACGTGATTCAGTTCGCCCGGCGTCCCCCCAAGTTCAGGGGTGTCCACTTCACTTCAGTGAAAGCTGTCGATGCCCCTGTCCTGTGTGCGGAAATCGCAGTCCTGCTGGCGAAGGATGCGATAGAACCGGTCCCTCCAGCCCATATGAGGTCGGGGTTTTACAGCCCTTACTTCATTGTGCCCAAGAAAAGCGGTGGGTTACGACCGATCTTGGATCTGCGAGTTTTGAACCGTGCACTTCACAAGCTGCCGTTCAAGATGATGACGCGGAAACGCATTTTCGGGTGCGTCCGTCCCCTAGATTGGTTTGCAGTGATCGACCTGAAGGACGTGTGCTTTCATGACTCAATCCTACCGCGACACAGGGCATTCCTGCAATTCGCGTTCGAGGGTCGTGCATGTCAGTACAAGATCCTGCCTTTCGGGCACCTCAGCCAGTTGGGTTTTCAGGTCAACTGGGGAAAGAGCAAACTCGTAAAAGCAGAGGATCTCTTTTCTCGGCATGGAGTTGGATTCGGTCAACCAGACAGCACGCCTCACCCAGGTACGTGCTCAGTCGGTGCTGAACTGCCTCAAGACTTTATCAGGCAGGACGGTGGCAAGCGCAGGTTGAAACCCACTGAAACTCTTTCAGAGGCTCCTGGGGCATATGGCTGCAGCTGCGGCGAAGTTCCGCCCGGTCTGCTCCATATGAGACCGCTTCAGCACTGGCTACATGGCCGAATCCCGAGGTGGGCGTGGAAACGCGGTACTCACCGGGTTCAGATTACACCGGCCTGCCGCAAGACCTTCAGCCCGTGGTCAGATCCCTCGTTCCTTCGGGCAGGAGTGCCCCTGGAGCAGGTATCCAGGCATGCTGTGGTATTCACGGATGCCTCGGCCATCGGCTGGGGAGCCACGTACAACGGGCACGCAGTGTTAGGGGTTTGGACGGGTCCCCAACTGCGTTGGCATATCAATTGCCTCGAGCTGCTGGCAGTACGCTGGCATGACCTTGAGCCATCTCAGAGGGCGCCTTCAAGGCAAGGACGTTCTGGTCCGTACAGACAACACTGCGACCCTTGCGTATATCAACCGGCAAGGCAGTTTACGCTCCTGTCGCATGTCGCAACTCGCCCGCCACCTCCTCCTCTGGAGTCAGAAGCATCTGAGGTCCCTTCGTGCCATCCACATCCCAGGAGTGTTCAACCAGGCGGCCGACGAGCTGTCTCGAGCGGCACTTCCTGGGGAGTGGAGACTCCATCCCCAGGCGGTCCAGCTGATTTGGAGTTGGTTCGGAGTTGCTCAGGTAGACCTGTTTGTATCTCCAGAAACCACCCATTGCCAGTGGTTCTACTCCCTTACCGAGGCAACACTCGGCACGGATGCACTGGCACACAGCTGGCCCCGGGGCCTGCGCAAGTATGCGTTCCCCCCAGTGAGCCTACTAGCACAGACACTGTGCAAGATCAGGGAGGACGAGGAGCAGGTCTTGTTAGTGGCTCCATATTGGCCCAACAGGACCTGGTTCCTGGAACTCATGCTCCTAACGACAGCCCCTCCCTGGCCGATTCCTCTGAGGAAGGATCTTCTTTCTCAGAGACGGGGCACCCTCTGGCACCCGCGTCCAGACTTGTTGAAACTCCATGTGTGGTCCCTGGACGGGACGCGGAGGTTCTAGGTGACCTGCCCCAGGAGGTAGCTCTCACTATTGCTTCAGCACGAGCACCGTCCACAAGACGGGCCTGTGCGCTGAAGTGGAACCTGTTCGTCGAATGGTGTTCCTCTCACCGTGAGCCTTTGCTCCCTTTGAGCAAGGTTTGGAGCTTTCCCCCTCCACTCTTAAGTAGTCAGTCGAGTTGAAGTTTCTCTCTAGGGGGCCAGGAGTTAAATCCTCCTAGGCCTCCCTCCTTACCCTCTTGGGAATTGGTGCTACCCTACTCCTGACTGCGTTGGCCTCGATCACTGCGTTGGCCTCGAGAGGGTGGGGGACCTGCAGGCATTTTCGGTCGATGAATCATGCCTTGAGTTTGGGCCGGCTGACTCCAGTGCAACACTGAGACCCCGGCCCGGCTATGTGCCCAAGGTTCCTACCACTCCCTTCAGGAACCAGGTGGTGAACCTGCAAGCGCTGCCCCTGGAGGAGGCAGACCCAGCCCTAGCTTTGCTCTGTCCTGTACGTGCATTGCGACAGTACGTGGATAGAACTCTGAGCTTCAGGACCTCAGAACAGCTCTTTGTTTGTTACGGAGGGCAGCAGAAGGGGAATGCTGTCTCCAAGCAGAGGATGGCCCACTGGTTAGTGGTCGCCATCACCTTGGCTTATGAAGCACAAGGTGTGCCCTGCACGCTCAGGCTGCGTGCTCACTCCGCTAGGGGTGTCGCATCGTCCTGGGCGCTGGCTCGTGGTGCCTCGCTAGCAGACATCTGTAGAGCTGCGGGTTGGGCGACTCCCAACACGTTCGCTAGGTTTTATAGCCTACGTGTCGAACCGGTTTCCTCCTGTGTTCTCACCTCAAACGGGTAGTGGCACTGAGAGGCCCGGCTCAGAGTCGGCTTGCGGCGTCTTTACGCCTAATTCTCCAGAGAGTTCCTTAACCAGGTAAACCCTGTCGAGTCCTCCAGCACTCCGGCGTCCAGACGTGGTGGAGCGTCCGGCGCCAGGCCTTTTCAGCCAATGAATTCCTGAAATCTGGTGTGAGGCTAGTGCCCATATGAGTGACCCTGCTGGGATCCCATATGTGTATTCCACGGTATGCTTATTAGAGCCGTGTTTTCCCTGGCAGACCACGTTCTGCCATCTCTAATGATGCAGCCTAAGCCATCTCCGAGACTTCCATGTGCATAGGGCCCTACGGGGTTACTTCACATGAGTAATGTCACTTAACCCCCTCTGGGAGGATGTGACTCCGCAGTGTGCCTCTTCCAAACGGAAGGGCACGCTTCCCAGTGTTATCCAAGTCCTACTGTTTGGGTTGCTCAAGGAACAACAGTAGTTGACCCTCTCTGTGTAGAGCCCGGTCCTGTCGTCTGCCTTATAGGAAGGATCAGGTGGCCTACACAGGGCACTGGAAGGGGCAGCTCCTGTGGCGCTTTGGTAGGGATCCCAATTTCGTCGGTCATCCGACGTGACTCGGAGTGACCGACTGAAAGGGAACGTCTCGGTTACGTATGTAACCCTCGTTCCCTGAAGGAGGGAACGGAGACATCACGTCCCGTCGCCACAGTCGCTGTACCACCGCTGAGCTGCCGGGTCACCGGCTCGGCTCCTCAGCGAAAGCATGAATTAATGCGGTGCACCTGCTGCCTCTTATACTCACGCGGTGATCAGCGGCAGCTGGATGCAATGATCGCATGCCAATGTCCATTGGCTCGTTTAGTTACACTCGAAGTGGATAGGTCTCTCTGGCGAGATCCCAATTTCGTCGGTCATCCGACGTGACGTCTCCGTTCCCTCCTTCAGGGAACGAGGGTTACATACGTAACCGAGACGTTTTCTTTAGCTTTTGCAAATTGATGTTGTTTGAATGTGTTTTAATATTTGATCATTATGTTGTACAGTACTTTGGTCAGTCTTGTGACTGATTTAAATGTGCTTTATAAATAAAAGAACTAGAACTTTCAACATTGTAACTTTGCAGATATTGTTTATGCTCAAACAACAACATTACACAATAACTAAAGTTAAAAAAAGTGAAATCACAATCAACCACCCCTTTAACAAAAACATGTATATGAGTCTCAGATGTTCATATTGTGTGATATCGATGATGTGTTACTTTGTTTAATTAGTGTAGATGTCATCTGAGTGTTGAATTACAGTGTCAATGATTAGCAAGCTGACAAACATTATCTGTACTGTTATTGAACTTGTGACACTGTCATACAGGACACGTTTTAAACTGCTCAATATATTATAATGATTGTATATATATTTGAGTTGTAATAGGTTTACATGTTGTCTTAGCCATTTTATTCTTCTTATCTGGTTTAATGTTTGTTTTATGAGTTCACACTTACATATAATTAGCTGGAGTATAGTAATGCATATTTGGTGTGCTGTCCGGGGAAGGGCTCCGAGCTCGGGAATGGCCCGAACCCAGAGGGATGCTGATTAACCATCAAGGGATAGAGGTATGTCAGCTGTATTTATACCTATGGCGTTGATTAACTTGAGTGCGCTATTCTTGTGTTAATTAGGCTAAGTATCTGACACGCTCCTCCTGAACTTTGTTAATAAAACATCATATGTCTTTAAGTGCCGCTTCAAGTCGAACACACCTTATGACAGGAGGCAGCATGCCGAACAAGCATGGTTATTGCTCATGACCATTTGGTGATTACCTGTGTACTGGATAGCGGAGTTACCTTTGTGGACTCACCTTTCTAGCACTTTGGATTATCACTTCCGTAGGGTACTGTTTTAGGGTATGGAACTGAAAGACTTTGGGATTTTAACAGCCCAAGTTATTCTAGTTTTATTGCTGTTTTAAGTCTCTTGTGATTATTGTAAATACACTTTATTTATTCATTCTATGTCTGTTGGCTGTCTCATCTTTTTAAACACTCCAAGCTCTCACACAGTATAATACAATAATACAATATAATGTTAAAAACGATAAACACTGAATCTGATATGCTTTCAAACTTTTTGCCTGTACACCAAACATGGAATTTTTCCATTATTCCTAAGACAACATGCATGTTCAGATATTCATACAAAATTCAAACAAAGTAAATTCATTATAATCAGAATTAAGAATTATACTAGCCTTAGTCAGAGACAGACCCTTGTAGAGGCATCATATTTACTTATTGTGGCACTGCTCTAAGCTGGAGGATTTAAAGGGGTCATTGTCACACTTAGGAAAGATGGAGGACTCAATTGCAGTGAACAAACATGAAAAAGTTTATTCTTTGAACTTGAAAGAACAAACTTAAAGCAGGTGATTACGTGAAATAGAGGAGATTCAGGATGGTAGCTCCCATGTTCTCCGCACACCACTCGGTGGACACACTGATTCTGGAGACCACCAAGAGAGAATTCCAGCAAGACTACCATAAGAGAAAAGTGCCCTATTCCAGTGAGGAACATGGCTTTGCTACAAACTTCTTGACTTTGGCACCTGAGCACAACCCCCCCCCCCAGAAAAAAAACAGTAGACAGTAACAGAAGCAAAAACCCTGAGAGAGACCACAGATATAACACATCAACATGACATGAGGAGTGATCAACTGATAGCAAAGAGAAGACACAGGAGGGAATAAATGAGGTAAGGGGAATGAGCGACAGGTGTAGGAGCTCAGCTTGTGATCATGAACTCAGTGCACCACTGATTGCTCAAAGCATGTGCTACAGAAAATGACAGGACCAAAACAAACAACAGAGAAGGACCGGGGGGTTGTTTCATAAAAGACGCTAAGAAAAGCGGGGATTAAAGTCCAAAACCTGACTTGAAGTAACCTAACAAATCAATAGGGACTAAAGCGGTTTCATAAACGACAATTTAAATTCACGCAATCTCACTAATTCGATCCAGGTTCAGTGAGTCAGGATAATTTGATGTGAACGTTTATTCTTAAGCAGCCCTTAATGTCGATCGTGGATCAAATCGAGCCATCATGGCAAACAGCGAATATTTGTGCTGTTTAATGCATTTGAGACGTTGTGTTTTCCTCAGTGCATAACTGATACGTCACAGGTATATTTTTCATCTGTAAATGTTAGAAAGTCATGCAAATATATCCATTTTTCTGTCAAGAGTCGGCGAGGCTTACGCGAGCGAACGAGCACTACTGAGCGCATGCGCGAGCAGAATACAATAATAGTGCAAGAATTCAGAATAAAATATACATTCTGCTAAAATATTTGTTGTTGGACATTAAATGTGACACATAGAATTTTAATCCTACATATAAGTGTATTTTTATGATAGCAGTAACTGTAAATCAAATGTAAGCTGGCTAATACAGCTATACTAGCTCAAATGAGTTAAATGTGTGTTCCTCTTATCAGTTAAAATGTAGTCTGATTTCTATTATTTATTTTAATTTTTAATTCAGTGATTTTAACTTTTGATTTAGTGTTTTTAATGCTTTAAAGAGCCATTTTAGATTGTAATGTTTTAATGTTCTAATAATCGTAAAAGGTACAGCTGTCATAAATTCAGAGAGAAATGCTGCATGGCTAGAAACTGCTGATCAACTGAATGCGCAAGTAGCAACTATGTTAAAATGTCATTAGCCTACATTTTGGGCACAATACATTAAATACAGTTGGTTGTAGCCTATTTTCTTATTTATTTTATTATTTAAGGTGTATTTTCTGTATACTTTTATTTTTGAACTAATAATAAAGTCAACTAATTGTATGTGAGAGAGTCAGTTGTAAGATCGATGCCTTCCTATTGGTCAGTGTTAGAGGAGCTCAGCTTAGCCTGACAGTTAGCTTGCTCCTGACCAGGTTAGTTTCTCAGCATATGTTGCCATAGTAACTGAGCTTGAGCTATGGTAATTTTGCTTTTGGAAACCAAATCAAGTGAAAATAAGTCAGAATTACTGAACTAAGCCTGGCTTATTTGGTAAACTTATTTGGCCCCCTGGGGCCTGTTCTTCATACTTCGCTTATTACATCCGAGATCAAATGACATATCCAACATGATATCATCGCGCTAATCATGATCTGGCTAATTCGGTTCTTCGAACGCACCTGTTGTTGATGATTAGTATGTCTGGATTGAGTTATCTGAGATAATTGCGCGTTCATGGGTTGGTTTAAAAGGGGCTATGTATCGATACTCGAAACACGATCAGCAATGCAGTAATTGGCTGGCGGCAAGACAGCAACGTAATGACATCATATAATTAAAAAAGACACCTGACGAAAAACTTGACACATTTCTGGACTTTTATAAGGAAACAGCCAAGCGAACAAAATTACATAAATGTTATAAGAGATAAATGAAATGTGCACTGTTTTTAATTTATTTGTAATTTTTTTTTACATGATTCCCAATTATTTCTATTCCCAATTTCTAGTATTTATATAGGCTTTACATTTTTACTTCAATGTTGTAATTAGCAATTCATTTAATTTTAGCTTTGAAACAAATTTGTTACGTGACAGCATTAATTAAAGTTTCTTATGGGTCAAGATCAAGTTATCTGCATCTCCTGCGCTCCATGAAGCCACTCCCATAATAGCTGTCACCACTCCCCAGCCAACATTTGTATGTGGGGCCCCTGTGGGCATGAAATGGGCTGAAAAAGTGGGCCCGGTATAGGATTGTCCGCGGGTTCCATAATGGCCCAATGCCAAATGTCCACATGGGTTTCATGCAGGATTGGACTTACCTCTAGGTGGGCCCCAACTGGGAAACATGTTCAAGATCCATATTGGTCCCAGATTTCAGTTTTATCTGGGTACTACATGGGGACTACATGGGTTTGAAATATGGGTTGTTAGTGGGATTGTCCATGGGTTCCATGTTGGCAACTTGTCAATTACCCATGTAGGCTATATACAGGATTTCACTGGGTATTACATGGGTCCCAACTGGGCAGTATGGACAAAACCCATCTTGGTCCCAGATTTATCTTTTACTTGGGTACTACATGATAACTACATGGTCTTGAAATATGGGGTGTAAGTAGGATTGCAAAAAACATCCCATATTCAAGCAACGTGGTTTCTGCATGGTCTGAAATCTGGGCTGCAGGAGGGATCATCTACATTTTCCATAACATAATTGCCTACATGAATACTCATATATGGGTTACATTGGTGTTTGTCTATTGCCCTGTGAATATTCCACACACATGGGCTTCACACTAGGCATAAAAACATTTACATTCAAGATATAATTAAAGCACCAACTTCTGCTACATCTTGTAATTAATTACCAAGTAGTCTAATTACTGTGATTGTATTACTTTTTGCTTGAAAAAGGAAGGGATTTCAAACATATGGGATTTAGAAAGTAATTAGCAATCCATACTTTAAAGAGAGTAATTAGTACAATAATCAATTACACAGTTGAAGATGTAATTAGTAGATGGTAATTATTTACTTTTTAGAGTAACAACACTGAATATAAATACAAATACAAAAGAATATTGCACAAAAGGTAAAAAATAAATTCATATTAAATAATAAATGTGCCCCAATCCACAGTTAGGTTTCAGGTGACCAGATTTTTATCTCACAATTATGATTTTTTTTCGCAGTTAGTCGTTTACATCTCAGAATTGAGATATAAACTTGCAATTGCAAGAAAATGTCAGAATTGTTTATATAACAGTTTATATCTCACAATTACAAGTTTATATATTGCAACTGTGATTTTATACCTTGCAATTGCGAGTTTATATCTCACGGTTCTGAGAAAAAAGTCAGAATTGCGAGATGTAAACTGCAAGATAAATGAGAATCATGAGATGTCAAACTTACAGTTTTTTTTTTACTCCGTGGCAGAAACAGGCTTTTATAATAGACAAATCAGAACAGCAACACAAAAACAAATTAAATATGACTGTAGCAGAAAGCAGTGGAGCACATAGACTGAAATCCTTTCAAATTCCAATTTTATTTAAACCATTAACTCACCATTATTATGTAATGTTGATGTTACAAATCCACAAAACTATTTTAGAACCAGTTTTGAGTGTTTTAAACAGATTTCAACACACTTTAATAAGAAATATATTGGGAATACAGTAGAAGACAAAGAAATTCAGAGGATATACAAAAATACATCAGTTAGAAGCAGCAACCCCATAACTTTTTAGAAAACCTTAAACTGACATCCTTTGGTGCATTCTTGACGCCCTCTGTCCTCCTCTGTCTCTTGCCCCAGTGAACCATTTTGATAGTGCCTTCTCAGCTTCTTGCTGGTTGACATTTGATGTCATTGCATTGTTCTTAAGAGCCTCTACAAAAACAAATTAAGATTAAATTAGGGATATCAATATTAGGGTGTGTCTTGTACCGTGCCCTGGCGTGATTGCCTCCACTCGTATTCAGTGTTGGGCACATTACTTTAAAAAAAGTAATTAGTTATAGTTACTAGCAGAGGTGGGACAAAGTCATTTTTTTGCAAGTCTCGAGTCAAGTCCCAAGTCAAGACAGACAAGTACCAAGTCAAGTCCCGAGTCAATAGGGCCTTTCATAGTACCCGAACTAATTGTGGAACTACCCACTTTTTGGCGTGTTCGCACCACGGGAACTAGGAACTGTTTTAGTTCCCAGAATTCCATTTGGAGGAACTAAATTAGCTCCTACTTCAGAGTAGGGTCTAAAACAGTTCTATAGGAACTATCGTGACGTAAGTGTGCGCTGATTGGCTAAACGCGTACGAAAACTCCCTCACCCGCCATGATTTAAAACACTGTGTAAACACATACTGTGTAAACATTGTATCAACTTATATTTCGCAAGAATAGAGAACACAACAAAACTTCTTAGATTATGTCGAGTCAAGTCACAAGTCCTCAAATTTGGGACTCGAGTCCGAGTCAAGTCTCGAGTCATGCGACTCGAGTCCACAACTCTGGTTACTAGTTACTTCTCACTTCATTCTCAGTGCTAAGAAAAAAAAACTAATATTTAAAATATGCTGTCTTTATGTTGTTTCTACATCAATTTGGAGATTAAATGTGAAAGTATTGCAATATATATATTGCATATAATTGGTAACACTTTACAATAAAGGGTCATTATTATTAACTAACATGAACAACAATAACAACAAATAACAATGAACAATACATGTATTACACTTTATCAATCTTTGTTTGTTAGTTAATAAAAATACAGTTGTTCATTGTTTGTTCATGTTAGTACAAAGTGCGTACTTAATGTAAACATACACAACTTGTGATTTTAATAATGCATTAGTAAATGCTGAAATTAACATTAACTAAGATTAATAAATGATGTAGATGTATTGTTCATTCTCAGTTTGTTAACTAATGAACCTTATTGTAGTGTTTCCAAAATATTAATATTTAATTGTGATTAATGCTATTAATTAATAATTTTTTTATCGATTGACAGCACTAGAGAAAATATATAAGCTAACTAATCCCACATTTGTGCTTGTTGCAATCACAGCCCATGGCATGGGCAGAATAGGCAAATGCCAGGGGTGCCACCCATTTATTGGGGGTGCTATTTTAATACTATAAATTCAAATCAAATTAACGCGAGAGCACTTAAAGAGCAGATCAAACCGTCTGTTTACTAATCACTCTTGTGGCATTTAGATGTCATATTCTGATCAATCTACACAGTGCCGCTTCAAGTTGAACACACCTGTATTATTATAACAATTATTCATATTATTTTTGGGTTTTGTGTTTTTGGAAATTAAGGTTAGTGCTTGATTATTGTTAAATAATGTTTATGTATTTTGGTATCTATGTCTCCCGCCCTCTTTTTTGGAACAACAAACCTGTGTGCCCCTCTGTGGGTGATTAAGTATTAACATTTCCCAGAATAACAGGGTGGCATAGTCAGTTACAGTACATATTTGTAGTCTTTTTCCTCTTTCAATGTTAGGACCCTTATTCTAAAAAAAAATATATTTTCATTATTTTATCTTTACCTGTAGAAGCTTCTCAACATATTCACCCAACACAGACTTCTTATTCTTATCTCGATGCACAGGGCTATTTTGCCACAGGGTTGTCTGATGTTTTGTCCAGTCTGTTGTAATGGTTCACTCTCAATCATATACACTTTTAGAAGTGACTCTCGGAAGAATTTAGCGCAATCACTCCTGTAATTAAATGAATTTGTCTCTCCTTAAACTCAACAGTGTACATGAATGTCAGTCCTCTGCATGACAAATAAAACTTTTCTTCAAATTATAAATGAATTACATACAGAAAGAGAGAAAACAGTGCCCCTTTATAGCAAGACTGAGCTCACATGAAAATTTTAAACTACACTCTGCAAAATTAATCTCTTATTTACAACGTACTTCAATTTCAAATTCAAATTCAATTTCTTTCATTATTAACTGACCCTCATGTTTTTTCTTAAACATTAAGGAAGATATTATGGAGAATGTTGGTACCCAAACAGTTGCTGCCCATAGTATAGAAAAAAATACTATAGTCAATGGGTACCAGACACTGTTTGGTTTCCCACATTCTTCCCAAAATATCTTCTTTTGTGTTCAGCACAAGAGAGAAACAAACACTGGTTTAAAACAACCTGAAGGTGAAGAAATTATGAAAATTTCCATTTTTGGGTGAGCTATCCCTTTAAACATGGGTTTAGTTAGTGCTTTAAAGTGGAACAACAATCACAAAGCCATTAGAACCCATCTGCAGACATTTGTTATAATACAGGTGCATCTCAATGAATTAGAATGTCGTGGAAAAGTTCATTTATTTCAGTAACTCAAATTGTGAAACTTGTCTATTAAATAAATTCAATGCACACAGACTGAAGTAGTTTAAGTCTTTGGTTCTTTTAATTGTGATGAATTTGGCTCACATTTAACAAAAACCCACCAATTCACTCTCAACAAATTAGAATATGGTGACATGCCAATCAGCTAATCAACTCAAAACACCTGCAAAGGTTTCCTGAGCCTTCAAAATGGTCTCTGAGTTTGGTTCACTAGGCTACACAATCATGGGGAAGACTGCTGATCTGACAGTTGTCCAGAAGACAATCATTGACACCCTTCACAAGGAGGGTAAACCACAAACATTAATTGCCAAAGAAGCTGGCTGTTCACAGAGTGCTGTATCCAAGCATGTTAACAGAAAGTTGAGTGGAAGGAACAAGTGTGGAAGAAAAAGATGCACAACCAACCGAGAGAACTGCAGCCTTATGAGGATTGTCAAGCAAAATCGATTCAAGAATTTGGGTGAACTTCACAAGGAATGGACTGAGGCTGGGGTCAAGACATCAAGAGCCACCACACACAGACGTGTCAAGGAATTTGGCTACAGTTGTCGTATTCCTC
Source organism: Schizothorax lantsangensis (assembly GCA_027422415.1). Taxonomy (NCBI): domain Eukaryota; kingdom Metazoa; phylum Chordata; class Actinopteri; order Cypriniformes; family Cyprinidae; genus Schizothorax; species Schizothorax lantsangensis. The sequence goes on from CM049846.1 coordinate 20,082,378, forward strand.
TTGTTAAGCCACTCCTGAACCACAGACAACATCAGAGGCGTCTTACCTGGGCTAAGGAGAAGAAGAACTGGACTGTTGCCCAATGGTCCAAAGTCCTCTTTTCAGATGAGAGCAAGTTTGGTATTTCATTTGGAAACCATTGTCCTAGAGTCTGGAGGAAGGGTGGAGAAGCTCATAGCCCAAGTTGCTTGAAGGCCAGTGTTCAGTTTCCACAGTCTGTGATGATTTGGGGTGCAATGTCATCTGCTGGTGTTGGTCCATTGTGTTTTTTGAAAACCAACGTCACTGCACCCGTTTACCAAGAAATTTTGGAGCACTTCATGCTTCCTTCTGCTGACCAGCTTTTTAAAGATGCTGATTTCATTTTCCAGCAGGATTTGGGACCTGCCCACACTACCAAAAGCACCAAAAGTTGGTTAAATGACCATGGTGTTGATGTGCTTGACTGGCCAGCAAACTCACCAGACCTGAACCCCATAGAGAATCTATGGGGTATTGTCAAGAGGAAAATGAGAAACGAGACCAAAAAATGCAGATGAGCTGAAAGCCACTGTCAAAGAAACCTGGGCTTCCATACCACCTCAGCAGTGCCACAAACTGATCACCTCCATGCCACGCCGAATTGAGGCAGTAATTAAAGCAAAAGGAGCCCCTGCCAAGTATTGAGTACATATACAGTAAATGAACATACGTTCCAGAAGGCCAACAATTCACTAAAAATGTTTTTTTTTTATTGGTCTTATGAAGTATTCTAATTTGTTGAGATAGTGAATTGGTGGGTTTTTGTTAAATGTGAGCCAAAATCATCACAATTAAAAGAACCAAAGACTTAAACTACTTCAGTCTGTGTGCATTTAATTTATTTAATACACGAGTTTCACAATTTGAGTTGAATTACTGAAATAAATGAACTTTTCCACGACATTCTAATTTATTGAGATGCACCTGTATATAATATACTTCAGTCGTTTATGTTATACATTTTAAAGCCTATTGTTTACTTAGGTCTATTTTTATTAGCGAAAAATATTAGATTACTTATCTTAATCATCTGATTACTCATGGTAATCGCCTATTACCAAAATAACCATTAGTCACAGCCCTAGAGTATAACACTTTTTAAAACGCACCTGCATTGTTTTGCATTTTGTAATTTAAAAAGCTATTTTGTCAGTCATACTTTGGCATTAAAAATTTCTCAAAAATAATACAAGCATATTGTTTCATCTTATGATCGTCACAACCCTACTATTTTAGATCCAATACGGCAAATATCGCCAAAATGTGACAAGTTGGCATCCCAGCAATGGTCAATTGTGTGTTCATTAACTAATACTAACAAAGATTAATAAATACTGTGACAAAAATAAATTGCTTATTGTTAGCTAAAGGTAGTTAACATGTTAACTTATGTCAAGCAATATAACCTTATTGTAGTTATGATCAAATTTATGATCACGGTAATTTATAACAAGTTAATTTATAGGCCTACTAAATTAATTTACTTACCATACACAACGTTGAAAAGACGCAAGACTTTAAACTTTTTTTTCCCATGACGACCAAACAAATTGTACTCCAATGCCAGCTCATTTGATAAGATGTACTTCATCATTCTTCTTGTTGCGTCATCTACACTTGTGCCACCTACATCTACCACCATGGCAACCTAAGTATGAGAGCCAAAAGGAGAAAAAAAAAAGTTTATGTTAGCTGCAGACAATATTCTACTAACATTAGACAAATCAAATCCTTAAAGCTGAAGAACGATTGATTGCAATAAATTTACTACTACTAAAACTATCAATTTACAAACAGCAATAAATCGAAAAATACATAAATAAGTTTAAGCCACAACATTTCATTATTAAAAAAAATGTCACAGCACCAGAAAATGGCTAAGAAGCAATAATGTGAACTTACAACAGCGGACATTACACTACGATCCCCCAGCTTCTGATCAAGAGCCTCAAGGTCAGCCTGAGTTTTCAGAGGTAAGACTACTCCTTCAGGAATTTCCACCACTGATCCATCTTGCTTTTTCAGCAGGGCATTTAGCATCTTACCATGAACACGCTGGGTCTCCTTTACTTCTTCTAAAACTGTTTAATGAACATGGCCTCACAATTTGGGCAGGCAGTTTGCTGGGCTGAGGGGCTGGCACCTTGTTGGGAACCATGACTGGTGAGACGCTGGGGAGTGTGGCTGGCACCTCGTTGGGCTGAGGGGCTGGAATCTTGTTGGGAACCATGACTGGTGAGACGTTGGGGAGTGTGCCTGGCACCTCGTTGGGCTGAGTGGCTGACACTTTGTTGGGAACCATGACTGGCGACACGTTGGGCAGTGGGGTCTTGAATGTAGTTGTTCACTTTCTTTACTGCTGACCAAAGAAGTTGGTTTGGTGGAGTGGGTGGAAGATCCTCCGAAGAATCAGAATGTTCACTTGATTCTAGTTGGGTGCTCAGTTGACTCTGGAGAAGTTTTGCACTTGGTCTAGAGAAGTTAACAAACATATAAGGTGCATGTTACTACCTATTGCTTTCATATTATTTGTACAGGGCACTGAAGTTGGCATGCATTGCTCCATAAACACCTACTTTTTTTTTCTTGACTCATTTTCAGTGTCATTGAGGTCTGATGAATACTCAGCTTGGTGTAGCTTTACCCTGGCTTCTGCATAAGTGGCTGTAAAACACAATAATACACAATAACAGGAGTGAGGCAGATGTTGAAATTTGCAAAATCATTTACTACCACGAAAGCAACAGATATTGTAGAATATATGCACATTCCTAAAAATCAGATCTCAAATATCATCTGAAAATGACTGCTGTGTTTTTCTTTCCTACCTAACAAGAGCACAAAAGGTTTGACTGATCAACAGTGTCAAGCCTGGTGTGATCCTGCTTGGTAGGAGTAAAAACCAATAAGTGTAAAGTAAACAAAGTGTAAAAAAATGATCACAAAAACAAAGATTTGGAGGGCTGAATAACAAATTTAAGTAAGAAAAGTGAAGTAGTATTTATTGTATTATATTTATTAAAGGAGGAAAATCAAACTTACCTGCATTTACCATTACACGGACATTACACAGTATCCAGTTTCTGGCTGTGGTTTGCCCTCTTTCACTGCCTTGGTTACATTGACCAGGAGTGCGGTGGCCACCAGCATTTTTCTGTCTGAGCCCTTGAACCACTCTATTGGAATGATGTCATTTTCTTGCAGCCATCAGGGTCAACTTCATCCACAAACTCCACAACACTGAACAAGGACGCCCTGCAAAGTTCAATGCATCATGTGCTGTGTAGCTGAGGCAAAGCCACAAACATATTCTGAAGAGGCAGTAAAATCAGTGGTTTATTGAAGTCTGTTACTGGAGCACTGGAAAGCTGGCCGGACAGTTTTGATAGCAAACACACTCCCAGAGATGTGGAATTGATGGGGTAGTTGAAAAAACATGTCCCTGTCTCAAAATGCTCATACACCACATGTGTTTCTCCAGTGGAATGCACAATGTTCCGCACAATCACAACTCTTCCCTCAAGTTCAAAACAATTTGCACCAGTGGAGTTTGAGATTATTGTATCTTTGTGTTTGTACATCTTATATTGAACATACTGATGCATGGGTAATTCTGTCAACATCAGTCCAGATTCATGAGGCTGTGCCAGTTTAACATCTTCAGGCATTTCTTCAGACATGCGAGCAAACAACTGCCTTTCATAAACACGCCTGAAAATTTGTTGTACAGGATTCTGTGGCCTTCTCACCCATTTTTTCAACTGTCCCAAATAATTCTCAAATGGAAAACATGAAACTGAATCGAGAGGGCCATACTTTTTAGCATCATCTGCTAAGTGTAAAAGACTGTGTTGTATTGTTAACCAGAAATTGTGTCCCATATATCTTTGCAAAATTGGTAACAAAACATCTCAATAATTTCTGGGCATACCCATAGTAGTCTCTACACATTGGAGACAAAAGTATTCTCAAAGCAGATGAAAAAACAAGAAAGTTTTGTACTGTTGACGGGGCAGTCTTTGAAAAAGCACAACAGGCCTGGTATATAATAAAAACTGCCTGAATTCTGTAGCCTTCCATTGGCTGTACTCACTCAAAGAATGCAGCTTTCTGGAGAAGCTCCGAGGTAAGCTTTGTCTACACAGTTTTAGGTGCTCAGATATAGCAGGCAGAGTGGAAGAGGAATCTCGACACTGCAAAGGTCCCTTAAACCACAGAGCAATTAATTTACGTACAATGCCCAAGCTTTGAGAATACTTTTGTCTCCAATGTGTAGAGAGTACTATGGGTATGCCCAGAAATTATTGAGATGTTTTGTTACCAATTTTGCAAAGATATATGGGACACAATTTCTGGTTAACAATACACACAGTCTTTTACACTTAGCAGATGATGCTAAAAAGTATGGCCCTCTTGATTCAGTTTCATGTTTTCCATTTGAGAATTATTTGGGACAGTTGAAAAAATGGGTGAGAAGGCCACAGAATCCTGTACAACAAATTGTCAGGCGTGTTTATGAAAGGCAGTTGTTTGCTCGCATGTCTGAAGAAATGCCTGAAGATGTTAAACTGGCACAGCCTCATGAATCTGGACCGATGTTGACAGAATTACCCATGCATCAGTATGTTCAATATAAGATGTACAAACACAAAGATACAATAATCTCAAACTCCACTGGTGCAAATTGTTTTGAACTTGAGGGAAGAGTTGTGATTGTGCGGAACATTGTGCATTCCACTGGATAAACACATGTGGTGTATGAGCATTTTGAGACAGGGGCATGTTTTTTCAACTACCCCATCAATTCCACATCTCTGGGAGTGTGTTTGCTATCAAAACTGTCCGGCCAGCTTTCCAGTGCTCCAGTAACAGACTTCAGTAAACCACTGATTTTACTGCCTCTTCAGAATATGTTTGTGGCTTTGCCTCAGCTACACAGCACATGATGCATTGAACTTTGCAGGGCGTCCTTGTTCAGTGTTGTGGAGTTTGTGGATGAAGTTGACCCTGATGGCTGCAAGAAAATGGACATCATTCCAACAGAGTGGTTCAAGGGCTCAGACAGAAAACTATGCTGGTGGCCACCGCACTCACTGGTCAATGTAACCAAGGCAGTGAAAGAGGGCAAACCACCAGCCAGAAACTGGATACTGTGTAATGTCCGTGTAATGGTAAATGCAGGTAAGTTTGATTTTCCTCCTTTAATAAATATAATACAATAAATACTACTTCACTTTTCTTACTTAAATTTGTTATTCAGCCCTCCAAATCTTTGTTTTTGTGATCATTTTTTTACACTTTGTTTACTTTACACTTATTGGTTTTTACTCCTACCAAGCAGGATCACACCAGGCTTGACACTGTTGATCAGTCAAACCTTTTGTGCTCTTGTTAGGTAGGAAAGAAAAACACAGCAGTCATTTTCAGATGATATTTGAGATCTGATTTTTAGGAAGGTGCATATATTCTACAATATTTGTTGCTTTCGTGGTAGTAAATGATTTTGCAAATTTCAACATCTGCCTCACTCCTGTTATTGTGTATTATTGTGTTTTACAGCCACTTATGCAGAAGCCAGGGTAAAGCTACACCAAGCTGAGTATTCATCAGACCTCAATGACACTGAAAATGAGTCAGGAAAAAAAAAGTAGGTGTTTATGGAGAAATGCATGCCAACTTCAGTGCCCTGTACAAATAATATGAAAGCAATAGGTAGTAACATGCACCTTATATGTTTGTTAACTTCTCTAGAGCAAGTGCAAAACTTCTCCAGAGTCAACTGAGCACCCAACTAGAATCAAGTGAACATTCTAATTCTTCGGAGGAACTTCCACCCACTCCACCAAACCAACTTCTTTGGTCAGCAGTAAAGAAAGTGAACAACTACATTCAAGACCCCACTCCCCAATGTCTCACCAGTCATGGTTCCCAACAAGATTCCAGCCCCTCAGCCCAACGAGGTGCCGGCCACACTCCCCAACGTCTCACCAGTCATGGTTCCCAACAAGATTCCAGCCCCTCAGCCCAATGAGGTGTCGGCCACACTCCCCAGCGTCTCACCAGTCATGGTTCCCAACAAGGTGCCAGCCCCTCAGCCCAGCAAACTGCCTGCCCAAATTGTGAAGCCATGTTCATTAAACTTCTAACAGTTTTAGAAGAAGTAAAGGAGACCCAGTGTGTTCATGGTAAGATGCTAAATGCCCTGCTGAAAAAGCAAGATGGATCAGTGGTGGAAATTCCTGAATGAGTAGTCTTACCTCTGAAAACTCAGGCTGACCTTGAGGCTCTTGATCAGAAGCTGGGGGATCGTAGTGTCATGTCCGCTGTTGTAAGTTCACGTTATTGTTTTTTAGCCATTTTCTGGTGCTGTGACATTTTTTTTAATAATGAAATGTTGTGGCTTAAACTTATTTATGTATTTTTCGATTTATTGCTGTTTGTAAATTGATAGTTTTAGTAGTAGTAAATTTATTGCAATCAATCGTTCTTCAGCTTTAAGGATTTGATTTGTCTAATGTGAGTAGAATATTGTCTGCAGCTAACATAAACCTTTATGTATTATTTTTGAGAAATTTTTAATGCCAAAGTATATGACTGACAAAATAGCTTTTTAAATTACAAAATGCAAAACAATGCAGGTGCGTTTTAAAAAGTGTTATACTCTAGGGCTGTGACTAATGGTTATTTTGGTAATAGGCGATTACCATGAGTAATCAGATGATTAAGATAAGTAATCTAATATTTTTTGCTAATAAAAATAGACCTAAGTAAACAATAGGCTTTAAAATGTATAACATAAACAACTGATGTATATTATATACAGGTGCATCTCAATAAATTAGAATGTCGTGGAAAAGTTCATTTATTTCAGTAATTCAACTCAAATTGTGAAACTCGTGTATTAAATAAATTAAATGCACACAGACTGAAGTAGTTTAAGTCTTTGGTTCTTTTAATTGTGATGATTTTGGCTCACATTTAACAAAAACCCACCAATTCACTATCTCAACAAATTAGAATACTTCATAAGACCAATAGAAAAAAAAACATTTTTAGTGAATTGTTGGCCTTCTGGAACGTATGTTCATTTACTGTATATGTACTCAATACTTGGCAGGGGCTCCTTTTGCTTTAATTACTGCCTCAATTCGGCGTGACATGGAGGTGATCAGTTTGTGGCACTACTGAGGTGGTATGGAAGCCCAGGTTTCTTTGACAGTGGCCTTCAGCTCATCTGCATTTTTTGGTCTCGTTTCTCATTTTCCTCTTGACAATACGTGAGTTTGCTGGCCAGTCAAGCACATCAACACCATGGTCATTTAACCAACTTTTGGTGCTTTTGGTAGTGTGGGCAGGTCCCAAATCCTGCTGGAAAATGAAGTCAGCATCTTTAAAAAGCTGGTCAGCAGAAGGAAGCATGAAGTGCTCCAAAATTTCTTGGTAAACGGGTGCAGTGACGTTGGTTTTCAAAAAACACAATGGACCAACACCAGCAGATGACATTGCACCCCAAATCATCACAGACTGTGGAAACTTAACACTGGACTTCAAGCAACTTGGGCTATGAGCTTCTCCACCCTTCCTCCAGACTCTAGGACCTTGGTTTCCAAATGAAATACCAAACTTGCTCTCATCTGAAAAGAGGACTTTGGACCATTGGGCAACAGTCCAGTTCTTCTTCTCCTTAGCCCAGGTAAAATGCCTCTGACGTTGTCTGTGGTTCAGGAGTGGCTTAACAAGAGGAATACGACAACTGTAGCCAAATTCCTTGACACGTCTGTGTGTGGTGGCTCTTGATGCCTTGACCCCAGCCTCAGTCCATTCCTTGTGAAGTTCACCCAAAATCTTGAATCGATTTTGCTTGACAATCCTCATAAGGCTGCAGTTCTCTCGGTTGGTTGTGCATCTTTTTCTTCCACACTTGTTCCTTCCACTCAACTTTCTGTTAACATGCTTGGATACAGCACTCTGTGAACAGCCAGCTTCTTTGGCAATTAATGTTTGTGGCTTACCCTCCTTGTGAAGGGTGTCAATGATTGTCTTCTGGACAACTGTCAGATCAGCAGTCTTTCCCATGATTGTCTAGCTTAGTGAACCAAACTTAGAGACCATTTTGAAGGCTCAGGAAACCTTTGCAGGTGTTTTGAGTTGATTAGCTGATTGGCATGTCACCATATTCTAATTTGTTGAGAGTGAATTGGTGGGTTTTTGTTAAATGTGAGCCAAAATCATCACAATTAAAAGAACCAAAGACTTAAACTACTTCAGTCTGTGTGCATTGAATTTATTTAATAGAAAAGTTTCACAATTTGAGTTACTGAAATAAATGAACTTTTCCACGACATTCTAATTCATTGAGATGTCACCAAATCCTCTCACTATAACAATGTGGAGACACAATGTAAATAAAAGATTATTTGTGCAGTTTTGACAGTTTATTTGATTAAAATGGATGTTTTCACACTGTTCTGAACTGACAGACAGCTTTAGTAATGACAAAGGAATCGGTACAAAGAACCTTTTTTAAAAATGGGAAGGTACAAAGGAAATTAAAGAACAATGCACTCAAACAAAGAACCAGTTTACAACCTTATTTTTTTAATGTATGTAGTGTATAGTTTGGCCATTCTGAGGCCATAGATTACCCCATGTGGGCAGCCTATATGGGAATGATTGTGTTAGCCCATTTGAGACCCATATGAGTTAGTCATGATGGCCCAATATGTGTTTCCCATCCAGAACCCATATAGAGACTACCTATGTTGGACATGTTTTGGACCCCTGTGGGGAGCCTATATGGAAATTATTATGTTAGCTGATGTGAGAACCATATGGGTTAGTCATAAGGGCCCCAAATACGTTTCCCCATTCAGAACCCATATAGAGGCTACCTATGTTGAATCTGTCTTGGGCCCATGTGGGCAGCCTATATGGGAACGATTGTGTTAACCCTTGTGAGACCCATATGAGTTAGTCATGAGGGTCTAATATGTGTTTCCCATCCAGAACCCATATAGAGGCTACCTATGTTGGATTGGGCTTGGGCTCATATGGGTAGCCTATATGGGAAACAATTGTGTTAGCCCATGTGAGACCCATATGGGCTTGTAATGATGGCCCCATATGTGTTGCCCTTTTTTAGCCCAAACACTCATTTCCCATTAATTACCCAACTAGGACCCATATAGGGAGCCCACTTATTTTTGCCCATATGGGACCTACTTAGCTGACCCAAGTGGGTACCATAGAAACTGCCCATTTTGGAACCATGCCCACTTGGTACCCAAGTAGCCCAAATGAAAACCATGTGGGGCCCACATATACATGTTGGCTGGGTCAAATTAATGCACGGCTCAGATTAACTGTATAGCATGTGTATAAGACTCCAATACAATTATAAAGTAATTATTTTATCATGAATAAATATTTCAATAAGTAAAAATGGCTGTGTCTATAGACGGTTTCAGCGGCAACAACATAAACGAACGTTACTGCGCATGCGCGCTTTTGTGGCCCAAACTTAACTTATGGTAAACTTCCGCAAACAATTAATAACAACAGCGAATTCCCTCTAGAGAGTACACTATTTATAATAATAAGCAATATAAATAACAAGTAAATTAGAGATTAATGAGAGAGAGAGAATTAAATTAGCTAAAAAGTTAAAAATATGTCTAGCCAATATTTTTTTGAGTTGCCAGTAGAAGAAAAAAAACCGTTACTTCGCCAAACTTAAATGCGACGAGGTTAACGTTTCTCTACCAGACCCGTTCAACAAACTGTTGAGACAAGAATTTTTTTCTACAGACCTGTCTGATTTACCGGAGGTCAGTCAGGTACACATCTTTGAATACCTAGTCGAGAACGAATGCGTTTATACAAGAGAGGCCTTCAAGGCATATCGCAGCTTGGATGCTTATAACTATTTTAATTCCGGAAAAGTTAAAAACATTTTAACCTACACGAATGGAAGTACCTGTGTTGTTTACGGGGAAATCGAGGTTGGTCAGACGCTTTCAAAGAGCTACTCCGCCTGGATAGTTGCGAAGAAGTCCGGCGAAGTCCAGAGTGGGCATTGCACCTGTATGGCAGGGTAAGTATGTCTGGCTAGCTAAACAATACAGCTAACGTTACATTTTACAGTAGCATTTAGATAAGCTTTTTCAATACTGGCATTTATCCCGTTGATAAAATGTCTATTTGGATCTATGCAGCAACGGAGAGGTGTGTAGTCATGTGGGTACGATTTTGGTTACCGTGGAGCAGTGTGTCCAGGATGGACTCCAGAGTGGCCCATCTGTCACTTCAAAACCAAGTGTTTGGTCACGGGTAACTAAGAAGGGGAGTATTTTAGCAATTATTATATTGATTAATAATAATAATAATAATAATAATAATTGTTATTATTGTATACTGGTCTTTTCACATTTCAGTGTGAAATTGGTGTTTTTTATACAACATTACATATATCATGTCTATTTTCCTTAATTTTTGTTACTATAATGTATATTTATGTATAATGTATATTTCAAATATCCTTTTAGGCCGATCCACAACCAGTAGCTCAGTGCGATTTCTTGAAACCTGGCAAGAAGATCAAGCTGCAAGCTCCCCTCTGCCTTCCCCCAGTAAATCCAGATGGCTCACCAAAAAAGCTTTTTAAAGCCCTGAAAGTAAGTTATATCTCTAACAAATCAACCAGTTGGTCTAATGTAAAAGATTCAGTACTATATATGGCAGAGTAGGTAAGGTCTTTTCACCATTTTCTTTTAGGAAGTTGTGCCAGCCTGCGCTCTCTTTTCTGTCATGTGTGACAGCAGTGAGACAGACACAGCCTCTGAGTCAGGTAGTCAGGATTTCACCAGCAGTCAGGGAGAGCAGGAAGCTCAGGGAGAGGATTTCAATGTGTTCAGCAGCTTAGCTCAGCCCCACAGTGAACATGGTAGTGCTCTGAGCTGTCTAAAGTGCACAACATTTTATGATGCATTCATTAAAGTGAACCCAGATCAAGTGGTGGAACTAGAGAGAAACACAAGAAAACAGAGTATAGAACCACTCTGGCATGATGCACGCAAGGTGCGCATAACAGCAAGCACAGCCAGCAAGGTGCCTCAGCGTGAGACAACTGACCCGGCTAAGTTTCTCAATGAACACCTCTACCCAAAGTTCCAGGGGAGTGTTGCCACAAGGTATGGGAAGGAAAGCGAGGGACTTGCTAAGGAGCAGATTAGGGAGAGGGGCTGCATAGTGATGGACAGAGGGCTGGTGGTGTGTGCAGGAGGCCCATGGCTGGCAGCAAGCCCTGATGGTATCATTGATAAGTTGCTAGAAGTAAAATGCCCCATCACACTCAGTGCTTGCACATCCCTTAATGATGCACTCACTGCCACAAACCAAGACATCAGAGTGGAGGGCGGGCAGTACATTGTGAACCCAAACGGCCCCAGAGGTTACTACAGGCAGTTACAGTTAGGGATGCACTGTCTCGGGCTGAAAACATCCTGTCTTGTTATTTGGACCCCAGTACAGCATCTGGAGCTTGATGTGCCTTATGACAATGGTTTTGTCACCACATATATGCAAAGGCTACGTAGCTTTTACTTTAAACACATGCTACCAAAAGTTGTGGATGAATTTGTTGAGGGAAGACTGCAGTTGAGTGACCGCTACATGAAAATGGTCTCAAAAGCAGCTCAATAGTGCTGATCTGAAATCAGTCTAAGAAAAAGGCTGTGTGTTTTTTCTTAAGAAAGCATTAGTTGTTCCTGCCTTTTTGAGCTTTCTACATTAAATACATAAATACATTAAAAACGGCAGAAATCGTATTCTACAGTACTTTATTCATCAATCAATAAATCAGTTAATCAACAGTTGTTAGTGTTCATTATTGAATACATTAATTTCATTTTATAATTACAATCTATGTGAAACATTGTGATACACAAGTGCAACACTACAAATATTATAATGCATGTTTTTGTTTATTATAATTCATGTATTTTCATTTTAATATATTTATTCAAAAAAGTTATCTCATATCAAATTAATTTGTGGTTCAGTCCTGCTTCATTTCGATACGAGTGGTTTCCCCAGATTTGAAAGTGCTGCACAAACAATTAATATTTTATCTATTGTGCAAAGACTGTTATCATTTCTCCATTTGACCATGCTGACAGGCAGGGTGTTCCGCAGAATTCTGAATGACTTCAGTTTTCCTATGGCCCTTTCCACATGGATTCTCACTCGTGACATTTTTCTAGAGTGTATCACCTCTAATCCTGTCAATTGTTTTCTTCCCTTTGTAGTTGCTGGTACATGAAGACGGACACATTTGGTGGCAAAATATTCAGGAAAATTGAAGCCTCGATCAGCCATTACATGGTCTCCTTGTTCAAGGAGGTCAATCAACTCAGAATTTTTTTGTTATAACCTTGCCACTAGCACGACCACCCCAGACTTTTGATAAAAATGTAATAGCTCCTGTTGGACTAATACCAACAAGGAACTTCACAGTATTATGTGATTTGTAGTGGGAGTATGTGATTGCTCGTGTTTGCAAACTAGTCGGCCTCTCAATGAAAACTTCAGTACAGTCTATTATACATCTAACTTGTTGGAAACCTGTAGTCTTGAAGAGGGTGGGGAGATTTCTTCTGATTTCTTTTCTGGATGGCCACCGGACAAGGCATTGTAATTCTTTAGCCATCACATTGAGCCATTCATGAAAGATGTTTGAGACAGTTCCACAACACACTCTGAAGCGAAAAGCTAGGTCTTGATGAGTTAAGCCTAGACGAAGCTTCATCAGGACTACAAGAAACTGCTCGGGAAGGGTAAGTATGGTTGAAGATGCATTCCATATTGATGCCAGGTAAGTGAGGAGGGTGAAAAACACAGAAGCAGATGGTAGGCCAGTGTAAAAATGAGTGTGCTTGTCATCATTTAAAATAAAATCGGATGGACTGCCAAAAATAAGATCTTGTAGTCGTTTTTCTTGAGACTCCAATTTCTTCTCCAGTGAAGCCATTTTTCTTTTTAATTAAATGTTTTCATTTTGTAGTTGGTCAATGTCTACCATTGACAGATCTGTACCCACAGCAGTGCATCCTTCTTCAGAGTCAGCCTGGGTGACCTCTAAGGAAGGTGAATCCATGGGCTCAACCACAGATGATCTCCTCTGACTCCTCTGGTATCGCTCCAACTTCTGTGAACCATCAGTAGTGGTGTTTTTGTGTGCAAACATTGATGGAACGTAATCAGGATGGCATGGGTCCACTGATGGTGCACCTAAAATAAAACAAGTGACAGAAACAGTTAGTGTTCACAGTACTGCACCTTGCTGGGCATCATACAAACTTTGCATAATCCATAACTTTTCTGGTTACATGCACATTTTTGTGTAAAAAAAATGCATTCTATGATATTGCTTAAAAATTATTAAATATTAGTAACCTACTAGTACAATGAAATTAGATCGCATTCAAATTTATTTGTAGCACTTTTCACAATGCAAATTGTTTCAAAGCAGCTTTACAGATAAAATATATCATTGAAAATGTAGTAAAAGTCCTTTAGTAATTAATTTAAAGCTTCATTATAAAAGCTATGCATTATTGTATTATGTCCCCAGGGAGCAAGCCAAAGCCGACTGTTAAATACTGTATGTTATTTGTATAGCATTGATTGAAAACTATTGTAGTTCTTATGTTTGGTAGATATCAGGTAAATTAACGTTATCATTCATAACGCTAGTTTAAATCATAGCTAAAGCGAATCGACACAGAGCAAATGTTACTGTGTAAAATTAATGTATACAATGTTATCTGCGTCTGTAGCAATAAATGTAGATAATTCGTAACTATTGCCCGCTTGTTACTGCTTGTCAACTAGCTATCTTTGGCTTATCATGAGTTTGTTACCTGTAATGAAGTGAGTGCTACAGATCCTTGAATTCTTGCCTGCTTGCAGTCTCCTCTGGTCTTTAGGAAACCGAAACATTTTTATTTTCGACAAGGCATCCCACAGCACAACAACCTGAGCCCAACTTCAGTCTACTCATAACCTTAACTTTAACTGCGTTTGTTGTCGGCGCCATATTATTATTATTATAGATCAGTGAGCCAGAACGATAAACAAACACAGAACGGAAGTTAACTTAGGGCCAGACGCGTAACCGTGGCAACGCGCGTGAGTCCGATGAAACCGTCTATAGTATTGTAGACTACACAACATTATTATATTATTTTCAAATTATTATTATTTTTAATTATTGTCCCCGGACCAGTAGGGTATACTCTTGTAATAAAGTAGTGGTGGCTGGGTCAGATATTAAGTATCAATTCTGCTTTAAAAGATGCAATCTAATCCTGTTTACATGAAATAAACCTGCTCCTGAGCAGGTTTAAAGGGATAGTTCACCCCAAAATGAAAACTTGCTGTTAATTTACTCACCCTCAGGTCATCTAAGGTGTGGGTGACTTTTTTTCTCCAGTTGATCAGTAAAGAAGATTTTTAGGTGAAACCGTTGTCCTTGGTGATTCATAAAATGCAAGTCAGTGGCTGCCGGTTTTTGAGATTAAAAAATATATATAAAAACAAGACCAAATCAATACCCGTGGCTCCTGGCGATACATTGAGGTCTAATGAAGCGAAACGATCGGACTGCACAAGAAAATGAACACTACTTACAACAGTATTACCTTTAATCCACAGCCTGGGCAACCGGCTGTCAGCGCGTTCACGACTGTCTAGAGCGCAACCTCTCTGTCCCTTGACAACGGATGCACGGGCGCGATACTGGAATTGATGACGCTGTTTGTTTACAGAGTGAGAGAACACGTGAGGAGAGCTACTCACACTGATAGATAGTCACACTGATAGTGTGAGATACTCACACTGGAGCTGACACAGTTAATTCACGATAGAGATAGAGGACGCGTGTTTTATTATTTGTCAAAATGGTACTTACCTGTGCTTATCCTGGATGCTGGAACAAGTTTAAAAAAGTAAAATTACGTCCGCGGATGCGATCCCATTCCGGAATATTGACTTTCCACAGATTTCCGACGTCTGACCTTGACCGACTTAAATTATGGTTACTTGCCCTTCAGCTTGATATCAACACACCAATGAGGTTACTTAATGCATGGAGAGTCTGCAGTGAACATTTCTCCCCCGATGATTTCAAAGCCACCAAAGGGAGCCAAGTTCAACTGAAATTATCGGCGGTGCCTATTGTTTTTTCACAATTTGAGGTATGTGAAATACAAAAAAAGTGTGTGTGTGTTCTGGTATAGCTATATGGTTTATGAGGACACAAGTGTGTATAATAACACATGGGTAGGCTACTACAACGTAAACATGGTTTATGAGGACGCCTCCTTTATCTCCGTAAACCAAATGGCTTAAAAATCATAACGTCTGTAACGTTCTTTTTTTTTAATTCAAAAATCGGCAGTAGTTTTCTGTAAGGTTTAGTGTATACACCCCCCCCCACACACACACACACAACATGAGATTAATCAATACATGTTCGTCATTTTTGCCACGCGCACCTTTGTCAGCCAACCAGGCTATACATCCGAAGCGCTGGTACTGAAAGCGCCTCTCTTCACGTGATCACTCCTGACTACTGTTACAATGTGCCGCGGCTCTGCAAGCGCGCATTGTATGGAGCAGATAGCAGAGCAGACCATTCACTTCCACGAATGCGACCGACCACGTCAAATTTTTAACTCGCAGATTGTCATTGCTCACTACCTCTGTTGTCATTGGAAGACACTTCGCACAAGAACACCACCATGTATCAAGAGCCCTCTGTCTCACTGTTGCAGCTGCTGCTGCCGCCTTTTCCTCCATCTCTCTCAGTTCTTGGTCTGTGTATTCTGGTTCAAATAAGTATGGCTGTGCATAAAATTCCATGTCGTCTTCTTTCACGTCAAAATCATCAGCCATTGTAATGTTTACTTTGTGAACTTTAAACTTTTAAACTTTAGCTTTGTTGTTCAAGCTCTCCTCACGTGTTCTCTCACTCTGTAAACAAACAGCGTCATCAATTCCAGTATCGCGCCCGTGCATCCGTTGTCAAGGGACAGAGAGGTTGCGCTCTAGACAGTCATGAACGCGCTGACAGCCGGTTGCCCAGGCTGTGGATTAAAGGTAATACTGTTGTAAGTAGTGTTCATTTTCTTGTGCAGTCCGATCGTTTCGCTTCATTAGACCTCAATGTATCGCCAGGAGCCACGGGTATTGATTTGGTCTTGTTTTTATATATATTTTTTAATCTCAAAAACCGGCAGCCACTGACTTGCATTTTATGAATCACCAAGGACAACGGTTTCACCTAAAAATCTTCTTTACTGATCAACTGGAGAAAAAAAGTCACCCACACCTTAGATGACCTGAGGGTGAGTAAATTAACAGCAAGTTTTCATTTTGGGGTGAACTATCCCTTTAAGCTTACGGACCTGTTGCTATGACAGCAAGTCCAGGATGAGCTTCGGAGAACAATCTAAGATGGCGCCGCAGATGGCAGCTATTGTGCGTTGCCCGTCAGTGTTTGTACTGTTTTTGTTTGTTTTTCAAATACGATCAGTTTTACCAGGGATGACCTGTTGAACATTCGGCAGAACACACCACAAAATCTTTTACCGAGTTTAGATTTTTTGGACGTTTTTCTGGATATTGTTGTTGGCGGAGCCGTAGCTCTGGTCGAACGCTACAGGAGGCGCAGACGGGGGAGGCGCGCTCGTGAAGCTCAGACAGCGTGGATTTCGAACACCGTTGCCTAGCATCCATCTGGCGAATCTCCGCTCTCTACCCAACAAAACGAACGAACTCCTTCTGCTCTCCCGGACAAACAAGGATTTTTCTAACTCTGCTGCCCTGTGTTTCACGGAAACCTGGCTAAATGGCGACATACCGGACAGCGCGATTCATCTGCCTAATTTCCAGCTGATCAGAGCAGATCGGGACGCGGAATCAATGGGGAAATCGCGCGGTGGCGGGACGTGCTTTTACATCAATGAGAGGTGGTGTACAGATGTAACTGTGTTAAAGAAGATGTGCTGTTCTGATCTAGAAATGGTCTTCATTAACTGCAAGCCGTTCTATTCGCCGTGGGAGATTTGTTCGTTCATTCTCGTGAGTGTCTACATTCCACCGCAAGCGCACGTGAGCTCAGCTTTACAGAAACTCGCTGATCTGATCACAGAGAGTGAGCAACAACACCCAGACTCTGTTTTAATCATTCTCGGGGACTTTAATAAAGCAAAACTCTCCCGTGAACTGCCAAAATACAGACAGCACATCACATGTCCCACCAGAGAGAGTAATATTTTGGATCACTGTTACACAATAAAGGAGGCATGTTCCGCCCATTGAGTTATGTACTCTGAGTTTTTTTGCTTGGGACTCTTATTTTGAAAATTACCTGACTAATCAAGAGAGCAGCCATCTTAGTTCAGTTTTGCTCAGCTCTCTCAAGCATTACACTACAGCCGTGTCCCAAAGTTTAGGGTAGGCACTTCAGAGTGCGTATTTGAAGTGTGAATGTGTCACAACGGTGCGACGATGGCTGTCCCAATGTCGAGTGTGCAGACTCCAGAGTGCGCATTTGAAGTGTGATTGTGTCACAGCGTCACGACGTGAGCTGTCCCAATTCAGAATGCGCACCCCGAAGATCGCATTCCAAGGCCGAATGCGTCACCGTGGCGCGACGAAGGCTGCCTTAATTCTAAAGCGACTTCAAATGCGCCCTCCGTTTCCCAGGAAAATGAAGTGTACATCTGATGGACACCTCGCACCCTACCATATCCCAGAATCACTTGCGCGCAGATGATGATGGAATTTATATTCAAAGAACATGGCGGATGAGAGTTCTGTGGGGAATTCACATTGAAATGTAAGTATTGTGTTTTCATTTACTCAATTACCTAGCGAAAGTGTTAAAAGCCAGGGTTTTTTACACAAAGCCCACAAACAATAAGACAACCAGTATAAGCCAATAGTCTTTCCCTTTGCTGTGTTTTTGTAGTGCTGTCATGCAAGATATGTCCACACGTTTTAACCAAACTTGAGCACTTCAGTATTTTGTATGCATGTGCTTCTGTGTCATATTTTATAATGTTGCACCAATTTTTACATGTTTAAATATGTTGTACATATTTTCAAAGACTGCACCACTGTCTAAATATTTTTCAGAAGTGTTTCCATTTTCTCTTGTTTTAAGACTATTCTGGAGAAGATGAGCCTGCTGGGGAAGGACTTAAAAATACAAAGTAAGCAAGTTAATAGACAGATTTTTGCTGAAATTCATTGTGCTGTTGTTGTTAACAGGCATTGTTTATTTGCTCTGCCTTAGGATTGCAAGTGTCCTGGGACAGGTGAGGGGGTGAGTGGAAGCTGGTGGAGCTACTCATCAAACTCCAGAGAGAGAGAGAGACAGAGGAGAGAAGAGCAGGGAGAGAATGGAGAGACAATAAATTATTTATTAACCCTTCTCTGAAGAAGAGAAAACAGTGGAATTTTTTTTTTTTTTTTTGTCACATTGTCAATGAAATCTAATTTCTGCAGTTTATTTTTGGGATGCAAGTTAAAAACGAAATGGTAAGTTGTATACGTTATTCATTTTTGTAATGTAATTTATTTGTAAACGAGCCTGAGTACTTTGTACAATTTTGTATTTTTGATTTGCATATTCACATGTGTAAATAGGAGAAGTAATTATGTATATTGTTCATTTTTTAATGCAGCTTACAAAACATTCTTCTATACGTTTATTTTTTTTTGTCCTGTAAATAAATTTTTTACACATTAAAACAAATTGTTCTATACATCACTGAAAGTACTTTTTACAACTATTTACAACATAGCTTAGGTTTAACATCAGAAAAACAACATCAGTTTTAAGCCCAGCCCAGCCCTGCCTCCATGTGTTCTGGGGTCTTGAGGAGGTGAATCTCTTGGTGAATGGCCAGCACCTCCTCGGCGACTCGGAGGACAATGCGGTGACAGTGGAATGAGGTATGTCAAGCACTCTGGACACCACTCTGTATGATGTACCACTGGCCAGACAGAAGAGAAACACCAGGGTCTGGGTTGTGGCACTTCTCAGAAGATCCAGCAGCACTGTCAGGGCCTCCCTGCTCAGCCCAAAACCATTAAAAACCTGTCCAGCGCTGGCACATTCAGCTTTATCCTGCAGTACAGGGGTCCGGTCTGATTTAGGGAAAGAAGGAAAAGAGTAATTGTTTAGAGCTATGACAAAGTAATTAGAAGAAATATTGAGGTACTTTAGTAAACTACTTGTAGTAATACCACATTGGGGAAAAACTAATTGTATTTAAAACCTTAGTTAAAGGGATAGTTCACCCAAAAATGAAAATTCCAAACCTGGAACAACTTGAAGGAGAGTAAATTATTACAGCATTTTAATTTTTGGGTGAATTATCCTCTAATGAAAAGTATTATCTTACATACTCTATACTTAAGGTATTGAGAGTAAAAGTAAAGGTGTTTACAGTATTGCTCTGACAAATAATTCGTCAGGTTGGTTTTGCATTAATATTACTGCTGCACTAATGTGTGTTGCATTTTACTTCTAAATATGTTCAAGGTTATTAAATTTAAAGTTGGTTACTTCATACTGTTGGGTAGTTTAATCTACAACAATGCATCATGTTGTAAAAGACCGTATTTTTATAGTGTTGCTGTCCTGTGAGAAAAAAAAGAAAACAGTATTTCACATTTGTACGAGAATACTTAATGAATGTACTTCCTTACAGTCCACCACTGATTATTTTGAAAATGAAAGTAACAACAGCTATTGTCAGAATATTAACAAATTGTTGCTAGCTATATCAGCGGCTGCATCTTGAAGGACTCGGACTGGTCATACAGAGCACTGTTCAGCTGTGACAGCTGCCACTGAACATCGAGCTGTACAATGCCCTATTTTTTATGAGGTTTTTTTTACAGTTTTATTTTTATGCTTGCATAAAAAATCCGGGTTGCAAACCTGTATCACCATGGTCAAGACAATAAACTTTATAAAATCGCACCATTGTAAGATATCAGTCAGCATTTGAACTGCTGTGTGTGTGTGTTTTGTAGTTTTTCATATGTATCATTACATTATTCAAGTAAACTCCAAGCCAATACCTGCATTTAAAGTTGTAATCCGGCAATTAAGGACGTAGCAAACCAGTGTAACTTACCTGGCCTCGGTCTTGGCTAATCACGTCTCCTCCATTATGACATAAAACATAAAAACAAAAATGAGCAATTCTGGCTCCACCTATCCTGTCAGGATGGCAGCACTCCTCTGGCACCATTGCTATGCGACAGGAGCGACAATCGGGAAAACCTGGTGGAAATCCTGCGTAGGCGGAGCGTCTCATGCACTTCAGAGAGTCCTTCGTGCACTTCGGAGGCGTGGCTTTCCAAGTCGACATTTCGAAGTGTGTACACTTAACTTTGGGACACAGCTCTATTTTTTGTAAAATGTGTCAAATGAGCACATTTTCTTTAGCTGTATTTGTAACAATTAAGCGTTATTATATACACTAATTCTTCTAAATGCTTAAACGGTTAATTTTGCCTTTTCAGGCTTTTTATGTGAATATGTTTTGCATTCTGTTTACTAATACCACTTTATTCCTGTATCGTTTTTGATAGTTTCACTCTCATTCAATGCACATTGGAGTAAAAGGAGTTTTGGAAACTATACCCTGGCTCCAGTCTTTATTTGAATGGAGTTTGACTTGCTGCTGAATTGTGTTCACACATATGGAAACACACAAGGAGAGCAGTACAGTGAAATGACATAAACTGGCTGGCTGAACATCCTGACAGGATCATACAGCAGCGAGCATCATGGCTGAAAGGTATCCAAAAGACACCACACGAGGAAAGATACAAAGTAAAAGTAACAGAACATCTGACACAGCCTCTAAAAGTTCCATAAGAACTTCAAGATCCTCGAGATCTTCAGTTGGTGTTGCTGCAGCACGTGCTAGAGCTAAGGCAGAGGCTGCACGAGCTCGAGCTACCTTTGCAGAGAGAGAAATCGCAATTAAGGTGGACAAAGCACGACTAGAGGTTAACTTGGAAGCCCTGCATCTAGAAAAAGAGGCTGCAGCTGCTAGTGCAGAAGCAGAGATACTAGAAGCGGCAGCAGAGTTTGAGGACGAAGAGCTGTATGACAGGAAAAGTCACTCTTCGTCAGCACGAAGCACAGAGAAGCGTGTTTGTGATTGTCGAGGACCAAGCTACATATTTCAGCGACCAGGCTGACTTAGCTCCTGATCAAGCTCAGGATTGCAAATCTGAACCAGACCAAGTAACAGAACAAAATATAGTGCATGTGAATGATACTCATACCTGATGCATGTTCCTCCTCTTCATCTCTAAGAGAGACAAAAATGCAAAAAGTAAAACTCCCAAGAAACATAAAAGAGGAGTCAACAGAAAGACTAGTCAGTAATAAATGGCAGCAACAGCCCCAGTTCAGTGGCGTATCAAGCTCTTTGCCACAACACACAGACACTACAGGCATGATGGACCTAGTGAAATATCTAGCGCGCCGTGAGCTTGTCAGCAGTGGTTTAACGCTTTGATGATCGCCCTGAAAGTTACAGAGCCTGGAGGTCCTCATTCATCAATACAACAAAAGACTTTGGTCTTACATCTGGTGAGGAGTTAGACTTGTTGTCAAAGTGGCTCGGCAGAGAGTCTTCTGAATATGTGAGACGTCTCAGGGCAGTTCACATAGGAAACCCAGAAGCAGCTTTAAAAATGGTCTGGAATAGAATTGATGAATGTTACAGTTCACCTGAAGTTATCGAAAGTGCACTGTTTAAGAAATTAGACAGTTTTCCCAGGATTTCAGGTAAAGATAACCTCAAACTAAGAGAGCTCTGAGATCTTTTAATGGAGATGCTCTCAGCTAAAAAAGACAGTTATCTGCCAGGCTTAGCCTATTTAGACACTGCTCGAGGCATCAGGCCAATAGTCGAAAAACTGCCATATACCTTACAAGAGAAATGGATTTCTCAAGGCTCAAAGTACAAAGAAGAGTTTGGTGTTTCTTACCCTCCTTTCTCATTCTTTACTCAGTTCATTTGCAATCACGCCAGTTGCGTGATCCCAGCTTTGCTTTTTCCAGTAGTTGTCATACACAGTATGAAAGACTCCCTCAAAGACACACTAATCTCAAGACACCAGTGTTGGTACACAAAACTGAAATCTCACACGATGCACCTCAAGACAAAATGCCTTCTAAAGATGACCCAGAAAAATATTGTCCCATCCACAATAAACCCCACCCTTTAAGGAAATGTAGAGGCTTCAGACTGAAGACAATCGATGAACGAAAAGCTTACTTGAAAGAGCAAGGGATCTGCTTCAGGTGCTGCTCATCATCATCACATTTTGCTCGTGATTGCAAACCCAGATAGCAAGGTGACATTGATTCAATGTTGAAATTCCATCAGAATCATCATTTTGGTTGAGGTTGAAAATTCAATGATAAATAATATTGGATCAATGTTGATAATTCAATGCTTTTAAATGTTGAAAAGACAAATATTGAATCAATGTTGATTTTTGGTCAGCATTTCACTTGTGGAACTTAGACTGTCAATCCCTCATTCAACACTTACATATGGTACATTTTCCTGAAATGTAGTGAGCACATGCTCATCAAACAATAAATTGTTAATTTTGTGAACTTGTCACTACTAGCAGCACCAATAAATAAATAAAATTGTCTGCTGATCGTGTGGCTTAACAAAGAACTGTGACCATTATAGAACTCAGATAAACCGGATATATTATTATTATTATTTTTATTATTATTATTAGCAGCAGCAGTAGTAGTAATGTTTTTAGTAATTAATGTGTTCGATTACCTGTTTTTGGCTAGCTAGAGAAGCACATTCAGCCAGAGACTGATAATGACTAAATGAATGTCACAAAGTCCTTATAAATCTTGTGGTCATCCAGTTATATCATTAATTTAAATTAATGTACATCCATGCAATGTACATACATTTAATGAATTACCTAGAAATTCAGAGGGTTTTTTTTCATGCGCCACAATCCAATCCATTAGGTGGCAGTAATGCAGCTTAAAGCTGGCCGCCAACCACCAATCAAATCAAAGCGCGGTAAACAGATTTCAAATGCGCAACGGACGGAGATGAGGCTAAAGGGCAAAGACAAAGTAGGTTTTTTTTTTTTTTTAGAGGTAAGTGATAAAAGATTACTAAATAAAATTGACATAAAACATTAAATGCCTAGAAAAATCCGTATAACTTAATTACTTTCTTTACAGAGATTTCTTATTTGATGACAGTTGACAGATGTTGATTCTTTACTTCGCTAATATATACGAACACAACGCATTCACCTCAGAGAAAAGAAGACGGTCTGTATTTATTCGTCTTCCTTACATAATGTGTTTTTCTGGACAAGTCCGAGTCTGCAACGAGTCACATAAACACGGCTGTCCAGACCAACGAACGGCCAAGGTAAGAGTTTCATTAAATATTCAATATTCAATTTCCCTTTGTTTTTCCACCAAACCCTACCAAGTGTAATGTGTTTGAACACTGTGTGTGACAGCACACGCAGGCTGATCGCGATTTTGATTTTTCCTTCCTGAAAAAAATAAATAATAATAATAATAATTAATGTAGCCTAATAAATATTTCTACAAACTTCTTATTCGTGCCATCGACCTGATTTGAATTTCACTTCGCTCCTACTTTGACTTTAATAAGTAGGGTAAACCTGGCATTGTTTGATTTTATGTAATTTTTGTTATGTGACCAGTTTTATATATTACTTTTGTTTTACTGTACACCTTTGACACATCTTAAGTCAGTACCTCACTAAACCAATTACAACCAATGTTTGGTTAACCTAATTGCTATAATTTTCCCTTTTTGTAGGCCCATCAGAGGGACATTTCCCATGTTTGCTCACATCAGGTAAGAATTAATTTCTGCTAATTGTGACCTGTGACAGGTGTTGCATACTCTTAATTTTTACATTGCTTTTTAAATCTAGGTCAGAGGATGGAGTCTCCTGGATCAATGTAGATAATAAAAGGCAAGTAATTAATAAATGTACAAAATACATATCTTAAAGCATCTTAATGTTAATACATTCTTTAATTTTGTAAAGGGAGGTAAGCTGCAGCAGTAAATAGTAAAAGAGGCATAATCTCATCTCCAGTCCTCAGGCCCCCCTCCCAGAATGTTTTAGATGTCTCAGTAATTAAAACACCTGGTTCAGCTGTAACATTCTGGGAGGGGGTCCTGAGGACTGGAGCTGAGAAACTCATGAAAAATTAAGGCTGTGAATCATAAAAGTTGTTTTTTTCTCAAACTGCTTTCCCATTGCTTCTTCTGAAATGACTGGAATGCTGGCTGAACTAGTGTCTGGAGGTCTGGGGTTTCATGACACACAGCTACCAGAGCAGATTCCTCAAAGTGAAGATGCCAGATGTGTGATGGTAATTTACATTTTAAGATTTATTTATTTTATTTATTTATTTATAAAAGCAAGTTTTTCAGTCATCACTCATCTACCAGGTGAATGCTGTTTTTATTGTTCTCTAGCTGGAAAACTACATTCCCATGACATTTATTTGTAATCTATCCATGTTTTGTGTAAATATGTTCCGGACACACTTATAGGTTGGCTGTTTTGCTGTTGGAGGAGAATCAGTTGAGGCACGTATTAGGATGCTGGGCTGTACTCTAACCAATGGGCCGGCTTCTCAGATGTACTGGGCAGTAGGAGACCAAAAGATCAGCATGAACAAAAAAACTCCATTTAGAGACACCTGGCTCCAAGATATGCATGGTAAGTCAGAGTCTGTGGGTCCTTTGGTCTTAAATTCAGTTTGATCTAATTTAAATCCATTAAAAGTCTTAAATATCTTAAATGGAATGAGAAAAGCCTTAGTTATGTTTTCAGGAGGTCTTTACTTTGGAGACAGAAAAACAGGAATTGCAAAATGGCTTAATATGATTATTAAAGGGTTAAGGCCCGTTCAGACCAAGAGCGATAACTTTAAAGATAACTATGTTCGTCTGTTTATTCTAAGTGCACTCGTCTGCCGCTTTAAATTCTCAAGGTCGTTATAGTAAGAATGATTCTGATTGGGTGTCAATGTTTTTATCATTCATCAGCTGGGGAAACAATCATTCTGAAAGTGATTCCAATTATATTGTTTCTGTGTTTATCATTGTAGCTGTGGTGTGGACTCTTCTACTCTTTAATATTGAGAGATTTTTAGAACTACAGTATATCTTTAGAGTTGTCGTCCTTGGTGTGAACTGGCCTTTAGTTCATTTATTCACTCACATGTTGTTCCAAACCTGTATCAGTCAACTTGACTGGTCTGCAGAAAGCCAAATCCTAATCCCAGCTGAAAACCTCTGGTGTGACTTTAAATGCAGACCTTGAGCCTAAAACTCATCACCGAACACCAATGACTTGTACATACACTATAAGGACAAAAGTATTGGGACACCCCCTTCTTTAGAACAAAAAAAGGCATTTCCAAAACTGTGGCAACAAAGATGGAAACATAATTCATGTATTTAAAAATTGTATTTCCATCTCTGTTGCAACAGTTTTGGAAGTGTCTAAAATGACAGTACCCTTATGTACAAGTCATTGGTGTTTGGTGATTAGTTTTTGGCTCAAGGTCTGCATTTACAGTCACACCAGAGGTGTTAAACTGGGATTAGGACTTGGCTTTCTGCAGACCAGTCAAGTTCTTCCACACTGACTGAATCATAATTTCTCTTTGATCCTTGTCTTATACACAGAGGCATTGTCATGTTAGAATAGAAAAGGGTCCTGTCCAAACTGCTGCTATAAAATTAGAAGCACACAATTCCCTAGGATATCATTAAATGCTTAAACATTAAGATTTGTACTCTTGGAAATGACTGAAGTAGTCAAACCTGTTCATAAGAAGGGGGCGCCAATACTTTTGGCAATATAGTGTATATGCAGCCTACCTACTGTACCTCTGTCCTGTCAATGGCTACCGTCAACTATCTGGTTAACCAAATTTATTTTATGTTCAACAGAAGAAAGAAACTCGTGCAGATTTGGAACATTGCATATTGAATATATACTCTTTGAGTTTGTATTTTATATATATATATTTACTTATTTATAAACGGTATAGAATGAGGCAATAACATTAATATCGATATATAGTAGTTTATTACAAGCACATCTTAAGAATAGAGGGCACAGAGTGAGCTGTTGTGAAAGTGCATAATCCAATTTGTTCCAAACGTGTTTAATATTAAGGATTTCAAACTAATGCGTATGTCTGTCTGCAGGTGTTAAAATTTCTATATTAAAATTAATTAAATAGTCTTAAAATTTAATCCACCCTGTTTTAACTTGAATGTAAACATTTTATTTCAATTTGCACTTAATTTTGTAGTACATTAAGGCACATTTCCAAATATTTAGGACCCGCCCTCTTTCAGTTATACACTACTACCTATCAAGTGTTTTACATTGTGCAGTTTTAACATCCTGTTTGTTTTTATACTTTAGATTCTTTACAACAACAAGTGAAAGCTGAGAAAAAGGAGGCCTCAGAGATCATCAGACTATCCGTTTAATGAGTAAAGACATCTTTTTTTGAATCATAAAAGTACTGAACAGCAAACTGGTAATGTTTCAGTCTATAGTACTTCAGTGTTTCTGCCTTTGATGTTGAGTTTTCATTTGCATTTACTTTCAGTTTGCAGATGTTATTGACATTGCTTTATCTCAAGATACACACCAGTAATGTGTTTGTTTGTTTTTTAGCATTTTTATAAAAGCTGTTTAAACATCCTAATTTAACTAAGGCTTAGTAATAAGATAAGCCAAGTCTGTGAATCTAGGCATATGTTTTGAAGTCACCACAATTTTTTTATTTACTTTTTTTTAAAGAATCACTTGTTTTACCTGAATGTAATGTTATTTTCCTGTTCAAATAGTGTGGGGGCAAAAATAAATATATTTGCATGTAAACTGAAGGATGTTGTTGACTTTTTGATTCATAACCATATTAATTGCAGTCCTGTGTGTTCTCTGATTGAAAGGAGTAAAAAGCAGGATTTATTTGATAATTTTTCTGTTGATTCAATGTTAAATAAGTGATTTAATTTAAGTTGAAAAAATGTTGATTTTATGACCATCTTGATCGATTTTTCATCATTGAAATAACATTATTTCAGGGTGCAAACCTGACTAAAAATCAGTGTTAAACTTCAAAACTTCAACATTGATTCAATGATGATTTTTCTATGTTGATTCAATGTTAAATAAGTAATTTAATTTAAGTTGAAGAAACGTTGATTTTATGACCATCTTGATCAATTTTTCATCATTGAAATAACATTATTTCAGGGTGCAAACCTGACGAAAAATCAATGTTAAACTTCAAAACTTCAACATTGATTCAATGATCATTTGATTGATGCATCAACATTGATTCAATGTTGATTCAGTGTTGGTCTGCTATCTGGGAAGCTATTCTAAAGTGTGATGAGTGCTACAGCGACAGTCATAATTCAGCTCTTCATCCCGGTCCACCCTCATGGATGCACAGAATTCAAAGTTTTTCATTACAGCATGGTGGGGAGGACGAAGAAATTCAAAAAACTCAAGAGGTGAGCTCTCTTTGCACTGAAGTGTGCCACGGCCTTTCAATGAAATCTTGTTCTAAAATATGTCTCATCAAAGTGTTTCCTGAGGGACAACCTGAGAAGGCTGTTAAGATGTATGCTATGCTTGATGATCAGAACAACAGATCTCTGGCCAGATCAAAGTTTTTCGATTTGTTCAACATCAATAGCAAAGCATCTCCTTACAGCCTAAATACATGTGCTGGATTGATTGATTGTTATGGAAGAAAAGCAAGCGGCTATCAGACTGAGGCAGCAAATGGTGGAATTAGTCTCGCAGTTCCAACGTTAATTGAATGTGATGAAATACCCGACAACCGTGATGAAATTCCAACACCCGAAGCTGCTCTCCATCAACCTCACCTCAAGCATATTGCGCCTGAAATTCCAGCTCTGGACCCTGAAGCCCACATCCTCCTCCTGCTTGGGCGAGACATACTCAGAGCTCATAAGGTGAGAAAACAGATTAATGGCCCACACAACACGCCTTTTGGCCAAAAACTAGATCTAGGATGGGTTCTGGTTGGTGAAGTATGCCTAGGAGATGTGCACAAGCCCACTGTTTCCAGTTTCAAGACAAATATTTTGGAAAATGGAAGACCCTCACTGTTTATTCCTTGCACAAGTCATGTACATGTCAAAGAAAAGGTCAACAGCAACTTAACAACTCTGTATGCAGCTCATGACTATGAAACCCACTGGAATATAAGCAAAGACGACCTAGGCAAGACTCTATTTAAAAGAACCGAGAACGACAGTAAGCCTGCACTATCCATCGAGGATGAAGTCTTTCTAAAGACTATGGAAAGGGAAGTTTTCCAGGATGATTCCAACAGTTGGGTGGCACCTCTTCCTTTTAGGTCTCCAAGGCCAGTTCTTCCAAACAACAGAGATCAAGCTTTAAGCCGCCTCTCTTCCTTGCGACGTACCCTAGAACGGAAGCCAGATATGAAAGAACAGTTTGTAACATTCATGCAAAAACTGTTTGACAACGATCATGCAGAACATGCAGCTCCACTACCAGAGGGAAAAGAGTGCTGGTACTTACCTCTATTCGGAGTCTATCACCCAAAAAAAACCTGATCAAATCAGGGCAGTATTCGACTCCAGTGCACAGAATGAAGGTGTCTCTCTCAATAACGTACTCCTCAGTGGACCAGATCTCAATAACTGCCTCATTGGTGTTCTGATGTGTTTCAGAAAAGAGCGCATAGCAGATATACAACAAATGTTTCATTGTTTTGTTGTGAGAGAAGATCATAGAGATTACCTACGTTTTCTATGGCACCGCGATAATGACCTCAACAAGGACATCGTTGAATACAGGATGAAAGTCCATGTGTTTGGCAACAGCCCTTCCCCGGCAGTAGCAATTTACTGCCTAAGACGAGCAGCAGAGAAAGGTGCACAACAATATGGCCCAGACACCAGACTATTCGTGGAACATGAGTTCTATGTGGATGATGCATTAATTTCCTTGCCAACTGAAGAGAAAACAATAGATCTATTAAAGAGAATGCAAGCATCCCTCTCTGAATCAAACCTGCAGCTGCACAAGATTATATCTAATAGTGTACAATAACTCAAAGCATTCCCAACTGAGGACTACGCAAGAGATATCAAAGACCTTGATCTCAATGGAACAATCATGCCTACACAACACAGCCTGGGCTTGAATTCGGAAACTGCAACTGACACATTCACCTTTAATGTATCAGTCAACGACAAACCATTCACACGCCGTGGTGTCCTATCCATAATCAATAGTCTCTTTGATCCTCTCGGCTTTGTGGCTCCTGTCACCGTACAGGGAAGGTTTCTACTTCGAAAGCTATCTATTGAAGGAACAGATTGGGATGCACCACTGCCACAAGAGAAATATCGTGAGTGGGAATAGTGGAGAGATTCATTAAAAAACTTGTAACACCTTCACATTCCACGTCCTTACACACCCAACTCCCCTTCAAAAGCAAGTCACAAAGAAATCTGTGTGTTCTCGGATGCATCAACGAAAGCCATAGGAGTTGTAGCCTATCTCAGAACAGTGGATGGAGATGGTCAGATTAACATTGGCTTCATTTTAGGAAAAACAAAACTGACACCAAAAAATGAGCCAAACATACCCAGATTAGAGCTTTGTGCAGCAGTCTTAGAAGTGGAGGTAGCAGAACTCATTGTCCAAGAGATTGACTTCAAACTGGATGCTATCACCTTCTACTGTGACAGCAAAATTGTGCTTGGCTACATCTACAATGAAACTAAACGTTTCTATGTCTATGTCCACAACAGGGTACAGAGAATCAGACAATCTTCAAAACTGAAACAATGGCGATACATACCCACAGAGCATAATCCTGCGGACATTGCTTCGAGGTCCATCCATGCATCAAAGCTCGTGGAGTCTACCTGGCTTACAGGTCCAGAATTCCTGCGTAAGCCACGTGAAGATGACTTCATTATGACAGGCAATTTTGCACTTGTGGATCCAGATTCAGATGTGGATATCAGGCCAACTGTGACAGCTTGTACCACAGGAACGAAGGATTAAGAACTCACTTCTGACAGGTTCCAGAGATTCTCCTCTTGGAAATCCTTACAAAGAGCTATTACATCACTCATTCATGTAGCTCACTCTTTTAGATCCACCAATGGATCCAACACATGCAGCGGATGGCATTTGTGTTCACAACCACACAGTGTAAGCAAACTATTAAAAGCCAAGAATGTGATAATCCGTTCTGTTCAAAGGGAATCATTCAACAAGGTCATTGGAACTCTCTCTAAGGGAGGAAACATAAGTAGCAAAATTCCACTCTCAAAACTGAATCGCTGGGCGGTGCTTTTCACCTGCATGAGCACTCGTGCAGTCCACATCAAAGTCATTATGTCTATGGACTCCTCGAGTTGCATCAATGCACTTCGCAGGTTTTTTGCAATCCGCAGTCCTGCAAAACAGCTGCACTCTGACTGCGGAACTAACTTCATCGGCGCCTGCAATGAGCTT
Organism: Schizothorax lantsangensis; assembly: GCA_027422415.1. Classification (NCBI taxonomy): domain Eukaryota; kingdom Metazoa; phylum Chordata; class Actinopteri; order Cypriniformes; family Cyprinidae; genus Schizothorax; species Schizothorax lantsangensis. The sequence continues at coordinate 20,113,122 of CM049846.1, forward strand.
GGATTCAACAAAGTGGCAAAAGAATCAAAAGTGCAAAGGTACATCAATGACCAGGGATGCACATGGGTTTTCAATCCACCACACTCCTCCAATATGGGAGGTGCATGGGAGCGCATGATTGGTCTGGCTCGCAAAATTCTCAACTCAATGTTGATGCGCGAAGGACTCTCCAACCTCTCCGATGAAGTACTATGTACTCTCATGGCGGAAGTGTCAGCAATTGTCAACAATAGACCTCTAGTACCTGTCTCCATGGATGCAGACTCACCCCTGATACTTACTCCTGCAATGCTTTTAAGACAAAAAACAAGCGCACCACCCCCAGCAGGAAAATTCTCAGAGAAAGACATTTACAAACACCAGTGGCGACAAGTACAGAGCCTAGCCAACCAATTCTGGTGTCGCTGGAAACAGGAATACCTTCAAACACTACAAGTGCATCGCAAATGGCAGGAACCACACCCAAACATCCAGGAGGGCGACATAGTACTACTAAAGGACAAACAAGTAGTCTGAAATGAATGGCCCATGGCACTAGTCACAAGTGTTTTCCCTGGTCAAGACGGAAATGTTCGCAAGGTTGAACTTAAAGTGACTAAAGAAGGGTCCAGCAAAACTTTCCTAAGGCCTGTATCTGAAATCATTCTCCTGCTAAGAAAATAAGAAAATGCCTTCGAACAGTTGTTACATATGACATCTTTATAGATGTCATGTGGGGAGTGTTCCGCCCATTGAGTTATGTACTCTGAGTTTTTTGTTTGGGACTCTTATTTTGAAAATTACCTGACTAATCAAGAGAGCAGCCATCTTAGTTCAGTTTTGCTCAGCTCTCTCAAGCATTGCACTACATGTGACTGCTGCTACAGTTTTCTGTAATGTTCATGCCTTTGAAAGCATTGTCAGTAAGTGATTTTTTGTAAAATGTGTCAATTGAGAACATTTTCTTTAGGAAACTATGCTGTATTTGTAACAATTAAGCGTTATTATATACACAAATTCTTCTAAATGCTTAAATGGTTAATTTTGCCTTTTCAGGCTTTTTATGTGAATATGTTTTGCATTCTGTTTACTAATACCACTTTATTCCTGTATCGTTTTTGATAGTTTCACTCTCATTCAATGCACATTTGAGTAAAAGGAGTTTTGGAAACTATACCCTGGCTCCAGTCTTTATTTGAATGGAGTTTGGCTTGCTGCTGAATTGTGTTCACACATATGGAAACACACAAGGAGAGCAGTACAAGGCATACCACTCTGTTCCACGAGCAGCTTTAGGACTCTCTGATCACTGTTTAGTTCATCTCATACCGTCCTACAGGCAGAAACTCAAATCTGCAAAGCCTGTATTAAAATCTGTTAAAAGATGGACTAATGAAACAGGGTGGGATTTACAAGCCTGTTTCGACCTTACTGATTGGACTGTTTTCGAAGCTGCTGCCACCGATCTGGACGAGTTCACAGAGACTGTAACATCTTATATCAGTTTCTGTGAGGATATGTGCATTCCTACCAAGACTCATCTAACTTACAACAACGACAAACCATGGCTCACGGCAAAACTCAGACAGCTCCGTCAGGCCAAAGAAGATGCTTACAGAAAAGGGGATAAAGTCTTGTATAAACAGGCCAAATACACACTGGAAAAGGAGATCAGAGTGGCAAAGAGAAATTATTCTGGCAAGCTAAGGAACAAATTCTCTTGTGATTCCAGTGATTCTGCTTCAGTGTGGAAAGGTCTGAAAGAGATCACCAACTACAAGACACCATCCCCCAGCACTCTGGAGAATCAACAACTGGCAGACGACCTGAATGAGTTCTACTGCAGGTTTGAAAAAACATCCCACACCCGCCCTGAACACCTCTCCACACAACCATTCACACCTCCAGCAACCCCCCTCTCCCCCACACCTGCAATTCAGTTCAGTGATGATGATGTGTGCCAGGTCTTCAGAAAGAACAAAAGAAGGAAAGCACCAGGCCCACACGGTGTGTCACCAGCCTGCCTAAAAATCTGTGCTGACCAGCTGGCCCCCATCTTCACACAGATCTTCAACAGATCACTGGAGCTGTGCGAAGTCCCCTCATGCTTCAAACGCTCCACCATCATCCCTGTCCAAAAGAAACCCAAAATTACTGGACTTAATGACTACAGACCTGTGGCTCTAACGTCTGTGGTCATGAAGTAATTTGAAAGACTGGTTTTGGCTTATCTGAAGGCCTCCACTGGACCCCCTGCAGTTTGCCTACAGAGCAAACAGGTCTGTGGATGATGCAGTCAACATGGGACTGCACTTCATCCTGCAGCATCTGGACAGACCAGGGACTTATGTGAGGATCCTGTTCGTAAACTTCAGCTCTGCTTTTAACACCATCATCCCGGACACCCTTCAGAATAAACTGACACAGCTCTCCGTCCCCACGTCCATCTGTCAGTGGATCACCAGCTTCCTGACAGACAGGCAGCAGCTAGTGAGGCTGGGAAAATTCTCATCCAGCACCCACAGCATCAGCACTGGAGCTCCTCAGGGCTGAGTTCTCTCCCCACTGCACTTCTCCCTGTACACCAACGACTGCACATCTAAAGACCCCTCTGTCAAGCTCCTGAAGTTTGCAGATGACACCACACTGATCGGCCTCATTCAGGACGGTGACGAGTCCGCTTACAGACAGGGGGTTAAGGAGCTGGCTGTATGGTGCAGTCTTAACAACCTGGAGCTCAACACGCTCAAAACAGTGGAGATGATCGTGGACTTCAGGAGAAACCCCCCTGCTCTCCCCCCACTCACCATCATGAACAGCACTGTGACTGCAGTGGAGTCATTCAGATTCCTGGGCACCACAATTTCTCAGGACCTGAAGTGGGACAATCACATTGAGTCCATTGTCAAAAAGGCCCAGCAGAGGCTGTACTTCCTTCGTCAGCTGAGGAAGTTCATCCTGCCACAGGACTTGCTGAAACAGTTCTACTCCGCCATCGTTGAATCTGTCCTCTGCACTTCAATAACTGTCTGGTTCAGCTCAGCTACCAAATCTGACCACAGAAGACTACAGAGGGTAGTCCGGACTGCTGAGCGAATCATTGGTACAACCCTCCCCTCTCTCCAAGAACTGTACTTATCCAGAGTGAGCAAAAGGGCTGGCAAAATCACTCTGGACCCCTCACATCCAGCACACTCCCTCTTTGAACTGTTACCGTCTGGTCGACGCTACAGAGCTCTGAGCACCAGAACGACCAGACACAGAAACAGTTTCTTCCCTCAAGCAATCCATCTCATGAACACTTGACACTAAACGTGGAACACACAACTCCATTATACATTATTTATTCACCACACATACTTATTTTTTTTTCATTTCAAATTTGCACATATCAGACCTGTACACACATAACTGTCTATATTATATATTCTGTTTTTGCTGTTTTGTACATTGCCTATTTGTATATTTGTATATTATTCTTTATTATCTGTGTCATGTCCTGTTTCTGTCTCTCTGTTGCACTGTGGAGCTTCTGTCACTATAACAAATTCCTCGTATGTGTAAACATACCTGGCCAATAAAGATCATTCTGATTCTGAAGAACCAAATGATCCGAGAAATCTGCAACAATCAAATCCAGCTAACTGAGTTAGCGACGTACGAAGAACGGACCCCTGGGGCCCGTTTCAGAAAGGAGGTTAAGTGAAAACTCTGAGTATGTTAACCCTGAAATGAGGGAAACTCTGGGTTTTTCGTTTCAAAATGGGAGATTTGTCAAACCCTGGAAAGCAGGGTAAGTCAAGCCCGATTCTGAAAGAGAGGTAACTTATACTCAGAGTCAGTTACCGTGGTAACTTACTCTGTGAACCTAACCTGGTCAGGAGCAGGTTTTCTTCGCTAAACCCATTGTTTCTTTTGGTCTCCACCCCCGTTTTAAAGCGTAAGCGATGTTTAAATACCTTATTCGTTCATCCACACAGCAAAAAATGCTTTTCTTACTGAGTATTTTTGTCTTATTTCAAGTACAAATATCTAAAAATTCTAAAAAATACTAAAATATATTTAGTCTTGTTTTCTGGGGGATTTTCCTTTTAAGTGCATTTTACGTAAAACAAGTAAAATTGTCCGCCATAGGGTAAGAAAAATAATCTTAATGCAAACTGAAACAAGAATATTTTTAATTTCTTACCCCATTGACAGATAATTTGCAAAATAAGAAAAATGCACTTTAAAACATCGGAAATGCAGAGCACAGTATAAGTCCGCTGTATGCAGATTTTAAGGAAAGTGTGCATCCCTCTCACACTCATTCTGAGAATTCTTTCCTGGGCACAAATCTGTCAAAGAGGAGTTTCACAGGACTGTAAGTCAGTGGTGTAAAAATTGGTTTAAATGAGGCTAATCTGATAAATGACGTTCACTTGATAGCATCTTTCTGTGACCTCTGGAAGTAACCCAATAATCAGAATTTCCTTGAGGATTTCCAGTGTGGTTGGATGCATTGATGACAAGCATATCTCCACCATCGCACCTTCTGAAAATGAAACTAATTACTGTATGGAATGGAAGAATGCCAGATGGAGAAGTAGTAGCTACGAGATGCCGTAACCACAGCCGTTAATCAACACAAATTATTCACAATTTTTTGGTCATCTTTATTTCCTACAAATACAAAAGCAAAAGTTATTATTTTTACTTTTGGATTTTAGAATTCTTCCAATACTTGATCATCTCCTCTTCATCTGTCAGTGGTGCTGGTGCAGGTTCTCCCCCCTTTTTGGGAGCCTCTGCCTTCTTGCTGTCGACAAGTAAGTAGTTAATTTTATTACTCTAATTAAGAAATCTAACAGGTTGGATTAGAGATTATTATATACAATTATGTGAAAAGAGTATTAGACTATGTGGAAAAGCTGCAGCGCATTGAAATAGACACTGAATGATACTTGATGTCAAATGTTTGTAAAGTCATTTAGCCTACATCCATGAACCTTTCATGCTTAAAACTGTACCTTGATTGAATTGTGTTTTTATACTTCATTTTTAGCAGCTGCCACGTTCTTGTTTCTTTTTTCTGTCTTTTTCCTTTTTTTGGCAATGGGATACCATTAAAATGAATATTAGCTCAATAATTTACAGTTTTCATCTCTGATATTATAACAGTTAAGTTATTGACAGTTAAGAATCAGTTACACATTGACTCGGAAGTACACAAACGTCTTTTTGGCGGGAGCTGTTGCCATGGTGAATCGTAATTTCGGAGCTCCACTGATCATGACTTTTCATAGTCATGGTGCACGTGCTAAACTCAGAGTCAACCTACTCAGAGTTGAATAAACTAACACAATTCAGCCGTTATGAAACCGAAAACTCTGAGTTTCCCATCTCACGGTAAGTCAACTCAGAGTACAAGTTTAAACTCAGAGTTGGTTGAACCTCCTTATTGAAATGGGCCCCTGGGGCTAGGAAAGACGCTAAGAAAAGTGGGGATTAAAGTCCAAAACCTGACTTGAAATAACCTAACAAATCAATCGGGACTAAAGCGATTTAGATTTAGACAATTTAAGTTCACGCAATCTCACTAATTCGATCCAGGTTCAATGAGTCAGGATAATTTGATGTGCACGCTTATTCTTAACTCTTTCCCCGCCATTGACGATATATCTCGTCAATTAAGAGACAACGCTTCCCCGCCATTGACGAGTTTTTACGACAATCCGTGTTCTAGGTATATTACGGTAAGGAAAGCCCTAGCGCATGTCCTGAATTAGTTATACATTCGAATACAAGACGATCGGCATAAATGGAAGGATCAGAGAACATGCAGCTCATATATATATGTAGATCATGTTTTGACCATTTTGAATCTGATCGGGACGAAGTAGTCAGTGAGAGAGATACCTTTACAGACACAGAAACATCTCTCGTTGTGTATGGACCGATAACCCGTCAATCTGAGTGTGTGTGATGATCTCTCTCTCTCTCTCTCTCTCTATATATATATATATGTGTGTGTGTGTGTGTATGTACAATATGTATATGTATGTATGTATGGATGTAGCCTATATGTGTGTGTTTGTGTGTATAAACGTGTGTGTGTGTGTGTGTGTCTGTCTGTTCTGTTTATTGAATGCAATTTCAGTTATTCATACAATTATTTACAGGTGAAAGAATTTGACATTTGAATGTATTTTGCTTGAAAATGCACTACTTTTATAAAAATTCATTTTTCTCAGTTTTTTGTCCAAAATGTTGTATTTCTGATGAAACCTATGTGTATTCAAGTGGTGATAAAACATGAACACATGAAGATAGAATAAAATAGTTTTTTTTAATTAAAAGCAGAGGCTTGGTTCTTTATTTTGATATATAATATGTTCATATACAGTATTCATAGCAGAAAATATTCTGAGGGCCGTCAAATTTAGGTGAAAATCATCAAAAATGCTGGCGGTGGCTGGCAACTTTAAAAAAAAACACTGGCGGGGAAAGAGTTAAGCAGCCCTTAATGTCAATCACGGATCAAATCGATCCACCATGGCAAACAGCGAATATTTGTGCTGTTTAATGCATTTGAGACATTGTGTTTTCCTCAGTGTATAACTGACACGTCACAGGTATATTTTTCATCTTTAAATGTTAGAAAGTCATGCAAATATAGGGTAAACGTACCTATTAAGCTCACCAAAATCTACATTGAGACATTTTTAGTGCACAAGCTATTGGTTTCAGTGCAAAAAGTTGTTAAAATAAAATATTAATCTCTCACACAAAAATATTTAATTTTATTTTAAATGACAAAAGCATTTCAATTAAGATATACATCATTAAATTCAAAAAGTCTGGCTGTGCTTAATGGGTACATTTTTGTACCCTTTATACCTTAATCAGACCTTGGGGTCAGGCTGACCCCAATAGAAGTCTCCTTTATTTTTTTAAAAGTGTTCCCTTCATCTCAGGGGCATGAGACTCTGTGACTTTTCCTAAATAATCTCTCTAAACATGCACAAAAAATCTGGGCTTGATTTGGTTGTTCTAAAGGTGTGTAAAAACAAAATTACCGTTTAAGGTCCTTGGGGTCAGATTGACCCCTCATTGAAAATGAATGGGAAAAGTGAAAAAAATGATTTTGTTGTTGTTTCATTTGTCCAAAAAAGTAGTAAACCCAGTATAAATCTGAAATATTTTACATTTTTATAAAGGCCTGGATCTAGAGCACAAATGCAAATAGGAACGAACATTCTATCTCATGCGCACACACACACACACACACACACACACACACACACACACACACACACACAAACACACACACACATGTGTGTGACTGCAATAGAGTGCATTTTTATAGAAATTGGCATATAAAATCAACAAATCTGGCATAAATCTGAACATTTCCACTCATAAATGAAGGACTGGTACTAGAGCACAAATGCAACATGGAACAAGCATGTTCACACACACACACACACACACACACACACACACACAGACACACACTTACTTACACACACACACACACACACACACACACAGGTGTGACATAGGTGTCCAGGGCATTTTTTAGATTTTAGCAAATAAAATGCACAGAAAATACATTTATAACAATGTGAAGGGGTAGACATAACACACAGAGAGAGAGAGAGACATTTCTGCAAATTTATGTAACATAATTTGCAAAAGCAGACAATTCAAAAGACATCAGACAACAAATTCTAACCTTTGACAAAAATATAGATTTTTAATATATTTTAGAATGTTTAAATATATTCACAAAATATATATCATAAAGTTGTGAGGAGAAGTTGAAATATGAAGAAAAATTGACTTGAAACTGAACTGAAAATGAATGAGTCCCTATGGACCTCTGCTGGATATATGTGGTCATTGCACTTTCTTTCTTTAACTGTAATTCCTAAAGTTTTTCCTCTAACCTGCAGATGGCAGTATTCTATGCCTAACACATGGGCCAATATCTAGAAACCTTTTATATTTAATTTAGGTCATCATTTAAGTGATTTTTTTATAAAACATACATTTTTCATAATTGAGTAATTGTGCAGTAAATAGGTAAAAAAATACCAAATATCCACAAAAACACAGCAAAAATGCATAGTTGAGAAGTAAATTAAAAAAATTATATTTCCTTATGAAATTGCTCTGTAAAAGTTTAGGGTCCATATGACCCCGAAGAACCTAAGAGTAAAGTCAACTTGAGGGGTGATTAAGGGTTAAGCACACCCCTGTTCCCATTAAGCTCACATCATGTTTTATAAAAAAAATCTTGTTTATTTTAAGGAAGATTTTTAAAGAATAATTGTAAAACTATATATTTTTTGAAGGTACAAAGTCAATCACAAAAAAAAAAAACAGAACACTAAAATCATGCAACAAGGCATTCAAGTCGATCAGTTATATATTCATAGTGAAGTGTCATCTAAGCACATATCAACATCTATACTAGTCCACTTTCAGCTAAGTAACACATTCAAAAATCTAATAAAACAAACCAATAAAACATTTAATTCATGGGGATGAACATAGAAACTAGCCTCATTATGAATCCTCTTTTTAAATGGTTGTTAACTTATCTAAAGTCTCTTAAGACTGGAATACACTACACGATTTTTGCCCCAATTTTCCACAGATTTACAGTCTGGAGAAGCTGATGCTAGTTGCCAAAGATCAGAGCCAGTCTGCAGATTTGAGTCGACTGATTCCATAGAAAATCGATTAACTTAACAAAGTGACAACCATCAGTTCAGGGCTCGCAAAATCGCTAGCCCGACGTCCCGGGGCTATTGTGTTTTCCAGTCGGGCTACCAAAATGTATCATGCCCTGCCCGACGGGCTACCTTAAATACAGGGCTCCCGCAGGTCCTTAAAAGCTCTTCAATTTAGTTGTATCAAACTTAAGGCCATAAAAAGTTTTAAATACGTTAAATGGTATAAGAAAAGTCTTAATTACAATTTCAAGAGGCAGTTGGGGACGGAAAGACAAGAATGGCGATAGGACTGGATTAAACTTCAAAAGGCAATGATGTCATTGAATAAATATGAGCGCTGCACGTTTCAAGTCAAAACACGGCGCAGATGTCTTTATGTGAATGTATCTGAAGGGAAACGTGTCGTTGGCATTTTTATTTCATCTTACCTATAATGCCTGATAAAGCAGCGTTTATGAGCGCGGACAATGCTGCTTTGTGTACAGTCAGTCACTAACGGGGAAACCGCTATATTAAACCTCTCCTAAAGCGCCACCTCGTGGCAGAGAATGAATTTGCATGTCCAATAAGCCTTTCTTGCTGTGTATGGTCAGATCAATGCAAATATCGATCGACCCATGTTTTTAAGCATCAAACACAGAGTTGTAAATGAGAAAGAAGTTAATGTGGCTTCTAAAAATCGAAACAATTAGACAATAATATTTATTCGTTTTAATTTAATATAATAATTTATATGCTTGATTTATCCCTTTTCATAAAAATGGTCCAAGGCTGAAATGCTGTTGTATAAGATAACATTAGAAATCTATTACTTTTTTACTTTTACTCAAGTAAAAATAATAAAAAAAATGTACTTGAGTAACAGAAAGTACTACATTTTTAATAATTGTCTTCTGTGGGAAGACAATGCTGCGGCGCCCGGGGAGTAATTGGGGGTTCGGTGCCTTGCCTCAGGGTTTCACCTCAGTCGTGGTATTGAGGGTGGAGAGAGCGCTGGACATTCACTCCCCCCACCTACAATCCCTGCCAGACCTGAGACTCGAACCCAACTCTCTAACCATTAGGCCACGACTGCCCCCTATTTACTTGAGTAAAAATACTTCACTACTGTCCACCTCTACTTATCGCGAGAGTCAGCGCAATTCACTTTTCTGCTGAAGATTAAGAAATGTCGTTATAAAAATTGAATAAATTTAAATCTTTGCACACAAGATGACATATTCACTGGCATCAATTTATATTCAAATGTATTCATTTTAAATATCCTAGTTATTTACAACAATATTTTGTACCTTTTTTTCTTTAAACTATCAAGTTAGGCATTCAATTCAGACCTATTTTTTTGTTCCTCGTGTCAAAAAAAAAAAAAAAAAAAGCATTGGTAAAAGAGCTTTCATGTTTAAAGATGTTTAAGCAAACTTTATCATATTTTACCTTGGATTGCACATTATTTTTGAAGATGGTATTGATTTTTTTTTTATATATATATATATTTTGGCTTATGTTGTGATCGGATTCACTGATCGGTATATTTTGTATTATGTTTTGTTTCATATTTGCTACTAATTATTTTTTTTTAATGTTGTGGTGCTCTTTTTTTATTTTTTTTCAATTAATGTTAGTGTTTTGTTGTTTGGTGTTGTTTATGGATGTAATGTTAATTTGTGTTTTGTTTAGTTTTTTTGTTACTATGTTGTGATTGTGATACATTGTGGGACCCCCTCGAAAACGAGATGGTACATCTCAAGGGGTTAATCCTAATAAATAAATTTAAAATAAATGCATTTACAAGGCAGGAATAAACACTTCTGCGGCAGCAAAAGTTTGACAGCAGAAAAAAAAATGACTATGCAAAGGAATCAACTGAATTTAATTATTTATATATAGATTCACACAGAGCTCAAAAGGAAAACATAAGTTTAGTCATTTTAAAAGTTGGATATATTAAAGCTTATCTATCTATCTATATTTCCCTATCTGTCGGTCACTACGAGTTATGTCGTGACGACATAGGGGATTTACTTGGAAGCCCCAATCATCTCTGACTAAGAGAAAACGCCAATGAAAATTGGCTAGTGGATTTTGCATACCTGAGCCACTCCCCGAGCACACGGGTATAAATAGGCGACAGGTGCATCCACTCATCAGATTTTTGCTTCGGAGCCAAGTGGATGAACGTGTTGATCTCCACAAAGCCATTCATAATCTGTCTGGAAGCTGTTCTGGTTGGCGTGACGGTGCGAACAGCGGTGTCCCTGTCTGCAGCGATTCCCCTGGGCACTTCAACTAAAAGAGCAGATTTCCTAAAAGAGCAAAAATCACGGTCGGTTCACGTCTTTTTAAAGACGCTGTTCCGGCCGTGTCCTCTCGGTTGCGGTCGTTTCCTATCCTCCGTCGACAGCCACGATCGTTGTCTTCAGTGTCTGGGCATCCAGCGCACTGAAGCTGCGTTCGTTCTGAGCGTGTAACCATGGCAGCGCTGCGATCGCGCCTCTCTCTCCCCATGGGGATGGGAGAGGCTCCCTCTGTCACTACCCGCGCTGGCTTCTCTGCCAAGAGCAGAGAACCATCGGCTAGTGCTCTGGGCGATCTGAGGGTTACAGTGAGAGCTTTCCGCCGGGTCAGTCCCCACGGACCTTTCACTCCTCCCGCAGCAGCTGTTCTGTGCGGCTCCCCGGTGATTCTGCTGTGCCGTCTCACGGCGTGCCCAGCGTTTCATTCGGCGCGCTGATAGAGGATCAGATGTCGATCGCGGCATTGGTGGATGGGCAATCGTCCTCTGAGGATGAAGACTCGGCGAAGCTGCACCCCTCGGGTGTCGCGGCCGCCGCCGAATCGGACCCAGAGTTGACGGCCGTGCTTTCCCGGGCCGCCGCGAGATCGGGGCTGGAGGCGTGCACACCTCCTAGTCCCGAGCCCTCGCGGTGAGATGATTGGCTCCTCGGCACGGGCCGTGGCTCGCGACCACGCCCTGCCCTGGTTCCTTTCTTCCCGGAAGTGCACGAGAAGCTGATGAAGTTGTGGACGGCCCCTTTTTACGGCCAGAAGCGGCTCGTCTGCCTCCTCCATCCTCGCTACCCTCGATGGCGGGGCGGCTACGGGGTACGTTGACATTCCCCAGGTGGAGAGTGCGGTTGCAGTGCACTTGTGCCTGCAAAACGCCGCCACTTGGAGGAATTGTCCTCGTCTCCCGTCCAAAGCCTGTAAACTGACGGCCGCTCTCGCGGGCAAAGCTTACAGTGCGGCGGGCCAAGCCGCCTCTGCGCTGCATGCCAAGGCTGTCCTGCGAGCACACCAAGCCAAGGCATTAAATGCACGAGGGTAGTACCAACCCGAGGTTGAAGCAGGAACTGCGCTCAGCGACTGACCTCGCCCTACGGGCGAGGGAAATCGCAGCGCAGTCCCTCGGGGAGGCGATGTCCACAGGTGTGGTCCAAGAGCGCCATCTATGGCTCTGCCTTGTTGAGAGGATCGATGTCGACAAAGTGAGCTTTCTCGACGCTCTCGTCTCCCAGGCTTGACTGTTCGGCGACACTGTCGAGGACTGTGCCCAGCAGTTCTCGGCAGTACAGAAGCAGACCGAGGCAACACATCTTGCCCCGGCGTGATGCACCGCTCCGCCGCAGAGCAAGACCCAGTCTGCTTGTCGCCGTGGGCGCCCTCCTGTGCCCTGCAGAGTTAGGGAACAGGTAAGTAGCGGCTCCGCCCCGTGCTGAATCGTAAGCCGGCGCGTCGAGCCTCTCGCAGGAGCGCGGCGCCCCCTGTGTTCCAGCTGGCCCCTATATCGTCCAGAGAGGCGATAAAGCGGCCCTGACACAGGCAACCCGGAGATGTGGGAGCCTGCTTGATCTCAGGAGATGGCGAGGACAGCGCCACTCCTTCCCCCCGAAGGAGGGCAGGGGGAGAATCATTCATTCTGTTCCGCCGCTGGCTCAAGGTCCAGCGGTACCCACATTATCAAGTAAGAGCAATTCCCTTTCCTCCGAGTTTTCAGGTCCACGGGTCGACAGTGTGCGACGCATTGCCTCCTCACTCTCACCCGCGACCCATTTTGCCAGCGGCCAAGAGAGTGCGGTTCGGGGACGCAGTGCTTCCCCACGCACCTCTAGCCAGTCCCTACAGGGACTCAGGGAGTTCTGCGAGGATGAGTCAGAACGCAGGGCCTTCTGTACCATCCAGCCTTACTCATATTCGCTGCACCACTGCGGGTACGTCGATTGTGCCGTTGGAGCCACTGGCACGGCGTCTGGAGGCGTGGCTTGCGCTGCCCAGCCCGTCTCGTTGGCTCACGCGCACAATTCGACTCGGCTACGCGATTCAGTTCGCCAGGCGACCTCCCAAGTTCAGCGGCGTTCTCGAGACTGCAGTGGCAGCTCGGAATGCTCCTGTCTTGCGCGAGGAGATTGCTGTCCTCCTGGCAAGGATGCAATCGAGCCGGTCCCTCCAGCCGAGATGAGGCAGGGGTTTTACAGCCCTTATTTCATCGTACCCAAGAAAGACGGTGGTCTTCGACCAATCCTGGATTGCGACTCCTGAACCGGGCCCTGCACAGGCTCCCGTTTAAGATGTTGACGCACAGGCGCATGATCAAATGCATACAGCCCCGGGATTGGTTTGCAGCGAACGACCTGAAGGATGCTTGCTTTCATGTTTCGATCCTTCCGCGACACAGACCGTTCCTACGGCTTGTGTCCGAGGGTCGGGCATGGCAGTACAGGGTCCTCCCCTTCAGGCCCTCCCTGTCCTCCCGTGTCTTCATGAAGATCGCGGAGGGTGCCCTTGCCCCGTTACGGGAAGTGGGCATCAGGATCCTCAACTGTCTCGAGCATGGCCTGCGCGCGAGAACAGTTGTGCGATCACAGGGACCTGGTGCTTCGGCACCTCAGCCAGTTGGGGCTTCAGGTCAACTGGGAAAAGAGCAAGCTCTCCCCTGCGCAGAGAATCTCTTTTCTTGGTGTGGAGTAGATTCGGTGAGTATGACGGCACGCCTCACGGAAGAGCGCGCCCAATCAGTCCTGAACTGCCTGAGTTCCTTCAGAGGCAGGACTGTGGCTCCGCTGAAACTGTTTCAGAGGCTCCTGGGGCATATGGCATCTGTAGCTGCAGTCACGCCGCTTGGATTGCTTCATATGAGACCACTTCAGCACTGGTTGCACTCCCGAGTCCCGAGGTGGGCATGGCGCCGCGGTGCACTTCGGGTGAACATCACACAGGAGTGTCGCCGCTCCTTCAGCCCCTGGACAGACCTTGCCTTTCTACGGGCCGGGGTGCCCTTAGAACAAGTGTCTCGGCATATTGTTGTCACAACAGATGCCTCCAGCACGGGCTGGGGCGTTACATGCAACGGGCAGGCAGCCTCAGGGCTCTGGTCGGGCCTCGACTGCTTTGGCACATCAACTGCCTAGAGCTGCTGGCAGTGCATCTAGCCTTGCGGCAGTTCGGCCACTGCTGTTAGGCAAGCATGTGTTGGTCCGTACTGACAACACTGCGGCTGTGTCGTATATCAACCGGATGGGGGGTATACGATCACGCCGCATGTCACAGCTCGCCCGCCATCTCCTCCTCTGGAGTCACACGCGGCTCAAGTCGCTGCACGCTGTCCATATTCCGGGGAAGCTCAATCGTGCGGCCGATGTGCTCTCACGACAGCTCACTTCCCCGGAGAATGGCGACTCCATCCCGAGACGATCCGGCTGATCTGGAGTCGATTCGGGGAAGCTCAGGTAGACCTGTTTGCTTCCCGCGAGTCCTCCCACTGCCAGCTGTATTTCTCCCTGACCGAGGGCACCCTCGGCACGGACGCGCTGGCACACAGCTGGCCTCGGGCTCTATGCAAGTATGCATTTCCCCCAGTGAGCCTGCTCGCACAGACACTGTGCAAAGTCAGGGAGGACGAGGAGCAGGTCCTGCTGGTCGCGCCATTCTGGCCCACCCGGACCTGGTTTCCCGAACTCCTTCTCCTTGCGACAGCCCCTCCCTGGCCCATTCCTCTGAGGAAGTACCTCCTTTCTCAGGGGCTCGGCACCATTTGGCACCCGCGTCCAGACCTGTGGAACCTCCATGTGTGGCTCCTGGATGGGACGCGGCAGACTTGGGTGGTCTCCCACAGGCGGTGGTAGAGACCATCACTCAGCCTAGAGCTCCTTCTACAAGGCAAGCCTATGCACTGAAGTGGAGTCTGTTCGCGAACTGGTGTTCTTCTCGCCGTGAAGACCCCCGAAGATGCACGATTGGAGTAGTGCTTTCTTTCCTGCAAGAAAGGTTGGAGCGTAGGCTGTCACCCTCCACCTTGAAAGTGTATGTGGCCGCTATCGCGGCCCATCACGATGCAGTGGACGGCCGGTCCCTGGGAAAGCATGATCTCATCGTGAGGTTCCGGAGGGGTACCAGGAGGTTGAATTCCCCTAGGCTACCCCTGAGGCCCTCCTGGGACCCCTCTATCGTCCTGGCTGGACTTCAGAGGGGTCCCCTTGAGCCGCTGGACTCAGTCGAGCTGAAATCCTGTCTGCTAAGACAGCGCTCCTGACCGCGCTCACTTCCATCAAGAGGGTCAGGGACCTCCAAGCATTTTCGGTGAGCGAAGAGTGCCTTGTGTTTGGGCCGGACTACTCTCACGTTGTCCTGAGACCCCGGCCTGGATACGTGCCCAAGGTTCCCACCACGCCCTTCCGCGATCAGGTGGTGAACCTGCAAGCACTGCCTTCGGAGGAGGCAGACCCAGCCTTGGCGTTGCTGTGTCCCGTAAGAGCATTGCGCATATACGTGGACCGCACCCGGAGCTTCAGAAGCTCTGAGCAGCTCCTTGTCTGTTACGGTGGTCAGCAGAAAGGGAAGGCTGTCTCCAAGCAGAGGTTGGCCCACTGGATAGTGGATGCCATCGCCTTGGCGTACCAATCCCAAGGCGAGCCGTGCCCCATGGGTGTGAGGGCTCACTCCACACGGAGTGTTGCCTCCTCCTATGCGTTGGCGCACGGCCCTCTCTGGCAGACATCTGTAGAGCTGCGGGCTGGGCGACACCGAACACCTTCGCGAGATTCTACAGTCTCTGCGTTGAGCCAGTTTCTTCCCGTGTGTTGGGTAACAGGTAAGTGGCGGGAAGAACTGGCTGGTGTCACGCTTGCTGCGCCATTCCCCCTCACCCGGGGATACGAGCGCCTGTTTTCTCCTCCAGTTCAGTTCCCCGGACGGCGAACCCTGGTGGAGTTCCTCCAACACCCCCGGCAGTCAGACTGGGCGGAGCAGTCTGACGCCAGGCCCAGTACTTGTGCTAGCTCGCCCGGGTCTCCGGTCAGCCCCTGTACTCGGCTAGGTGTCCGTATGGCTTTGATTCCCTTCGGGTAATCCCATACGTGTATTCGTCCACGGTAAGGTTTCCCTCACGGTAAACCCACGTCTTCCCTTTGACAGAGCTCTCTGTCAGGCCCTGCTGGCAGCCCTCCTCCCTTCTCCTAGGTAGGATCTGCCCCAGGGTCCAGTCGTATGTAGTACTGCCCCAGGCCTGGGTCAGTCCATATCAGTGTCTCCACATGTTACCTCCCTTCGGGCAGGATGTGGCCTCCGTAGCGCCCTTCTCCGGAAGGCTCGCTTCCCCGTCGTTACTGCCAAGCTGTAACAACAAACAGGAAAGACGTGAAGCATCTTTCATTGAAGGTCGAAATCCCTTCCAACTTCTGGGAGAGGAACAGCGGCTTGGCTATCTCCAGCAGCGATGTACTCAGTGGTCCCTGCGGGCACCAAGGTTAGCGAATTTGCGCTGGGGCGACGGGAAGGTTGCGACCTTTCGCATGGCATTTGTCTGTCACGCGCTCGCTTGTCAACATCTGCATGCCACAAGGTCGTGACGGGGGTTCAGGTTGTGGCGCTTTCCATAGGACCCCTATGTCGTCACGACATAACTCGTAGTGACCGACAGATAGGGAACGTCTCGGTTACGTACGTAACCCTCGTTCCCTGATGGAGGGAACGGAGACGTTATGTCCCCATGCCACAATCTTGAACCATCGCTGGGTGCCAGGGACACGTTCTTGGCTCCTCAGCGTAAAACCTGATGAGTGGATGCACCTGTCGCCTATTTATACCCGTGTGCTCGGGGAGTGGCTCAGGTATGCAAAATCCACTAGCCAATTTTCATTGGCATTTTCTCTTAGTCAGAGATGATTGGGGCTTCCAAGTAAATCCCCTATGTCGTCACGACATAACGTCTCCGTTCCCTCCATCAGGGAACGAGGGTTACGTACGTAACCGAGACGATATATACTGTACATGTATATATATATATATATATATATTATATATATGTATATGTATATGTATATATGTATATGTATATGTAATGTATATATATATACGTATATATATTGTGGCGGGAGGAGCAAACGACAGACACAGTGGGTGTGGCGTCAGGCCTCGGAGAGGCTTTTATTAAACAGAAATAATAAAATAAAGTGTCCAAAG
The DNA here is from genome assembly GCA_027422415.1 of Schizothorax lantsangensis. Lineage (NCBI taxonomy): Eukaryota > Metazoa > Chordata > Actinopteri > Cypriniformes > Cyprinidae > Schizothorax > Schizothorax lantsangensis. The sequence goes on from CM049846.1 coordinate 20,130,278, forward strand.
GGGAAAAAGTGTCCAAAAGAAACAGGGGGTCTGGTGTCCTCGTCGTGCTGCGGGGCTCGTGAAGGAGGGCAGTGTTCTGGAAGGGAGGGTCCAGGTAAGGGGCGGAGTCCGGCGGCCGCACGCGCTCCCGCTCTGGTCCGGGGTGCGAGGGGCGGCGGCTTCATCATAGCGGCGGCTCTTCCTCTTCTTCCGCGGAGTCCGGCGGGACTTGCTCGGCCCGGCATCCTGGCCCGACGGCCGTAAAACGGGTGCGGCTTTCGGACTCTGGTGGCGCGGAAATCCCTCCGCGCTCCCTTCCTGGACCCACGAGGACACCAGCGTGCATGCACGGGGGAAGAGACCGGTCTCCAGAGGAGAGGCGCAGCCGGCATATATACAGCGGCGGTGATGAGTCTCTCACACACCCACTCCCGTCGGGAGCCTGGTGAAGGGCGGCGGTTAAGGGACGGGGAGTGCTGATAATTAGGGGGGGAGGCAGCTGACTCGTCACAATATATATATATATATATATATATATATATATATGTATATGTGATGTGATCTGGGACGTTTGTCACTTTTGGTCAAAATTAGGTTTTCATTAAATTATTATTCTATAACATCTTGTCTATCATCTCTGAAAATATCTTGGCAAAATTCACTTGATTAGTGCAGAAAAATAGCGATTTATTGCAGCAAAAAGACTGTCTTTCTCTTATGAACGCGCTGCAAAGGTGCTTTCTTAACACCACAAAAACAGTTAACCTATCCTATCAAAATAAACCATGTAACATATATAATAAAGGTGTATCAATGCACATTTCCCACCAGTGCTGTGTAAACTACGGCACGCAAAGTTTATTTATTTATTCATAAATTTTAATATTGTGATATGGCGGAGCGCAAGAAAACAACGCAGTCTGAAGTAGCTGCTCAATTAAACGATCTTGCTCGTCTCAGTCTGCTCAATCTTGGCGTTATCAGTGCCCTAAAACGATGTTATAATGGACTATTTCACATCCAGAGATGAAGGATCGGATGATGAAGTTACTAAAGAGGAGGAGTCCGATGACAGTCTGTTATATGCACAGGTGCGAGAACAGTTGTGCTGCGCTCGCTTTTCTGAGGTACACTATTCATGCTATCTAAACAAACAAGGGACTATGCCCATGATAAACAACGGAAAACTGTCCTCTTCAGGGTAACGTTAGTCTGTTAGTGTAATTATGCAGTATAGCGCTCCTTACAGACAGCTCTCGTTAAACCCGTGAAGTGAAAGTGAAACCCGTATCACTTTAAACCCGTTTTTCTCAAAATTCCATTCCTGAAAATCATATAGCTATCAGCCAAATTCAGATAGCCATAACTTTCGTTATGGTCAAGCTATAGATAATAATAAATAGAAAATAATAACAGTTATGGAAAGGGCTTGAACCCAGCTTTCATATGATATCAACCTAAAAAAGGTAAAATTTCACCATGTGTTGGGTTTTCCTAGATCGCATCACACACACACACACACACACACACATATATATATATATATATATATATATATAATTTAATTTAAATGCAAAGCTTAAAATTAATTGTCATTTCATATAATAATTAAATTAATATATTATATGAATTATAAACAATTACAATTAATATAATATAAATATAATAAATAAGTAGCTGTAAAGTCGGGCAATTTTGTCTCTAAAATTCTTTGACTGTAAACTGCTTTAATTTGGAGTGAGAGATACAGGGGGGGAGGCTTCCTTGCATCAGATATATGTCACTTTGCTCACAGCTGATTGGTTTGGGTTTGCGATCTCTAACCCAGAATAAAACCTGCTCCGGAGCAGGGTAGCTGTGTAGCGTAAGTTACCATGGTGACGAAAGCCGTTCAAAACCAACCCATCTTCTTGAGCCTGAAAACTTGAGTTTGCTCAAACTAAACGTGAACTTACCTGGGTAAAAACCGAAACCGGCTTCGTGCTACATGCCACTGATTATCTGAATCAGGAGTGTTTGTTCAAGGAGACATGGTAAACATTCAGTGTTGGGGGAATGTGGTTGGGAACTCCTGGCTTAAAAGGAGGATCTGGTGTGCCAACTTGTATAGTGGGTGCGAACACAGACCCCCCTGCCGGCTGATGTTGTCCGTGCAGACAAGCACATGATGGCCTCTCAAGTCTGGAAGGAAGTGTTTCAGAGCATGAAACACGGCCAACATCTCCAGGCAATTTATGTGCCACGTGAGATGGTGGCCTTCCCACAGACCCTGGGCAGAGCAGCCACTCATGAACGCTCACCAGCCCATGAGGGAGGCGTCTGTCGTTAGGATTACGTGATGACAAGGAGCCCCCAATGCTGGGCCCTGAGACAGGAACCAAGGTTTCCTCCACATGTCTAAAGCACGTAAGCATCGCTGTGTGACCTTGATCATGCCATTGAATGGCCAATGGCTCTGGCTGTTTCTTTGGTAGCACGGAGAGAGAAATCTGTGGCCCAAAGCAGTTCACAAACTGCGTCGGAATCTACCTTCTTTTTGTCACCCAGGTCCTTAAGCAGGTCGGCCTGGTACAACTGTAACACTGCCATGATGTGCAGACATGCACCGGCCTGACCTGCCGCCACATAAGCTTTACCCACCAGAGCAGATGTAGTTCTGACCGGCTTGATGGGAAGCCGTGGGGTCTTCAGGGATGATGCCGAAGAAGGGGAGAGATAGCTTGCATGTGTCTGCTCCATTGTTGGCATCGCCCCATATCCCTGCTCATTCAGCCCCAAAATGTTTGAATAGTTAGAAACCATGGAGCTGAAGATACGGGATGAATGTGGTTTATTCCACAATCTCAACACCTCGGTGTGGAGATCAGGAAAAAATGGAAGGCCCTGGCGTGAAGTTTGTGATCTTACGTGCAGGAAGCATTCGTCTAATTTACTCTTTTATCGAACAACCTGCTTCTCGGCTGGCCAATCAATGTGTAACTTGGCTATGAGTAGCAAGCTCCACAAGTTCCTCGTATGCAAGGGAATGTGGTCGCGAGTCCACAGTCTCCTCAGTATCGACGCTCATCACATCAACCTCCTCGGAGGAAGATAGTTGAAGTGCCTGGCTCTCTCTCTGGGGGAAGAAACCGCTGAGCATGCTTCCAAACCCTGAGAGAGAGCTGCGGATCTAGCAGGTGAGGACCGAGATAAGGACTAGCCAGTCACGGATCCCTCCTCTAAATCCACTTGTGATCCCCATGACAACAGTCTGCTCTGTGCCTCGGCAGCAGCGGGACTGTTGCCAGCAGGATCGCGAGCCTGGCCCCTCTCATCGAAGACAGCCAGGCAGTGCATGCTCCGCTCCCAAACAGATGACGCACAGATCGTGTGTATCCCCACCCGTAAGATACCACGGGCAGGGAGGAACACACTGTCAAGCACTGTCTACTCGCCACTTTTTCTTTACACTTTGACATAATGATTGACTTGCTATACAGAGTTTTCTCCTGACTGACTGAGTGCTTGTGACATTCAACAAACACACACACACACCACAATGCACTTACTGAAGAGCAGAAGCTAATATGCGCTTTGCCGGGTACACTTTTAAGCTTCCTGGTTGCTCACGTCAACCCGCTCGTGACGTCTCGCTTCTCCATTGGACTGATTTCATACATGCTTCAGAACATGGTCATGCAGAGGTGTCATGCAGAGTTGTGTTCTGGAATCAGAGTGGAAATTTTACACTGGAGAAATGGTGAGCGTTTGACAAATCAGTGTAGAACTTGACGTTTTTGCAGCTGAAAACTGCTATAATAAATGTAATGTCAAGAGAAGTACTTGTGAGCAAGTAATTGCATTGAAATATTGCAAGGGTCAGATAGCATGACAGGTACAACACAGGCAAGGCAAAGAATATTCCTAGGGCAGGCGAGGGTCTTCGATCGTCGAACAACATCCAGAGGGCTTGACAAGAGAGGTAATCTGATGACGTGAGCAATAGTCCAGGCAAGGTGCAACCCCGGCTAAATTATCAGCCGTGTGAAACGTGAAACAATAAAACCCAGGATTCCCTTTACCCTGGGTTTTGAATAACCCAGGGTTATTTATTTCAAGTTTGAAAAGCCCTAGAGATGCAGTTAAACATGCAGTTCTCATGGCTCTTTGTAGCAGCAGCAGTACATATGTCTTAACCCTCTAAGCGCCAAAGTCGTCATACTTAATAAAATAGACTGCAGTTCCTGATATGGTGTAATATCTCATTTGTATTCCCTACCACTAGATGGGAGACATGTAGTACTTCGATTCTAGACCAAAATTACATCCTGTTCCTATTCAAAGTGTTTGAGGAAATAGCAAAGCAAGTGAGCTATCGTGTCAATGACTACGTTTACATGTGCACGAATAATGCGATTATTTCCAATAATCAGAGTAAGGACTTAATCGCATTATGATGTTTACATGCCAAGAGCAAAGCTCTTACTCCCGTTTACATGCAATTTCCATTATTCTTATTATTCGCTAAGAATTGTGGTTAATTTTTTTACTGCCATTATTCACATAGGCTACCCCACTGCACAGCACAAATTATGGATTCAGAAAGAGCAGGTGTGTTACTGCCCGCTGTTTTAATTTATTTACGTCTAATGCAAAACACTTTTGTATGGTTGTATTTAGGGCTGGACAATAATTCAATATCAATATGTATTGTGATATAACTTGTTTCAATAACGGTGGTATGATTTTTAAACACATTTCCGATATTTCGATATACATTACCAGTGTTTACCATACATTGATTTACTTGGCGTTTGACTCTTACGTGGCGTTTGCACGGGTGTATGAATGTATCTCTGAAGGGAACCGACTGTCTTCAGAATAGTTTTGATGGCATTTTAATTTTATCTGATAAAGTAGTGTTCATGAGCGGAGCTGCTTAGATTACAGCCATTACTGGGGAAACCGCTAGTTCTACCGCTCTCAAAGCGCCTCCTACTGGCAGAGAATCAGACTGCATTTTCAATAATAAGCCTGTCTCCAGCAACATGTCATTGTTGTTGCTCAATTTTTTTTGTTTTCTGCAGCAACTCACTTGGAGTAAGTATTTTTTTTTCCCCCTTTTTTAATTTTTTTTGGGAGGGGGGTGGGGGATTATAGAAATTAATATTTTTATTTAGCAAGCATGCTTTAAATTGATCAAAAGTGATGATAAAGACATTTATAATGTTACAAAAGATTTCTATTTCAGATAGATGTTGTTCTTCTGAACTTTCTATTCATCAAAGAAACCTAAAAAAAAATTCTACTCCGCTGTTTTCAACATAATAATAAATGTTTTTTGAGCTGCAAATCAGCATATTAGAATGATTTCTGAAGGATCATGTGACTGGAGTAATGATACAAAAAAATCAGCTTTGTAATCACAGGAATAACTTGCATTTTAAAATATTTCAAAATGTTACTGTTTTTGTTGTATTTTGGATCAAATAAATGCAGGCTTGGTGAGCAGAAGAGAATTCTTAAAAAAAAAAAAAATCTTACTGTTCAAATCTTTTGACTGGTAGTGTATGTTAGCCTATAGTTTGAAGTTAAAGATATTAATATTAATAAGATGAGTCTGAAATGTTTATTTGACAGTGATTTCACATTTCTTGTTTGTATGAAGGCTAAAAACAAATAAAAGGTGAACATTAATTTATTTGTACTGTCCCCCCCCTCCCCCTAAAATATTATATAGCCTGTGCCTGTATATTTCGATTAAAATTGGCGTACGCCACCTATGTTAATACGATTACGCTTGCTGCGATTATGAGCTAAATCGCATTATTTAGATCGAAGTATTGCGTTTACATGAGGTAAAGTTTAATCGCAATATTATCAAAATCTCATTATAATCACATTACCAGGGTGCATGTAAACGCACTCAATGATGCGGAAGCAGTTCAGTTCAGAGCGTGCGAGTAAATTGTGAGATTTGTGAGAGAAAATCGCCAAATGGCTAATAAAAAGTTGTATCGTGAGGATGTGTTGCAAATGTTATTCGCCGATTCTGACTCTGAAGGGGAATATTTGCCTTTTGGAAATGACGATCGGTCGTCTAATGATCGCGCTTCTCACGGTACATCTTTGCAGCGCAATGGTGCCGCTGTGCAAGGCGAGAGTGTTCACGAAACACAAACAAGTGATAATTTCTTTGCCCAACGGGGATGGGGGTGGCAGGGTGAACATGGTCGAAGTGTCCATAGGAAAGCTGTTGCTCTCTGAGTGCCACTGGCTCCGCGTTGCTGATGATCAGCTGGATTGCATCGATTGTTCTGATCGCGCGCGCTCTAAGGGCAGTCAGTGTGGGGTAGGTCTGTGCGCTGTGCCATGCAATGAGAGGTACCATACTCTTAAGAACTATAAACTGTGTCATTTAGATACCTGAATGGGCAGATAGCTGGTCAACTGATCAAAAAATAGGCACATGTATTTTACTATGGCACAGTAATATAGTAATAATTTACTACTTTCTCCTGTTTTACTGTTGATTTCCTCTTTTCCTGATCATTTGGAATGAGGATAAAAAGACAAAAAACAAACAAACAAACAAACATGCAAATAAGTTCAAACATCCATTTAATATCTATTATTTCCTGAAAATTACTGATGAACCATCCCGATCTCACGGCAATTCGTACATATTTTACAAGGTGGCTAATTCGTACGAATTCGTACGACCTCACTCGTACAAATTCTTACGATTTTTGCTAAATCGTACGTATTTTACGAGTTGCCAATTCGTATGAATTTGTACGAATGACCTACACCTAACCCCGCCCCTAAACCTACCCGTCACTGGGGTTTAGACAAATCGTACTAAATAGTACGAGTGAGGTCGCACGAATTCGTACGAATTAGCCACCTCGTAAAATAAGTATGAATTGCCCTGAGATAGCGTTGGATGAACTGATCAAAAAGTAGGCTACTCTTCACATGCGTTTTACTACTATATAGTATAGTAATAATTTAGTACTTTTTCCTGTTTTATTGTTGGTTTCCTCTTTTCTGATCATTTGAAATGAAGATAAAAAGACAAAAAACAAACAAACATGCAAATAAGTACAAACATCAATTCAATATCTACTATTTCCTGAATATTATGAAATTCAAGAGGGCCGCCCCCTGATGACGTCATAATACACCCCACATAAACTTTCGTTCATGCCTAATTTTTTTTCTAATTTACAGTAGATCTCTATCTTTAACCCCTTTCAAGCCACAAGCTTTTGAAATCTTGATGTCAAAATCCAGCATTTTTTCCAAAAATCCCTGGCGCCTAAATGGTTAATGGTAGATTAGCTTGTTGGGGGGTGTTTTGTCCTGTCTCATCCTATTTATGTTCAACTTGTTTTCTTACATTCAGCAGCATACATATCTTGGCTTGTATTGTCCATTTCTAGTGTCTCTTGCTTTGTTGGGTGATAATTACATATACTGTATGTGTAACGAAGAGTCAGAGAAGTTAGGATCCATTTGCAGTTCTTTATTGAGAATGGTCAGGGAGTACAGGGTCAGAAATCGGCAGGCAGATCAGCAGAGACAAGGCAGAGACAGAGTCGAACACTGGGCAAGAGATCAGGGCAGGCGGCAAACAATCACAGTCCAATAAACAATCCAAGTCGGGGTAGGCAGCAAACAATCAGAATAACGGGTAAACAGTCCAAGGTCAGATGACAAGAAAACAAACACGGGTATAACGCTCAGAAATGACAGCCAGGCAAATCAAGACTTCGCAAAGAGTTCATGTGTGTGTGTGGTTTATATGTGTGTGTGTTAATGAGGTGCAGGTGTGGGTGATCAGTCAGTCCCAGGTATGAGGGATGATGGGAAATGAAGTCCGAATGGGAAATGGTTAATATTCAGGTGATGGCTCCCTCTGGTGGTGCGGAGGAGGCGGTATGGGAGCCTCCTCTGTAACAGAGCCCTCCCCCTGCGAGCGGCTCCTGACGCGAGGAAGCAAGCGACGCCGGGGTCTTCCCCGAGGTCGAGGGGCCGGCTTCTCCGGATGCGTCCTGTGAAATTCCTCAGTGAGTGTGGGGTCTAGGATATCTCCTGCGTTCACCCAGGAACGCTCCTCCGGACCGAATCCCTCCCAGTCAACCAGATACTGGAGAGTACCGCCCCGGCGTCTGGAGTCTAGCAACTCGTGCACTCTGTAGGCCTCCTCGCCGTCCACCAAGAAAGGCAGGGGGGTCTGCGGCTGAGCTCCCTCCTCCGTCTCTCCTCTCGGACCACCAGCGGGTTTGAGAAGTGATACATGAAATGTGGGAGAAATACGATAATTAGAGGGCAATTCCAAACGAAATGATACTGGGGTTATTTGTCTAGAAATTTTGAATGGACCCACAAACCTGGGACTGAGCTTTCTGCATGGGAGTCGAAGACGTAGATCTCTGGTTGAGAGCCATACCCATTGACCAGGTGTGTATTCGGGACTTGGGCGTCGATGTCGGTTAGCTTGATGGACTTGTCGCCTTACGGCATGAAGGAGATGGGTATGGGCCCGATCCCAGACCTCCTCACTGTGTTGCAGCCAGTCTGTGATGGTGGGTAGGTCGGTGGGTTCTCCTGACCAGGGGAACATTGGAGGTTGGAAGCCCAGAACGCACTTGAAGGGGGTCATTCCTGTGGCGGGTTTTGTCAGGGAATTTTGTGCATATTCTGCCCAGAATAAGTATCTGCTCCAATCAGCTTGGTGTTGTTGACAGTATGCCCTGAGAAACCGTATGACCTCTTGATTCAGGCGTTCTGTCTGACCGTTGGATTGGGGATGGTAACCGGATGTGAGGCTGATATTGACATTGAGATGTTTAAAGAAGGCAGACCATACTCTTGAAGTGAATTGGGGTCCGCGGTCAGATACAATGTCGTCAGGTAGGCCATAGAAACGGAATACATGGTTACAGAGCAGTTCAGCAGTTTCAAGGGAAGTGGGCAGTTTAGGCAGAGGGATGAGACGGCAGGCTTTGGAGAATCGGTCAACTATGGTGAGTATGGTGGTGTGGCCTTGAGAGTTGGGCAGATCGGTAATGAAGTCAATTGCTATGTGAGACCAAGGTCGACGTGGTGTGGGAAGTGGGTTTAGCAGACCGGCTGGGAGCTGCCTGGGGATTTTGAGGTGTTGCAGATGGTGCAATTTTGTACAAACTGGGTTGTGTCAGCGAGTAGTGAGGACCACCAGAAGCGGTTTTTGAGCAGATTAGCGGTGGCATTGATTCCTGGGTGACCTGAACTGGGAGAGGTATGAACTTGGGCAATGAGTCGTGGTCGAAGGGGTTCAGGGACATAAGTGCGGTCAGCAGGGCTTTCTGGAGGTGGTGGATCTTGAAGATTCAGTTGTTCAATTTCAGTCATGATGTCCCATTGTACTGGTGCTACGAGGATTTTCTCGGGATTATATTATCATTGTTACTGATCTGACTGACCTTTTCAGTTTGGCGAGAGAGAGCATCTGCTTTGGTATTCTTGGTGCCTGGCCGGTAAGTCACAGTGAATCGAAACCTCGTGAAGAATAGCGCCCACCTGGCCTGTCGAGGGTTTAGACGTTTAGCTGAACGTAGATACTCCAGATTCTTGTGGTCGGTGAGAATAATGAATGGATGAGTAGCTCCCTCCAGCCAATGGCGCCACTCCTCAAGCGCTAGTTTCATGGCCAGAAGCTCCCGATTGCCTACATCGTAATTCTGTTCAGTAGTTGTGAGTTTACGGGAGAAAAATGCACATGGGTACATTTTGGCTGGTGAGCCGTGACGTTGGGAAAGGATCGCGCCTACCCCTGTATTTGAAGCGTCGACTTCCACAATGAATTCTTGCGTTGGGTCTGGGTGTCGAAGGATGGGTGCAGAAGTGAATCGAGTTTTTAGTTCCTCGAACGCCTGGTGTGACTCCGGTCACCAACTCAATCGAGCAGAGTGACGTTTAGTCATGGCTGTTAATGGTGCCGCGATCTTGCTGAAATCCCTGATAAATCGTCGGTAGAAGTTTGCAAATCCTAGGAAACGTTGTAGTTCCTTGACTGTCTGGGGCTTTGGCCACTTGAGAACTGCCTCTACCTTCTTCTCGTCCATTGCCACTCCCTCCTGACTGATAATGTATCCGAGGAATGAAATGCTGGTCTGATGGAACTCACACTTCTCTGCTTTGGCGTAGAGTTGGTATTGTATGAGACGTTGTAGCACTGACCTGACATGGTGGATGTGTTCCTCTCGAGTGTTGGAATATATCAGTATATCGTCGATATAGACAATCACCCATCTGTCCAGCATGTCTCGGAAGATGTCGTTCATAAAGGACTGAAAGACTGATGGACTGTTTGCAAGGCCGAAGGGCATAACCCGGTATTCATAGTGCCCACTAGTGGTAGAGAATGCGGTTTTCCATTCATCCCCCTCTCGAATGCGAATTAGATTGTAGGCATTCCGTAGGTCGAGCTTGGTGTAGAGTCGGGCCTGACGAAGTTGTTCTAGTGCGGCTGGAACTAGTGGCAAAGGATAGCGGAACTTCACTGTGATCTCATTCAGGCCACGATAATCGATGCATGGCCGAAGTCCTCCATCCTTTTTCTTGACGAAGAAGAATCGGGCTGAGGCCGGTGAGGTTGATGGCTTGAATGAACCCTTTAGCTAGCTCCTCTTCTATGTACTGTCTCATAGCTTCAGACTCAGGTTGAGCTAGTGGAAATATTCTACCTTTGGGAGGAGTGGTGCCGGGCATCAACTCTATGGCACAATCGACTGAACGGTGAGCAGGGAGTTGAGATGCTTTCTTCTTGTTGAATGCCTCGGCGAGATCAGAGTATTCGGAGGGCAAGTCGGTGTTGGTTGTGTTCAGAACGGGGGAAACAGATGGGATGGTAGAGGCTTTGGAAATCTTTGAGAGACAGCGTTCTTGACACGACGTGCCCCATTGAAGGATCTGCCCCTCTCTCCAGGAGATGTGAGGATTATGCGTGCGCAGCCAAGGTAATCCGAGGATGATAGGGTGATTTGGTGAGTGAATGACGTAGAATTTGATGTTTTCTGAGTGAAGAGTTCCGATCAGTAACTTGGCTTCTTCGGTGATGCGAGAAACTCTCCCCTCTCCGAGAGGGCGGCCGTCTAGCGCCTCCACTGCCATGGGAGAAGTACATGGGGTCAGTTTCAGTTTATGTTGTTGAACCAATTCTAGTGACATAAAGTTTCCTGCTGCTCCAGAATCTATCAATGCCGTGGTAGAAATTACTTTGTCCTGAATTATAATTTTGACTGGAAGTTTAATGCTTGATGGAGAGGTTGTAACATGATCACTCACCGGTCGAGAACTAGTCGATGGACGGACCGGGCAGGAGATCTTCATATGTCCAGCTTGACCGCAATAGAGGCATAGCTGATTCTGCATGCGGCGTTCCCGTTCCTCGGCGGTTATGTGAGTGAATCCCAACTGCATGGGTTCGGCCCTGGTGGTGGTTTCGGGCATGTAACGGGGCGTGGTCCGAGTGGGGCGTCGAGAACGAATCAGATTGTCGATCTGGATGGCTAACTCAATGAACTCACTCAAACTCCTCCCCTGATCTCGACAGGCCAATTCTGACTGTAACTCTAGATTCAACCCTCTCCGGAACAAGAGTTTTAGTGTGTCCTCCACCCAATTAGTTTGAGCCGCGAGAGTTCGGAAGGATAGGGCATACTCTGCAGCGGGCTTTCTTTCTTGCGAGAGAGTTAGCAGTTGGTCCCCAGCGTTACTCCCATCTGCGGAATGCTCGAACACCTCACGGAATTGTTGGAGAAATGAATCGAAAGTGGAGAAAGCTGAGCCATCCATCCTCCAACCAGCGGTCGCCCACTCTAATGCCTTCCCGGTGAGTAGTGAACAAACAAAGGCAATGCGGCTTGAGTCTGTGGGGTATAGTGAGGGTTGCTGGTTAACAAAAAGCGAGCATTGTAGTAGGAAGCCCTTGCACTTGGCGGATTCTCCATTGAATTTTTCTAGAAAAGCAAGTCGGGGGTTTATTGAGGGTACCTGATCTGGTGGAGGGCTACTGCGGGCCGGTAGAGGATGAGATGCAGTTTCGGGCGGTGATACACTCAGTCCTTGCAACGCTTTGACCAGCTCCTCGGTCAGGGTGGTGAGTCGGTTTAATTGGTGCTGGTGCAAGGTGAGTTGGGTAGCTTGTGCAGATAGCTCGGTTGAAAGTTGCATGAGCGCTGCTGGATCGCTGTTTGGCGAAGTCTTCTGTAACGAAGAGTCAGAGAAGTTAGGATCCATTTGCAGTTCTTTATTGAGAATGGTCAGGGAGTACAGGGTCAGAAATCGGCAGGCAGATCAGCAGAGACAAGGCAGAGACAGAGTCGAACACCGGGCAAGAGATCAGGGCAGGCGGCAAACAATCACAGTCCAATAAACAATCCAAGTCGGGGTAGGCAGCAAACAATCAGAATAAGGGGTAAACAGTCCAAGGTCAGATGACAAGAAAACAAACACGGGTATAACGCTCAGAAATGACAGCCAGGCAAATCAAGACTTCGCAAAGAGTTCATGTGTGTGTGTGGTTTATATGTGTGTGTGTTAATGAGGTGCAGGTGTGGGTGATCAGTCAGTCCCAGGTATGAGGGATGATGGGAAATGAAGTCCGAATGGGAAATGGTTAATATTCAGGTGATGGCTCCCTCTGGTGGTGCGGAGGAGGCGGTATGGGAGCCTCCTCTGTAACAGTATGTTACATGTGTAGCAGTAGCATGTATTACATGTTTAATGTCTGTGGATATACTGGCAGTAGCAAGTCTCTGTACTTCCTCTGCCTCTGCAGCATAGCAGATCTGTTCTGCCAAATACATTAACATTGCAATGTCCATTACTATGCCAATCGGTCATGACAGAACTACTAATGACAACCCACAGATGTTACAAAACAGTAAATTTATAAAGCTAAAGATGTTGACCTGAAGTTGTTGTATTGTTCTTGTAGATGTACGCATGCTCATTTGCATTGAATTCATAACAAACAGATTTCCAGGCATTCATTTTTCACTGATTCCACAACGGATGTGTGCAGTTTTCTTACTTTTCTTTTTTTTATTGCACTCTATTTTTGTGCTTCCAAGATTGGATTTGCTACTCAATTTAATACAAAAGCTTTAAGGTTTACTTGGTTTATTCAGTGTTTTAAACAACCTTTTGTCATGCTAATTCATATTATTACAACTGGTTTTAAATTAATCGTATTTTAGTTCAAAACTTCATAGTCCTGGTGTTAGTAATCTGCACTAAATCTGTGTTTCAGAATGCCATTTTAAAGCCATGATTATACTCTTGTCTTAATTTAAACCCTCTCTGGGAAACAAAGTCAGTACAAATAAAACTGTTCGGACTGCTAAAACCGTTTTTTTTTTTTTTGAGTGCAACTTGAGTGCAAAAAGTGAATTAGAGAGAATGATTTATTATGCCATTCCCAAAGGGCATTTTAATATATGATAAAAGGCAGCGTTACCCTTGTTCTGCCTCAGAGGTTCCTGCCCTGCATACATATTGGCATGGCTAAGAGCGCTATGTCACTGCTACTAATCTTGCTGGTGGTGTATGTCATCTGTGTACCATCCTCAGCACAAGTCTGCAGACTGCTTGGTCAGTCTGCCCTCTCTCTACTTTCTGCAGATAGAGACATCAACATTGGGGCAATTTTCTCACTCCACAAAAGTGCTCTTTTGAAGATACATAATTTCACTTCCAAACCAGAGCAAACAACATGTGGGAGGTCTGTATGCTAATGACTCTGTAAGGCCTGTCATTAACAAAATGTGGTAGTAATAATAATAATATTAAATGAACATGCAATGATTATTTGCAACACATTCAGCTGATGCTTTATTTTCACAGCTTGAACTTGCGTGAATTTAAATTTGTTCAGACTCTGATTTTTGCTATTGAGGAGATCAATAACAGCACACAGCTGTTGCCTGGTGTTTCTTTGGGCTATAAAATATATGATTCCTGTGGCTCAATAGCTCAGGCTATCTTCTCAGGCATGGCTTTGATGAATGGTTATGAAGAGACACTGAGTGATACGTCCTGTTCTAGACCACCAGCTGTGCATGCTATTGTTGGGGAGTCAAACTCCTCTCCCACCATTGGCTTGGCATCTTTAGTTGGTCCATTCAGCATACCTGTTGTAAGAGCTTGTTATTATGTTGAAGTAAATATAGAAAGCAATGTGTTCAGTTTATTTAGTCTTTAGCAGTCTGTTTAATAAAATGAAGATACAGAAATAGAGTAAAAATAGAAAATTAAAAGATATATGGAAAATATCTTTGCATGCAGTTAACATACTCTGCTTTTTTTGTATCTGTTGTAGATCAGTCATTTTGCCACATGTGCATGCCTGAGTAACAAAAAAAGGTATCGATCCTTCTTCAGAACAATACCCAGCGATTACTACCAAAGCAGAGCTCTGGCTCAGCTTGTCAAGTACTTTGGCTGGACCTGGGTTGGGACAGTCAGGAGTCGCAGTGACTATGGTAATAATGGTATTGCAGCATTTGAGGAGGCTGCAAAACAAGAAGGGATTTGTATTGAGTTCTCAGAAGCCGTATTTAAAACTGATCCAGAAGAGCAATTTCTGAAGACAATAGAAGTGATAAAGAAGGGCACTGCCAGGGTGGTACTGGCTTTTATGGCATTCGGAGATTTTGTCCTCCTCCTGAAAGCAATTGCTCAACACAACATTACAGGGATACAGTGGATTGGCAGTGAATCCTGGATTACTTCTCAAAATCTGGCAGAAACAAAGGAATACAGTTTCCTTTCTGGAGCTGTGGGTTTTGCTATAGCAAATGCCAAACTTGTGGGCCTGCGAGAGTTCCTACTGAATGTGCACCCTGATCAAGAACCAAACAATGAACTTTTAAAAGAATTCTGGGAAACAGTTTTTCAGTGCTCTTTCAGGAACAGTGACAGTGGTGGCTGTACTGGCACAGAGAGACTTGCAGAGCTGCAAAATGAATATACTGATGTATCCGAGCTACGAATAGTAAATAAGGTGTATACTGCAGTGTATGCTGTTGCACATACACTACATAATGTCTTCAGATCCTCCACCAACACCAGCAAAGGAGAACGGCCCACACCACAAAAGGTATGTAAGAGCATGAAGAGTACAAAAAAAACAAACAAACAAAAAAACTGTCCTTGTTACACATTATACTGTATATACATATGCATGACCAGATGCAACCAACCCTGATCATAAGTCTGACCCCACACATGTTGTTAATTCATTATTATTCATTGCTTAAATGTATAATTACACTGTAACAAGGACACTTAAAAAAACCAAAAAAAAACCTGAAATGAATAATGTTTCTGCCATTTTTCACTCAGATGTTGGAATATATGAAAGATGTGAGCTTCACTGTTAAAACAGGTGAGAAAATCTTCTTTGATGCAAGCGGTGATCCAGTAGCGAGATATGATCTGGTGAACTGGCAGCCTGCTGAGGATGGAAATATTCAATTTAAGCATGTGGGCTTCTATGACAGCTCACTGTCTTCAGAGCAATGTCTTCAAGTCAATCAGGAACACATGCTATGGACAGGAAACAGTGGACAGGTACGTAGATACTATAGACACTAACAGCATTGAAGGCATGTCAAATAGGTGTTTGAATTATGAGAAGGAGAGCCGTCAAGAAATATCATTTACATCAATATACCTGAAAATATATGAAAGCAGAATGATGCAAAAGCTGGAAAAGTAATTCCATGTGGTTAAGTAAATAAATAAAAAAATCAAATCATCATTTGGGCTTATTTGAAAACTTATTTTCTCATAGTTACCTGTGTCCGTGTGCAGTGAGAGCTGCCCCCCTGGCACTAGGAAGGCTGTGCAAAAAGGTCGGCCTGTCTGCTGTTATGACTGTATTCCATGTGCAGAGGGAGAAATCAGTAATGGCACAGGTAAAATAGTACATGCTAGATAGCTCTTGCGATAAAGTGCAATAAAGTGAAGTGTAAACATTGGTCAAGTGATCTCATGATTCATTTTCCATTCAAATAATATGTTCTTGAAATTCCTTTACAGATTCTAGTACATGCTTTCCTTGTGATTTGGAGTACTGGTCAAATGAAAGCAGAGACAGATGTGTATTAAAAGTGGTTGAATTCCTTACCTATACAGAAATCATGGGGATGGTGCTTTGTATTTTTTCCTTCATTGGGGTGCTACTAACAGCAATTGTATCTCTTCTGTTTTATCTTCATAATGAAACACCTATTGTTAGAGCCAATAACTCAGAGCTGAGTTTCTTGTTGCTCTTCTCACTCTCACTGTGTTTTGTCTGTTCATTTACGTTCATTGGTCGGCCCACTGAGTGGTCATGTATGTTGCGTCACACAGCATTTGGGATCACTTTTGTCCTCTGTATTTCCTGTGTTCTGGGGAAAACTATAGTGGTCTTAATGGCTTTCAGAGCTACACTTCCAGGAAGTAATGTCATGAAATGGTTTGGGCCTCTTCAACAGAGACTCAGTGTTGTTTCCTTAACATTAATACAGGTGATTATATGTGTGCTTTGGTTAACAATATCTCCTCCTTTCCCATATATGAATTTGAGCTATTACAGAGAAAAGATAATTTTAGAATGCAACTTAGGTTCAGCTCTTGGATTCTGGACTGTTCTGGGTTATACTGGCCTGCTATCAATCTTTTGTTTTGTTTTAGCCTTTTTTGCTCGTAAACTGCCTGATAACTTCAATGAAGCCAAATTTATCACATTCAGTATGCTCATATTCTGTGCTGTCTGGCTCACATTTATTCCAGCTTATGTCAGTTCTCCTGGAAAATTTACTGTAGCTGTCCAGATATTTGCTATTTTAGCGTCAAGTTTTGGTTTACTATTTTGCATATTTGCCCCAAAATGTTACATCATTTTGCTAAAACCAGAGAAAAACACAAAGAAACAAATGATGGGGAAATGATGAAGCAATACAGATGATGCAATAAAAAAAATATTTTGTTAATTCTGTCAAGCAAAATACAGGCTATGTGATTTTGGCCACTGAAGCATTGAAGCATTAAAGGCTGTTTCAAAATAAATAGGAAATGCTCAATATTATATTACTGTATAAATAAAATAAACAGATAAATAAAAAATAAATAAATAAAAACTTTATAGTCACTAAACAGGTGGATTTCCATGTTTCACAACAATAAAGCCTACATTATAGCAGCACTATTTTCAGGGCTGTTTGACCCATTAGTTCTACTCTCCACAGGCTGTGGCAGGCTCTGCAGTGTAGGCCGGGTCAGCACTAGACACAGTGGACTCTTGGTGACCATCTTCATGACAGCCGTGTTCTGGATCTGCATTATATATTTCCTAATAAAAAATGACATAGACTTTTTTCATTTAACAAGAAATGGAAATTTAATTTAATAGCCTTTATTCCTTACAGCTTTCTGTATTTCCTCGAGTAAACCATATTGCAATTTATTCTGTTCATAGTTTGAATGTACACAATTTTATGCATCTTAAATGTATTTTATGTTCTGCCTCATACATATGTCATATTAAATGCAAATTGTAGATTTAGGTCAAGTTATTTAAATTAGCAGTTTGTTAGTCAGTCCATTCAATTTCATCCTCCAGTATATGTATATGCTCCAGTCTTGTTTTTGTTGCATCCATCCATTTAAACCATTTCATAGTACTGAAACTGCACTCATCAGAGTTACAAATAATTTGTCCTTATCATCCGTTTGTGGTTACATCAAAATTGTAGTTATCTCTCCATAATCAATTCGTAGCAGTAAATAAAGAGTTATCATATTGATCACGAGTTTGGTATGGAGTACCACAAGGCTCAGTACTAGGACCGTTGCTTTTTACCCTGTACATGCTACCCTTGGGAAATATTATTATGAAAAATGGAGACAGCTTTCACTGTTATTCTGATGATACTCAGCTCTGTATTTCTTTGCAGCCTGATGAAACATACCAATTCACAAAACTAACGGAATGCATAGCCGATATATATATATATAAAAAAACCCTACTGCTAACAAATGAACAAATAAATGAATGAATAAATGAATAAATGAATGAATGAATGAATGAATTTGGACCAAAAACCTTTGCATTTAATAAACTAGAACACTGTCTAACACTTGGTGGCTGCCCTGTTAATTCATCAGTTAGGAACCAAGGTATGCTATTTGAAAGCCACATTTCTAACATTTGTAAAACACATTTTCCATCTTATAAAAAAATATATCTAAATGACGATATATGAGCTCAAATGTAAAATGCATAAATGTTAATTCATGCATTATGTCCTTAAGGCTATATTACTGTAATGCTTTACTGACTGGTTGCTGTGCATGCTTAATAAACAAACTCAATCTGAATCAAAACAGCAGCTAGAGAAAGTATGAGCATATTAACCTGGTTCTGTCAACACTGCACTGGTTCCCTATTAAACATTCTAAACATTTTAAAATATTAGTTATTACTTATAAAGCCCTGAATGGTTTAGCTCCTCGGTACTTGAGTGATCTCTTATCCTACTATAGCCCTTCATGTCCGTTGTGATCTCAAAAGTCTATTGTCCTCTTTTTAGAGCTGCATTACAACAGAATTAAATTTTGTTTGCAACATTGGAAAATTACTTTTCTGTTTGACATTGTAAAACTGCTTTGACCGAATCTGTATTGCATAAAGCACTATATAAATAAAGGTGACTTGTCTTGACTGTTGCTTTTCACCCTGTACAAATCGCATCAATGTCAAAAGCAGAAAAGTTAATTCATGCATCCATGACCTCTGGGTTAGATTATTGTAATGCATTACTAGGTAGTTGCCCTGCAGGCTTAATAAGCAAACTCCAGCTAGTCTAAATGCAGCAGCTAGACCTGTCTCTTTAACCTATCATACACATAACACAATATCATATCTCTATAATTCAAATCCCTTAAGGCAGGGGTCACCGAACTTTATCCTGGGGGGCCGGTATCCTGCAGAGTTTAGCTCCAATTTGCATCAACACACCTGCCTGGAAGTTTCAAGTATACCTAGTAAGACCTTGATTAGCTGGTTCAGGTGTGTTTAATTAGGGTTGGAGCTAAGCTCTGCAGGACACCGGCCCAACAGGACCAAGTCTCGTGACCCCTGCCTTAAGGGCTTGTTAGGCTGCATAAATTAGGGAAACCAGAACCGGAAACACTTCCCATAACAAATATATACTTGTTACATGTATTGTTGATGTACTGTATTGTGTACTGCAAATGTTGTTGTGCTCTCATGATAATGTTCCTAATTTGGAAGTTGCATATTCCTACGGTGGCCGAAAGAGCTCAACACACTGCAACTTAAAGGGGTCATCGAATGCCCATTTTGCACAAGTTGATATGATTCTATAGGGTATTAATTAAAAGTCTATAACATACTTCATACATATTTCTCAATGGTAGTGTAAAAAACTAATTTTTAAACCTGTCAAAATCAGCTCTGTTTTTAGCAAGCCATTATAGCCCATGTCCCTTAAAATGCTAATGAGCTCTGCTGACCCCGGCCCTCTCTTCCGTGGGGTGACGAGCAGTACTGTTTACTTTAGCCGGTGAAACTAGCTAACTAGTACATTATTGGGAAAGGCGATTTGCAAAGATTCATAAAAAAAACCTTATACTCACTTCTTCTGTAGGTGAGGCTGGATCACGAATGATTTGGGCGAACATAGACACTGTAATGCCTGGGGGAGCGAGAAAACACACACATAATTGCGAGATCGTAAACTGATAACTGATCGTAAAAATTAATAAATAACCAACGTCCTTGTTCTGCCCTCCTTAACGTCCCACGAGACCCCTAAGACAAGGAGAAATTTGAGAAGAACATCTGGGATGTATTTAAGAGAAGGACCATCTCAATCTGGCATCCAACTTCGGCATAAATAACAATCTAAAAAACAAACAACTGCTTATTTGTGAAATGTTCCACCGACAGACACTCCCTGGATCCCCTGATCGTTAACGATTAATGATTTAATCAACAAACGAGACAGATATACGTTGACGCAGATGCTCAACAGATCCACACAACATGATATTCTCATGATCTCAGGACCTCTCATCTTCGTTCTCCCTCCGAAGGAATGCGCTCTTGTTCCCTTCTTGGGCAAAGAACACCCGAACTCTTATTGACTTTGTTAAAAGAACTCAAAACTTTTATAAAGTGTTCCAAAAGACAATTAATAATAATCATTGCTGCTATTAGAAGCAATATATATACAATATAGATACAGACAATAAATATATATTCAGGTTGTATTTTATGAAACAAAATTAAGCTTGCTGTGTTATTGTAACCAATGATATTTTCTTAATCTGTGACATAACTTTTCCCTGTGTTTAATTCATATGCGTGGTGCGATTATTCAGAATTTAGCATAGTTTAATCTATGCCTTAACCCATGTAGTAGATAAAAAAATAGTATAGGCACTTGGTGTATGCCAAATACCTGTTGTTTGATGTTGAATAATAGCTGGTTTCATAAGCAATAAGTTGGTGTGAATGAAAATTAACCTTTAGCATCATAATGTATGATTATAACACGTATAGAAGTCTGCCAGGATATTTTCTTCATGTGACAAAATAAATAGGCGGATAAAGTATTCACAAAAAGAAGCCGTGCAGGGTGGGGCTCCACCCTACAGGAACCATTTAATTGGAAGAGCATCGAGTGGGAGGGACCGAAATCTGTCATCTAAAACGGACCCCCAGCTCACAGGGCTTGCTTGCTCACGCGCTGTTTGACACACTTTGGCTTCGTC
Organism: Schizothorax lantsangensis; assembly: GCA_027422415.1. Taxonomy (NCBI): domain Eukaryota; kingdom Metazoa; phylum Chordata; class Actinopteri; order Cypriniformes; family Cyprinidae; genus Schizothorax; species Schizothorax lantsangensis. The sequence continues at coordinate 20,151,077 of CM049846.1, forward strand.
TCAGTGGGTGCTCCAAAAGAGCCCACAGCCATTAACATCTGGTTGACCATTGAACAACGACCAATACTTAGTCCAACTTCTGATGAAACAGAAACAGAACTGAAGCCACAAGGACTCTGAAGAACTTCAAGCGTCATCACGTCACAAAGAAGCCAACCAACCACCGCATGGCATTCCTTGAAACGCGTCAGACGACGACAGCCAATCAGCCGCGGGATTCCCTCAAAGCAGGAAAGGAAATGAAACGGGAGAAAACAACAGATCAGCGGTAATCTCAACTTAAAGCAAGTAACGAAAAACTAGCTCTATATATTGGCTGAATTTGTGGTTGTATTTATCTCTAAAAGTAAAGATAATAGGGTCCTCTGCTCGACGATCTGCAAGGGTAAAATCGTGTGGAAATAGCAAACAGTGCTATATTTTAACGGTCTCCGAATTGCAACAATTCATTGCCTAAAACATGTATGTGTGTATTTATTTTGTTTTATTTAGCTTAGTAGTATTGTAGAATAGCATAATAAACTCTCGTTCCATTGATAAAGAATGGTGTCTTGTGCTATGTGATTTTCACCTCAAACTTTGCCCAGAGACTGTTACCTATGCTCAAAATTTTAACCCAATTAATTATATTATTGTTGCGGCCAAGACAATAAGCATAATTGCTCAGATTCTGATATAACGACTCGCGGGACGATCGTTAATAAGATATAACTTGCACGTTTTGATTAATATCAAGTAATCATATCAAATCAACCCTAGTTTAAGATTTAAATTCCCTAAAGCTAAAATTCAATTTAAAGCTGAAATAAAAGCTTAAACCAAGGAGCTAATCCTTTACAGAAATGGTGGAGAAAGAAAGCGCGCAAATTTGACTTGAAAATTCATAACCAAAAAAGCATATGGTTGTATTTTCTCTATTTTCTCTTAACCGGAAGGAGAAATTGTGTAGATACAGAAAGACAAGAGTTTGCTTGTGTGTTTGTGGTACTGTATACTTGTGGCAATGCGTTTTGAATGAATGAAATAACAACTTGAGTTGTTTGAGAAATAGACTGCAGCAAATAAATTGTCTTGTAAGACAAAAAGTCGCTCTAAAAGCGCAAAAGAGGCAAATGAGTGAATTTCCTCATTTCTCTCTTCTATAAGGCCTTCGATAGCGGGATGGGTTTGTGCGTGTTCCACTTCCGGATATGCTATTAAATCTTCCGGCGAGAATATCAGATTAGCTACCTGTTTATTTCTCTGCCAATTTTTGATTCACTAAAAGAGTGAACTCAAGACGCGTCACTCGGAAGGAGTGGCCGAAACGCGGACTGTAGGGAGTGTTAATCTTGATCAAGGAAATTGTGTGATGAAAAATCCACGTGTGTTTATGCCTGTCCAATAGACTGACAAGTGTTAGGTCCTCCGAGGCCTCAATAACGCTGTTGTATTAATTAATCTATCTCTCTCTGAACGAGTTGAGATTGTTAGTGCTATAAAGATAAGAATCTAAATAGTGCTTTTGTGGTTGTTAGATGCACATCATCCGATGCATTGAAACTAAGTATAACTAACATCCGGGTGTGTCGGTCACAATAGTGACGGGCAACCCAAGAAAGTGTGCACGCGCAGCCTGCGAGCGCCATTTTGAAGCTGTTTGTAAACAAATAGCATAGCATAGCATGGAGCTAACTGAAGCTAATAAGTAGCATTGGAGCCTGGGCAAAGCTATTAGCATTGAAGGATAGCGATTAGCACCTAGCATTTTGAGTAGTCTATGAGTTTGAATGCAGTGTATGTTGCAGTGGGTTTTGAAGCGTTGATGTGACTTAAACCCCCTACATCTGAACTTAGCTCATGCTAAGACTGTTCACGTCATTTCTCTCTTTTCAAGGTTCAAGTTTTATTTGTCACATACACGATTATACAGAGAGTATTAACCAGCAGTGAAATGTGAGTCAGGTCCGCTCCGTGGACAGTGCAATATTATAGATAGGAACAACACAAGGAAGCATACATAAAATTAAATGAATAGAAAGAAAAAGATATAGAGAACAACATATAAAATATAGAATTTAAAATAATGTGCATGATAGTATACTGTAGACTTAAATATTAAGTTGTTAAGGCATGACTGTACAAAGAGAGGAATGTGCAAATAGGTTGTACATGGTTGACATGTAGCAGCAATTTCAGAAAAAATAAATACAAAACAAAAAAAATAAAAATAAGACACCAAAAACAGAAAGTGATGTGTGCAAATGTCACTGTCAGTATGAGGTAGATAATAATGAGTGCAAATATCTTACTGATGTGAGTGATTAATAAGTGAAGTCATGGTGATGTTCAGAGGCTGAGTTGAGTTAAAATACTTTATATAGGCTACTGTTGGGCAGTTTAATGTACAACAGTGAATTAATTCATATTGTAATTCATATTTACAATCATATTGTAAAAGACCATGTTTTTGTAGTGTCGCTGTCCTGTGAGGGAAAAAAAACTCAGTACTTGTCATTTGTATGTGAATACAAGGAATGTATTTCGTTACAATCCACCACTTTGTTATTTTGCAAATGAAAGGAACAAAGTTTATTGCTTCAATATTAACAAATTACAACTTACAAATTACAATTGCTAATTACAACTGTGGCCCATATCGAAGGCTGCCTCTGAAGGACTCGGACCGGTCTAGCCAATGGAGGACTGTTCTTGTTGCCTAGCAACTGTGACAGCTACCGTTGACGAGCGGCAGTAACATTTGTAAGTGGACTTTTTATATTCCGCTGCATAAAACAAAATAGGGTTGAAAACCTTTTTAAATATGTTCACCATGGTCCATTTATGTACATAATTAATAACAGAATGCATAAAATCACATTTTGGTAAGATATAAGTCAACATTTAACCGCTTTATATTTTGTATTTTTTCATGTCATTACTATATTCAAGTAACTCGAAACCCAATATTTACATTTAGGCAAGGCAAGGCAAGTTTATTTATATAGCACATTTCATACACAGTGGTAATTCAAAGTGCTTTACATAAAAGAAAGTGAAATAGTCATTCACAGCAATAAAAACAAGGAATTAAAAATAATAAAAACAAGGAATTTTAAAAAGTTATAGAAATTGATTTAAAATGAAATTTAACACAGTTAAATAGAATATGATTATACATAAAATACAGTGCAGTCAGTTCGGACGTAGCACAGTTTTCATTCAACAAATGCACAGCTAAACAGATGAGTTTTCAGTCTGGATTTAAATGTGGATAATGTTTTAGCACATCTGATCTCTTCTGGAAGCTGGTTCCAACTGCGGGCAGCATAATAGCTAAAAGCGGACTCCCCTTGTTTTGTGTGAACCCTTGGTATTTCTAACTGACTCGATCCTAATGATCTGAGTGGTCTGTTAGGTTTATATTCAGTGAGCATATCTGCAATGTATTTAGGTCCTAGGCCATTGAGTGACTTATAAACGAGTAAAAGTACTTTAAAATCAATCCTAAATGTAACTGGAAGCCAGTGTAAGGACCTGAGGACTGGTGTGATATGCTCAGATTTTCTGGTTCTAGTCAGAATCCTGGCAGCACCGTTCTGGATGAGCTGCAGCTGTCTAATGGTCTTCTTTGGAAGGCCGGTGAGGAGATCATTACAATAATCCACCCTGCTGGTGATAAAGGCATGAACAAGTTTCTCCAAGTCGTGACTGGAAACAAAACATCTAATTCTTGCAATGTTTTTGAGATGATAGTATGCTGATTTAGTTACTGCTTTGACATGACTACTGAAGCTAAGGTCTGTCTCCAGAATCACCCAAGATTTCTGACTTGATTTTTAGTTGTTTGACCCATAGAGTCAAGGTATGCATTCACCTTGAGAACTTCATCTTTGTTTCCAAATGCAATGACTTCAGTTTTCTCCTTGTTTAGCTGAAGAAAGTTTTGGCACATCCAACTGTTAATTTCATCAATGCATTGGCAGAGGGAGTCAATGGGGCTATAGTCATTTGGAGATAAGGCCATGTAGATCTGGGTATCATCAGCATAGCTGTGATAGGCAATTTGGTTTTTCCTCATTATCTGACTTAGTGGGAGCATATACAGGCTAAACAAGAGCGGTCCAAGAATTGAGCCTTGTGGGACTCCGCATGTCATGGACGTCCACTTAGACTTATGCTCTCCTATACTCACATAATAACCTCTCCCTTCTAAGTATGACCTGAACCATTTGAGTGCCAACCCAGAAAGCCCGACCCAGTTTTCCAGTCTCTCTAGAAGTATGTTATGATCGACAGTGTCAAACGCAGCACTAAGATCTAGCAGTACCAGCACTGATATTTTGCCAGAATCAGAATTAAAGCGAATATCATTTATTATCTTAATGAGTGCTGTCTCTGTGCTGTGATGCACACGGAAACCAGATTGAAAATTATCCAGGTATTCATTTGAGTTTAAGTAGTTGTTCAGCTGATTAAAAATCTTTTCAATAATCTTACCTATGAAAGGAAGATTTGATATTGGTCTATAGTTGCTCAACATGGTGCTATCAAGATTGCGCTTTTTCAGAAGGGGCTTAACAACTGCAGTTTTCAGGGAGTTTTGAAAAAGTTCCAGAAAGAAGTGAGGTGTTCACCACTTCCAAGAGATCTACTTCCAAACTGTTAAGCACACTTTTGAAAAAAGATGTAGGAAGTGTGTCGAGATAGCAGGTTGACGATTTAAGATGCTGTACTATTTCTTCCAAAATTTTGCTATCAATTGTTTCAAAAACAGACATAGTCACTTCTTTTTGAGATTGCGGTCGAATCAGTGTGACCTCTGTATTACAGGAAGATGTACAGGAAGAATCTCCTTTCTGATATTACTGATCTTCTCTGAAAAGAAGGAAGCAAACTCATTGCATTTGCTGTCAGAGAGCATTTCACTAGGAATCTGACTTGGGGGGTTTGTCAGTCTCTCAACAGTAGCAAAAAGAGTATGAGTGTTGTTTAAGTTACTGTTTATAAGGTTTGAGAAGAAGGTCTGTCTAGCTGTGGCTAGTTCCACATTGAAAGCATGAAGGCTGTCTTTATAGATGCTATAGTGTATTTCAAGTTTTGTCTTCCGCCACATCCGCTCAGCTTTTCTGCATTGCCTTTTCATATTCTGAACTGCTGTTGATTTACTCCAAACTGATTTTTGTCTGCCTGTCTTCTTGCTGACCTTTATCGGAGCTATATCATCAATAACATTCTTAACTTTTGAGTTAAATGAATCCAGGAGAAGATCAACAGAGTCTGCAGAAATGCGTGGTGTTGAAGATATAGCCTCCATAAATAGCACACTAGTGTTCTCATTAATGCATCTCTTTCTGACAGAGACAGATCTAGATTCAGTGGTGACAGAGATCAGTATATCAAAGAAAATACAGAAGTGATCAGACAGTGCTACATCCTTAATAACAATGGATGAAATGTTTAGAATTCTACTGATGAGTAAATATAGAGTGTGTCCACAATTGTGTGTTGGTCCATGCACATGCTGAATCAGGTCAAAAGTGTTTAAAACAGTTATAATTTCTTTTGTAGTTTTGATTTCAGCATTATCTATATGAATATTAAAATCCCCTGCAATAGCAAAACAGTCAAACTCTGAGGAAATCATTGATAACAGTTCTGTGAACTCTTCAACAAAGGCTGGAGAGTATGTTGGAGGCCTGTAAATGATGATAAACAGAATGCGTGGGGCACCTTTCAGCACAATACCTAGATATTCAAAAGACAAGTACTGACCAAATGACACTTGCTTGCATTGATAAACATATTTAAATAGAGCAGCTACACCTCCACCTCTCCTAACAGTCCTGCAGACACTTATAAAATTAAAGTTAGGAGGGGCTGTTTCATTTAGGACTGTTGCACTGCAGCTGTCTTCAAGCCATGTTTCATTTAGAAACATAAAATCCAGGTTGTTTGTGGTTATTAAATCATTGATCACAAATTATTTATTTTTTAGTGAGCGAATGTTTAAAAATACTAACTTGATGGAATTACATTTTGTCTCTACAGCAATCTTAGATTGATGCATTACAGGCCGCAGATTAGATGGGTCAGCCGTACGGCTTGAGAAGGCCTTAGACTTTCTATCACATGATAAAACAGAAATAGAGAAGGCTACAGGCATACTGGGTTCCCGCTTGTTTTGTAAACATTTGTGAATGTTGCTGTTAATAAAGCGGGGACCCGACACATATCACTGATATGTGTCATACTCTTTTTCACATATCACGACACATATCACATCATTTAAAGTGTAATTCGGAAATTAAAAGTCAAAAACTAACAATTCAGGCTCGTTATTTTCTTTTTCATTAAAAAATAACATCTATGGCAAGCAACTCTGTTCTCGAAGAAAGAAACTTTTGAGAAATTGGCAGAACTTGGAGTTGAAGTGTTTTCTGTTACTTCTTTGTTTGGACAGTGACAATTATAAACTGATCTCTGAGGCCGTTCCTGCTGCTTCAGGGCTGTATATAAGAATTTAGTTCAAACTTTGACCTGTGGAGGGCAGTAATACGGCCAGTAGCGGAAAGATATAAGAAGAAGCAGCTCTGTTCTTGCACTGTTGCTGCGCAACACGAGCAGCAGCGATCGGGATCACCTGCTGGTGCAATTAGGAAATCCTGCAAAGGCTAGACTCAGAGTGGCCTTGGAAGCCTGTGTCGGCCGCATCCTTCGGAGAATCCATGCTCCGAAGGATGCAGTCTTTGAATTGGGACGCAGCTAGAGACAATGATAGATTTAGCAATAAGCCTTACAGAGTGCCAAGAAGCTCTTTCAGAAAGGCAATTTGGAAAACAAACGTGAGATACTTACTTTGTCTGGAGCTGACGTTTGTGCACGAAGCGTTGGTATTAATTCATAAACATTTAGGGGACGTTGGTATTAATTCCTAAATATTTAGGGGACGTTACCGATTTTTTCCGGGACATTTCCTTCGAAAATGAAATTTAACCACAGTGTCCTCGGCTCAGATGGAGGGAGATTATGGAGACTCCTATGTTCATTAGTGCATCCCAAAACACAACACAAAGCCTTTGGTGCTGACAGTGTATATATCTCCAGTAATGGCGGACCGCAGCTTCTCACTCAGGGCTGTGTTTATGCTAATGAGGCAGAGAGCGTCACTAATGGGTGGGACGTTTTCCCCTCAGTGACGTGCACAGAGGGAGAATCTGAAACAACTCGTTTGGAGAGACGAGTTGTCACACATAAACCTGTGATTTATTGATTTTATAAAAAAAATTAGTTGGTGGATTTTTACCATTATAGGCTGGTTGTTTTCACACACTGCGTCCACACAACTGTGTTCAAACAGATTATAAAAGTGATTTTTTTGCATAATAGGTCCCCTTTAAGGTTCAAGAAAAATAACTATGAAGTAACTACTAATGAACAGTCATACACAATTACATTGAGTTGTGACCCTTTCATATAAATTTTATTAGCAGCAGTAGTAGTAGTAGTATGAAAATGCAATGTTAATAAATGCAATACATTTTATAGAGGTTTTGCCTGTGTAGTGAATTGTTTTGTGAGTGTGTTTTGTAAGAAATCAGCTTCCGATAGGAACCCCACCACCACTCCAGTGCCATGCGATAACTTACCTTAGTTTTTATATTTTATATACAGTACTGTATGTGTGCCTCCTCAGCATATACCACATTACCATTAATTCAATTCCTGTATGTAAGGCAAGGACTGAGGGAAAGTGAAAATACAGGTAACCAATTAGTAATTAAAAAAAATAATTATAAATAATTTTAATAATATTAAGTAAATAATAAAGAATTATTAGATAATTCCGCAAGAATTACTTAGAACCTGAAACAGTATTCTAAAGTGAAAATATAGGGAACCATTAGTAATTAATAAAGAATTATCAAATAATTCTGCAGGACTTATTTCGAACCTAAAACAGTAGGCCTATTCTAAAGTGAAAATACTGGGAAGCCATTAGTAATTAATAAAGAATTATTAGATAATTCCGCAAGAATTACTTAGAACCTGAAACAGTATTCTAAAGTGAAAATATAGGGAACCCATTAGTAATTAATAAATTATTATCAAATAATTCTGCAGGACCTATTTTGAACCTGAAACAGTAAGCCTATTCTAAAGTGAAAATATAGGGAACCCATTAGTAATCAATAAAGAATTATCAAATAATTCCGCAGGAATTACTTAGAACCTGAAACAGTATTCTAAAGTGTAACCTATTAGTTAATAATAATTACTACATCATTTTGACTCAAATCAAACTTACATTCTAAAAAAAACTATAAAAGTAATCATAAACTTTGTAAAATACACGACACAACTTGTTTACAATCTTTATTTCAGATGAGAACATTTCTTAATACAGCATATTTTATTCCGTTTTAACATGTATACTGCCCACATTTAAACTAATTTAACAAACATTTTATAATCAAAAGTTAAACATTTAAAAGCAATTCAAGTGTAATCAACCGGTCTCCTGTTTCCTCGGTAGCAGTGCTGGATCTCGTGCGGGAGCTGGGCTCAGGGAAACTGCAGACCACCGCTCTGCGTTTCACTCATAGCTGCAATATGCTGTGACTGACTCCGTAACCTGCCCATAAACAAACAGTGTACAGCTCTGAGAACATATTTTAACATCCGAAGCATTTAGATTTAGTATCTTTAAAAATAAAATAATTTGTTTTATGCAAAGGATCAGGCATTTCCATCACGTAAAATGGAATAGGCATGTGCAACTGACATTGCGTACCTGTTGGTTTGCATAACATAAATTGATTTACAGTACAGTAATGATTTTATAGATTAAATAAAATGTACACAAACCTGTATTTCGCCAAAGAAATGCACCAATTCAGCGGTGCTGCAACTTCTATATGAAATAATGCCCGCGCTCAGTGAGAATGGGTAGAGGAGGGAGGGAGTGGTGGGTGGGATGTTAATACAACACAAAAACTACAAAGCAATTATTTACCATACAGGCAAAAACTTATGTACAATTATAGTAATGAGTCCTTTTGGGTGTGCAGCAAACAAAATGCATATTTCATTTCTATTATAGGCTAATAATAGTAGTGGTGGACTGCAGTGGCGCCTGCAGGTGTACGGCTGTACGCACTGTGCGTACCTCATCAGACTGACTGAGCAAACATTTCTGCATTTAGTAGCTATGTGTCCCATACTGTTGACTGAACCAGCCATGCCATTAATTATGAATTTATCAGTCTTTTGGACGCTAAAGTCAATTTCTGCATATAAATATTACGCCAAATAGAAACAGAATTCGTGCTATATGCACCTTCATGTTTTACAAGGCGCGGCTCGTCTGTAAAGGCATGTATACATGATACTAAGCGGGGCAGACGGTGCCTGAGTCCTCCCGAGCTCAACAGCGCCCCACAATTTTGAAACGTAAATCTGTGGTGAAAAGGGGAACTGCAGCGCGCTCTAATTGAGAGCCATTGGGGCAGATTTGAGACTGCCCCGCTTATTTTCACATTATTTTACGTAAACCTCGCTCCACCAAAACGACATCAATCCGCTTCAGATGTGTGTCTGCATCAGGTCAGTAAGTTCTAGTTGGCATGTCTGTTTTTTTTTCTATGTGGAGTAGTGGATCAAATTAACAAAGTAGGCTATACTTAAATCCTTTAGTTTAAATGTGCTCACATGAATAGCCTTTGTGTTTGTTTTATTCTGAGAATAGACATATGATCGTCTTTCCTCACCCTAATTGCTCCACAACTTGTAACATTCTAAATCAACATTTGGAGGTGATAAACTGTATTAAGACAATTATTATACAGCATTTTATGCGTGTAACATTACTTCGAGCCTGTCAGTCAACATTAGCGCGCCACCCACAGGATAACGCAAGGACATCTCTGCCAAAATTTTGTGTTCAGAGATTAGAATATAAAGTTTACAAAATAATCTGCCCCACCTAAATTTACGACCAGGAGCCGCTACTGTGTTTTACATTCAAGCTACCCGTAAAATGTATAGTGAAAAGTTATTTAAAAGCATCTTGAATGCAATTTTTAAAGCTGTTTTTAAAGCGTTTGCTGCATGGATAAAAAAAAATAATAGGCTAATAAATAATTCACATATCAGACAAAACTGCGTTGCAGCAAATCCTTTAAATTTTAAGGTATTGAGAACAGAGCAACATAAAAAAATCAGAAAATATAAGCAGCTATTATAGGACAAAGTTTAACATATAGCCTATACCATTATAATTAGTGTTTTATTTTTTAATTGTATAGAATAATAAGTGTTCATGTCCTGCAGAGCGCGCTTCAGCTTCAACTCTCCGCACAAACGATCTAACAGCGCGCATTTATCTAGGTTAAACATTTAAACTAACATTGTGATATGCTTGAACTGTTTTATATCTAAGCCCTTTATCTTTATTTTAGGCAAGTCGTGATGATTTGAGAAGGCTAAATTGATCAAACATAGGCTGTGATCAACTCGTTATTTACTTAGGCTACATTTAATGAACAAAAAAAATGCTCCAAACGTTTTTATTATTTTTTTATAAAAAAATAAAAAAACCGAAACTAAATATAATCACTTTTCCATTACATAGAAAACTGAACTATTTTAATAGCTGAAACTGTATAAGCTGTTTTGGGAGAAGGGGGAAAAAAAGACGGGCTCCAGTCGGACTCGGGCCGAGAATTCTGATAACCTTTTAAACTCATTTTATTGAGTTTAAAACTTGCGACACATTCGTTCTGCTCTCACCCCCCCCCCCCCCCCCCCCCCTGTGCGTAAAAAAAAAAACCTGTGCGTACCTTCTGAAGAAATCCTGGAGGCGCCCCTGGTGGACTGTAACAAAGTTGCTACTGTAGTAATACTTTTACTCAAGTAATTTTGAAAATGAACAGGCCTACTTATAATTTTACTGGAGTAATATTTTATTGGGGTATCTGTACTTTTACTCAAGTACTTGATTTGTGGGCCACAGCCTGATTGTTAAAGTGACTATTTGCGTATAACTGTTCAGTAGTAGTTATTTTTCTTAAACCTTAACTAGTAGATAATTAATAGTAGTTCTTCAGGAGGTATGACAGAATACATTAGTTATTGATGAGCTAACTGTTACTTAACACAATCATAAAATTGGATTACATACTGATTAGTAAACACATCTTCCTTAGTAGTTAACAGTAGTGAGTTAAGTGTTAATGAATAATTACCTGTTAGTTCTTCAATAAGTCCTTATTAGTTATGCAGTAAGTAAGAAAGAGTATTCTAAAGTGTTACCCAAATGTTTAATATGTAAAAAAAAACATACTTTCAATGAACTTTAATTTAGTAAATTACCTGTATTTAAGTTATTATTACTTAATCAAAACAACTGATTTTCCAGATTTTGCAAATTGAATCAACGTTGATAACACGACGTTGTTTCACCGTGGTACTTTCAACATGAATTAATACACAACTGTACATTCAATTAGAACCTAGTTTGCATTTAGATCAACACTGTACACATACATAAAGTTAAAAAATCAAATGACTGGCAGCAATGGCTTTACAATCAACTTCAATAAACTACCACACGCTGAAAATGGTAAAACAGCAATTTTATTTTGGAAACATACAGTATAAAACAGATGAAAATAATCCCAAACTTTAGCTTGCAGTGTTTGTGCTTTGATGTATTGTTAAAAACCTGTAAAATCCAAATACAACATTTAAAGACTCAAAGTGTTTGTACCATAGCATGCATATTTTGCGCTGCACTTGCAAGAGAAACCCTTGTACTTCTTTTGACTGAAACCAGTTGATCTTTTATTTTGGTGGAAATCTATAGTTTCCGTGAAAACATGTTTTACTAATGTGTCTCATTACAAGAGATTTGTACATTTGTGCAGTGAGAATGTGTTGAACAATTTGAGAACGGAACCTGCAACAGAAACCATGTCGGTGGTAAAGGATAGGACTGTCTTGAGTTTTGTCGACAGCCAGAGGAAATTCTTTACGCAGGAAAAACGCTGCCTTAAATGAAATGCATTTAATATTTTAAGTAGAAATTAGAGCTGCACGATTCTGGATAAATTGAGAATCACGATTTTTTTTTCTCAAATAGAGATCACGATTCTCCCACGATTCTGAACTAAACAAAATAATGTGAGACAAAATATTAATTGCTGCAGTCTATTTAAAAGTGTTTAATTTAAATGAATTATTAAACATTTTAATATATAATACAGTATGGCCAGGTTTCACAGACGGGGCTTAGACTAAGCCAGGATTAGATCATAGTTCAATTAAGACATTTAAGCAATTTTTATAAACATGCTTAGAAAAAAACATTACTGGTGTGCATCTTGAGACAAAACAAAGGCACTGATATATTTTAAGATCAGTCAATGCGAGTTTCTGTCAGTTGAAACAGCTCAGATTTACATTTTTGTCTAGGACTAGGCTTAAGCCTTGTCTGTGAATCCCGGGGTATATGTATTTAAAATATAGTGCATTTAATACACCAACTTTTAGAATTAAAATTATGAAAAATTGGTTTGTATTAATGATTCAATGACTCACTCATACCTCACTTGTTGGATGAATCAGTGTTTTTGAACGAATCTCGAATGAATGATTCAATAACAAATATTTTTTTTAACAGTCACTTGTCGCCACCTAGTGGCGAAATGATGCAATCGACACAAACGTTATTTGAAGCGCCAGTTGTTTTCAAAAGATGAGTGGCTCTATTTTGATCGCTACCATAGACATCAATGTTTGTAGCCGAACTATAAACTTTTATCCCAGTATTTCTATGAATGACTGTAAGACAGAAATAATACTGTGTAGTTGAAAAGACTGTTTGTGAAGCTTTTTCTTACCTACACATGTTAACTGTCTGCTCTCTGGATCAGCAGCAGCGCGAATGCAGATCTGAATGTTCCGGTATGATTTTTTCAAAGTTTTAATAGACACGGGCGAATCGTTGTCATTCAGAAATTAGATCGTGTGGGTATTTGAATCGAGATCGCGATCTTTTAACGATTAATCGTGCAGCTCTAGTAGAAATGTTTTTTCAAATTCTGATAAAATGTTAGAACCAACTGCCTTGTGCATATAGCGTGGTTGTGCTTTGGGTGATCCTTGAAAGAGTCCCAGCTTTAGGTCCTTTCTGATGCCGTGTCCTCCTCTCTCTCTCACACTTGTGCACTTTCTGTACTGTCCTGTATGTATAAATAACAAAAACACCAAAAATAAATACTCATAAAATATCAACTTTGATATAGTGAAATATCTTTAACTGAAAACTGAATGCAAAACAAATCACATACAATATTTTCACTTTAAGTTCAATAACAGTGGGGTTGGAATTTGAAACAAAGTGCACAACACTATTCATTAAACACCTATGTAATGTATTCAGATGAAAGTTTGCAATATTGAATTATTCACAAGCAGTTTTTTCAGAGCCCCCAGTTACAGTTTTAATCAGAATCCTAACTATACAGTGTATTTAGTAAAACAAGTAAAATCAAATCAAGTAAATTTTTATTAAAGGGGTGGTTGATTGCAATTTCACTTTTTTAACATTAGTTAGTGTGTAATGTTGCTGTTTGAGCATAAACAATATCTGCAGAGTTGCGGCGCTGAAAGTTCAATGCAAACGGAGATATCGTCTTTTAAAATTCTGTCAGTTTAATGCCTACAAAAACGACAGGTAAGGGACTACAACGAGTTACTTCCCGGGTCTGATACTTCACAGACCCAGATAAACCCCGCCCCCGGGAACAAAGGGGGCGAGGCCATGCTGCGCTGCTTTAGAGCAGGGGTTTTCAACCTGTGGGGCGCGCCCCCCCAGGGGGGCGCCAGCACCTGTCAAGGGGGGCGCGAGCATCAATTAATTGCCTTGAGACATTGCCTTGAAGATTTATGAATACGAGCTTTCAAATCTTTAGCCATCCGCTAGGGGGCAATCTGACTCCCGCTGTTAGGCGACAGTGAGAATGGTGTAAAATGATTTACGGTTAGTCGTGTCGGAAATCCAACCACGGATTGGCATGTTGTTATCTCAGAAACAGGCTCAGCCATCACATTGAATCAGGTAAACTGGTTATATATTTATGTTTCAGTATAATTACGCACGCTATATCAGGCAGGGGTGGTTCTAAACCCTTTTTAGGTGGGTTTCAGCCCCCCAAAACTATCTTAACGATCAGGCCAGTGCTGCTTCCTCAAGAAAGTTTTTAATTCTCACGTGTTTTAAGTCTTGTCAATTTAAACAAAGTAATTTTAAGCCCAAGACATCTTAACGCGGTACTCACGCGCTGTGACAGAGCGTTTCAAACAGATAACCTTCACATATCGCGTCTTTTGCGCGCTCAAGTTCGTTATTTCAGATGTAGACGCGCGGTATGCGCGCTCATAATGGAAGCGACGCGCTCGTTTTTTCCAGGCGCGTCCGCGCCGCATCGAGATAAAAACATCTCAACTTTTCAGAATGCCGCAAGCGCACAGCAGGTCATGTGACCAGAACCAACCAATCAGCTTCATCCTTTCACGTAACAACATTGAAAGCTCAGCCAAGATGAAGGAACAGCTGATCATAGCTGTACGTGGATAGTCATTTTTAAATAAATATAGTAGCAGAGCTACTGCAATCGATTTTTAGTGCTGGAAATCCATTTTATTCTTTGCTGAAACTTCCGCGTCTTCATGGAGAGCGCAGTTCATGGTTGCTTAGCAACGGCAGACGCCACGGGAGCGCAAGCTACAGAGCGCTTTGGAAAGAAGGAGAAAGCGACGCGTCTAGCGTTTTCCACGCGTTTTTAGGCGCGACATGTGAACAGCCCCAGACAGCAGGTGAATACCAGTGGCTGTCCTGAGGAGTATCCTCGTAAGCACAGTCGGTTGTTTCAAGTGAACGTAAACAGTAAAGTAAATATCAAATGTACATCAGTATAACGGATGTGCATTTCTTGTGTAAATAATGTTAATTCAAAAGAGCAAAATATTTTTTTTTTTGGGGGGGGGGGGCGCGAGTGAAATTAGACAAACTTGGGGGGGCGCATGTCCTAAAAGGTTGAAAACCCCTGCTTTAGAGAAGAGGAAGAGAAAACTAGGGGTGCATGTAAAAATCTATTCATATGAATCGCGATTCTGTCTTTTTTTTGTTATCAACAATTTTTTATTTTCATTTTTTTCACAACATAATATCCAAAATAAAACAAAACAAAACAGCAGACACATACTCAACATCTCAAGGTTCAATCAAAAGGGAGGGAGAGAGGGAAGGACAACAAGAACACAAAAGTTACTCCTTTAAATAATCACGTATATTCAGTAAAAAACACTGCCAAGCCTCAATGGTTGAAGGCCTGGCCCCACCGACTCACGCCGTTGTACATTCACATGAGACAATTTGCAGGAGGCTACGGATCCAATATGCCTCTCTACACATGTGTGGTGTAAACCAGTTCTGAATTATTGTCTTCTTCACAGCTGTAAAACCAGCAAACAACATTCTCTTTTGCATTGAACTAATACAGAGACCAGAATCATCATTAAGAAGACATAAACTTGGGTTAACAGACCAATCAATTCTCAGTAATGATGACAAAACCAGGTTTACATGTGTCCATAGACTGATGACGACAGGACATTCCCAAAACATGTGCAGAAAAGTGCCCGATGATGTAGTGTTACATATATGGCAGTTCAAATTTGACTGCAGTTTCATTTTAAATCTTTTGTAAGGAGTTATGTATGCTCTATGAATGACTTTGAAGTGAATAAGACGATGAGCCAGATTTTTAGATGTTAAGCTGAGATTAGACCACACTCTCTCCCAGTCGACAGATAAATTAAGATCAGATAATTCCCTATTCCAAATAGTTTTAATAGAAAGAGGTTTTGTAATACAATCAATAATTTTATTATATATTAAGGAAACAGATGGCCGACCAGCAGATGGTGCAATCCAGTCCCGCATAGGATGAGAGGAAATGGAAGAAGACCAAGGAACGCCATACGCTTTGAGAGCAGAACGTAATTGAAGAAAAACAAAATATGCAGATGCTGGTAGACAAAATTTGGCTATCAATGCCTGAAATGAACAGAGGCCCTGGTTATCATATATATCACTTCACGTGTTTACACCTAAAGAGGACCAAGAGGGTTGGACAAATGGACGATTTCCACATACAAAGTTAAAATTGTGCCATAAAGGTGTACTGTTACAGAATTTGAAGGGTCCACCTATCCGACATTCAACCGTTTTCCAGATTTTAATAGAGTTAGCCACAACCGGACCAAATTTATAATTATCCCCTTTTTTTCCTGTGCCAGTAAATAAAATATCTTGAAGTCTATTTGGTTTAACCTTATCAGCTTCAATCACCCTCCATGAAACTGTAGATTGAGGATCAACCCAATTATGAAGGGCCTTAAGCTGGAACGACCAATAATATAATTCAAAATTTGGTACAGCCAGTCCTCCTGCGCTATTAGGATGTTGTAATGTGGTAAGTTTAATTCTGGGACATTTATCATTCCAGATAAACTTAGAAATTATGGAGTTGATCTCCTTAAAGTAACCTGGAGGGGGAGAAAGTGGTAGCATAGAGAAAAAAAAATTAAATCGAGGTAACAAATTCATCTTAACAGTGGAGATTTTTCCTTGGAGAGAGACTTTAAGATTCTTCCATCTTTGAATGTCATTTTTGACCTTAACTAAAATGTTATTAAAATTGTCTCTGGCAATCTTATGAATGTTTTTATATATGGTAATGCCCAAATAGATGAAAGATTCCTTAATAGGGATAAATGAGGGAATAGAAAAATTAACCTTAACATTGTTAATTGGCATTAGAGCAGATTTGCTCCAATTTATTTTATATCCTGATAGGCTACTAAAATTATCAAATTCCTTAATTACACTAGAGACTTAAACATCAAAGTGGTCTAAATATAAAATAATATCATCAGCGTATAATGAAATACAATGCTTATGGTCATGAATCTTAATCGATACTTCAGATTTCCTGATGGCTTGTGCTAAGGGTTCGAGATAGACAAAACAATAAGGGGGAAAGTGGACACCCTTGCCTCGTTCTCCGCTGTAAAGGGAATGAGGGGGAAATAATATTACCAGTTATGACTGATGCTGCAGGTGAGCGGTATAATGTCTTAATCATAGAAACGAAGTGTTCACCGAAGCCGAAACATTGCAGAACCACCCACATACAGTATAATTCCACTCTAGCCTGTCAAAGGCTTTTTCTGCATCAAGTGAAAAGACCGCACAAGGTGTTGGGTGGGAGTCCGCAAAGTCAAGAATATGAAGGAGTCGACGCATATTGTCAGATGCATTGCGCCCCTTGATGAAACCAGTTTGGTCCTCCTTGATCAGACTGTGAATTACCTTCTCCAAACAAGAAGCAAACACTTTAGCATAGATTTTTAGATCACATGGGATAAGTGAAATCGGTCTGTAGCTGGAACAATCTAATGGATCTTTCCCTTTTTTAAGAAGTAATGAAATCAGTGATGTTTTTTGATCTCTATGAAATGCCCCATGTTCAATTGCAAAATTAAATGAGTTAAGCATAAGTATCCCTACCAAATCCCAAATTTCTAAATATAATTCAGGGAGGAGACCATCTAGACCCGGCGATTTGCCCTTTTGAAGGCTCTTTAGAGAGACGTGAAGTTCCTCCAAAGATTCTTTATCCATCTGTGAGATCCGAGGCAGTTCCAATTTATCTAAATACTGCTTACAAATTGGTTCATCAAAATCTGTTTCGGCTTTATACAGATTTGTGTAAAAACCTTTAAATATGTCATTAATTGCCACAGGGTTCGTGGTGACCTGATCATCCGATGATTTTATTGCGCTAATATATGCCTTAGACTCGCATTCTTTCAACCTAAGGGCCAATAAATGACTAGGTCTCTCTGATTCAAAATAATATTTTTGTCTAGTCCTATGTAAAATAAATTCTGCCTTTGAGTGTGAAAGTAAATCATATTCTTCTTTTAAAGAGGACAGCTGTGTAGCCTGTTGCTCAGTAACATTTTGTTTTTGTAGGTTTTGTAATGATTGGATTTTATTTTCTAATTGTGTAAACTGGTGAGTTCTCGCTTTGGCAAGAGTAGAAGAGAAAGATATACAGAAACCTCGTATAGCACACTTAGTCGTTTCCCACAGTATTTGAGGATCCACATCAGAGGGCATATTAATTTCAAGAAAGTCCTTAATATATTCTTTTAGAGAGGTAATAAAAGTCTGATTACTTAATAATGATATGTTAAAGCGCCATCTAGGGGACTTGGCTTTGACATCGGAAAGAGGAACACTGCACAACATAGCAGAATGATCAGATAATAAAATTGGTAATATAGATATAGAGGAATTAGATTAAATTAAAGATGGGCTGAGAAATATGTAATCTATCCTAGAGAAAGTCTTGTGTCTATTAGAAAAAAAAGTGAAGTACTTAGCTTTAGTATTCTGAATTCTCCATAAATCGATTAAGTTGAGCTCAGTGATAAATTTATTCAATAATTTAGAGGATGGATTGGCTGTTGTATCAGATTGAGACTTATCTAAAGCAGGATTTATGACAGCATTAAAATCACCACCCACCACTAGAGGGCAATCAATCTCCTCAAGTAAAGTTTTGGAAATCTGTGTAAGGAATGCACTGTCTGTCTCATTCGGACCATAAATAGAGAAAAAATGCTAACCTATTATTATATATTTTGCATCGGATAAAAACAAATCTACCCTTCTCATCACTACCAAGGTGTTCAATTGTTAAATTCAACTTCCTGTTAACAAGGATAAGCACCCCCTTAGTTTTATTTTGAGCGCAGGAAAAAGCTATTAATTTGTAACACTTATTCTGGAAACGTGCCACGTCAGATTGTTTTAAATGTGTCTCTTGTATTAAGGCACAGGAGATAGATTTATGGTGTAAATATTCTAATACAGGGGTTCTTTTAACAGCAGAATTTAAACCATTCACATTCAGTGATAAAATATTTAAAGTATGCATTGAATATTCATAATCCCAAGATTGTACTCAATAAATGCAAAAAAAAAACAAAAAACAGAAGCACTTCCATTCCGTAAATAACACGTAAACACTGATGTGCATTTTAGATACCAAACCTCCTATATGAAAAATCCCTTTAGAAATAATGTAAAATAGATAAAAGTATAAATGTCTGCTGTAAAAAACAAAAACAACATAAAAATGTGAACAATCGACAACCATAAACAAAGAACAACTCAGACCGCACATTACCGAGAACATAGGTCTGACTGAGCAACAAAAAACGGTGATAGGTCGTGACCGATCCACTCCAACGCAAGACATGTCTCCCGAAAGGCTCACACAGTCAAAAAAATAAAAATAAATAAATAAAAAAATAAATAAAAATAATAATAATAAAAAAAAAATATATATATATATTTTTTTTTTTTTTATTTCCTTTTATATTAATTAAACCTACTCTCCATCAGTCCCCTCCAAAACAGAAAAATGGAGTGTCAGTCTTACCAGCAAAGAGATCGTTGTACCGGATAAATAAGGACAATATCCCAGTATAAGAGAAGAAAACGCAAACAATAGGTTTAGCAAGCATCCATGCTCATCCTGCTATCATCCCCTTCTGGGCAGCTAGGGCCAAGTCCATCCCGGCCGTCACGCCCCTCCCATCTAATTGGAGAAACAGCGGTCGCTGTTCCCCCATCGTCCCCCCGCAGAGCTGCGGCATAGGACTTCTGCTGAGACATGGAGCTGATAAAATCCCCCGCTTTCTGAGGGGAATCGAAGCTTCTCTGTTCCCCTTTGTGCCGTAGCTTAATCACCGCTGGATAGATGAGGAAGGGCTGGAGACCAAGTGCTGTCATCTTCTTCAAAACCGGACCAAATGCCTTTCTCCTGATCGCTGTAGCCGGACTAAAGTCAGGAAAAAACAGCAGTGTGACATTGTTCTGTGCGCACTTCACCGGATACGCCTGCCGAGCACCTTTCAGGATATCTTATCTGTCATGCCATCTCAGTACACGGAAGATGAGAGTGCGCGGCCGATCGGAGCCCCTCCCTCCGTCATACACGCGATGCGCCCGATCAATCTCAATGTCACGGCCCCTCAAGGAAGGAATCCACTTGGAAAGATTAGCTCGGAGGAAACTAGCTGCATCTGGACCTACCATCCCTTCTGGGAGTCCCACCAGTCTAACATTGTTCCGTCTGCACCTGTCCTCCATATCTGTCATCTTCTCGGTGAGTCGCTCCAGCTGATCCTTTAAATCCGTAACTGTTCTCTTATCTTCCCGCGCCGCTGCCTGAATAGAATCAACGCGGTCACGTGTCTGCTTTGTCTTGGTAACTATGGCCTCAAACTCCTCTCTTAGCTCTTTAACAGACTTATTGGTCGCTAGTATGTCCTCACGCAGTTCGCGCAATGCTGGAATCAGCACAGAGTCCATCGCATCTCTTACTGCCGAGTTCACAACCGAATTCAAAGTGCTTTGGTGTTCTTTAAATGCTAGTTCAATGCGGCTAGCAATAGCACTGTCCAGGCCTTCACTGGAGATGGCTGAATCTCTGAATTTTTTCTTCATTGGCGATTGTTCAATATCTCTTTTCCGATCTCCTTTGTCTGCCTTAGTACTCATGATGGGTCTAATGCAGAGTGGTTCAAATTTTACTGACAGGATCGTGAAATATTTGGCAAAGTGAGCGGAGCGAAAAACTAAGCCTGCATCACCGTCGAGGGGTCACGTGATCCCTCTCGATTCTGTCTTCTAACGATTCTAATGGATTCTCAAGTTTCAAAATCATTAAAGCAGCGGTTCTTAATACTGTTACTCTGTCGCTCTGCATCTCTCTCTCTCTCTCATTCAGATCGTCAGATAAGCTCCAACAAACTGTTCCAATTATGCACTTATTTTCACACAGCAATGAGAAGCATTATAAATGGGCACGCGTGCGGTTGCTGTGCTGTATTAAAGCTTTAATCAGGATAAAACCGTATATTAAAAGCTAACAGAAGCAGTAGCACTTACAAATAGCAGCGTATTTAAAAGTATGAGACAACAACCAAATGCCACTGAGGAGAGGGGCTGGACGTTCAGACGTGCAGTAGAGGCGGTTTAGCCAATCACAACACACTGAGCCAGCTAACCAATCTCAGCCCATCGCATATTTCTGAAGGAGGAGCTTCATAAAACCAGGAAACAAATCGAGGCGTTTGTCAGAGAAGGGACAGAGAGGTATGGAATAAAGGTAAATTATGTGAAAAATAATGCGTTTTAAAAAAAAACAAGCATGAACACATGCTAGACTGCACCCCATAAACACAATCAAGCCTAGAAAAAAAACAGTCAACCACCCCTTTAAACTAAGTAAAATCAAAACCTTTCACAAAAGGTCAATGAATCTCTCTACCAGAAGTGACAGTGCAATGTAGCAGATGAACAATTTCTTACCAAATTGCCAATAAACAGCTGGATCCTTGATGAATCTACAAGGGGAAAGAAGAAATGGTTTACTGAAAAGTTCTTAAAAAGCAGTTTCGTTTTATACCATTCCTTTAAAACAGTGGTTCTCAAACTTTTTATATCAAGTACCACCTCAGAAAATATCTGGCTCTCCAAGTACCACCATAATGACCAACATTAAAATACAGTAGCATAGTAGGCCCAACTATTCAGCTACAGCTCTGCACAGTTCAAAACGAGGCAGTTTTATTCCTAATAAGAATATTTATTGTTGTCAGCCACTTTAACATTGTAAATACAGTTTGAACATTAACACTGCACAGTGCTTACATACAGGTAAATACAAAACTTAAATAATGATTAAATTAAAATGTGTTGTAGCCAAAAGTTAAATAAAAACTGTACTATACTTAAATGTAAAAAAACAAAACTTTACTCAAAAAAAGATTAAATTAAAATGTATTAACATTAATTTATATTTAATTTAGTGATTCATCTGCGTAACGTTACCACTAGAGGGAGCCTGAGTAGCACTAGTGGTACTCATTCCACACTTTGAGAATCACTGCTTTAAACAATCTTAATTCGTTTAAATTTGCGATTATATGATATTTAGAAAACATGAACAGAGTATGTTATCTTTGAGACTATTATACGATTAAAAATATAACATAATACATGGCATTCACATCAGAAAAATTTGAAAAAAACAGACATTAACGTAACATAACTTACTAGCAACACACAACATTAGCATCTGTGATAAAGCAATACAAAAATACACACACACAGACACAGGTATTTATCTTCTGCAGGTTAACGTTACATGTCATTTACCCATTTGTAAACTCTGGTAACATTATACTTTATTATTTTTGAAAGGTAAGATAGCGATTTTATTACCTGATTTTGTCCGTGTGTTTGCAGGACCTCGCAGATCACACCTGACCCTTCCTGTGTTCACATTCTAGTTTTTGTTCTCCGTTGACATGTCACGACTCAAATTCGCTCAAAATAAAAATTTAACAGGCAAATATAAAATAATTAGGGACCGACCGAGCAATCTCAACAAGCAGCAGCTCACACACACAGTCAGTCAGCCGCCTCACTCAGAAAGATGATAATAACGGTCATATTTTCAAACTGAGAAAGGTGCGAACAGTTTCATTGGCCAGTTTCCTGTATGACAGCCAGATTAACCAATCATGATCAAAGAAATAAGGTAAACGCAGTGAAATATATTTAGTTTTATTGTTGTTAATGATGATAATATTTTAACATATACCTTTAGATTTTAGAATAGGTTTAACAATCAAAATATTGTAAAATGCTAATAAAATAATAATAATGATCTTAAATAATTTAGTAATAATAATTTAAAAGGCAGAAATTTCTTTTGTATGCTGTTGAAGACATTAAGTTGATTCAACATACAGTTCTTGTAAAAAAAACAAATCAACATTGATTTACAAGTGTTTTTGGTAACCTTTTTCAACCATTTAGCATTAAACATTTTTTCAACGTTGTTTCAATGTTGAAACAACAACTGTCATTATTTCAACCATATTTCAATGTTGAAGGTCGGCCATGTGCCGGCTGGGTTCAGATGGCACTTAGAGGCTTTTGCATCTGAACTCTTCATATATATATATATATATATATATTAGGGATGCACGATATGAAAAAATTTAACCGATACCGATAACCGATAATTAATTCCTTCTCACGGCCGATTCCAATACCGATAAACAATAAATTCATATTTTTATATTATAATTATATATAATTATTATATTTAGAATTATATTAATATTATAATTTTCAAATAATCTGCAGTTTGTGCACCCAGGAGAATACAAAATCTAAGATGCACTGATGAAACTGATATTTTAGTAGCTCTGGCCTAACTATAATAGCAAACATCAGTCCTGACTCTTCAAATGTTTTTATTTTTTTGTGTAAGGCACCACAATACTTAGTAACAGAAATGGTTTAACATAACTATGGCTTATCTGCAATTGACCATTCGCAAAGAGCTTGATTGACAGGCGATCTAACCAATCAGAACGCAGAGATTATGCGCCGCCGCTGCTATCTGCCATCTTGCCCGACAGCTACGGCCTGTCTCCATAGAAATCCATGTTAAAACGGGGTAAAAAAGATCGACTGAATTAAAACTTTTTCAATATAACTCAATATAAATATGTGCGGAGGGTTAAGCTGTGCTGTTGATGGCTGCCACGGTAACGGCAATAAGCTAAGGTATATTAAAGTACTTGTTTTGCGTAACAGAAAATCTGTCATGTCCGGCGCTGTACGCATGGCTTGCAGTGCTAAAGTTAAATGCTGAGTGTGAAATAATAAAATATGTTAAAATGTGTGCTCGTATCATTCTGTGGACAAAATCCCGTGAACTTAGCCCCGATCGGGAGCTTTATATGCACATGTGCGCTCATCTGTTTATCTCGATGACTCCTAACCTCAACATCTCCTGTACCTCATCCTCAATGGCGTGTCGCCGAGCTTCGGGGACCCGGTAGGGCCGCTGCCGGATGATGACCCCGGGTGGCGTGCGGACGTCGTGTTGAAGGACGCGGGTCCGCCCAGGGAGTGGAGAGAACACATCCGAGAACTGACCGACCAGATGTTGGAGCTCCGTTTTCTGGCCGGCCGACAGGTGGGGACTGATGTCAATGACCACGGGCTCGGTGGTGGCCAGGGCGGACAGCTGGGCCCTCGTCCCGACCCAGCGTTTCAAGAGGTTGATATGGTAGAGTTGGTTTTCTTTTCGTCGTCCGGGTTGCCGGACACGATACGTGACGGGTCCCACCCGTTCCACTACGGTGTACGGTCCCTGCCACTTGGCTAAGAACTTACAGGCCGCTGTCGGGACTAGGACGAGGACGTGGTCTCCTGGCCGGAATTCCCGCGGTTGAGCCGCCCTGTCGTACCGTCGCTGTTGGGCCTCTTGGGCGCGGGCGAGGTGTTCCCGGACGAGTGGCATGACCCGGTCGATCTTTTCCCGCATCTCGCGGACGTGTTCAATGGTGGACCGAAGGGCGGCTGGCTGCTGTTCCCAGGCTTCTTTGGCCACATCCAGCAATCCCCGGGGCTGTCGGCCAAACAGGAGCTCGAAGGGGGTGAAGCCAGTGGAGGCCTGGGGTACCTCCCGGATGCCGAATAAGACGTAAGGCAGGACCTGATCCCAGTCGCGCTTGTCATCCGCTGCGACCCGACGGAGCATCTGCTTCAACGTCTGATTGAACCTCTCCACCAGCCCATCGGTCTGTGGGTGGTAGACAGAGGTCCGGAGTTGCTTCACCTTTAAGAGGCGGCAGAGATCAGCCATCGTCCGAGAACATGAACGGGGTGCCCTGGTCGGTCAGTATCTCTTTTGGTATGCCGACCCGGCTACACAGCATGAACAGTTCCTGGGCGATTGCCTTGGAGGTGGCCTTGCGCAGCGGGACGGCCTCGGGGTAGCGGGTCGCATAGTCCACGATGACCAGGATGTGCTCGTGTCCCCGGGCAGACTTGGGCAGCGGTCCCACCAGATCCATCCCTATCCGCTCGAAGGGCACCTCAATTATGGGGAGTGGAATCAGCGGAGAGGGGGGAGGGGCCCGAGGCGACGTCCGCTGGCACACTGGGCACGCCTGGCAGAAACGCTTGACATCGGCGTCCAAGCCGGGCCAGTGAAAACGGTCCCTAATGCGTTGGATGGTGTTCTGCGCACCCAGGTGACCAGCCATCGGATGAGAGTGGGCCAACTCCATCACGGTCTCCATCTTCGTTCGGGGCACCACCAGTAGCTTTACTTCCTCCCCTCTCCGCTGAGCAACACAGTACAACAGGCCGTCCTGGACCAAAAAGTGAGGGGTAGGGTGAGGTGGTGGTTGGGCGTCCTTGCCCTCGACCACTCTCACTTGGGCCCAGCAGTGCTTCAGCCGATCATCCCCGAGCTGCTCCTTGGCAAAAGTCCCCCCTGCCCTAACCTGCTGAAAGACATCAAAGAAGAGGTTAGAAGCTTGGGGGGGGGACTCACCGTCTCTGGCTTTTGGCTGGTTTTCCCGCGTCGGCGGTTCCCGGCAGGGCTGGCAGGCTGTGTGGCGGTGGCCAGGAGGCGCTCAAATCCCGGCCAGTCTCTTCCCAGGAGTACCGGCACGGGGAGGTCCTTAACGATGCCCACTTCCACGGGCCAAGAGTCAGGGCCGGCGGAGATGGTGACACGCCGAGCCGGAACGTGGAGGGTGTCACCGTGCACACAGGTGATAGGCACGTGGGCCTTGGAGCCGAGCCGCGGGGGAAGTACTATCGGCCGCACCAGGCTGATAGCGCTGCCTGAGTCCAAGAGGGCCTGGAAGGGGCGGCCATTAATCTTCACCTCTATCTGCGGGGCCTCCAGCGGTGGGTCCTGATGGACTACACAGCCTGCCAGCCAGGCTCGATTTGGGGAGCGTAATGGTTCCGTGGGCATGGGCTCGTCCGGGGTGCCGGGAACCGCTGGCCTGTTGACTGCGCGCGGGGTGCCCTCCGGCGTGCGTCGCTCCTGGAACACCCTCCGGGGAAAAGGCGGCGCTCACTCCCCAGCCTTTTGACGTTGCGTCGCCTCCGCCAGTTCGATGGCTTCCACCAATCCGCCGATGGACTGCGGGTTCCGCATTCCGGCCGCCTGACGAAGTGGGCGGGGTAACGCCCGAAGAAATCGGTCCACAACAACGCGCTCGGCTGCCTGGGCGGCGCTAGGATTCCCAGCGAGCAGCCAGTGTTGGGCAAGACGTGAGAGATCGGCGGCCTGGGCGCGGGCTGGCACCCGACTATTGTACTCCCAGGCATGGAACAATTGAGCAGCGGAGATGGGGGAAAGACCGACACTGCCCAAGATTTCCCCTCGGAGCTCATCATAGGAGCCGACTAGGTTCGGGTCCATTGAAAAATACACCTGTTGAGGTCCCCCGGTCAACAGGGGTGCCAGGATCCCCGCCCACTCTTCTCGCGGCCAGTCTTCCCGCGTTGCGATGGCCTCAAACATCTTTAAATAACTCTCTACGTCGTCGTGGGCGGTCATTTTAGGGAGAAGTTGTGTGGCTCGAGCGCGTGGGTCTGGTAGCGGAACCCGCTGGGCTGCGGTGAGGCGGAGGGCGGCGACTTCGCGCTCAGCTTCCCCTTGGCGAGCGGCCATGTGTTCCACAATCTGCTGCTGTCTGATGGACACTTCGGTCAGGTGTTTCAGTAGCTCTTCCATGGCTGGGGAGGTTCGCCGCCTGTAGTGTCGACAGAAAGAGGGAGAGAGAGAGAGGGAATTTTTTTTTTTTTAAATTAAAAAAGTCAGCGCCGGTTTTCGGCTTGCGGGGGAATTCCTTGTGGTTGGAAAAATCGTTGGTAATTCCTCAGCAACTGCCCGCATTCTCCACCAGTGTGGCGGGCTGAGGAATCACACAACAGGGTAAGTGTGGTAAAGTCCCCGGAGGGTGCGTTTATTGACAAGCAGGAAAAAGTGGAAGGAGTGCCGGCGTATCCTGTGCGAGTGATTCGGTGCCCGGTGATCCGTTTCCCTTGTGGTCAGGGTGCTTGGATGGTGCGATCTCGTGCTCGAGTGCTTGGGGCTGGTCCGTCACAGGCTGCTCTCTGTGAAAACGAAAGACACGAATTAGTAGCCGGTCTTGAGGAGGCATTGCTCACTCGTGTGTGTCTCGTCGAGGCTTTTGTAGCTCCCCGCTGATGCGCCGCAGCCGTGACCGATCAGCCCGCGGTGATTGGGGACAGGTGTTCCTCCTTCGTTTCCAGGACGACGCTGATAGGTGCTCGGGACACATGTCACAATATATATTAGTGCTGTCAAAGTTAACATTAACCTCTCTCTCTCTCTGCCTCTGCTCAGTATCTCTTCAGCACACACACACACCTCTCTCTCTCTCTCTCTCTCTGCGTCTGCTCAGTTTCTCGCCCAGCGATCGGCAGAGAGGAGCAGCGCTTTAATTCAGTTAAACACAGATATTATGTTGCTTCTCTAATTTTACATGCAAGTATAGCCGAAATCACAGCACAGCTATTGTTTTTATCTTATGTGTATTTGATTTAATCAGACGACGGTGCGATTATCATGATTTTTTGGTGCAGATTAACATCTTGGAAGGGAGAGCCATGTAGTCTTAATGGGTCACGTTTCAGTCACTATTTCATATTCATTCCCTTGTCTGACAACAGAAACAGTAAAATATACCAGTTTTATTGAGAATTTAGCTTCATCAAAATACAGTATGTGGGCAAAGATAGGGAAACAAATGTAATAAATAATAAATGTACATTTTGCATTTTCAGAAGAAGAGCTGCCCTGTGTGCAAAAATGTAAACATGTTTGTGTCAGTAAATTGCTCAGTGTAAAGAAAGAGAAGTGATGGGAACCTGGTATTTCTTTTTTTCATGTGTCTAATAGACATGAACAAGTTCTTTGAAAAACATCTATGACCTTTGAAACATGTCTACTCTTCATGCTTTATGTTGACTATGGTTTCAATAATAATAAAAATACACTATATTGCCAAAAGTATTGAGTCGACCCCTTCTAATGAACAGGTTTGACTACTTTAGTAATTTCTATGAGTACAAATCTTAATGTTAAAGCATATAATGATATTCTAGGAAATTGTGTGCTTCTAATATTATAGCAACAGTTTGGACAGGACTCTTTTCTATTCTAACATGACAATGTCTCTGTGTATAAGACAAGGTTCAAAAAGAAATTATTGATTCAGTCAGTGTGGAAGAACTTGACTGGTCTGCATAAAACCAAGTCCTAATCCCAGTTTAACACCTCTGGTGTGACTGTAAATGCAGACCTTGAGCCAAAAACTCATCACCAAACACCAATGACTTGTACATAAACTATATAGACAAAAGTATTGGGACACCCCCTTCTTTAGAACAGAAAAATGCACTTCCAAATCTGTGGCAACAACGATGGGAACATAATTCATGTATTTAAAAATTGTATTTCCATCTCTGTTGCAACAGTTTTGGAAGTGTCTAAAATGACTGAACCCATATGTACAAGTCATTGGTGTTTGGTGATGAGTTTTTGGCTAAAGGTCTGCATTTACAGTCACACCAGAGGTGTTAAACTGGGATTAAGACTTGGTTTTATGCAGACCAGTCAAGTTCTTCCACACTGACTGAATCAATCATTTTCTTTTTGAACCTTGTCTTATACACAGAGGCATTGTCATGTTAGAATAGAAAAGGGTCCTGTCCAAACTGTTGCTTATATGCTATTTTTTAATCGATTGACAGCCCTAATATATATATATATATATATATATATATATATATATATATATATATATATATTATATATATAACATATATATATATATAGTATACACGTGTGTGTGTGTCTGTGTGTGTGATGCTATCTGGGAGACCCCGTCGGATGTCGACGTTTTCAGTAAAATTTGAAAAATAGGTCGAATGTCAATTTTTTGTCAAAATGAGGTTTTCATTAAATAATTACTCTATAACATCATCTAGCATCTCTGAAAATATCTTGGCAAAATTCACTTGTTTGGTGCAGAAAAATAGCAATTTATTGCAGCAAGCATAAAAGACTGTGTCTTTCTCTTATGTTAAGAATGCGCTGCGGAGGTGCTTTCTCTTAACACCACAAAAACAGTTAACCTATCAAAATAAACCTCACTATAATTTAGAATACTGTCTGATGGCGGAGCGGAAGAAAACAACGCAGTCTGAAGTAGCTGCTCACTTAAATAAATAATAAATAGTATATTATTACATTTAAATGTATTATTCCAAGCATATGACATTTTATTTATAGCAGACAACCATGCAACTGGCCATGTCAGTAGTCCGTTCCTAGGTTCATAATGATCACACATCTTTCTTCTCCACTGTGAATAAATCATCAAATCCATAAGTTATCACTGAGGTGACATGTAAATACATTTTTACATATGTTCACATGAGAAACAATTACCGTCTGAATAGGACTTATCTCACAGAGTCGACTTGGTGATACATAAATGTGATTGCAAAAGATCCCGGTGTCAATCTATGTGCAACCACTTCTCAAAGGCTATTGCAGAGAAATTAAGACTTGTAATTCAAAAAATAACCAAAATGTTTTTTTTTGTTTGTTTGTTTTTGTTTTTTAATTGTGCTGTAAATGTTGTTTCATTCAATGACTGTTGTACAGATTGTTTATGTAAGAACAAAATGAAATGTTGATTGAAACTAATCAGTTTACGGGTCCAATATTACAATAAAATAATCAAGTATAATTATGACTTCTTTACTTTTTTATACAATTACAAATTAAAATTACAAACAAATCCAGTGAATTAATTGCATGTATAATACACAGGAACATTTCACAGCAAAAGGTAGATGTATCATTAAACTGCTGTAGTTTGAACGTGCTCCCATTAAACCAGGCCCTAGGCCATATGTCGCCTTGCCAGATCTCTTCTCAAAGTGTCCAGATGTGTTTGCAACGTCTTCCTGCATTTGAAATGCATAAAGAATCTGGTTTCAATTTACACTGATAGTCATGAAAAAAAAAGTTTTAAAAAATTTTAAACAAAAAATGTATTTTACCTGAAGGCTTTAGTTTTGGATATTGAATCATGAACATCCTCATTTTCATATATTTCCTGGACCACTTTCTTTTGTGGAGAAAACTTGCACACCAGGAACATTACATCACTGACCAGCTCATTGCACAGCATCTGAAATGTAGTAATGTAAAGAAACATAATTACTAGTAAAATCATAAGATCAAAAGATAAAAATCACATTTCAACTCCCTCAAAATTGACAGTTTCTTAATGACACATAATACATCCTTAAACCCTGCCATTTCTAGAGCCTGTTTGGCCTCAGCTACAACTACAGTGATTGACGGCAGATTGCCCTTGTGAAATAGAAGTGCACTTAAGTATACTTTTATAAAGTGTACTTATTGCAGAAATAATACTTTAAAAGAACACACATAAGTGCAAATTAAATGTTATTTTCGACGCTTAAATACATTGTATGTGTAATTAACTTCAAATATATCACATTTTAAAGTGATATTAAATGCAATAAGTTGAACTTTCGAGTAATTTTTTTAAACCACTTAAGTGGTACTTTTTAGTACATCTTTATATGTACTTTCATAATTGTTTCTAGTGTCTTTAATTAAAATGTGGTTAAAGTGTACTACTAATGTACTGACAAGCAATTAATGTTAACTAAAATATACTTTAATGTCAGTTAACAATACACTTAAGCGTGAATTAAATGTAATGTTTTCAACCACCTAAATGCATGTTAATTGTAATTGATTGCAAATATATTACAGTTTAAAATTATATTAAATGCAATTAGTTGAACTTTTGAGTGATATTTTTGAACCAATTAAGTGGGACTTTAGTATATTTTATATGTACTTTGAAATATGGTAAATATGTACTTCTCAATAAGCAATTAATGTGAACTGAAATGACATTTAAGTATATTTTAATGTACTTCAATGTTACATATCTCTGGCAATGAAGTTGAAATTTAGTATAGGCTATTTAAAATTTTATTTAAAAAAAATCTCTTAATTACCTAGTTACAATCAACACAAACACAAAATGAAAACCCACTACATTTATTGACAAAAATCTCCAAAACAAATACACAAAAATGCTTTTTGCTTATGCACAAGAAAAACCCAACACTATACACAGCTGCAACACTTTAACTCACTTATTAGAAAGAGTCTGGAGAACAATGCAAAAATCACTTACATACTTACATACAAAAGTACCTAATCTCGCCATCATAGAAAACATCATTCTTTAAGTCAAGTCAAGTCAAGTCACCTTTATTTATATAGCGCTTTTAACAATACAGATTGTGTCAAAGCACTTAACAGTATCAAGTTGGAGGATAGAGTGTCAGTAATGTATAATAATAAGATTAAACACTCAATTTTCAGTTAAAGGCATTTCATTATTGAATTCAGAGATGTCATTGTCTAGCTCAGTATAGTTTAAATAGTATCTGTGAAATCCAATTGACGATAATCGCTAGAAATTAAGTGTCCCCAACTGAGCAAGCCAGAGGCGACAGCGGCAAGGAACCAAAACTCCCTCTGAGACAGAATGGAGAAAAAAAACCTTGGGAGAAACCAGGCTCAGTCGGGGGGGCAGTTCTCCTCTGGCCAGGATATTATTGTTTATTCATTGTTTTAATTAAGACTTTAAGTGTTTTATATTTCTATTTTAATATTGTTGCAATTTCTAACAATAATAGTATTATGTAGTTAGGTATTTTATTATATTTTTAGTTATTTGTTTTATTTTTAGTTTTATTGTATTTTAAGTCGAGGTCTTCACTGGGATTATGTCCCCGGGGCTCATCCAGGGGTCCGGCCTCCGCCGACCATCTGGGCCGCAGACATCATCTCCCGGCGCCAATCCACCATCTGATCCAGACACGGACTGAGAAACAGAATAAGAAAGAAACAGACTAATATTAGCGTAGATGTCAATATTTTTATGATGTAACAAGTACATCATGTGTTATGGGGAGTGTTCCCAGTTCCGGTTGATCTAATTAATGCAGCCTAACAATCCTTTAACGGATTTGAATAATAGAAGTGTATTAGTGTGTTATGTGTATGCCAGGTTAAAGAGATGGGTCTTTAATCTAGATTTAAACTGACAGAGTGTGTCTGCCTCCCGAACAGTGTTTGGTAGATTGTTCCAGAGTTTGGGAGCTAAATAGGAAAAAGATCTGCCGCCCGCAGTTGATTTTGATATTCTAGGTATTATCAAATGGCCAGAGTTTTGAGAACGCAGCGGACGTGAAGGACTATAATGCGATAAGAGCTCGCTCAAGTACTGAGGAGCTAAACCATTCAGGGCTTTATAAGTAATTAACAAGATTTTAAAATCTATACGATGTTTAGTAGGGAGCCAGTGCAGTGTTGACAGAACCGGGCTAATGTGCTCATACTTCCTGGTTCTAGTAAGAACTCTAGCTGCTGCATTTTGAACCATCTGTAATTTGTTTATTATGCGTGCAGAACAACCACCCAATAAAGCATTACAATAATCTAACCTTGAGGTCATAAACGCATGAATTACTATTTCTGCATTTGACATTGAGAGCATAGGTCTCAGTTTAGATATATTTTTAAGATGAAAAAATGCAGTTCTACAAATGCTAGAAACGTGGCTGTCAAAGGAGAGATTACTATTAAATAGCACACCTAGGTTCCTGACTGATGACGAAGAATTTACAGAGCAGCCATCAAGTGTTAGACAATGTTCTAGGTTATTACTTGTGGGGGTTTTAGGTCCGATAAGTAACACCTCTGTTTTTTCAGAATTTAGCAGTAAGAAATTACTCGTCATCCAGTTTTTTATATCGACTATGCATTCCATAAGTTTCTCAATTTTGTGTGTTTCACCGGGCCGTGAAGAAATATAGAGCTGAGTATCATCAGCATAACAGTGAAAGCTAACCCCGTGTTTCCTTATGATATTTCCCAAGTGTAACATGTAAAGCGTGAAAAGTAACGGCCCTAGTACTGAGCCTTGAGGAACTCCATACTGCACTTGTGATCGATATGATACCTCTACATTCACTGCTACGAATTAATGGCGGTCAGATAAGTACGATTTGAACCATGCTAATGCACTTCCACTAATGCCAACAAAGTTTTCTAGTCTATTCAAAAGAATGTTGTGATCGATAGTGTCGAACGCAGCGCTAAGATCCAGTAGAACTAATAGAGAGATACAACCACGATCAGATGATAAGAGTAGGTCATTTGTAACTCTAATGAGAGCAGTCTCAGTACTATGATACGGTCTAAATCCTGACTGGAAATCCTCACAGATATCATTTTTCTCTAAGAAGGAATATAATTGTGAGGATACAATCTTCTCTAATATCTTTGACAGAAAAGGGAGATTCGAGATCGGTCTGTAATTAACTAGATCTTTGGGGTCAAGTTGTGGTTTTTTTAATGAGAGGCTTAATAACAGCCAATTTAAAGTTTTTGGGGACATATCCTAATGACAATGATGAATTAATAATAGCCAAAAGAGGATCTATGACTTCTGGAAGCACCTCTTTTAGTAGTTTAGATGGAATAGGGTCTAACATACATGTTGTTGGTTTAGATGAATTAACAAGTTTATACAATTCTTCCTCTCCTATAGTAGAGAATGAGTGGAATTGTTCCTCAGGGGATCTATAGTACACTATTTGATGTGATAATATAGCTGACGGCTGCATGGTTACAATTTGATCTCTAATAGTATCAATCTTGGAAGTAAAGTAGTTCATAAAATCATTACTGCTGTGCTGTTGGGAAATGTCAACACCTGTTGATGCTTTATTTTTTGTTAATTTTGCCACTGTATTGAATAAATACCTGGGGTTATGTTTGTTTTGTTCTAAAAGAGACGAAAAGTAATCAGATCTAGCAGTTTTTAAAGCTTTTCTGTAGGATAGGGTACTTTCCCGCCAGGCTAAACGAAATACCTCTAGTTTTGTTTTCCTCCAGCTGCGCTCCATTTTCCGGGCTGCTCTCTTTAGAGTGCGAGTGTGCTCATTATACCACGGTGTTGGACTCTTTTCCTTAATCTTCCTTAAGCGTAAAGGAGCAATTGTATCTAAAGTGCTAGAAAAGAGAGAGTTCATAGTTTCTGTTACATCATCAAGTTGTTCTGAGCTGTTGGATATGCTGAGGAATTGAGATAAATCAGGAAGATTACTTACAAAGCAGTCTTTTGTGGTAGAAGTGATCGTTCTACCATATTTATAAGAAGGAGTTGAATTTACAGCTTTAACTATATGGAGTTTACACAAGACTAGATAATGATCTGATATATCATCGCTTTGCTGCAGAATTTCAACACCATTAACATCAATTCCATGTGACAGTATTAAATCTAGAGTATGATTTCGACTATGAGTAGGTCCTGAAACGTGTTGTCTAACCCCAATAGAGTTCAGAATGTCTATGAATGCTGATGCTAATGCATCTTTTTCATTATCAACATGGATATTAAAATCGCCAACAATTAAGACTTTATCTGCAGCCAGCACTAACTCTGATAGAAAATCAGCAAATTCTTTAATAAAGTCTGTATGGTGCCCTGGTGGCCTGTATACAGTAGCCAGTACAAACGTCACGGGGGATTTATCATTAATACTTTTTTCTCTAGATAATTTTATATGAAGCACCATTACTTCAAAGGAGTTATACTTAAAGCCTGTCTTCTGAGAAATACTGAGAATATTGTTATAAATTGTAGCAACACCTCCCCCTTTACCTTTTGGACACGGCTCATTTTTGTAACAGTAATCTTGGGGGGTGGACTCATTTAAAATAATGTATTCATCTGGTTTTAGCCATGTTTCTGTCAAACAGAGCAAATCTAGGTTATGATCATTAATCAAATCATTTACAAAAAGTGCTTTTGTAGAAAAGGACCTGATATTCAGTAAACCAAGTTTTATCAATTGTTTCTGTGTATTGTAAACATTTTTTATTTGTTGAACATCAATTAAATGGTTACTCATAAATAGTTTTTGACGTTTTCTGTATCTTCTAGCTCGGGGAACAGACACAATCTCTATAATGTGATATCTAGGTGAAGGAGTCTCTATGTGCTGAGAATTAACTGACTTCTGTGACGTGAGGCGGCTAGCAGACGGTCGGTTTAGCCAGTCTGTCTGCTTCCTGACCTGGGCTCCAGTTAGTCAAGTATGAACTCTAAGACTATGTGCCAAATTTCTAGAGAGAATAGCGGCACCACCCCAGGAGGGATGAACACCATCTCTTTTCAACAGGTCAGGTCTGCCCCAAAAACTCGTCCAATTGTCTATAAAACCTATGTTGTTTTGCGGGCACCACTTAGACATCCAGCCATTTAATGATGACAGTCTGCTATGAATCTCATCACCCCGGTAAGCAGGGAGGGGGCCAGAGCATATTACAGTGTCTGACATCGTACTTGCAAGTTCACACACCTCTTTAACATTATTTTTAGTGATCTCCGACTGGCGAAGTCGAACATCATTAGCGCCGGCGTGGATAACAATCTTACTGAATTTACGTTTAGCATTAGCCAGCACTTTTAAATTTGCCAAGATGTCAGGCGCTCTGGCTCCCGGTAAACAATGGACTATGGTGGCTGGTGTCTCTATTTTCACATTCCGTACAATAGAATCGCCAATAACTAGAGCACTTTCACCAGGTTTCTCAGTGGGTGCATCACTGAGTGGGGAGAACCTGTTTGATGTTCTGATCGGAACGGAAGAGCGGTGTTTTGACCCGCGACTATGCTGCCTCACAGTCACCCAGTTGCCCTGCTGCACAGGCGCTAATGCCGGAACCGAACAATGTACAGGAGTCCCTGAGCTAGTCACATCCAAAGCAGTATCTACAGCCCTCACATTCTTACTGTCCTCAACTAAAGTTTGGATGCGTGTCTCTAGTTCTAAAACCTTCTCTGTCAGCCTAACTATTTCCCTGCATTTATCACATGTGAATCCCTCATCGCCAACAGAGATAGATAAACTGTACATGTGGCAGACAGTGCAAATAACAATAGCAGGAGAAGAAGCCATTACTCACCGTGATTGATGAATGATACCAACTTAACTTACCACTTACCACTCCACTTACCACTTACCACTGTTGTTTGATGAACTCGTGAAAAACGGAGCGAGAGAGAAATGAAAACGGAGCGAGAAAAAAGAAAACA
This sequence comes from Schizothorax lantsangensis, assembly GCA_027422415.1. Lineage (NCBI taxonomy): Eukaryota > Metazoa > Chordata > Actinopteri > Cypriniformes > Cyprinidae > Schizothorax > Schizothorax lantsangensis. The sequence goes on from CM049846.1 coordinate 20,187,362, forward strand.
ATAATAGGCGCGAATAGCAACGCGAATGGAACCGCGAGTGACAAGCTATCCGGCTAGCGAACGCTAACGCGCTGCACTCGCGGTTTTAAAAGTGAACGATCAGATTAGTTTGATAGATAATACCAGAAATATGGTGGGAATTAAGTTATATATTATCACTTTAAACAACAGAGTGAAAGTAAGGTAAAGATTCAATAAAAAAGCAGAGCTACAATCACAAACCGCACAGCAGCACAACAGACTGGAGCAATCGAACTGTCTGTTGAACAATTGAAATTTTATTTATGACGTATAAGCCCGTTTCCTCATTGGGGACCTAAAAAATGTCCACAAGGTCAAAATTTACTGGTATTACTATCCTTGTGGAGTCATTTCATCTCCATAACGTATAGGATTACTAACACACAAACTTAATACAAAAAAAATTCAAGAAAATTATCATTCGTACAACAAATGAGACCTTATTGTAAAACATTACCAAACTGTGTTAATGGTACCCCTGGTTTCACAGACAAGGCTTAAGACCAGCCCCAGACTAAAGTGTAATTCTGAGCTGCTTCAACTGAAAGAAACTTGCACTGACTGATCTTTAAAAATATCAGTGCCTTTGTTTTGTCTCAAGATGCACACCAATAATGTTTTTTCTAAGGCATGTTAATGAAATTTAAATGTCCTAATTGAACTATGGCCTAATCTTGGCTTAGTCTAAGCCCTGTCTGTGAAACCAGGCCATAAATTCTCAAACCTTTACTAGCGCCAACATTAAACCGGACCGAAAGGTTTCTTCTAAAATCTTACTCCAGCATTAGTGAATGCAAGTTTGACTAAATAAATAAAGTTCCAAATTAACTTGCTGAGAGGTGGTGTTCGTCAGTGTCCCAGAAGCTCTTCATCGGCAGTACACTTCAAATGCCATGAAGCTGCACACCATCTCTCCACAGTCTCTGTGAATGGAAATGTTTCAAAGAGGAAGGAAAGTCAGAAGAAAATTCCTTGAGGAAAGAAAGAAGAACAATTGTTATAAAACATATCCAGTCATTATAAATGGTTCAGTTGAGTGAAAGCAATAGACAGAGTTGCAGTCCAAAGTTTGTATACACCTTGCAGTATCTGCAAAATGTTAATAATTTAAGCAGTAAGAGGGTAGAGGGATAGAATCATTAAAAAATTGCAATTTCTGCTCTGATGAAGCAGTTTATTCTGCAAGGTGTATGTAAACTTTTGACCACATCTGCATCACCAAAGAGGTGAACTACCTCAATAATCAGGGCAACATCGTAGTAGAAAGCTGGGAGATGTTCCTTCAGATTTCCTACAAACACCAGATTTCATGATCACACCATCTTCACTGACACTGGGCTTTAAAAATAGATACAATTTTTACAAACATTTTTATCCCTACTTTACTAAAACATAACTTTATCAATTACCCAAATATAGATAAATATCCCAAAATCTATGAAAATGAAGAAAGGTACCTTATTTTTTTCCCTCATCTTGCCTTGCAAGCTTCTCTCACACATCTTCATGAAGAATGTTCCTGTATTTATTTACCATGACTGACACAGCAAAGTTGCTGTCCTCTTCCTTTGGTTTGTTACCTGAAAAATATATGATGATTAGAAGGGGATCTGTAAATGCACAGGTGGGAATATATTACTTGCAAATGGAAAAGATTCAAAGCATTTAAAATCCATAGGGATAGTGACTTAATATAGCACTTTTAGCTTGTCATGTGTGATCAGGGTGAGCTCAGCTGACTTACTTTTAACATCACGTGTTTCCACACTGTATCTCCAGTAACAAATCTGTACTGATCCTGTAAAATTAATAACTCCAGATAAGTACAAAAATATTACATATTACAAACACAACCAGTAATGGAACATCTCGCTCTTCAAATACAAAAAACACAACAACGTTATTTCTAGAGGTGGCTGATATATTGAATATTACAGGTGGTTATAATATCGATAATATACATTAAATATTACAAGATCGGATCTTTGAATTTTGTTTAGTAGTGTTAAATTGAATTTTAAATCGTTTAGTTAAAAATACAATACTGTATCTTCAGCAGTCAAATATCTTGGTCCACGCACGCAATTCCCCTCCCGAGTCCATATAGCAAAAACTGCCGGGTGTGAAAGCCGCAAGAATGGCAAGACTAAATTAAGAATAAATAAAGTTTATATCAAGATATACTTACTTGATTCTTTATCTGCAGTACAGAAAGTCTCATCTGTAATCATCCGCTCCTCTGTTCTCGTTTGATCAGCGAAGCTCCTCATGCGTCGCGATTACAGAAACGTGGCTCGCAGAACATTTTTCAAACTCTGCTGAAGTTTCATACAAACAAATACAGTACTCTCATAAATGACACTGTATGTCAAATGTTATGTCGAAAATTAAGCTTCATAGAGTTCATAGCGCAAGAGCTGGTGATGAAAATTTCAACAATACGTTTTATTGGAGTATACTGTATAAGAAACAGGGCTCGAAATTAACTTTTTTTTACTTGGTAGCACTGGTGCTCCCAACTTCAAGAAGTTAGGAGCACCAAAAAAATTTTAGGAGCACCCACTGAATATTAAGGAGCAACACAACTGCCAATTGAGAGGAAGGGCTGGCAACATCCTTCCTGATGATTAAAAATCTTCAATTGAACCTGATCCTTAAGCTGCAGTGCTTTGTTTTTTATACATGCAATATACAGAGGCAAGATGAGAAGAAAATGTAATTTAAACTTTTCTCAAAACAGTCAGTTCCCCTTTAGAAATACATTCATATAAACCCCCACTCCCAATTCAATATTTATGATTTCCCTTCCATATTTTGCATAGTGAACGTTGAGCTTGCTCAGGCTGCTACAGTATTTTCTTTTCTTTGTGTCCGTCTTCAGTGTTAATGGCTGTTTACACACTTAAAAAATTAAAAAATAAGAACAAAGATACACATTACAAATACACATAATATACAAATAAAATAAACAGTGTTTTATTTTCAGGTACAACAGGCATATTTAGCAGGAGCATTCAAGAAATTGAGTGAACAAATATAAAAATAAATCACTATATAGATTGATTCCTATTAAAGTAACTATTATTTTTTCAGTCAAGAGTAGTTAGTTATTTCTTTCTCTTTGTGTTGTGTTGTTTTAACATTAAAGAATACAAATTATGTCATCTGTCTGTTGATTCTGTCAGTGTTTTATAGTAATACCATCATTTACTCACTCAAAATTAGTTTTAAACCTGAGTTTCTTTCTTCTGCTGAACATAAATGCTATTTAAACAGTTGCTGGTCCACAGTGACTTCCATAGTAAAAAAAAATATCCTACAATCAAGTGGACCAGCAACTGTTTGGTTACCCACATTCTTCAAGATATCTTATTTTGTGTTCAGCACATGAAAGAAATTAATACAGGTTTGGGACATCATGTGAGTGAGTAAATAATGACAAATTAAATTTTAGGGTGAACTATCCCTTTAATGACAGTCGGCTGCATGTTTAGTTCTGTCCCTTTAAGACCTGCACGCATCTAATATACAGGCACGCATCCGTTCCTCTCAGCTGTTTACTTTTATTTTAGACATAATTAACTGAGTCTATATGTAAACCTTGTGTGTTTTGACAGTATTAGCTCAAAAGATAACTTAGTTCAGTAATCAGGCGCTGTTAGACAGGCTTTTCAGTTCGTGCGCTTAAGGTGCACGGGCTCTGAAAAAGCGCACATCAGACCAGCGCGTGAATGAAAAGCTTAACCAGCAAGGCTTTAAAACACACGCAAATAATGTACTTTTGTGATTGTGAATAAGTGCAGTGTTTCGCGAGTGTAACTCTACCGCTGAGTTAACACTGACTGGATGTGGCGTTGTACAGTACATACAGACGGCGGCACCAGAACTACAACTGAAAGAATGTGCGCTGTAGCACGATACTACAATATTTCTTCAAAAGCAGATCGTGGAGACATTTTTATCGTCCACGATCAAAAATCGTTATATCGCACACCCCTAGTTCCAAGTTAGCTACCTGTCACGTGGCACATGCTGTGCAGTAATTCGCGAACGTTTAGCAGAGAACTGTAGAGGTCGCACCACAACAATTATTTGCACTCGCACAAATGCTCCCAAATATATTTTGGAGTCGCACAGATTACATTTCGGGAGCATATGCGACCAAAACGGTCGCATTTTCGAGCCCTGACAAAGTGTATTTAAGTTTAGAAGAAAAATACATTTCAAGTGCATTAATGCACATAGTGTATATTACAGACTAAATACATTTAAAATACATTAACAAATGCAATTTTGAAGAACACACTTAAGTTGAAATTAAAATCAATTATTTTACATGTGCTTTAGTAAATTGATAAATAATACCAAAACAAGTGTACTTATTTAAAACACAATAAAATCATAATTATGTAAAATGTATGTTTAAGTAATACTTAATTAGACATTATTATAAAGTGCATTTTTAAAAAGTGCACTTAAATATGTTAAGACCTATTTTCATTAAAGTGTACTCTCTTTACGTAAGTGGCTTTTAATTTAGATTATATTATATTATCTGCAAGTGCACTTTTTAAAAAGTATAATAATTTTGTAATAATTGAAGTACACAAAAAGTACACTTTTACTGCAATTAAGCACACTTCTTTTTTCACACGGGTAGAGTAGACATTTGAGGGACAGCCGATGAAGTCCATAGGCTAGTATTATGCAAACAAACCTAACAGGTAATTGGTAACAGGAAGTGAGACTGGGGTTTCTGACACTCATTTCAGCACAGCAGTTCAGAATCAATTTTTAGGAGACATAACTTTATTTGTCATGCAATTTGATCTTTAAACTTTGCAGACCTTTTAAATTTACAAATAGCTATATTGCAATTCATGAAAGGTAATATTTGGGCAAAAAATAATATGTGCACTTCAAATAACAACAAGATTCTGAACTAAAACTAGAGGAGCTTACAAAGAAAGTCCAGAGATTCCATTTCTCCAAGAATGGACCAGTGATGGCTTCTGCTTTTTCAAGAATGTTATTCTGCAAAGAGAAAAAAAACTACATGAAAACTCACAGCTGAAAAAAAAAAAAATGTATGGGTACAGAGCATTATTATTACTATTATTATTTGCAGGCAACCCAGCCGGCACATGACCGGCCTTCAACATTGAAATATGGTTGAAATAAGGTCAGTTGTTGTTTTAACGTTGAAACAACGTTAATACAACGTTTAATGCTGAACGGTTGAAAACCAGCCGGCACATGACCAACCTTCAACGTTGAAATATGGTTGAAATAATGACAGTTGTTGTTTCAACATTGAAACAACGTTGAAAAAATGTTTAATGCTAAATGGTTGAAAAAGGTTACCAAAAACACTTGTAAATCAATGTTGATTTGTTTTTTTTACAAGAACTGTATGTTGAATCAACTTAATGTCTTCAACAGCATACAAAATAAATTTCTTTTGGTACTTGATATAAAAAGTTGGGAGAACCACTGTTTTAAAGGAATGGGGGTATAAAACGAAAAACTGCTTTTTAAGAACTTTTCAGTAAACCATTTCTTCTTTCCCCTTGTAGATTCATCAAGGATCCAGCTGTTTATTGGCAATTTGGTAAGGAATTGTGGCATCATCTGCTACATTGCACTGTCACTTCTGGAAGAGATTCATTGACTTTTGTGAAAGGTTTTGATTTTACTTAGTTTAAAGGGGACCTAACGCACACCGTTTCACCCAATCTCATGTTAATCTTGAGTACCTATAGAGTAGTACTGCATCCTTCATATCTCCAAAAAGTCTTTAGTTTTATCATATTTATAAAAGAAAGATACAGATTTACGATTCTCTCTGAAAAAAGCCGAGCTCCTGGAGGCGTGCCGTGTGGGCAGAGCTAAAGAGTGACGAGCACTTGCTCCGATCGCCAACAAAACACAGACATTTGATGCCGTTTCACTTACCATCTGCAGTTCTGAATCATGACCGGGATATTTTATAGCTGGGACCGCTCCATCTTTCAGTATTAAACGATGTGCAAATCCAGCATCGAATTGGGCCTTGTTTATAAAACGTTCGTCAACAAAACACTCCATTGCTGCCCCGGAAAAACAAACTATATCCACTGTTCACGTAACGGTGGGTTGTTTTGGGAAGCTGAACAAGGTTATCTTTTCCTCACAACCAAAAACACACTTCTTTAGAGACATTCTTCCCGAGCAAGGCCCGTGCTGCCAGCCTGCCGATTGAAGCGCGTTGATGGGTGCACTCTCGCTCTCACTCTGGTCGATGCGTGCACGGACACGTTCTTTCTGGGAGAAATGCCCATATAAGGAGTTCCACCGTCGTTTACGTCATAAAGAACAACGATCGAAAAAAACTCTCCGAAACTTGTACGAATCCGGAAGTGAGATTTTTGGCACAGAAATACTCTGTTATACGTCCAAATTTTTTTTTTAAACTTTGTCCATGCTTAGCATGAGAATCAAACTCTTTACCAGTGTAAACAACTCTGAATGGATGAAACAGCATTGTACCCCCCCTTTAATAAAAATTTACTTGATTTGATTTTACTTGTTTTACTAAATACACTGTATAGTTAGGATTCTGATTAAAACAGTGTAACTGGGGGCTCTGAAAAAAACTGCTTGTGAATAATTTAATATTGCAAACTTTCATCTGAATACATTAAATAGGTGTTTAATGAATAGTGCTGTGCACTTTGTTTCCAACCCCACTATTATTGAACTTAAAGTGAAAATATTGTATGTGATTTGTTTTGCATTCAGTTTTCAGTTAAAGATATTTCACAATATCAAAGTTGATCTTTTATGAGTATTTATTGATGGTGTTTTTGTTATTTATACATACAGGACAGTACAGAAAGTGCACAAGTGTGTGAGAGAGGAGGGGACGGCATCAGAAAGGACCTAGAGCTGGGACTCTTTCAAGGATCACCCAAAGCACAACCACGCTATATGCACAAGTCAGTTGGTTCTAACATTTTATCAGAATTTGAAGAAACATTTCTACTTAAAATATTAAATGCATTTCATTCAAGGCAGCGCTTTTCCTGCGTAAAGAATTTCCTCTGACTGTCGACAAAACTCAGACAGTCCTATCCTTTACCACCGACATGGTTTCTGTTGCAGGTTCCATTCTCAAACTGTTCAACACATTCTCACTGCACAAATGTACAAATCTCTTGTAATGAGACACATTAGTAAAACGTGTTTTCACAGAAACTATAGATTTCCACCAAAATAAAAGATCAACTGGTTTGAGTCATAAGAAGTACAAGGGTTTCTCTTGCAAGTGCAGCGCAAAATATGCATGTTATGGTACAAACACTTGGAGTCTTTAAATGTTGTATTTGGATTTGTATTTTAACAATACATCCAAGCACAAACACTGCAAGCTAAAGTTTGGGATTATTTTCATCTGTTTTATACTGTATGTTTCCAAAATAAAACTGCTGTTTTACAATTTTCAGCGTGTGGTAGTTTATTGAAGTTGATTGTAAAGCCATTGCTGCCAGTCATTTGATTTTTAAACTTCATGTATGTGTACAGTGTTGATCTAAATGCAAACTAGGTTGTAATTGAATATACAGTTGTGTATTCACTCATGTTGAAAGTACGACGGTGAAACAACGTCGTGTTATCAACGTTGATTCAATTTGCAAAATCAACACATAATTCAACGTTAATCCAACGTCTACATAACGACCTTAATTCACCAGTGCTGAAGGTAAGACGGTAAAACAACGTCACAATTTCACGGTGAAACAACGTCACGATTTCACGGTGAAACAACGTCACAATATCAACGTTGATCCAATTTGCAAAATCGAAACATAATCCAACGTTGATTCAACCATGGTACCCGACGTTGATTCACCGGTGAATCAACGTTGAAATGCCGGCTGGGAAGTTACTGTATATTCAACAAATCAGTTATAATCATTTTTTCTTAGACTACTGTATTTTCAGCTGCATACCGTTTAAGCCAGGAGTGCCTAATCAACAGTGCGGCGCATAGACTAGTTAATAGTAAAAATAACAGTAATATGAATATTGAGTACTCCTGCCCTGAGAGCAGCGCATAGTTCAGTAAAAATAACAGTAATATGCATATTGAGTACTCCTGCCCTGAGAGCAACACATAGTTCAGTAAAAATAACAGTAATATGAATATTGAGTTAGTACTCCTGCCCTGAGTAATATTGAGTAAAATATGACTGCCCTGAGAGCAGCACACAGTTCAGTAAAAATAACAGTAATATGAATATTGAGTACTCCTGCCCTGAGAGCAGCGCATAGTTCAGTAAAAATAACAGTGATATGAATACTGAGTACTCCTGCTTATTGAGTAAAATATGACTGCACTGAGAGCAGCATATAGTTCAGGAAAAATAACAGTAATATGAATATTGAGTATTCCTGCCCTGAGAGCAGCACACAGTTCAGTAAAAATAACAGTAACATGAATATTGAGTACTCCTGCCCTGAGAGTAGGGATGCATCGATCCTATACTCAGGATCGGTATCGGCTCCGATCCGGTCATTTTCTAAGGATCGGGTATCGGAGAGACGAGATCGATCCAAATCCGATATTGTGTGTATACTATTCTGTGTTATTATAGCCCTTTCACACAGTAATACCAGTAAATTGCCGTAAAATTACCGGAACGACTTTACCAGTAAATTCAAAAATGTGCTGTTCACACAGGTAACAACGTTCCGTCTTTTTTCCGGAAAAGCACCATTCACACATAGGTTTCAAATTACTGGTAAATTCTGTGACATCATTAACCAGAAACGACCTCTTAACGGCTGTGCCTCCCGGTGTTGTGTTTGTAAATGTGAAGGGGTATACGTGGTCAGTGTTTTTGTTGATGTTTTTATTATGTATCAAACGTTCACATTCACGCAGCGATTTTGGCCCAGAGACATCCATTACACGACTTCAAAGCAAACTACACAGCGCGGAGTCAGTGTTGCCAGATTGGATGGACGATTTCCAGCCCAAAAGCTCACAAAAACCCACCCAAAACTTTAACTGTTAAAATAATGTGATATAATGTAAATCAAGGTTGATAAGAGCCATTTTTAACTCCTTATAATGAAATAATGATGACAAAATATAAATTATAATGCTAGATACATTTCCCATGGATCAAATCTAGTGATTGCTGCCGCGACGTCAAAATCAGCACCAGTCTCTTTGCAGCGTGCGTGTGTGAACCCGCCCAATCTGGCAACACTGCACACTGCGTGGAGTAAATGCGCCGAATGTTATGATTGGCCCAGAGCCGCTGAATTTTTGAATTTCAACGGCTCTGGATTGGCCCAGAGTACACGTCTGACGTCTTACATCACCGCGTTCTGAAATTGTACGTCCTCATACCGGTAATCTTCATTCACACACAGCATCATTCCGGCAATTTACTGGTAATGTTACAACTTCTCATACCGGTAAATTGCCGGAACGAATTTACCGGTATTTTTGAAAAGGTCCTGTTCACACATGATCTCTTTGGCAATTTACTGGTAATTTTCCGGAAAAGTCTGTATGTGTGAAAGGGCTGCTTCTCATACTGGTAAATCGAATTTACCGGTATTTTTGAAAAGGTCCTGTTCACACATGATATCTTTACGGCAATTTACTGGTAATTTTCCGGAAAAGTCTGTATGTGTGAAAGGGCTTAAGCCCGACAAAAGCACAAAAGCATTATAAAGCACCATAAAGTCAAAGTCCAAGTGTTCTGAAAACGTTTCATAGTTTAATGTGAGGTAACGTTACAGATTAATATTTAAGTCTTTAAATTCAAGTTCAGGTAAACTCTTTCTGCTGCGGCTGTCCGTTATCTTCCGTTCAGCGTTCAAACTGCGTGTTGCGTTCGTTTACTACAGTCAAAACATGAAACTCTCTTCAAGAGCGCTCAATAACTGAGATTTAAAACCGTTAAAAGAAAAGGCTCAATAAACTATCGCGCAGATTTAATAAGCTACGCATCAATATCTCTTTCCTCTGTGAACTCTTCTATCCGGAGCTGTGCTGTGACTCCGTGCTGCTTCAAGCGCATCATTCTGCGCACGGGATGCGCATAAGAGCTTTGTGCCGTTCTCTATTGGAGCTTTTCGTATTATAATACTTTTGCGCAATGAAATTATTTATAGCGTTTCTTGTACTGTCCTATCAAGGGCTATTAACAATCTATGTATAGCACAGTAATGGAGGCAGGACTCCTCTATCATATGTTGCTGCCTTCATTACTGTGCTATATATTTAAAAGAAATGTCTTTTAATTTTGTAGTTTATATTTATAAATAAATACATTTACTTGTTTTCATTAATGTATTTTACAACAATGCAAAGAGCAATGTGTAACATTTTACCAGATTTAGTCCTTCGCATATTCACTTTTATTTGTTCCTCACTAAATAATGTTATTTCACTAAATGTTTAGATTTTATAAAATTGTGCACTCATGATTTTTCTAGAATATCTTTTGCTGCTAAATTATCCACTAACCTAGTTTATAATATTATTTTTGTCATAATTATGAATGGGTCTGTTTACACCTGCAGGTGATGCGTTTTCTCTGATCTGATATCTATCTGATTTGTTTTTAAAACGTTTCCATTTACACTTGGCCACATACATCTTCACAAAACGGATATAAATCAGATCTTCAATTCCGCGCTGTATATAAATTTAACGAAGTTCACGTCAACGAAATCAAAAGCGCTGCATTTTATTAATTATCAGCTCATTTCCAGATCAAAGACCGCAATATGAGAGCATGCGGCATCAGCACTGGAAAATAAGCTTGTCTTATACTTTTAATGAAGATGATTGTGTTGAGCGTCTGCGTCTTTCTTTCAGTTTCAGTTTTCATCTGCGATGCACAGCTACTCATCCGCGGTGAGGCTTGTTGCATTAGCGCAGTCATATCTGACTAAAATGTCATATAGCCTATAACACGGTCTCACACGTTTATTATATTTACATTTTGGGAGGAGTAAAATTCACATATGTGGTTTCAACAACCAGATGCATTTACACATGTCCAGTTCGTCTGGAATGCGGCCCAGACCTCCTCCTGAAGTGTTTTGAGCGATCGGATTTATATTACAAAATGCATGAAGTGAGGTGTAAACAGCCCCTATATTTTCATGTTATTTTTCATTAAAATGAAGTTGTCTAGTAGATTGTGTTTAACACACAAAAGAGTGACACAGAAGTATAGAAACTCTACATTGATAAAAAAAAACACTGTGTTTCAGGTGTATGCACTCAGAAAAAGCACATGTTAGAACAGCATACGAATAAAATGTTTAACAGGCAAGGCTTTAAACTGCACTAGGATCGGATCGGATCGGATTCGGCGATACTCAGAATTTTCTGGATCGGATCGGATCGGATCTGAAAAAATGGTATCGTTGCATCCCTACCTGAGAGCAGCGCATAGTTCAGTAAAAATAACAGTAATATGAAAATTGAGTACTCTTGCCCTCAAAGCAGCACACAGTTCAGTAAAAATAACAGTGTTCAGTAAAAAATACAGTAACATGAATATTGAGTACTCCTGCCCTGAAAGCAGCATATAGTTCAGTAAAAATAACAGTAATATGAATATTGAGTGCCCTGAAAGCAGCATATAGTTCAGTAAAAATAACAGTAACATGAATATTGAGTACTCCTGCCCTGAGAGCAACACATAGTTCAGTAAAAATAACAGAAATATGAATATTGAGTACTCCTGCCCTGAGAGCAGCACACAGTTCAGTAAAATATCAGTAATATGAATATTGAGTACTCCTGCCCTGAGTAATATTGAGTAAAATACGACTGCCCTGTATGGAAGCCCGTTCCCGCCACCTTAAGAAAAAATATAATTTTGTAAGTCATAATAATGAGATACTTTCTCATAATAATGACTTAGTATCTCGTTATATTGAGAAACTTTCTCATAATAATGACTTAGTTTCTCATAATAATGACTTATTTTCTCATAATAATGACTTACTTTCTCCTAATAATGATTTAGTTTCTCATAATAATGACTTATTTTCTCGTAATAATGAGAAACTTTCTCATAATAATGACTTAGTTTCTCGTAATAATGACTTATTTTCTCATAATAATGACATATTTTTTCATAATAATGACTTAGTTTCTCGTAATAATGAGAAAATTTCTCATAATAATGACTTAGTTTCTCGTAATAATGAGAAACTTTCTCATAATAATGACTTAGTTTCTCGTAATAATGAGAAACTTTCTTGTAATAACGACTTACTCCTAAAAAAAAAAAAAAAAAAAAAAATGACTTCCTCTACGCATGCGCAATGCAAGAGTGACGGCACGCTATCGACATCTGCTGGTCAAAGCCATGCAGGAACACCGCATACATTGCTTGTTCTGTAATCTAAAACTGTATAATCTATTTTTAAATGACGATTTCAGATAAATTATCTGCATGTAGTCTTTTGATCATTTGTAGCACGTACCAGCAAGTTACTTTGTCAGATAGTTATGGCTTCAAGCATTCCAGACTAATATTTCAGTTAAGAAATACAGGCATTTTATGAAGAAATGAAAGCCATTACGCATATAAACTTAATTTATAGATGTCTATTTCATTGATCTATTAGTTTTATTAGCTGTCCCTTTCATGCATCACATGCTTCATACAGTAAGCCATCTCATTTCAAAAGCACAAAGCATCGTTGCTCGTTACCACGGCAACCGCTTGGTCTTCAGCATCCCACACCGCTTCTTGCAGGACAAACGCTTAATGTGAAAAATGCTTAACGTGAAAAATGCTTAACGTGGCTTGAAGTACAAAGATAGATTGAACCAAATTCAGTACACAACTTAATGACATGCATACTGTATATACAGGCATTCAGGTGGACCCAAAATGTGAATGCAACGCAAAACAGCAACGCTTATGCAGCATTTTCTATAACGGTTTTCTAAAGGAAAACGCTTAACATGCAAGTTTGGGTGTTGTGTTCAAATTCTGGGTTCTTATGCTTGCCTGTATGAATGATCAATAGTACTGTATCCTGAATTAGTCATTGTACTTTAAGCCACATTAAGCATTTTTCACGTTCACATGTCCTGCAAGAAGCAGTGTAGGATGCTGAAGACCAAACGGTTGCCGTGGTAACGAACAAAGCTTTGTGCTAGCGAGATGAGATTGGGCTACTGTATAAACATTGTGGGCTTATGCATGTGATGCATGAAAGTGACAGCTAATAAAAACTAACAAATCATCGAAATGAACATCTATTCGTTAAGTTTATATGTGTAATGGCTTTCATGTCTTCATAAAATGCGTGTGATTTTTGTTGGAATATATTCCTCTATATCTGAAGCCATGAACTTCATTGTCTGGCAGAGTAAATTGCTGATACGTGCTACAAATGATCAAAAGACTACATGCAGATAATTTATCTGAAATCGTCATTTAAAAATAGATTATACAGTTTTAGATTACAGAACAAGCAATGTTTGCGGTGTTCCTGCATGGCTTTGACCAGCAGATGTCGCTAGCGTGCCATCACTCTTGCATTGCGCATGCGTAGAGGAGGTCATTTTTTTTTTTTTTTTTTAGGAGTAACTGTGCGTTCACACCGCCGCCGGCAAGAGCGTCAAAATTCGCTCTGGCTGCCCTGCCAACGACGCTGTAGAAAGATTCGTTGACGCTCTGACGATCGCACGCTCGGTCTTGTATTTAAAGGAGCCGAAAATGAAACAAGCATGTTGATCTTGTGCAGACTGGTCACAAGCAGGGTATAAGTTAACCTCATTAAATATTTTAATTGTTAAAGTAAGAAATTGATCAATGGAAAGAGCTTTATAGTTACAACAATTATAGTTACATGTTTGCTAAGGAAATAAACCAATAAATGCCATTTGTGTGGTGTGTTTTTTGTTGGTTAAGTGCTAGTCTAATTTCAAGATGTTTACTAGCCTATGTCTTTAATTAACATTAACGTTAATTTGTGCGCAGCCTACATTCCAAACTGTCCTGGTTGAAGTGTTGCCTTAATGTAATTGGTCAACTATGTTGTTTTGAGGAAATTAATAGCATTCCCGCTGAAAAAAACAAAGCGTTCTAGCGCTAAAATGCTTGGGAACTAATGTGGTCGGAACCAAAGTTTACAAGACTGCGTTCTCTGGAATCCTCTCAAGCGGAGGACTTCTACATTCCGACTGGTTGCCGCACAACCGCGTCATAGCTCATTACCATAAAGTTGACTTGATTTCAACTCTCCTCGACGTTCTCACTGTCCAAAACGCGCCGCACCGCTCTCGCCGGAGCTCGCCGCCGGCTCACATTGAAAATGAATGACTTCCGGCCACTTTGACGCTCTCGCCGCCTGCAGTGTGAATGCACAGTTAGTCGTTATTACGAGAAAGTTTCTCATTATTATGAGAAAATAAGTCATTATTATGAGAAAATAAGTCATTATTATGAGAAAATAAGTCATTATTATGAGAAATTAAGTCATTATTATGAGAAATTAAGTCATGAGAAAATAAGTCAATATTTCGTGAAACTTTCTCATAATAATGACTTATTTTCTCATAATAATGACTTATTTTCTCATAATAATGACTTATTTTCTCATAATAATGACTTCGTTTCTCATAATAACGACTTAGTTTCTCATAATAATGACTTAGTTTCTCATAATAATGACTTAGTTTCTCATAATAATGACTTGGTTTCTCATAATAATGAGAAACTTTCTCATAGTAATGACTTATTTTCTCATAATAATGACTTATTTTCTCATAATAATGACTTAGTTTCTCATAATAATGACTTAGTTTCACATAATAATGACTTATTTTCTCATAATAATGAGAAACTTTCTCATAATAATGACTTATTTTCTCATAATAATGAGAAACTTTCTCATAATAATGACTTATTTTCTCATAATAATGAGAAACTTTCTCATAATAATGACTTATTTTCTCATAATAATGACTTATTTTCTCATAATAATGTCTTATTTTCTCGTAATAATGACTTAGTTTCTCATAATAATGACTTATTTTCTCATAATAATGACTTAGTTTCTCGTAATAATGACTTAGTTTCTCATAATAATGACTTAGTTTCTCGTAATAATGACTTAGTTTCTCGTAATAATGACTTAGTTTCTCATAATAATGACTTAGTTTCTCGTAATAATGACTTAGTTTCTCGTAATAATGACTTAGTTTCTCATAATAATGACTTAGTTTCTCATAATAATGACTTAGTTTCTCGTAATAATGAGAAACTTTCTCATAATAATGACTTATTTTCTCATAATAATGAGAAACTTTCTTATAATAATGACTTAGTTTCTCGTAATAATGACTTAGTTTCTCATAATAATGACTTAGTTTCTCATAATAATGACTTAGTTTCTCGTAATAATGACTTAGTTTCTCATAATAATGACTTAGTTTCTCATAATAATGACTTAGTTTCTCATAATAATGACTTAGTTTCTCATAATAATGACTTAGTTTCTCGTAATAATGACTTAGTTTCTCATAATAATGACTTAGTTTCTCATAATAATGACTTAGTTTCTCGTAATAATGAGAAACTTTCTCATAATAATGACTTATTTTCTCATAATAATGAGAAACTTTCTTATAATAATGACTTAGTTTCTCATAATAATGACTTAGTTTCTCATAATACTGACTTAGTTTCTCATAATAATGACTTAGTTTCTCATAATAATGACTTAGTTTCTCATAATACTGACTTAGTTTCTCATAATAATGACTTAGTTTCTCATAATAATGACTTATTTTCTCATAATAATGAGAAACTTTCTCGTAATAACGACTTACTCCTTAAAAAAAAAAAAAAAAAAAAAAAAAATGACTTCCTCTACGCATGCAAGAGTGACAGCACGCTAGCGACATCTGCTGGTCAAAGCCATGCAGGAACACCGCAAACATTGCTTGTTCTGTAATCTAAAACTGTATAATCTATTTTTAAATGACGATTTCAGATAAATTATCTGCATGTAGTCTTTTGATAATTTGTAGCACGTACCAGCAACCCAGCTAACACACGACGTAACAGTTACGTAATTTATTGGTCATTTTTGGTAATTTCGTGACTTACCAATAGGCAACGTAACCACGACGTCGTATGCATGTAATTCCATTACCATGCCATTACCAACTCACAACGTCATCATTACGTCCTCCTAACGTAACAAGGTAACCAAGAACGTCCCAGATAGGTCCTCTAATCGTAATATATTGGTAACTTCATGACTTACTGGCAACGTAACTGCAACGTAGTATGCACGTAATTTCATTACCATAATTTTTGTTCGTTCTTTATATATAATAAAAATGTGTTTCTTTGCACCAAGTCAGAATATGAACGATTGCTTTTTAATATAGCAAGTGAAGAAATAGATTGTAGAAATAGTTTCAAGTTATGTGTCACCGCACAACCTGCACATCCCATACATTATTTGTTATTAATATTCGCAAACCATATGTAAATATACTGTATATTTGGCATGGCAGAAATTGCCCCCAGTGGGTTATCTCGTTGAAAACGCATGTGCTGTGTAGTACACCTGTTAACAACATTTATTTATATAATATGCCTATAATGCATCCATAAAAACATATTAAACATCTCAGTAGTTCAAACACCATAGTAAAATACAGCCTTTATATAGTTCGATTATAAATTCACATTAATTATAGGAATGTAGCACTGTTAAATATATTGAAATATATTTTGAAAATACATAAAAATAAAGTTTAAAAAGGTTCATGATGTGTAAATATGTGTACGAAAAAATATATTCCTATGCCTTAGTTTTTTATCAATGTTATTTCTACACCAAGTTTACCACTTCTTAAAGCTATTATAGTATATTATAATATATTTACATAAATTCTGCGTGACTTCTACGTGCTTTTAATGGGAGCGCGCGCTGAACGGAGGAAGTCACCATGGAAACGGGGCTGCAGCTCAACTGTCAACAGCTAAACGCCGTCTCTCACTGTTGTTTTCACTAATTTCAGGTAAGTTTAGTCTCTAAAATTACACAAATAGTACATACAAGTGTTCTTGACACTTTTTTTCATGTAAATGACACGCTTCCGTTGAATATTTTCTTTACAGAAATGGTTTTTAAGTTAGTGTCTTCGGAAAAAGTCCGTTAGCATCACAACCGTAAGGCTAACTATAAGAGGTAAGTTTAACTATAGACTTGAGCTCTTGTTTCTGAAAGTTTGGGCTTTTAATGTCATCTTATGTGTATATTAGTTTTTTTATATTAAGGTTTTGCTGGCAATTTGTCAATGGATGAATGGAAGTAAGCTAATTAAATTAACCTGAAAGAATGCACTTTACAGTTAATCGGATAACTTGCGTCACTTACATGGAGCGTGAAAATAGGCTGAAACTTAAAACAGGTTTTGATCTTTCATGGTAAACACATACTGATACCACTTGTTCTGTGATTTCAGAAGTGTCAGAAAAAAACCTCTATGACACAGCAGAAGTTCCTGATTTTAAAATTTCTGAAGGGAGCTGCTGACAGAGAAATAGAAAACACTGGTGATCAGAGAAAGCTTATTAAATAACTTTATATGCATCTTTCACAAACATTTGGGTATATCACCATGCATCTTTAATTTTCTTTTGCAAAATTATATATATATACGTGTGTGTGTGTGTGTGTGTGTGTGTGTGTGTGTGTGTGTGTGTGTGTTTGTTTGTTAGTTATTTTAAAAGGGCTTTGATGTCCAAACATATGTAACACTGTAAGAGCATTACTAATAAGTAAACCTAAAAATGTACATTCTGTTATTAAATTGTATATTCTGTAAATTATTTTTTTCTTTTCTGCATTTCACCTCTGCTACAGTTTAAATAAACCTTGCATTGATAATAAATATGGTTGACTCTGTGACAGATTGTTTATGTTCCTAGATTCTTCCACGCTGATGGCGTGCACTAGAGTTGGAGCGTATCTCCTGTCGAAGAACATCTCTAGACATTATGAACCATATGACTTGTAAGTAATACCTCATACTTACCTAAAGTTTAAGGGTCAGATTCGTTATGTATTTGAAAGAAGTCTTTTATGCTCACCACTCACTGCATTTATTTGATTAAAATACAGTAAAACAGTCATGTTGTGAAATTACCATTTTTAATAACTATTTCTATTTCAGTATGTTTTAAAAAGTGATCAAAGCTGAATTTCAGCATCATATCTGTCTTAAGTGTCACATTATCCTTCAGAAATCATGCTTTGCGAAAACAAGAATAAATTACATTTTACAATATATTCACATAGAAAACAGTTATTTTAAATAATAATAATAATATTTCACAACATTACTGTTTTTATTTATGATCAAATAAATAAAGTTTCTTGGTGTACATCCTTTGAGAAAATGAAAGTTCAGATGGCCCAATCTGAATCTTCCCTTTATGTCGTCATACGGGGAAAGGTTACCTCCCATTCTTGCTTTGCCCACCATGAGAAAATGAGCTAGGACTGTGCGAGGCGAGCGCAATATTTTTTTTCCTCGAGAGACATCATGGCTTGCAAACGAGCGAAGTATGGCAGTTGCTCAGAGCAACATGAAAAGCCAACAACGTAGGCTAGCATTAGCTACGTGATAATAACTGTAACAGCATACATAAACAAACCAACTAAAGTACGTATCAGACACAATATTTTAAACTAACCATTCGGAGACGTCCTGCTGTAGCACTGAGTTGCAACTTCTTCATCCGGTGCTTCTCCATCCGGATCAGATTCGGGGTCAAACTGAAAAGCTTGAACGACTGCGTGTCTACAAGCCATTGCGATACATCCACTGTCAACATTAGCGCATGGTACCGTGGCCGCAAGCTGGTTAAGGCCACACACCCACCTCCACCTTGCCCCGCTTCTCCTCCTCATTAGCATTTAAAGCTACAGACACAGAAATGGCACGTCCTAAGGAAAGCTCATTGTGGGACTGGCTTGTAGTGGCTGAAATTCTGCACCAAGGCTGAATTTCGGGAAAGAGACTTCAGATGCAGTACTAGGGACCACTTAGGCCAATATAAAAGCATCAAAAAGCAGCATGTCATGGGACCTTTAAATATCGTTACGTATGATGTATGTATGATGCCATCCATAATTGATAGAACGTTTCTATTTCAGAGACTGAAAATCATCAATAAACAAAAGGTAATTATAACTTATTTCAAGAGTAATAATATGAATAAAAGAATAAATAAAAATGCATCTGTGACTTAATATTGCTTCTTATTTTTCAGTGGGTTGAACGTTCTCATTAAACACATTGCTTTCTTCTCATCTTTGTGCATTTTCAGATGTTGTGCATATTTATGAATCATAATTTTTAACTTTATCTTTGTTAACAACATAATATTGGTTGTCTTCTTTCTCTTTTTTTAGTTTGGTTTAGCTCCAACCCCAATTAAGCAGACCTGAGCAGCTGATCAAGTATCAGAAACTCTGCAGAACATTGGTCCTCCATGCCCAGGACTGAAAACCAGTGTTGTAAGTCATAATCTAGAAGTCATCCTGCCTCTCTGAATTGTCATGTTCAGAATATTGCAGGAAATCTCAACATTGACTACGTTTACATGGACATCAGTAATCTAATTATTTACCTTATTTGAATAAGACAATATTATGATTAAGGTGTTTACATGAGTTGCTTTTAGAATAATCCTTTAATGTTTCCGTTTTTACATGTTATAGTACATAGATCGATTAATGGCATGCGTCATTACGTCCCAACGTGACGCCATCTGACGTCCCCTCCAGAATTTCACGTGTAAACATATAGTTCGTCTTTGTGATGATGCCATATAAAGTTTTGGGTGTTTCATTTTTAATATTATGAAAGCTTCAAGCGCAGTTAATTATTTGTACGTGCATACAGACGACGGCGGTGTTGAAGCTCTTTTATTTGCCGTCAAACGGTTGATCATCACTGCCGTGCGTGTATCCTGTCGCAAAATGCGGCGACAAGTCCTACACGACGGTGATAGTTTGATTAAGGTTGATTAAATTTACATGAATATGACAGTAACTCATACATCCCCTGTTAATGAATCAATATTTTTTACTTGACCATTGTATTGACTTTGTGTTGTTTCTGAAGTGGTTCTGTCCCCTTGCATTACACGGACTAAAAATCTTTGCTTGTGTTCATCTGAAGAAAGAAAGTCATAAACATCTGGGACGACACGAGAATCTTAATTTTTGGGTGAACTATCATTTTTAATAACAATGTGATGCAGAGGTTAGAAACATATTCCAGACAGAATGCAAGAAAGGGCTGAATTAATGAGGAGAGTCATAGAATTAAAACATACAACATTAATGTTTTGAAAGGCCACTTTTTTGTGTTGTCTACGTCACTTTCTAAAAGGATAATTAATCTTATAGTTTATTTGTGGCATTTTTATTTGGGCTTTTTCTCAGAAAATATTTCTACATAATTATTAGTGACTGATTATATGAATTAATGAGCAAATCATGTAATTATTAAGATTTTAAAAATATTCATTGAGAATCCAAATTTCTACTCAATGTGTCACATAATGACATTATTAAAACAACTTATCCACTACCTGGTAAGAACATCACAACATGAATTACAATTAAGTAAACGTACAATGTTCATTTAAACACTTTTTTGGAGATTTGTACAATGTAACATTTAATAAAAAAAATTAAAAAATCCCACTAGGGATGTCAACGATTAATCGACGATCGATTAATTGTCGATAATATATATAATCAATAAAAGCTATCGATGGTCGATTAATCAGTTTCATTTTGGGGTGCGTGCGGCTCGTGCGCAAAACACGTGCAAACGTCTGTGAGTGACGGTGAAGGGACTGGATCTTACAAGAAAATAATTTACTAATGTACAAACTATGCTTTTAATGTGATCCAAACTTTAAAAGTACATTAAAACAGATACAGTACAAAGTTATTTTGTATTGAAATGTAGTAATAAGTCATGTTCAATTATAATTTCCATAGATAATAGTTGCATATCGGGCACTTCGCTTTGACAGGGCTGCGCACGCGAGCAGGACAGTCTATTCATTCATACAACTTGTTAATTCGTTCCTATGACATATTAATTTGTGGCAGCTGTCCCATGTTTCATTAATTTGTTCCCTAGAAAACCCATGATTTAACTTAAATGCAGGAACAATTTAAGCCATAGTAACGAATTCTTAATTCATGGCCACGAAATCTTTCATTTCCCCCCACACGTTTACCACAGTAAGAGATGCGAAAACAGTGATTAAAAGTGAACAACAATAAAATAAACCTGCGAATCTAGAGGGTGAGACAGTGAGGATTTGGGAAAAGAAACAATAAATAATATTACATTCGTGACCATCCGGAAAAACAGAGCACAAAGCTGCGTTTGGCTTGATTTAAATGTATGCGCTCGGCATGAATCAAAAAGCATGGTCGCGATGTAACATTTGCCTGCTAACCATTATTTCTCTTATTAACAAAGCTTTGTACCTCACTTGTGTCATAATACTCACATTAAAATGTTTCAAAATGGGTAACAGTGTGTTTGTAGCAGCGCCGGTGGTTCTGGAAGCGGATCACTGACCGTCACAGCCCCACGCGCCGTACTTGCATTTGGGATCATTTTATTTTAAATCCGGATAATGTCAATTGCAAACATTGCTATGATGTTTTAAAAATAAAAAACGAGCACCATGAAACCATTTAAAAAGGCGCATTCAGCGGTCTCCGTGACAGGATATGAAACAGCACACAAAGTATAATGATCCCGTGCGTAACTACAGCGAGCTCTCTTCCTTTTATCAAATGATCATAATCACATCTATTCATTTTACCCTCCTGCCACTAGCCTTTTATTTAGACTAAAACCCCTTTTCATTCGGGTGAGGAAGCTGGCGTTTTGAGTGGCATTTGCACATCTTGTCATGCTGGTGACTATGCCACTGCAATAGAGGCATTTTGCAGTAGTTAAGGTTAATGATTAATCGATTAATTGATCGTTAATTTAAACGACGATCGATTATGGAAATTATTGAAAATTGACATCCCTAATTCCCACAAAAATATTAATTATATTTAAAATTTTCATCACTGATTTTATTTGCTCTCAATCTTGTGCATTCAGCCAATATATTACACAGCTAATGGCTCTATCAAAACAGAAAGAATAATGAATAAACTTTTTTGGGGGAAACACAACTTTGCTACCTCAACATGCTTCCTCAGATTTGATGGTGAACTTTTGAAGCCAGACATTTACCTTATGAAAGTCACAACTGAAGTAGAACTGTGTGCTTGATGCGTGAAAATAATGATCATTGGTTCTCATGTCAAGCATGCACTTTTGAGCTTCCGTTTACCATATTTAATATGCATAAGATAAAATAAAAATTTTATGTACTTTTTAAGTTGAAATAAAATTGTAAGGAGTAAAAAGTACTGTTTTTTTCTTAAGAAATGTAATCAATTAAAAGTACAAGTAGTCAGTTTAAATTGTACTTGAATAAAGTAAAAATCCCCAAAACAATACTTAAGTAAAGTAATCAAGTAAAATTACTCAAGTATTTTACACCTCTGTTAATAAGTGTAGTTACTAGTAATATTACATATTTATTTCTTGGTAATGCACATTTGACAGTAAAGCACTGAGCTTGAGTTAGGAAGCACAACATTTTTTTATGTTTTAAAATTACTTTTATTAACAACAGTAACATGTGCAAAATGTAAGTTTTATATAGAAAATTAACATATTCTACTCTTATTAAATATACCATTATTCTTCTGTAGTATTATATGAAACTGACCAACAACTTCAGTGATTATAAAAGGAGCTCTTTTGCTTTGTGTGATTCAGTCAGAGAAGTTTGTTCATCAAGGCACTTTGTGACTTTTTTACTTCATACACAAAAAGAGCAAACGTTTACAAAATTGGATTTCTTGATGATTTAAAATTTTATAATAGTGATTTTATAATTTCAAGATGTAAAGTAAAAAGTAGAAATTAATGACTAATAAGCTATAAGTGTTCCTCTGCTGTCATCTACTGGTTATAGTGGTAATTTGATGCCCCCTTTATTTAATTTTACAAATGTGTTTGTTTACCACAAGTATATTTTAGTCATCCCTTTAAAAATAATATTTTTAATTGTATGCTTTTTAGAGTTTTAAAGTGCTGTAAATAGTTGTGTGAAATATTAAAAGTGCTTGAATTTCTCTCTCAAAAGGTTGTACAAACCCTTAAATGCGTAATGTAATGAATTCAACTATTCTGCCACAACACCATGGTTTATAGTTAGCGTTACTACTTCTGGTTATATGTCAGCGCTGTTTGACCTGTTTATAACAGATTTCTGTGCAGAATTTGAATGCTTCTCACTAGAGCTCAAGGCAAGCTTATTCATTCTGCAGCGAATTCAAGTGCTTCTCACTGGATCTTGCAGCACTGTACAGTAACACGAAATCACACACTGCTTCCTGAGTAAACCTGTTCTGAGCTCGGAGAAGTTTGTTTGCGCTGCACTGATCCAGGCTGATAAACAGTCTGCGCTGCACAGCTCGTAGCACGGTTTCACTAGTTTTGTTTCGCTCGCTGTTGATGTTCTCATATGCAACAGAAATAGCAGCGCTTATGAGATGGGGCAATGTGGTGGTTGCGCCAGTGCGATCGCTCACAAAATTACTCGCACCGGCAGAAAAATCGGTCACAAAAACTGTCTGGAGCCCTGTATAGGAAGTGAAAAAACTGTGCTGAAAATTCTAGAAAACTGTTCTTATACTGTAAGTCCCCACTCTTTTGTGCCCTGAGGTGGAAATGCCCTAACAGTGGGGAAACTCAAGTGTATACTTTACATTTGGACAGCCATTGTTTTTTTTTTGTTATTATTTTTACATTTACATTTGGGTTATTGTTTTCTTTCTCACTTTAGATGCTGGTGAAAAAACCGCCAGGCTAAAGCATTCAAAGTGGAAATTTCTGTGGTGGCTCAATAATCCAGGATTGGGATGGTGGAAGGAGCAGAAGAACCAGAAGATCAGAGACTGGTGCGCCTGAGGGCACTGATTTACGTAATGTCTTAGTTAAGCCAAAAATGTTCATCACTCACCTTCATGTCATTCCAAACCTTTAAGACTTTTGTTCATCTTTGAAACATAAATGTAGATCTTTTTAATGAAATCTGAGAAATTTCTGCCCCCCACCCCCATCGTGAGGATTTGGCATTTCCAATTAATTTATTAAATTATTGTTATTATTATTATTATTATTATTGTAGCTTTATTATTAAATGTATAGATCTACTATTCATTTGCCCCAAAAATAATTGCGCATTTACCGCACAACTGAGACGCAAATAATAAAAGATTAATTTAGATTACTCCTCACTGAAAATTATTTAAAACATTTAGATATATTAATAGGCCTATAATTAAAATTATCAACCGTCTAGCTAGCCTGTCCGACTCCGAAAGCTTAATGAATAATCAATGAAAATAAAACCTTTATTACAGACAGGAAATTCCAAAAAACAACTTGTTTAACACGAAATACTTCAATTCTGTTGTTGTTGTTTTTTCAATAGGTATATCAGCATAAGAGATTTTTTTTATTTTTTTTTAGAAAATAAATGAAGACAATAGCCTATCCAATACTACCCATATGTCTTTCGTCTCCTCTGAGAGAATATGTGCTGTTTATGCAGCGACAGATTCGAAAGCTCGGTCAGTTTTTACTTTCACTTTCTGTAGCTTGAATTGACTGGATTTGAAAATTCTTCTCGGGCATTACTCTCATGCAGTTTGCAATTGTTTGTGTGGTATGCACTGGCTCGCCTTCATGGTTTTAAAACTGAAATATTTATAATTTTGCGACGTGTTTGTCTTTTCACTGATTGCAAAATGATGGACAATGATTCACATTTCCACATGATAATAACATTATTTTATCTAAAGATCTCCCTCTTTAAATTTTCTTTCTTGCTGCTGAATAAAGTTTAAATAGTTAAGATCTGTTTTCGCGCAGGCGCAGTGAGGAGAAAAAGCAATGAGTTTAGGGCAGTCGGTTCGTAGCTTTGTGAAAAAAAAAAAAGTAACATCTCTGGCGCAATAAAGCCATCCTCCAGTTTCTCTTACTCAAATTAAAGGACGCATAAAACATTTTTAAAGATAATCATCTGATTTTTAGAGATGATTATTTTTTATTTATATAATTATTATACCCTTAATCCATTACACAAGCCAGCTTAGTTTAATGGTACATGGTACAGGCCCAGTTGTTTAACCACATTTATGAAGTGATGTGAATGTTTTGTTGTGCACAAAAAAACATTGCATTTTTATTTACAAAGTAACATGTTCTCGAGAGCACCATGATGCATCAGTGTTATGTTGCCGTGAGAGAACTGGCCTTCTCGTGTGCTTTTGTGAAAATGCGTTGGATATACATAATTTGTGAATAAAGACATACTATTTTTGTAGTTGCTGTTTTTTGCGTAACAAGGCATCTGTTAAAAAATATCTTCATTGTGTTCTGCACAAAAAGGGTCTTATGGGCTTGGAGTACATGAGGGTAAATAGCCTAATTAATGACAGAATTTAATTTTTGTGGGTGAAATATGTTTCTAATGTGGTTATAATTGGTCATTTGTTCTGTTTTATAAACAATTTCAATGTCTTAAAGATTTATTGTTTTGAAAAATGATGTTTATACAGTCTACTTTAAGTACTTTTGTTATATTTATACCTCTGTGATTATGGTATCTTAATTATCTGAAATGTCTGCTGCAAATATTATGCTATCATAGCATATCTGTTTATAATGATGCTGAGCACGGAACGTCCTGAAAATTTCCATTCATATTTCGCTGTATATCCTATGTTTTTATTAATAATTTGGGTGTATTTTACTGTTCATATTTGTGCGTTTTTCAAAATAACTGAACTGAATTAATTTCGAGTCTGTATTCATCATTCACAGCTCTGTTGAAACAGCCTTTACATTAGTTTGGGCACATGAGGACATAAATTCGGGTTAAACTTCTGCATGTCCGCCCTAGAAAATAAATAATTATAAAGAATTACCAATGATTACAGCACACAACTATTGATCCGCGACGTTGCCACGACGTCGCAGTTACGACTGGCAACGTCACAAAGTTACGTCGTGGCGAGTATACGCACCTTTCACTTTTCGGTTGCCACGACGTAACTAGTTACGTCGCCACGACGTAACTTTGGTCACCAGATTACGTTGCAGTTACGTAACAGTTACGTATTTTTGTTAGCTGGGAAGTTACTCTGCCAGACAATGAAATTCATGGCTTCAGATATAGAGGAATATATTCCAACAAAAATCACACGCATTTTATGAAGACATGAAAGCCATTACACTTATAAAACTTAACGAACAGATGTTCATTTCGATGATTTGTTAGTTTTTATTAGCTGTCACTTTCGCACATCACATGATAAGCCCACAATGTTTATACAGTAGCCCAATCTCATCTCGCTAGCACAAAGCTTTGTTCGTTACCACGGCAACCGCTTGGTCTACAGCATCCACACTGCTTCCTTGCAGGACATGTGAAACGTGAAAAATGCTTAATGTGGCTTAAAGTACAATGACTAATTCAGGATACAGTACTATTGATCATTATAAGGCAAGCATAGAACCCAGAATTTGAACACAACACCCAAAGTTGCATGTTAAGCGTTTTCCTTTAGAAAAACCGTTTATAGAAAATGCTGCATAAGCGTTGCTGTTTTGCGTTGCATTCATATTTTGGGTCCACCTGAATGCCTGTATATACAGTATGCATGTCTTAAAGTTGTGTACTGAATTTGGTTCAATCTGTCTTTGTACTTCAAGCCACGTTAAGCATTTTTTTCACGTTAAGCGTTTGTCCTGCAAGAAGCGTTGTGGGATGCTGAAGACCAAGCGGTTGCCGTGGTAACGAACAACGATGCTTTGTGCTTTTGAAATGAGATGGCTTACTGTATGAAGCATGTGATGCATGAAAGGGACAGCTAATAAAACTAATAGATCAATGAAATAGACATCTATAAATTAAGTTTATATGCGTAATGGCTTTCATTTCTTCATAAAATGCCTGTATTTTTTAACTGAAATATTAGTCTGGAATGTTTGAAGCCATAACTATCTGGCAGAGTAACTTGCTGGTACGTGCTACAAATTATCAAAAGACTACATGCAGATAATTTATCTGAAATCGTCATTTAAAAATAGATTATACAGTTTTAGATTACAGAACAAGCAATGTTTGCGGTGTTCCTGCATGGCTTTGACCAGCAGATGTCGCTAGCGTGCCATCACTCTTGCATTGCGCATGCGTAGAGGAGGTCATTTTTTTTTTTTTTTTTTTAGGAGTAACGGTGCGTTCACACCGCCGCCGCAAGAGCGTCAAAATTCGCTCTGGCTGCCCAGCCAACGACGCTGTAGAAAGATTCGTTGACGCTCTGACGATCGCACGCTCGGTCTTGTATTTAAAGGAGCCGAAAATGAAACAAGCATGTTGATCTTGTGCAGGCTGGTCACAAGCAGGGTATAAGTTAACCTCATTAAATATTTTAATTGTTAAAGTAAGAAATTGATCAATGGAAAGAGCTTTATAGTTACAACAATTATAGTTACATGTTTGCTAAGGAAATAAACCAATAAATGCCATTTGTGTGGTGTGTTTTTTGTTGGTTAAGTGCTAGTCTAATTTCAAGATGTTTACTAGCCTATGTCTTTAATTAACATTAACGTTAATTTGTGCGCAGCCTACATTCCAAACTGTCCTGGTTGAAGTGTTGCCTTAATGTAATTGGTCAACTATGTTGTTTGAGGAAATTAATAGCATTCCCGCGCTGAAAAAACAAAGCGTTCTAGCGCTAAAATGCTTGGGAACTAATGTGGTCGGAACCAAAGTTTACAAGACTGCATTCTCTGGAATCCTCTCAAGCGGAGGACTTCTACATTCCGATTGGTTGCCGCCGAACCGCGTCATAGCTCATTACCATAAAGTTGACTTGATTTCAACTCTCCTCGACGCTCTCACCATCCAAAACGCACCGCGCCGCTCTCGCCGGAGCTCGCCGCCGGCTCACATTGAAAATGAATGACTTCCGGCCACTTTGACGCTCTCGCCGCCTGCAGTGTGAACGCACAGTTAGTCGTTATTACGAGAAAGTTTCTCATTATTATGAGAAACTAAGTCATTATTATGAGAAAATAAGTCATTATTATGAGAAAGTTTCTCATTATTTTGAGAAAATAAGTCATTATTATGAGAAACTAAGTCATTATTATGAGAAAATAAGTCAATATTTCATGAAACTTTCTCATAATAATGACTTATTTTCTCATAATAATGACTTATTTTCTCATAATAATGACTTATACAGAATCTTAATATTTGATATTATTGCATTGTGTATTACTATAATCGCCATTATTCATTTTGTGAAATGTTTTGGTAATGTACAAACAAACTATGCCAATAAAGTGCATTGAACTGAATAGAAATCAGCCTTAAAATCCACAAATCATGTAACTCTGCAATAAAAAACATATTGCATTGAAAATAAAATTATATTTTAAAAATTATTGAAATTATCATTTTTATAAAGAACATATCAACCAATAAAGAGTGAGTGTATAAAGTGTACAGCCTATAAGAGAAACATAACAGACAAACACATGTAATTACAAGAATTTACTGCAGAAATGTCAAAGAGCAGTACCACAGTAGTCCAAATGAAGATGCATTGCAGTCGCAGTCCTCTCTGGCAGGATATAATAGTTTAGTGTGAGGAGCAGGGCATAATTTAAGTTGTTAAAAGCTGAAAATACTATCTCGATCCACTCCGTGAGGGCGCGCGTTTCTTATTCAAAACACGCATCACTGGAAACACATGTCGCAATCTATGACGAAACCGGTGAGAGCCACGTTTGATATCGCTGCTGTAAAATTTGTTGTAAAACTTCTTAATGGCAAATTTTTAAATTGTTACTATAGCTACAGAGGAAGGAGATACAGTACATATCGCCGATGAATGGTTTGAATTTGGATCTGTTCCTCACACAAAGCATCACACGGATACCGAAGATTTGAATAAAAATAAAATACTTTTATGATCTTTAATGCTTGTGCATGACAGCATAAAAATGATGTGCCCCATGATAAACCAAATAAATATTACATGATAATGGTTAAATGATCTCTCTCTCTCTCTCTCTCTCTCTCTCTCTCTCTGCGCATGTGTCGGGTGAGTGGGCGGAGTCGGCGTGTGTGAGTGAGAGTGTTGCGGTACGAGTGAGTTTGCCTTTTCTTTCTCTTTTATACTGTCTCTGTTTTAAGGAATCGGTTTAAAGATTGTTTGTAAAAGTAGTACACTGTTAGCCCGGATTTAGTTTCTACTTAAATATTAAAGCATTATATACTAAAAAAAAAAAGTTTGATGATATCACTTCATAATTTTAAGTATATTCTACTAATTTGTTGGCATAGTCCAATGTGCAAATAATTTGAAGTACAATAAGCTTAAATTGAAAAGTTATTGAACAGACCACACCTCTTCTTCCCAACTGTCTATTAACAGAGTAATGAGCAGTTGCTCAAGGTATCAGTGTGTGTGTGTTTTCCTTATTTCAACAGTCTATATTGCAGCCTGCTCTTACACAGACATATACTACAAAACAAAAACAGTCCAAAACTGATTTCAGCCACGCACTGAGTCGAAGTTTTCTGTCGTTGTTGCGGTTGTGTGGATTCAAGCACTGCTGGCGAGGAACTGGAAGGTGAGTTTAACTCCCTCAGTTGTAAAAACTTCATTTAAACTTTCGCCATTTCGACGGACATTTTTAGACACTGGCTAATTTACCTGGCTGTGTAATGTATATTTAGCTAACTGTGGGGGGAGGGGTTTTGGGGCAGCGGTGGAAACAATTTTTTAACATTTACCGGTTCGTTGGCTATTTTTATCCACAACTAATCGATATCTAATGCTAGATCACTTTCTTACGCGAGTTGCTGATCGCGTGCGGTACAAACACGATTTTAACCAGTTTCACTGCCTTTAGGCTTTCACCTGGCCGGCTGCAAGCGGTGTTTTTTCCAAGAAGATAGCGGGAACACATGCGGCTGTTTTACGTGGTTTACCACGGCCTATTGTATCTGGTAAGTTCCTTTAAGACAACATAAGCGAATATGTATCTTAAGATGTGTATGTGACTTAAAATGCCCTATATTAAAGCTAATTCGCCGTAAACTAGCAAAATAATAAATGTGATGTCAGTGATCAGACTTTTCCAGTCTGTTTCATAAGGTAAATGTTGTTAATGTTTGCTCATTTGCAGGGAAAATAAAGAGAAATTCTTAGAGTTAAGTCTAAAGACACCGATTAAATAATGGTTTGGAAGTGCAAGTATTGTCCTTTTAGCTGTGAAAAAAGAGCACAATTATTTAAACATTACAGGCTAAAACACGGAGGTTATACCAGAACCGAGCCTTTTCCTTGTTTACATCAGGAATGTCTGTGCACATTTAAATCATTAAATGCACTAAAAGTTCACCTGTCCCGCATTCACACAAAAACTCCAGATCAGCAACAAAGTACAGATATACCAACTAAGTTTAGTTGTCTGTCGTGTGGATTTACAGAGTCTTGTTCAGAGAGTGACTTTTCACTCACCTGCATCGTGCACATCTAAAAGTAAATCATAAAGTCAGATGCCCTTATGAAGACTGTAATTTTGAAAGCAGTGTTTACTCCACCTTCAAAGCACACAAGAGTATGGCCAGCTCTTTTTACAGAAAATCAGGTTTGTGTTAAGTGTCTACATATCATGTAGTGTTGAGTGTGTCAGATTAAAACAGTGTGAACATTGACTGATGCATTGTTTGCCATGTTTCAGGTTTATGATGAATTTGGCAGAGTGGTAGGGAAAAATCTCAGAGAAAACTTCTGGATGCACTTGACAATTTGTCTCCAAGCCTCATGGACCTCTTCAAAAAGAAGAAAGGCCTTACTGGTCAGCTTTAGGCTGAACTTTTATGCCAGACAAAGGTAAGTTAACATATCTACATCAGTCCTGTTTTCCTATGAAGCTTTTCCTCCTTATCCTTTTTGTTTCTTGTCTAATTTTCTCTCTCCCCCTCTTTGCTCTTCTCTATTTCTTCTCCTCTTCTATTCATTTTCTACACATTTTTTTTACCTCTGCATTTTCTATTCTCATAATTTTATCTCCTATTTCCATTAAATTTTTTCCTAATCTCTTCTTGTAATTTCTTGTAAATTACAGTCAGTATCCTTATAAAGTGTTTTATTCAATGTCCACTATCGTCTAGACAACTGAGCCCAACAGACGTCAGATGCCTTTGTCTTCGGGGACTGCCGGTCACCTTGGCGATGATCCTTCTGCTTTCTTCAAGACCTGCTTTGTAAGCAAATTCATTTTTATAAATGTTGCAGATGCATATGAGGGGCCGTGCAAGCACACACACACACACACACACACACACACACACACACATATTCTCCACTCCACACACACATATTCACCTCTCACACACACACATTCTCCTCACACACACACACACACACACACACACATATTCTCCTCTCACACACACGCACATATATATATATTCTCCTCTCTCTCTCACACACACACAACACCTCCTCACACACACACATATTCTCCTCTCACACACACACACACACACACATATATATATTCTCCTCTCTCTCTCACACACACACACACACACACTCTCCTCTCTCACACACACACACATTCTCCTCTCTCACACACACACACACACACATTCTCCTCTCTCACACACACATTCTCCACACAGACACACACACACACACACACACATTCTCCTCACACACACACACACACACACACACACACACACTCCTCTCACCACACACACATATTCTCCTCTCTCACACACACACACATTCTCCTCTCACACACACACACATTCTCCTCTCACACACACACATATTCTCCTCTCACACACACACACACACATTCTCTCTCACACTCACACACACACACATTTCCCTCACACACACACATATATTCTCTTCACACACACATTCTCTTCTCACACACACACACACACACACATTCTCCTCTCTCACACACACACACACACACACACACATACATTCTCCTCTCACACACACACATTCTCCTCTCTCACACACACACACACACACACACACACACTCTCTTCTCACACACACACACACACATTCTCTTCTCACACACAACACACACACACATTCTCCTCTCACACACACACACACACACACACATTCTCCTCTCACACACACACATTCTCCTCTCACACACACACACCACACACATTCTCCTCTCTCACACACACACACACACACATTCTCCTCTCACACACACACACACACACACACACATTCTCCTCTCTCACACACACACACACACATTCTCTTCTCACACACATATACACACACACACACACACATTCTCTTCTCACACACATAAATTCTCCTCACACACACACATCCTTCTCCTATCCTCCTCTCCTCTGAGAGGAGAATGTGTGTGTGAGTGTGTGTGAGTGTGTGTGAGTGTGTGTGAGTGTGAGAGGAGAATATGTGTGCGTGCCAGAATGAATTATGGCTTGCACGGCCCCTCATAAATGCATGTTCTTTGTTTTTATTTTATTTTTAAACCATTAATCCGGACTACTATGTGCTACAGAATTATTCAGTTTTTCAGACTTGGAGTTTTTTTTATTTATTTTTACCATAAAATTCTGTATGTTTAATCAGTGGCATGAAATTAACTGAAAAAACTTGGCTGAAAAAATTTGGGTTCAGTTAACATTAAATATTTTGCTGTAATTGTACAGTGAAAAGGAAGCTGAACAAGCCAGGCCTCATATCTTGTATGAACAGAGTGTCTTTTACTAATATGTCAGTGTACAGTGTTTCTTCTTAGGGTATTTGTATTGTTAACATTTCGAAAATGTTTGTGCTAACTAACACACGATTGTACATTTGTTTCTCTGTAAGGACACAGCTGACAATGACTTGTACAGGCAAACTCCAGTGGGATTGCTTTTCATCGGTGAAGAGAACCTTAAGCTGAACCCATCCAAAGTGGGAATCATCTTGGAAGGGAATGTGGTGATGGATGATCTGGCCAACCTTCCTCAGGCCTTCTGTGTCCTTTTGGACTGATATATGCCCTGCCCTGCACCTGGACTATCCAGATACATGAAAAACACTTTTTGCTTTGTTCAGCAGGTGATGTTTAACCTGGGTAAGAGTGAGCTGCCACCCAAAATTCAGACTCTGAAAAACCAACTTGCAGTGTAAAGAGGTGTTGTTACACTATTTCTCCAGATAGGAGAAAGATTGTTTGTTCTTTTAGAAAAGGGACTTGTTTGCACTGTTATGCCCTTTTTGTATATCATGTTATTGGATTGGCACTGATATATCTAGTTTCATTCAGATTAACAAACCCAAAACTGAGGAAAATCAGTTTGCAGTGTTAAGTGCTGTTCTAACTCATTGCACTACTGCTCCAGAAACCAGGTGCCTAATTTTTTTTGTTGTTCTTTTAGGAAAATGTTGTTTCACTGTTATGCACTTTTTTCTATTTATGTAATTGGATTGGCACTGATATGTCTGGTTTTGATTCAGATTAACAAACCAAAACTGAGGAAAATCAGTTTGCAGTGTTAAGTGGTGTTCTGAATCGTTGCACCTGATACCAGGTGCCTAGTTTTATGTCGTGCTTTTAGAAAAACAATCTGTTGTGTATGTTCACAATAAAGCATTTTACCCCTAACCGGGGTGTTTTCAACAAATGTTTCATCTGATTTCTTGACCTGAATAAGTATTTATAATGCACCAGATTAAAAACTGAAATAATAATTTAATGATAATAACTGAACTGAATAAGTAAGCTACAACTAGGTATTTGGTACATTATACTTAAGATATTAAGTGTATTAATTGTGCAAAGAAGTTAACTTGGCAAAACATGTCGAGTTAAATCGATTTTGAATGAGTGTAATGTACTTAACATTTTCAGTTAAATGAACTTAGGTTTTCATTACAAATTACTTATTTTTTTAAGGCAACCGGTTTCCTCAAATTTTTTAAGTAAATTCAACTTATCCGGGTTTACAGTGTAAGGAATTTTCAGAAGGGAGGACCTGGTTTTGTGGAACGCTGTCAGCCAGCTTTGTGCTGGTTGGCAATGGCGGGTGCAAGCCAAACAAAGTTTGAGCAGCTTTCGCGCAGGCATGGGATAAAACTCGCGCCTGTGGTGAACTGCTCTGTTGAGGATTGCAGCTTAGCTGTAGGCAAAGCTGTTGGCTTTGACAGTATAATGTCTGCATCGCGAATGAACAGTGCTGTTGTTATCTTCCTTGATACCATTGAGAAAGTTAACAGTGTAGTTCAGAGTGGAGTAGTAATTCAGGACACCTTCACTCCGGTAATACCGTTGGTTCAGCCGGCAAAAAGGATAATATTATCCAACGTGCCACCTTTTATTAAAGATGAGACCTTGATTAATGAATTGTCTAGACATGGTAAAATCGTGTCTCAAATGAAAAGGATTCCTTTAGGTTGTAAATCACCCCTGCTTAAGCATGTAGTGTGTTTCAGACGACAGTTATATATGATCTTAAAGAGCGATTTGGATGAGTTGAACTTGTCTTTTAAATTTAAAGTTGATGGGTTTGTTTATGTTGTTTTTGCAACGTCTGATACGATGAGATGCTTTTCATGTGGGCAGGAAGGGCACGTTCGGCGTGCATGTCCCGAGAGAGTAAATGATTCTGAGCCAGGGCCGAGTAGAGAAACAGTGCACAATAGTGGCAGTGCAATGCTTACTGAGAGTTCTGCTGTCGGAGATGACGGCAGTAATGCCGCAGGGCAGTCTTTGAACAGTGGGGAGAAATTGGACTTGATGCAGTGTCTGCTGATGTTGTGGGAAGGAATATAGAAAGTGGGGAGGAAGAAAACGATGTGGCTGCTGATGTTGCTGTTGATGTGGCTGAATCCATTGTGGAGGAGGAGGTAGAGTTGGTGACAGATATTGTTAGTGATGAAACACTTTTTAAAATACCTAATATTAAGAGAAAAAGGGCAAGGAAGAGTTCGGAAATGGCTAAAACGAGCAGACCAACAACAGCAGGATCTGTAAAGCTTGATGACTCTGAAGGCAGCATGATTGATGATTCTGACAGTGAAGTAGTGGATAGTAAGACAGGACGAAGTCGACGCAGTGACTATAATTTTGACAAAATAAAGTAATTTCTGCAAAAAACTAAGAATGCAAAGAATGTTCAGTTTGAGGAATTTTTTGCTGACAGAAGAATGTTTATCAATTCAGTGATAGTGCTAATGAAAGGTGAAGGAGGGGAACAATTTACAGTACAGGAAATATACAGACTGAAGAAACTTGTTTCCAAGCTAAAATTAGAATTACAAAATGAAGATGGTTTTGAAACCACGTAATCCTTTTTTCTTATGGTTTTGAGTGTTTTGTTTCCTTTCATACTTTTTATTTTAATGAGTGTATTGAGGGTGGGTTCTTTAAGGTTCAAGGTTCTTGTTTATTTGTCACATACACAATCATACAGGGTATAATCAGTAGTGAAATGTAGGTCAGGACAGGTCCGCTCAATGGACAGTGCAAAAAAATAAAAAAAAAAGATGATACATAACACAGGAGCATATATTTAAATATAGGTAGGAATAAGATAAAAAAATAAGTAAAAACAAAAAATAAAAAAGGAGTAAAATGTGCAATGAACTAAAATGTGCAATACAGTCTACTGTGGATTTAATAAATATTAATATAACCAGGGATGTGCAAGAGGAATGTGCAAACAGGTTGTACCGGTTATGTACACATAGCAGCAATGCGGATGATGGAGAATGATGGGTGTTACAGTTAATTTAAATTGAGTCCTGTAGATGTTATGAGACTGAGTTTAGGAGCCTGATGGCCTGAGGGTAGAAGCTCCTCCTCAGTCTCTCAGTTTTTGCCATCACGCTTCTGAAGCGCTTGCCAGATGGCAGTGTGATGAAAAGACAGTTACCGGGGTGATTTGAGTCCTTGATTATTTTTGCAGCTCTGCTTTTGCAGCGTTTGAGGTAGATTTCCTTTAGTTTTGCTCACGTTCAGAGAGAGACAGTTGTCCTGGCACCATGATGTTAGTCTCTCTACCTCACCCAAGTATGCGGTCTCATCATTGTTGGAAATGAGGCCCAGAACCACAGTAACATCAGCAAATTTAACAATAGAAGTGGAGCTGTGAGAGGACACACAGTCGTGTGTGTAGAGAGAGTAGAGCAGGGGACTCAGAACGCAGCCCTGCGGGGCTTCTACGTTCAGGGTGATGGAGTTGGAGGTGAACTGGCCAATTTTCACCACTTGTGGTCTGCCGGTGAGGAAGTCTTGGATCCAGTCACAGAGTGTAGTGTTTAGGCCGAGTTCTGAGAGTTTGACAGCTAGCTTGGTGGGGACTATAGTATTGAAAGCTGAGCTATAGTCAATGAATAGCAGTCTGACATAGTTGCCATTTTTGCTGTCAATATGAGTGAGGGAGGAGTGCAGTACCTGAGAGATGGCATCATCAGTAGACCTATTTGGGCGATAGGCAAACTGAAGAGGGTCCAAGGTAGTAGGGATGGAGGAGCATATGTGTTTCTTTAAAAGTCTCTCAAAAACCTTCATGACTGTTGATGTGAGGGCAACTGGACGATAGTCATTCAGGCAAGAGGGTTTACTGTTCTTAGGCACAGGGATGATGACAGATAAACAAACCAGCAAGCTGATCGGCGCATGATCTCAGAACGCGGCCGGTAATCCCATCAGGTCCGGCGGCTTTCCTGATGTTTACTCTCCTTAATTCTCTCTGAACCTCGTCCACCGACACGATGATAACATGATCAACATCGCTGCGCTGTCTGCTGCTTCCTGACGCGCTGATCGGCAGAGTCGCGCTGCCGTTGCATTCGAAGCGGCCGTAGAAGGTGTTTAGCTCTTCAGCCAGCAATGGATCTCCACTCACCTCGGCGGAGGGGTTATTTCCAGAGGAACAGATGGTCTTCAGTCCCTGCCACATGCGTCGAGAGTCATTGAGCTGAAAATGGGACTCAGTTCTCTCTCTGTATCGGAGTTTAGCAGCTCTAACTGCCCGTCGGAGAGCATAACATGATGCTTTGTAATCGCTCATGTTTCCTGACAGAAGACCAGCGTTGTATGCGGCAGTGCGTTGGTTAACCGCAGCACGGATTGTTCTGTCCACCCACGGTTTCTGATTAGAGAATGTCCTTATTGTTACCGTTTCAGTGGCTTGGTCAGTTAGCATGTAAACAAAGCTTAATGCTACATCCGTGAACTCGCTGACATCAGCTGAACTCGCCCGGAACATGTCCCAGTCGACGTCATCAAGAGACGCCTGTAGCATAGCTTCAGAGTGGGAGGACCAGTGCGTCACTTCCCTCACCCCCGGGGATTCCTGAACGAACCTTTGTTTATATTCCGGTGTGAGGAAAATGGCCGCGTGGTCCGATTTACCAAAAACCGGCAGGGAACGAGCTTTATAGGCATTCTTAAACTGAGTGTAGCAATGATCCAGTGTATTCGGTCCTCTAGTTGGACAGGATACATGCTGATGGAAGTTCGGCATGACCTTCCTGAGATTGGCTTTGTTAAAGTCCCCTGCGATGATAGAGGCAGCCTCAGGGTGTTTGTTGATGTAGCCACTGAGCTCCTCGTGGAGTTTGGACAAAGCCAAGCTTGTGTCGGCCTGAGGTGGAATGTAAACGGCAGTAGCGATGACCGCGGAGAACTCGCGGGGTAAATAGAATGGGCGGCAGATAATGGAGAGATGTTCCAGATGAGGCGAGCAGGAACGTGACAGAATGGAGATATTCCTGGGGTCGCACCATTTCTTGTTAATCATGAAACACACTCCACCACCCTTGATTTTTCCGGCCTCGGCTGTTCTGTCCATCCGTAAAACAGAAAAGTTATCAGACGGTGTTACAGCGGTGTCCGGGACCGAGGGAGTGAGCCATGTTTCAGACAAACAAAGGATGTTACAGTCCCTAATGTCCCGTTGGAAACTTGTCCTGGCTCTAAGATCGTCCATCTTATTTTCCAAGGATTGGACATTTGCGAGCAAAATGTCGGGAGAGGGGGGCTGTGAGCTTTTTTTCTCAGTCTGTCACGAATTCCAGCGCGTCGCCCGCGGTGTTTCTTTCGCCTCCTGGGATTATTCGGGTGGCCTTTGTTAACCTCGGCGTTCCGAAGAATCTCCAATGGCCACGCTGGATCCTTGGATAAAGTGTCCAGAAGCAGGTTAGTGCAGCGGTGTCCAATGTCCAAAAGTGTTCTTTTGTCATAAATAAATAGTGCAGACGTTAAGCGTGTAAAAAGAGAAAGTAAAAATACGTAAAAGAGTATATAAAAACACAAACTGAGCAGAGCCATCCTTTAACGTCGACTGAACACAGCAGCGCCGGAAGGGGAAGGTGGCCGAATGGTGAATGGTAAACTTGAATGGTGGCCGATATTTGCATAAAAGAGCACTGCTTTTTGAGCTCATCAAGCAAAAAAATATTGATGTAATGTATGTTCAAGAAACTCACAGTGATTGTTTTAATGAAAATGACTGGAAAAAGGAGTGGGAGGGTGAAGTGGTGTTTGCTCACATGAGTTCTACTAGAGGGGGGGTGGCTATCTTTGCAAAAAATGCTTTGCCTTTTTCTTGCGAGGTTAAACGTGATACCTGACAGACTTTTATTTATAAGGGTTCAGTTTGAAAATTTCAAGGCTGTTTTTGTTAATGTTTATGCTCCTACAAGTGGTAGTGAAAGAGTACTGTTTCTCAAAGATGTTAATGTAAAACTGCAGAATTGTAGTTCTGATGAAGTTTTATTTTTGGGTGGGGACTTTAATTGTACAGAGAATTACAGACTGGATAGGAATCATTTGGAACCTCATGCTCCCTCAAGTCTTGCTTTAAAGGAGTTGATTAAAACACATTGTTTATGTGATGTGTGGAGGGATCTAAATATTGATGTAAGACAATATACATGGGCACATAATAGGGGGAATTTTATTTCCTTCGCCAGATTGGATAGGTTTTATTGCTTTCGACATCACTGTAATATTGTGAAAGGCCGTTTTATTACCCCAACTGGTTTTTCTGATCATTGTCTTGTCACATGTCATGTGTTTATAGCCAATGTGAAGCCAAAGGGTGCATACTGGCATTTTAATACTTCCTTGTTCAGTGATGTTAATTTTAGAGATGTCTTTGTTTTTTTCTGGAATAATTTTCGATTAAGAAAGCATTGTTTTAAAAATGTACGCCAGTGGTGGGACTGTGGAAAGGTTGAAGTGAAATTACTTTGTCAGCAGTATACTTTCAGTGTCTCTCGGGACATCACTAGATTAATGAAAAAACTTGAATCTGAAATAATGGAGGCACAAGGGTTAGTGGAGGCTACTGGGGAGGGAGGACACATTGAGACATTTAAAACTATGACTTCTTGCAGACTTGCTTGGCATTAAAGCACAGGGGCCTCTGGTCCGATCTCGTTATCAGAATCTAACGCAAATGGATGCCCCATCTAAGTTTTTCTTTAGTCTGGAAAAAAAGAATGGTCAGAGTCGCTATATTCACTCCTTACGGTCTGAAAATGGTCAAGAATTAACAAAGACATCTGATATTAGAAAACGAGCTGTACAGTTTTATGACAAATTGTATAGGAGTGAATATAGAAAGGATGAGGTGTTATCTGCTGGTTTCTATGAAGGTCTGCCAAATGTTTTGGAGGACTCAAAGGCAGAACTGGAGAGACACCTTTCTGAGGAGGAACTTCTGAATGCTCTGAGGGGCAAGGAGAGTGGAAAAACTCCTGGGATAGATGGACTCCCTGTTGAGTTTTATAAAGAATTTTGGGCTGTGCTGAGCGAGGATTTGCTGGCAGTCCTAAATGAAAGTTTGGTTGATGGCTCCTTGCCTCTGAGTTGCAGAAGAGCAGTGATCACACTACTACCTAAAAAAGGTGACCTGCAGGAGATCAAGAACTGGCGACCTGTGAGTCTGCTATGTTCTGACTTTAAGATCCTTTGTAAGACTCTGGCTAATAGACTGAGAAAGGTGATGTGGCAGGTCATTCATCTTGACCAGACATTTTTTGTGCCGGGCAGGTCAATTACAGATAATGTCTGTCTCATACGGGATGTTTTAAGTGTCTCTAGTCTTTTAGGGGTAAACTCGGGGCTTATTTCTATAGATCAAGAAAAAGCATTTGATAGAGTTGAGCATCAGTACCTATGGGATACCTTAGAGGCCTTTAATTTTAGTTCTGGTTTTATTGATATGATAAAAGTGTTGTACCAGGACACTGAGAGTTTACTGAAAATCAGTGGTGGTTTGAGTGCCCCTTTTAAAGTTAGCAGAGGGATCAGACAAGGCTGTGCGCTGTCTGGCATGCTTTACTCTCTATCTATTGAACCTTTGCTGAATAGCTTAAGATTAAGGGTTTATTATTGCAACACGATATACAGCATCACATTTCAGCTTATGCTGATGATGTAGTGATTATGATAAATGGGCAACAAGATATTGACCAGCTGGTTTTTATTGTTAATGATTTTAGGAAAATTTCATCTGCAAAGGTTAATTGGGAGAAGAGTGAAGCACTGGCTGTTGGAAAATGGGAGAAAGGGCTTCCAAATTTGCCTGGTGGGATGATTTGGAGGAAGGACGGTTTTAAATATCTAGGAGTATATCTTGGGGATTCAAATATCCAACAAAAGAATTGGGAAGGGGTGATTGAAAAAGTAGAAGGAAAATTAAAGAAATGGAAATGGATTCATTCGCAATTATCATTTAGAGGAAGAGTTTTAATAATCAACAATTTGGTCACTTCTACACTGTGGCATAGATTATCATGTGTGGATCCACCTGTTGGATTACTGTCTCGGTTACAGACGATTCTGGTGAATTTTTTTTGGGATGGTCTACACTGGGTTCCTCAAAGTGTTCTTTTCCTTCCAAAAGAGGATGGGGGACAAGGTTTGGTGCACCTTCCAAGTAGACATGCAACCTTTCGTTTGCAGTTCATTCAGAGATTCCTTACTGGCCCTATGGATCTGGTGTGGAGAAAGATGGCAGAAGTAATTTTACATACAGTGGATGGACTTGGACTGGATGCGGGACTGTTCTTAATGGATGTTAAACAACTACGTTTGGCTGGACTGCCTCAATTTTATTGTGGACTTTTTAAAGTGTGGGGACTTTTAAATGTTTGCAGATTGGAGGGGATAAAATCTTTGCACTGGTTACTAGAGGAGCCCCTCATCAATGGAGCACGGATGGACATTGCTGGTGGGAGTTTTCCAGGACTTATGCAGATACTGTGTGCTTCAAAGTTGGTGACACTGAAGCATCTAGTTGATGTGGCCGGACCCGAGCTGAACGATATACTGTAAATGCAGTTGCTGCTTTCTTGGGTCAGAGGTCAGCTCGTCACACGCAACTCATGTTGAATATGTGGAAAACCAGGTTGACAAATGAGGAATTGTTATTATTAAAGG
Source organism: Schizothorax lantsangensis (assembly GCA_027422415.1). Taxonomy (NCBI): domain Eukaryota; kingdom Metazoa; phylum Chordata; class Actinopteri; order Cypriniformes; family Cyprinidae; genus Schizothorax; species Schizothorax lantsangensis. The sequence continues at coordinate 20,229,120 of CM049846.1, forward strand.
ACTTTAAGAATGGAGATATTATTTTGGATATAGCAGATCCTTTTCCAAGACTGGGGATTGCACCAGATTTGGAAGGAATGTCATAGGGCTGTGCAATTAATCGAAATTCAGTTTCGATTTCGATTTCGGCCTCCAACGATTATGAAAATACAATAATCGAGAGAAAACGATTATGGCGCCCCATTCTGCCCCCTTTCCAGCAGTGCGCTTTCACTCCTCCATAAAAGCCCATTTTCACGTGTAAATCAGTAAATTCATGTAACGTTTTCTTTTGCAAAATTGGACATGCTTGAGTTATTAAAGTTGATTAAATTTATTAATGTTTTTAAAAAGCGCGAAAGAGAACTTGCGCTGTTCCTCAGGGGGATATTTGTGTATGCGCTCAGAGACGGAGCAGAGCACAGACATGTAAAGTCATCCTTTAGCTGAACGTATGCGCCTAAACGGTCAAATACACGCAAAAATGTGTCAAAATGCGGCGCTTAGTGATTATTCACGTAAACCCTCGTCGGTTATGTAATAAATTAATGTAAACAGATGATACTGAAAATACGCGTGTAACAGTAAATTGGATCCGTGCGGCTCTTAAAGTGACAGCGCGCTATATTCCTGCTGCCGACTGTGTGCTTAATATTAATCAAACAACAAAGGACAAAGACAAAATCACTCACTGCTCTTCACAGAAGGTCTTTTGTAGCTTTAATAAGAAACAAAGGAAGTTTAATTCTTACAGTGAGGACTACACTGTTTTATTTTACATTTGATTATTCAATTTCTATAGTAGGCTGTTAACTGAATACTTTAGTTATACGTTATTTTTTTTGGTTATACGGCCCGCTAATAATCGGGTTAAATAATCGTGATTACAATATTGACCAAAATAATCGTGATTATGATTTTTGTCATAATCGAGCAGCCCTAGAATGTCAGGTCCTTTGTTGGATCTCAAGGAATTGGAAAATTTAGAGTTGGGTGAAGTGAAAGGGAAAAGGATGTATAAATGTTTTGTGAAGGTCTTTAATAAAGGGACTTTAAATGGGAGGGTTGATACAGTATGGAGGGATAAACTTGGGTTGAATGAGGAAATGAAGCCAGTCTGGAGAGTGCTGTACAAACCACCATTGATAAAGCGATCTGACATGCCATTTCAAAGATTAAATTTAAACAATACTACACTTCATTAAAGTTCATGTGATCATTTAACCATTATCATGCAATATTTTATTCATCTTGTGTACCACGGGTCTCATAATATGCTGTCAGGTCACAAGCCTGATCTGGGCCACATGATCACTGGACTGATCTGGCCCACACTCCTCCCACCAACAATCAGCCCTCATATTGTTTGCCGTGATCCACACTGTGCCATCATTGCCACACATGGCCCAGCTCTGGCTGAAAGGGTACATGCCATTGCTGACAGGAGGCTAGCAGTGCCATTATGAGGCCACATTTGGGCCACGACCGTTTGCTATGTGGGGTGCCATCATGATGATAATAATCAACATAACTTAAAACAGGGTGGTAAAAGTACAGGATGGTAAAAGTAACAGTGTATTTTATGTTTTATTTTCATCTACACAATTATTATATTTTAATATTTTACACTCACAGGGCTCTTGGGGGTAATTTACCCATCAAATGTTTTTTAGAGTTCTTGTCTGGTTTCAATAAAATGATATAACATTTAGGAATAAATATGCAAAATAACATTCCATATGTGGAGGCTAAAATGGCAAATATCTCCACTGCCACTGTGAATTTTCCAGGAGAACTAACATAAGCTGGTATGAAAGCAATCCAAACAGCACAAAATATGAGCATACTAAATGTGATAAATTTGGCTTCATTAAAATTATCTGGGAGTTTCCGAGCCAGAAAAGCCAAAAAGAAACATAAAATAGCAAGCAGTCCAATATAACCTAGCACAGCCCAGAAACCTACAACTGATCCCACATCGCACTCTAGTATTATCTTTTCTTTGAAGTATTTAAGATTTTTAAATGGAAATGGAGGAGATATTGTTAACCAAAGCACACAAATAAGCACTTGTATAAGAGTAAATGCAAAAACACTGAGTCTTTGTTGAGGAGGCCCAAACCATTTCATGACATTACTTCCTGGAAGTGTAGCCCTGAAAGCCATTAAAACCACTATTGTTTTTCCCAGAACACATGAGATACAGAGGACGAAAGTGATGCCAAATGCTGTGTGACGCAACATACAGGACCATTCAGTGGGCCGACCAATAAAAGTAAGTGAACAGAGAAAACACAACATCAGTGAAAACAGGAGCAGGAAGCTTAGTTCTGAGTTGTTGGCTTTCACTATTGGGGTATTTTTATATCTGAAAAATATGACTGCAATTATTATTGTTATAAATGCACCAACAGCTGAAATAGTTGTGAGCAAAATCCCCATGATCTCCTCATAAGACAAAAATTCTGTTTCCTTGTTAACACATCCATCATTTTGTAGATTTGACCAGAAGTCTTGATGGCACCGCAGACATGTTACAGAATCTGTATGTAATGGATGTAATAATTAATAACAGGAGAGAGAAAAAAAAATAATAATAAAAAAAAAAATATATATATATATATATATATATATATATATATATATGTGTGTGTGTGTTGTTTTCTTTCTTTATGGATATAGTGATTTAATTTTACCTGAAGTGTTACTGATTTCTCCCTCTGTGCACGGTATGCAGTCATAACAACATATAGGTTTTCCTTTCTTCACAGCCTTCCTAGTGCCAGGGGGGCAGCTCTCACTGCACACAGACACTGTTACCTGTGACAAATATATATATATATAGGCAGTGCCATTTACTTATAGAAACTGATATTCAGAAAATAAGTTCTTCTCTTTTTTCCTCACCTTTGTGGAATTATTTGCCCATAAAATTGATGGCATATTGACAGCTAAACGATCTATCCCCAGAAAAGAAGCATCATAAAGCCCAACAGTAACAAATTCATAGTGTTGTTTTTTACTTGGCTGCCAATTTATAATGTCATATTTTGCCACTGGATCACCATTCTCATCAAAGTAAACCTCCTCACCATCTTTAGTTTTGAAATGCACCTTTCTCAGGTGCTTCAGAAACTGAAGGGGGAAAAAGACAAAATATTCACTATATAAAGCAGTCATTAACTAAAATGATTGACATGGCAAACAGTACATCTCAACAAAATTACATATGTACAGTACATACAGTGCAAATAATGAAATGTTGAATATACTGTGTCCATATGTACAACCTTTGAGAATACTGAATTTTATATAGCAGTATAAATAAAATAGTGTTAACCCACTGTTGAAGGATCAGGCTGTTTATTTGAGATACATTTTTCTTTGCATCCCAGAAGGTCATGAAGTGTATGAGCAACAGCATACACTCCTTTATAAACATTGCTGAAGATGGGCATGAGTGACATGTCTGTAAATAAATTATGCACTTGAGACAGTTCCTCATTGCCTGTACATGGAGTTGTGGACAGGGAATCATACTTAGTTGAGTATTTACACTGAAACAGGGCTTCCCAGAACTCAGTAAAAATAGCACCTCCTGAAGACTTCAGTGGTTTTATATCTAGAATGAATTCTTGCAGACCTGTCACTTGTGTTTTGGGTATAGCCAGACCAATTGCTCCTTGTAGAATGTGGTGCTTATCCATACTGGCAATGACTGAATCAGATATCCAGGCTTCGGTGCCTACCCACTGGTATCCAGTAATATTGTGTTCAACAAATTTATGCAGCAGAACCTCCAAGTCCCAATGAGCAAGAAATCCCACAATCACTCGTGAAGTAGAGCTTTTAATCTGCTCAATTATCCTTATTACTTTATCTTCAGGGTAGGTTCTGAAAAACGGGAGAGAATATTCCAAACAGATACCCATCTGTTCAGCCACCTTAGTAAAAGTGGCCATCCCATTGTTACCATAATCATCATCCGTTCTTAAGGCTCCCACCCAGGTCCAGCCAAAGTGTCTAACCAGTTCTGCCAGTGCTCTACTCTGGTAGTGATCACTTGCAATAGTTCGAAGAAATGAGGGATATTTGACTTTGTCACTAAGGCATTCACAGGTGGCATAGTGGCTGATCTAAGAGATTAATATATAGAGAAGCAATATGTTTAGACATACCCTCCAGTAAAATTACATGAATTGCATTCAGCAGCATCTATTATTTATTTAAAACATAAATTTAAATTTAAAATTTTCATACAATTTTAAAACACTATATTGTGATAAATTGTAAATTGTGACATAAAATCATACCAATGGAAGCTTGAATGGTCCAATACCCTTTGATATCGCCATGCACGCTGAAGAAGTTGTGTCCCCAATAATGGCTTGCACTTCAGAATGCTTTGTGCATGGCCCTTCAACAGACATTTTCTCATACCCATTTGCAAGGGCCATAGCTGCTCGAACCCCAACCGCCACTGATCCGCACGTGTCATAGATCTTGTAGCCTAATGAGACCCCAGGTAGCAAAGTGGAACTGTTATTAATTTCCTCTATTGCGAAGAGCATGGATTGTGCGTACTGGAAGTCTCTAAAATTAAGACTTGTTAAAAAAACAAAGCAAAAAATGTTAAAAACTCAAATGTAACGATGAATAAATAATTTAACGTAGGACTTGTATTTACAAAATCTTCTACTATTTCTCTGCTTTTACTTACCTGATGCACTTCAGTGGAAGTGGCATAATGGAATATGTCAGTTGCCTGATTTCCCAGCTGCTATGGAAAGAGAAAACCCCTCCAACTATAATATCCCCATCTTTCCATAGCTCAGGGTGTACAGGCTCCCCCCGCAGAGTACAAACAGTTTTGTTAGCATTAGAGAAGGTCATGATGGCTATTACCATATGTAGCAGTGCAACCAGTGGCTCCATTCACCCATTTAATAGATACTATCATATGTCAATTGTGTCAGCTCTGATATTTCAGCTAATATAAGGACTTTGAGGTTTTTTATAGATATCTTATAATCTGCTGGGAAATTACATATGTTGACCTCATTTGAAGGAGGTGCTACACTTTGCATGATCAGTGTATTGCTGCCCTTTTGTGAGCTGTAGCCTTAGGCTGGTACTTAGGTGTGTGACTGTGCGAAAATGTTTGCTTTTTAACCATTTTTAATAATCTTTTACATTTTCCAGCTGTGTGAGCACAACAGTTGTATCATATAAGTTTGCAAAGAGCTTGTGAAAAAATTGTGCTCTCGCGCTAATCTGCCCTGCTTATTAAAACTGGCCCTTAATGTTAATTCCAGCAATTTGTTAATATTATCAATACAACTTTATTTGTATTAGTTATTATAGTAATAATAATAATAATTCTGCTAGCATTTCATGTATGTGTCACGTTACTCTGTTGCAGGAAGACGCAGGAGGCATGAGGAAATGTTTTACAGTCTTTAATCAAGGAAACACTGGAAATACTCCACAATAGGAGCTTGAGCAACACATGTAGACGGGGATCCAGATGGCTGCGGTGGAGCCGGAGCGACAGAGGACTGAGGAGGAGCCGAAAGGATGGAGGAGCTTGACGGGGACGGAGGGACGAGGCGCAGCTGGAGGAGTGGAGTCCCGAGGCACAGGATGGTCAACGACAGACCAAGGCGGAGCTGGAGGGACGAGAGAGCCCGGCAGAGCAGTGGACAGATGGGCCATGGTGAACAGGAGGGAGCTAGGAGACATGGTGGAGCCGACGGGTCAACGGGCCGAGGCGGAGTCCGGAGCTTAGATGCTGGAAGCAGAGTCAAGGGATACTCCGACCACGGCGACGCTGGAGGATGGCAGTCCCGCGGAGCTCGTACCGCATAGATGGTGGGCTGAGGGCGAGCAGAGGGGCTGCCAGACGACAGCGGAGGAGGAGGCAGGAGCGGGTGGGAGGGCGAGCATTTATGAGCCTCTGGGCTTTCAGGCATGAACTCAGGAACGGGAGCCTTCTCTGGGCTTAACACTGGAATGGGAGCCCCCTCTGGGCTCGACTCTGGAATGAGAGCCCCCTCTGGTCTCAACTCTGGAACGGAAGCTCTCTCTGGGCTTAACTCTGGAACGGGAGCCCTCTCCTCTTCAGTGTGGCACAGTCGCCGCGCCATACTCAGCTCACCCTCAGCCGTGGTGCAGGGGCGGAGCTCCTTTAATTCGGCATTCTCCCTCGAGGCAGGCATTGTTGCCGGCTCACGCACCTGGACTGACGTCACTAGCAGCTCCGGCTCCGCGGCGATCCATGGCTCTGTCGCTCCGTGTGGCGATGGCTCATTGGTCGTGGCGGGCTCTGACTCTCCGTCAGCGGTGGGCTCAGGCATGCGCTCTGCGCAGTGGGGAGATGGTGGGCTGGGCACTGGGTCCGGAGTGGAACTGTCCACTCCACGAAGGCGGCAAAATCCTCTCGAGGACCATCTTCGGACGAAGGCGCTCTGCACGTGGTGTTTAAACTTGCGTCGTAGAATGCACAGTGCGTCGTCCGGGTAGCTGGTGGTGTTAGCTAGGAGCAGGAACAGTTTAGTATGGTCCTCGAGAGCTTTGTCCCCCTGCTCCACCAGGAGTAGGAGGAATTTAGGGCAAAGAAGGGCATCCATACAGGAACACAACGGAAACCAAAACACTGAGTGAAAAAATAGAAACAAAAACAGAGGGAACACACAGAAGTTACTGTTTGTAGGTCGGGTCTTCTGTCACATTACGCTGTTGCAGGAGGCAAAAGGAAACGTTTTACAGACTCTAATCAAGGACACACTGGAAATAATCCACAATAGGAGCTTGAGCAACACGTGTAGCAAACAAGTAGACCCGACAAACACTAACTGAACAGACTGGGGCTTATAAACACAAGATAACAAGGGACAGACAGGTGCGGGGAATCAACTAATAATCAAACTAAACAAGGACAGGAACAAGACCATATAAGGCAAAACAGGAACTGAAACACAGGACCAAACGGGTCCAATCCTGACAGTATGAGGCCTATGTAACACTTTGTGGTAAGAAAATAACTAAACCACTTTTGTCTTAAGCTACAAAAATATGCAAGATTGCGTCAAGAAAATGTTAGTTATTTTACAATTGAATTACTGCAGATTTGCATTTCTATGTAACGTGTTTGCCTTTGAAATGGAACTTCAATGGTGCGTCATGATTTTGATGCTATGGGAATGCCTACAGCATGGGCTGGTGTCTGAAGCATGTGTGTTACATGACAAGCTTGCTTGGCCACTGCAAAGGATAACTCTACCAGCACATCAGCTTTTTTGTCTTCAGGAAATTTGATTGTGTGTGAATAATTAATAATGTGTCTTGTAATTTTCAAGTATATAGCACAAAACATTTTTGCAGTGTAGCATCCCCTAACTAGTCTGTCAATTTTTCTTGTTAAAAAAAAAGGTTGGGTTGGGTCTTTCCCTATCTCAAGCTTCTCTTGACAGCTCCGAGGCTCTCATGCCAGACCTGGAAGCCTGGTCTCCGGCTTATCCCACTCTGGCAGAGAGCATACTGTTGTCCCCGTCCTGCTCTGTGGGGCTGGATGAGATGGGAGTTGAGGTAGATGTTGTCAGCGAGCCCACCTCCTCCCTCGCCCCCATGTATGAGAAGTTATTGGAGATTATGACCTGCACCTACATCATGACAACAAGGAATAAACCATTCTTGGCCTGTTTATCTGCCCCGGGAGTTTCCATCGATCATCGTTACTGCCGTTTACATTCCACCACAGGCAGACACGAGCTTGGCTTTGTCCAAACTCCACGATGAGCTCAGCGGCTACATCAACAAACACCCTGACGCTGCCTCTATCATCGCAGGGGACTTTAACAAAGCCAACCTCAGGAAGGTCATGCCGAACTTCCATCAGCATGTATCCTGTCCAACTAGAGGACTGAATACACTGGATCATTGCTACACTCAGTTTAAGAATGCCTACAAAGATCGTTCCCTGCCGGCTTTTGGCAAATCGGACCATGCCGCCATTTTCCTCACACCGGAATATAAACAAAGGATCGTTCAGGAATCCCCGGGGGAGAGGGAAGTGACGCGCTGATCCTCCCACTCTGAAGCTATGCTACAGGCGTCTCTTGATGACGTTGACTGGGACATGTTCCGGGCGAGTTCAGCTGACGTCAGCGAGTTCGCGGATGTAGCATTAAGCTTTGTGAACACGCTAACCGACCAAGCCACTGAAACGGTAACAATAAGGGCATTCTCTAATCAGAAACCGTGGGTGGACAGAACAATCCGTGCTGCGGTTAACCAATGCACTGCCGCATACAACGCCGGTCTTTTGTCAGGAAACATGAGCGGGTGCAAAGCATCGTGCTATGCTCTCCGACGGGCAGTTAGAGCTGCTAAACTCCAATACAGGGAGAGAATTGAGTCACATTTTCAGCTCAATGACTCTCGACGCATGTGGCAGGGACTGAAGACCATCTGTTCCTCTGGAAATAACTCCTCCGCCGAGGTGAGAGCAGATACATTGCTGGCCGAAGAGTTAAACACCTTCTACGGCCGCTTTGAATGTAATGGCGGCACGACTCTGCCGATCAGCGCGTCAGGAAGCAGCAGACAGAGCAGCGATGATCATGTTATCACCGTGTCGGAGGACGAGGTTCGGAGGGAACTAAAGAGAGTGAACGTCAGGACCTGATGGGATTACTGGCCGCGTTCTGAGGTCCTGCGCCGATCAGCTTGCTGGTTTGTTTACTTCCATCTTTAATGAGTCCCTTGCTACCTCTGTGGTTCCCACCTCATTTAAGAAATCTGTCATCATCCCTGTGCCTAAGAACAGTAAACCCTCTTGCCTGAATGACTATCGTCAAGTTGCCCTCACATCAACAGTCATGAAGGTTTTTGAGAGACTTTTAAAGAAACACATATGCTCCTCCATCCCTGCTACTTTGGACCCTCTTCAGTTTGCCTATCGCCCAAATAGGTCTACTGATGATGCCATCTCTCAGGTACTGCACTCTTCCCTCACACACATTGACAGCAAAAATGGTAACTATGTCAGTCTGCTATTCATTGACTATAGCTCAGCTTTCAACACTATAGTCCCCACCAAGCTAGCTGTCAAACTCTCAGACCTCGGCCTAAACACTTCACTCTGTGACTGGATTCAAGACTTCCTCACCGGCAGACCACAAGTGGTGAAAATGGGCCAGTTCACCTCCAACTCCATCACTCTGAACGTAGGAGCCCCGCAGGGCTGTGTCCTGAGTCCCCTGCTCTACTCTCTCTACACACACGACTGTGTGTCCTCTCACAGCTCCACTTCTATTGTTAAATTTGCTGATGATACTGTGGTTCTGGGCCTCATTTCCAACAATGATGAGACCGCATACTTGGGTGAGGTAGAGAGACTTACATCATGGTGCCAGGACAACTGTGTCTCTCTGAACGTGAGCAAAACTAAAGAGCTGATTGTAGACTTCAGGAAGAGACCGCAGCGGCCCTACACTCCTCTTATGATCAGCGGGACCCCTGTGGAGAGGGTGAGCAGCTTCAAGTACCTCGGTGTAAACATCTCCGAGGACCTGACTTGGACTGCACACATTCAAACACAGGTCAAGAAAGCCAGGCAAAGTCTGTACCATCTGCGACAGCTGAGGAAATTCAGGGTCTCACCAGCAATCCTGAAAACTTTCTATTCAGGGGCCATAGAAAGTGTATTGACTCAGTGCATCTCAGTGTGGTATAATAACACCACAAATCAGGACTGCAAAGCTCTGCAGAGAGTCGTGCGCTTAGCTGAGCGCATCTCAGGGTCTGCCCTCCCCTCTCTGCAGGACATCTACTTCAAACGCTGCAAAAGCAGAGCTGCAAAAATAATCAAGGACTCAAATCACCCCGGTAACCGTCTTTTCATCTCACTGCCATCTGGCAAGCGCTTCAGGAGCATGATGGCAAAAACTGAGAGACTGAGGAGGAGCTTCTTCCCTCAGGCCATCAGGCTCCTAAACTCAGTCTCATAACATCTACAGGACTCAATTTAATAAACTGTAAAATCATTCATTATTCTCCATCATCCGCATTGCTGCTATGTGTACATACCCGGTACAACCTGTTTGCACATTCCTCTTGCACATCCCTGTTTATATTAATATTTATTAAATCCACAGTAGACTGTATTGCACATTTTATTTCATTGCACATTTTACTCCTTATTTTTATTTTATTTTTTTCTCTTATTTTTTTATTTTATTCTTACCTATATTTATATATATTCTCTTGTGTTATGTTTCTTTTTCTTTCTTTTTTTTTGCACTGTCCATTGAGCGGACCTGTCCTGACCTACATTTCACTACTGATTATACCCTGTATGATTGTGTATGTGACGAATAATAAAGAACCTTGAACCTTGTCCATGCCCTCGTCATCAAGTTGTGCTAAAATCTTGGGGATGAGCGAATGCGGTTTACAAAACTGAATTATTGAATGACCTCGACTACCGGGGGAATGTACCTGGAATCTCTCCAGGAACTCCACTATACCACAGATCTTGCCTTCTGCTAAGCAGTTCTGTCACCCGCTCTCTGGGAGTGATGGTGGCTACAGACTGGCATCTGAGGCAAACAAATTCTGGCATCCAGAAGCATTAAAATAACGTCCTCCTTGATGCCCCAGTTTCACCTTCTGCGCTTTTCAGGGAGGCAAAAGTTCAGACAGTGACGTTTAAGCTCTACGTCCCTCACTGAAGCTCTGCTCCTTCAATTTCCCACTCTGTTCCTGCAGCTGGCCCAAACTGGAGGCAGGATCAGAAAAAGAATATGGCCATTTGTGCCCTGCCTCATGTAGCAGACACTTATCCAAAGTGATTTATAAATGAAGACAAGAGAAGCAGTTAAACAAACAGAGGAACAACAATATGTAAGTACTTTGACAAGTCCCAGTTAGTCCAACACAGTATAGGGTAAACATACATATTAAGCTCACGTACCCATTAAGCACACTTCCATTTTTGAGATCTGATTATAAAAAAAAAAAAAAAAAACATCCTAATTGGTATGTTTGTTGCTATATACCTCCTATAATTTCAAGTCAATCAGATTATTGCACACTGAGATATGGGTCTCCATGTGTTCACACTGTCTGGCGGCCATTTTGAAAGCTGTCTAAAAACTTTGACCAAAAGAGGAGCCCCTTAAGTGTGCGTTTTTTAGATGTTTAAGCCTTTATTTTGGGTTTCACTACTTATTGTAAAAGTTTCTACTACTGTAAATACTAAGTAGGAGTAAATACTACTGTATTTATAAGTTTCACTACTTATTGTAAAATTAAGAGATTAATGTTCAGACTTTTGCATGTTATAACCTGGAACTTGGATGTGGGAAATAATTACATTAGATCCAAAAGATAGTTTTAGCAACGTAGCGCAGATTCTAGAGAACACAGTTAGCTGACTAGCTGTATAAGATTGTGTGCTACGCTAACATATTACTTCACAGGCATTACTGGCTTGTACTTTTACATCCATAATATTAAACATTGACAGTTTATTGCTGGTCTGTCGTTTTACAGTGCTGTAATTTTTAAATAATATTTTATTTTAAGGTGAGCTTAAAGGGTGCACTACTATGAAAATCACACATCTTCAGTGTGACATCAATAAGAAAAAGTATAATTTCATAGATATTGTTAAAAATAGTTGTTCATATTAAAGTATGTATGAACTTAATACATGACCTAGACTATTTATTTAGCAAAATCCTGTAATTCTAATAAATATTACATGAAATTTATGAAAAATTGTTACTGCTCCCATTAAGCTCAGTGTGCTCTCTTTAAGCTCTTCCACATTGAACGTCTATGTAAATACTTCATAAACAGACTTTACATATACACATGATGGTTGTCACTTTAAGTTAAGTTAATCGATTTTCTATGGATTCTGTCAACACAAATCTGCAGACTGGCTCTAATCTTTGGCAACTAGCATCAACTTTTCCAGACTGTAAGTCAGTAGTCAATACACGCCAGCAAGTGTCAAATTTGATTGATGGCCCTTGATTTATGGCTTTTCCCCTCCCCCACACGGCCCACCCACATCGCGACCACCCACATCATGTTGACCACTCAAATGAGTTCCAGATGTTGCAATCGTCATGCGTGAATGTTTGTACAAATGTTTGTACTTGTCAGTCCGGCGACAGGAGATAAAATGAAGCCCTGAGGAATGTTTTGAAGATGTTATGTTCATCCGGCGCCCCTCCCCATCTTGGAGCGCGCGTGGTGTCCGGTTTCATGCTCTCTCTCTCCTCTCTCTCTCTCTCTGTATGGGGGAGCTATGTGAAAAAGATATTATAGGCAATTTTAACAGATTATACGTGCATACCATACGTGTTCCTGTGGCTCAGTGGTAGAGCATTGCGTTAGCAGCGCAAAGGTTGTGGGTTCAATTCCCAGGGAACACACATACTGATAAAAAATGTATAACCATGTATAATGCACTGTAAGTCGCTTTGGATAAAAGCGTCTGCTAAATGCATAAATGTAAATATCACAATACCTGCAATATATTATGTTGGTTAAAAAGAAATTAAATAAAATAGGCTATCAATGAGAAGGGGTAAAATGTTTAGCTTAACGAATAAAATGGTTAAAAAATATATAAATTGTCTTACATTTTCCAAGAGAAAAAAGTCTTCCTCCTTGCGCAAACATTCTTTGAATGAACGGTTTACAAAATTGTGTTTAGCTGGAAAAAGGTTCTCTCTCTCTCTCTTTCCCTCCGCGAGCATGCTCGTGTGTGTGTGTGCCTGACACAGGCATCCCCCGCCCCCGTCTGTTGGGAGTGAGAAAACGGATATAGCTTTAAATAACAGAATTACATCTGAAGTCCTTATATTTTAACTTATTTCACATCAAATAAAAGTTTCTTATTTTAAACATAATCTTCAAAATTGTACACACGGTGTGATGAAACAAAAAGTCTTTCTGTATGTTTTTGAAAAAGTTTCTTTAAGAACGGCAGGATGGCTTTGTGGGCTACGTCACTGTGACGCAAACAGATTCACGTTTGATAAGCCTATCGAATCCAGGTCAATTTTTTTTTAATTATTTATCTAAAATTACAACTATTCAATTGTGTTTACTTCACAACCTTTCAGAAAAGCGTTCCATTCCCCAAGGCATTGTTGGAATGTTTACAGTGCTAGGTGTTTGTATAACTGTTTCAGCCGTGACAAAATAAATTAGACATGTCTTAATGTCCCGGTTATTTTCATAGACTTTCAGGCTCTGCTTCACATGTGCTAGTAATTTGGAAATGTATCTTATTTTTTTCAGTTACAGAAGCTCTCTCTCTCTCTCTCTCTCTCACACACACACACATAGTACAGTGTAATTATCTAAAGATAATTATACATTTTAAAACCCATCACAGAAAAAACTTTACATCTTAGAAAATAAATAAATAATTAATGTGCTTTATAAGTAATTTACTCATGGGATCAATAAAATGTTCCCTCTCTCTCTAGGGCACTTGCCCCCACACCGTAGGTTAAACAAGTACACAGACACACATTCAGTCGTCCCGAGTCTTATTTTCTTCTATTAAATGAAAATAAATAAATAAATCATGCGATTACACGCCATATAAAACAATGCAAAACATTGACACTAGTTTTAGTCGTCACTAAAAATATAAAAACGTTGTACATTTTACCAGGAGCGGGAAAAAAGAGTTTGGCATGTTAGAAAAAGTTATCAAAAGGGGAAAACAATATATATTTCAATAGGCCAAACGATAAGGGCTATTGTGGACCCGACAAGTCCGGACATGTCAAATTTCTATGTTTTATTCACATTTATTTGTATATTTGTATTTGTATCGCAGAAAATTAAAGTTTCTACATTATATTTAGAACCTTTAATATTTACATTGTATTAATGAATGTATACTGCATCAAAAAAGCTAATTTATTAAAATGTTTTAATTTAATTTATCAAAGTTATGCTTATGGGTAAAATCATGTGGAGTATTACTACACCCCATAGACAAAATTATTTTTTACTGTACACCTACCAAAATTATGCATACAACCATTTTTAATAAATTATATATATTTTTAAGCGATCTGAATTGAGGACTCAAGAAGTTTCATCATAAACTACGTTGTCATATCAGTGTAATACCTATGTCATTATACAATTTTGTATTATGATAAGTTATATAAACAAGCACGCACATAAACATTTCAAGCTAAAGAGAGGCTTATCTCTATTTTAAAGAATATGGAGATATATAATTATATATGACATCATGTTACTACCATGTTACTAAAGCAAATCATTCATCATTCATTTTAAACAAGTATTCAACATTTAAGCTTATTGTTCTTATAAAACACATAGTAACAAACATGTTACTAAAGCAAAGCAAAACATTGATCGTGCATTTTTAAAAAAGTATTCAACACTTAATTTAAAGAATATGTTAATACACAAAATATATAATTATACAGTATATGTCGTTACTAAAGCACAGCAAATCATTTATCATACTTTGTTTTTTAAGTATTCAACATTGAAGTTTATTGAACTTATAAAACACATAATTTTCTTATTTTAAAGAAGGTGGTAAAAAACTGATTATATATAACAATGTATACAAATAAACATTTTACATCATTCTGAGGGCAATGATGTTCATACCTCGAATGAAATGTTTACAAAATGTTCCTAAGTTGGGAAATTAAGTCCTGCTTTGAGCTCTTCTAACTCACAAGAGTAAAATGTCAGTCTTGATTTGGGCAAGCTGACACACACACAAACACGTTGGTTTTTATGTTTTCTGGGGACGTTCCATATATAGTCGTGATGAGAGAGAGATACAGGGCACCTTGTCTCAAAAAATTTGATTTATTGCCCCTCATAAAAATTCCACACAGTAAGCCCCCAATCCCTCCCACCATAACTGGACATCTGGTCTGGACACCTGTTGTACACCCCCACCCACCCCCACCATCTAGATGAGGAGCTGATTATCCGTGCGTGTGTGTTTTAAGGTTTTTTATGACTTGTTTGTGGGGCCGTTGTTATGTGATTTAAACTTTAAATGGTGAAATCGTGTTAAAGGGATGTTTTTATTAAAGTGTTTTTCACGTCAGATATATGTGTAAAACGTGCGATGATTGTTTTTTCCCTACAACACGGCTTGTAGGGAAAAACGTTGTTAGGCAAAACATTAGATACGTTAGTTTTTGCTATCGTTTGACAGAGTTAAATAAAAAGATGTTTGTTCATCTAACAAAAAAGCACCAAACACGATCGTTAACACTAGAAATTGGTGTCTTATCTTACCGTGTTGCGAAATAAGACCATACGGTTTAAAAGTAGAAAAGAGCCTTAAAAATAAACGAATATCAGAGGGTTTGTTCGTTAAAACAGTACTATCCAGCAGTAGTCAAAATCTCCTAGTCTATCGTTACAAGTTAGTCACGACAGAAAAACGAGTCTAGAGATGATCCGACAGACGACCGTGCTCTATCGATGCCAAACTCCAAATGAGGGTTGGAGACCCGGGGGTCCCAAACCACGCCTACGGCCGTCCCCTAACAGAGGCGGACCAAAGATTAAATAATTAAAGTAATGTTTTTAACATTAGAACGAACCGTTATTTTAATAAATCTTTACCAGTTCTTTAATTAATGAAAACCTTCTCACTTTTAAAACTGTTTTTCCTTTTAAACAAACAACTCTAGTTCATAGGAAAAACATTGTTTATTTTATTTTATTTGCTTAATTCGTCTATTCCTTTAATAGATATTTGTTTTCTTGTCAAGTTAAGATATAACCAGTCTTTTAAAAATTAGCTTATACAAGTTTTCCTTTTAAACAAATAATCAGTAATACACAGGCCTTTATTTTATTTAGTTATTCACAAGTGATTCCTTTAATAGATCTTTGTTTTTTTGTCAAGTTAAGATATAACCAGACTTTTAAAAATTAGCTTATACAAGTTTTCCTTTTAAACAAAAAATCACTAATACGCAGGTCTTTATTTTTATTTAATTATTCGCGCTTAATTCGTCTATTCCTTTAATCGGTCTTTGATTTTGTCAAACTTAAGACATCACGCTATGATGGTGCTATAAAAAATTAGACTAACCTACACAAGAGTCCTTTTAAACATAACCTCTGTATTGTTTTATTCAGTTATTTACACTTAATAAGTTTATTTTACTCGATGATTTTGTCAATCTTAACTTCCGAGGCGGTTTGAAAGCATGCACGTATGCATACGCGCGTGTATGCTGACGCAAACAGGATTTCTCTGTGATTTTCCAGCCATAAGGTCTGGGCCGGTGCGTTATCTATTAATTGAAACAGACAACAGAGAAATGCAAATATCACGTCTCAGGATGTATATGGGCGTCTGGACTTATGATTACTGATGCGTTGTAACTCATTAGCAAACTAACTAGTTTTTGAGGGGGTCTGGCATCGTAAATTTTGTTAGAAGGTTAGTTAAAACCCGTAGATCAAAGCATAGACATTGTGGCAATTTTATGACGTACACCTGCGTGTGTGAACTCTGTCAAAAGTTTGTCGGAATGGTTCACTGGATGGTCAACACGCGCACACACACACACACACACACACACACACACACACACACACTCACACACAACTTTTACAATCACACATGACAATACAATACGAACTGTGATGTTAAAAATTAAACCGTGGATCAGAACAACACAAACAAAACATAGAAAGATAAAAACACAACGATTTTCATACTACTACAGCTAAGTCTCAAGCTAATTTTTTCGGTCTGGTTTCAGAGACGGCCTACTACGGCGGAAAACTTTGTAATTTATACAGTACGTGTCTTCAAGTAATGAGGTGTTAAACCTGTGGAACATTACCAAACAATATTCAACATAAACTAGAATCCAAATCTCTAATGTAACTGTGAGCTTGTTTCGCATTCTGTAGATTATCACAGTAATGAAATCTCAGTTGTCTTACATTTTCAGGCTAACGGCTGAAATGCGGACTTATGCTACACCTATTTTCAGTCCTCTAGGTTTGGTGAAATATATGTTATAAATTCAACAACAGGCATGACAACTTTGTAAACACTTAACAACTAATATTTAAGCTAAATACATGTTTAGATATTTAGAAGGGAAAAAAGCTATACTGCAATATTTCAAGGGACTGTGCTGTTGAATACAGTAGCTTCATGTTACATTGTTTAAATAAAGGCGGTTCAATTCTGAAGACAATCATGACAACACACAGTTGCTGTTTCCCCAGGATCAAACCTTTTGGTCAGATGAATACTTAAAACATGTCTGTGTGCTGGTGCAGACCGTCTAAAACGGTCAAAAACATGCACCTTTCAATGAATTAACTACATGACATCTGTGATTTATTTATTAAAGTCATGTTTAGAGACGTGTGCAAAGAAAATAGTTTTATTCTTTAATTTCTTTAAAATAGTCTGATGATAATGAAGCCCAGTGTTTTTCTCACACGAGTAGATAATTCTTCGGGTCTGTTTGTGACAAACACGTCATTTTTTACTTCAGAAAAGTTTTTCAAATGTATGACTGAACTTTTCTCATTTGACAGACCCGTGATGTTTAACAGCCAGAGGGAATACAAGCTGTTTTCATGAAACCTTTATCGATGTAAATTTCTCACCTAGAACACAAAACTTGTACATTTTGACTATTTGACTCTTTTGTAAGTAGCATGTCATTTGAAATGGTTTACCAAAAAATTAAAGCAGCATCTGTGTTTTCAACATGAAAGAGTTGTACAAGGCTATTTCAACTATTATCCTCGTTTCTTTTCGAGTCTAACAAACTGGTAATGTATTTTCTATGGTAGGTTTTACAATGTACAGTTCTCATACTATGTGCGTAAATAGCTGTGCTACAACATTTATGAATATTTTGAATGCCAACAGATTTTTGTTACGGATGTGGCACATCTAAGAATAATAATCTTGTGTAAATTATATATTTTTCTTACATAGTTAGTTTTAGTCATATTAGCAAGACTTCAGATGGTCGTTCACAATTGTTTGTTGGACTGTGTATGTTTTTAGGTGAAGACAACTCTTTGTGAGATGTCATCATAATAGGAATAAATGAAAATCAAGAAATTAAGTAACAGCCTTTTGTCTTTGAGATATTTATTTTAGTGCAAACTGTCCACACATGAAGCATCAACACGAAAATCAAGTATTGCGGTCTTACCCTTAAAACTATTACAACTGAAACTATTGCACTGAAAGCTGTACAATCATTTAAGTTTGAGCATGTTAAATTTCCACGCTCTTGTAAAGAGTATAGAGACAAAATCACTAAGTATAGCAAGACAAGAAAATGTTTATAAAGCAGATAGAATTCAGGAACCTAAACAGTTGTGAAAGTTTATTAAACGCGTATTTGTAAATTATGTTTTTTACTCCGCTGGATTTAGTCATATAGCTCAGATAACAGACGACACAATTCACATTTCGTTTCTATGTCTGTATTGTTTTAAGGCTCCAACACAAATTTATGCTAATCCTTGCATGGGAAAGTGTGCATGACGAGTACATACTTAATCATTTAAGAAAATCATCGAACATTTGACTGAACTTTTTATTATTTTGACAAACCGTCAATTCAAATCACTTCCCTCGAGGCGCTTGTCCACTGTAACACCACGCCAGCAGAGGGAGCTCTCGCCTGAGTTTTGACTGTGAGCTCTTCCTCTGCAGTTACTTCCTGTTTGGCGGCCATATTAACCTGGCCACCACATTGCATCCTTGCGAAGTATTGCCAGTTTACCCTGCCTTACCAAGCGTTTATATATCTGTCTAGTTCTCCTGTGTATAACCAGTTTGCCTGTTTCTCTTGACTTCTCTTTTGGATTGCACTTTTGTCTGTTTGCCTGTTTGGACTGCCTCCTTGTGTATCGACCTCACCGCTTGCTTTGCTGACACTGAGTTTGGATTTGTGGAACTGTTTAATAAACTCTGCATATGGATTCTACTTCGGCTTCTGCCTCAACTCCGTTACAGAATACTTCGCCACCAATGAATCCAGCGGAGGTTTCTCAGCTCCAAGCAGCTTTCGCTTATCAGAGCGAGTTGTTGAAAAATTACCAGGAACAACTCAACAAACTGCAATCCGCAAATGACCATTTAACCCACTACATTCGATCACTTCCCTCGCCCTCCACATCAACGGTAAGACTGGCAATGCCAGATAAGTTTTATGGTTCAGCAGGACAATGTCGTGGGTTTATTCGTCAAGTCCGTATCTATGTGGAAAGCCAAAGAGATCAGTTTTCTTCTGAGGGAAGTAAATGCACGTTCCTAATGTCTTTGTTATCTGGCAAAGCGATTGATTGGGCTTCAGCGGTTTGGGAGGCAGATTCACGATTTCAATCGTCTTTTGAGTATCTATTACAACAACTTAGTGAAGTATTTGAATATCCTGAGGGGGGCAAGGATATTTCTACGCAATTGCTTCACGTGTCACAAGGGAACCGCACCGCTGCAGATTTCGCTATTGAATTCAGAACTCTTGCTGCTCAAAGTGGATGGAATGATGTGTCATTGAAGGCTGTGTTCAAACAGAGTTTAAATTTGGAGCTTCAGGCTGAGTTAGCCTGCAAGGGTGAGGACTTAACATTTACTGCATTCATCACCATGGCCATCAAGATCGATAATTTGCTGAGAGACACACCCAAGAGAAAATCCACTCGACAACCAGTTCTTAACTCCCTCACTGCACCCTCTGATCACCAAGAGCCCATGCAAATAAATTATTCTCATTTATCTGATGAGGAGAGAACTCGACGCCGTCAACAGAATCTGTGCTACTACTGTGGTGAAACAGGCCATCGTAACGTCGAGTGCCCACACAAAGCCCGGAGGTCCGTCTCCGTTACCAGCCGGGTGAGTGGTGATCAATTCTCTCTACCAATCTCAAAGTCATTTCTCATTCCTGTTCGGCTAACTACTAAAGATGGTCCCATTTCTTTGACAGCGTTGATTGACTCCGGTGCCGCCTTGAATCTGATCAACAAGGATATCGTCAAGAAGTACAGTTTAACCACACCACCTTGTGTGCCCACCATTTGCATCACCGATGTCAACAACAAACCCATTGAGGGAGGAGTTACCAGACAAACTGCACCTGCTCAGTTACAGATTGGATTGTTCCACAGAGAAAGCATTTCTTTCTATATCATTGATTCACCCCGATTTGAAATCATCCTAGGATACCCCTGGCTATCCACTCACGATCCTGTATTATCCTGGAATCATGGAGAATTGACTCACTGGTCTGAATTTTGTCGAAGCCATTGCATGCCCGTCAATATGCCTCAACCATGTCTCACAACATCTGCTGAAGATCCAGCTTCTGCCTTCAGTTTTAAAATCCCTGCCTACTATCAGGACTTTTCAGATGTGTTCAGCAAGAGCAAAGCTTCACAGCTACCACCTCACCGTCACTGGGATTGCACCATCGATCTTCTACCCCAAGCCATGCCACCCAAGAGTAAGGTATACCCACTATCACGCCATGAATCCAAGGCTATGGAAGATTACATTGAAGAGGCTTTGAACCTTGGTTTTATTAGGCCCTCTATCTCTCCAGCAGCAGCGGGGTTCTTCTTCGTTGAGAAGAACGATGGAGGTCTACGACCTTGCATCGATTACCGAGGTCTCAACAATGTTACTGTAAAATTCCGCTATCCTCTTCCACTTGTTCCTGCCGCATTAGAACAGCTTCGAGAGGCTAAGATTTACACCAAGCTAGACTTGAGGAGTGCTTATAATCTCATTCGCATCAAAGAAGGGGATGAGTGGAAGACAGCTTTTCTCACCACAGGAGGTCACTATGAGTACTTGGTGATGCCGTTTGGGCTAGCCAACGCCCCAGCTGTGTTCCAATCATATATCAATGAAATCTTCAGGGACATGTTGAACCAGTATGTGATTGTCTACATAGACGACATACTTATATATTCCAAGTCTGAAGATGAACACATTAAACATGTTCAAACCATCCTCTCTCGTCTTCGAGAACACCAGCTCTTTGTGAAAGCAGAGAAATGTGAATTCCATGTACAGCACACCACTTTCTTAGGATATCACATAAGTCATCATGGAGTCGAGATGGATAATTCCAAGATTCATGCAGTTACGGAATGGCCTCAACCATCAACAATTAAGGAACTTCAACGATTTCTAGGTTTTGCGAACTTCTATCGCCGTTTCATCAGAAACTACAGCATGATTGCATCACCGTTGACATCTCTCCTGAAGGGGAAACCATCCAAGTTGAGATGGTCAGACGAAGCTACCGCCGCTTTCACAAAACTCAAATCAAGCTTCACGTCGGCGCCTATCTTGAAACACCCTGACCCTAACCTGCCATTTGTACTGGAGGTGGATGCTTCAGACTGTGGAATTGGAGGAGTACTATCACAACGTCATGGTCAACCAGCTAAGTTGTATCCATGTGCTTTCTTTTCAAGGAAACTTACTTCTGCTGAGAGGAACTATGATGTTGGTAACAAGGAGTTACTGTCCATGAAAGCGGCAATAGAGGAGTGGAGACATTGGCTGGAGGGAGCCATTCATCCATTTCAGGTTATCACAGATCACAAAAATCTCGAGTATGTAAAAAGTGCCAAAAGACTAAATCCACGTCAGGCCAGATGGTCATTATTCTTCTCAAGATTCCAGTTTACTGTCACATATCGTCCAGGAAGCAAGAATAGTAAAGCAGATGCCCTCTCCAGGCGCCATGATCCTCCCTTCCAAGAACATTCACCAGAACCCATCTTGCCTCCCTCAGTCATTATTGCCCCTGTAAACTGGGACATCATGGAGGAAATTCAAAGGGCCACTCAACAAGATCCTCCGCCTGCCAGGTGCCCACCCAACAAGCAGTATGTTCCCCAGGTACTACGACAGCGGGTCATGCAATGGGTCCATACATCCATCAACTCAGGCCATCCAGGTATCTCTCGTACCATCAAATTGATCCACAATGCTTTCTGGTGGCCAGCAATGAATAGAGAGATAACAGATTACGTGAAGGCTTGTCAAATTTGTGCACAGTCTAAGACCCCAAAGGAACTTCCATCTGGTCTGCTGCAGCCACTACCTATTCCTCAACGTCCATGGTCCCATCTGTCAATTGACTTTGTGACTGATCTGCCTCCCGCCAAAGATTTCACAACCATTCTGGTCATCATTGACAGATTCTCCAAGTCTTGCCGCCTCATTCCCCTCAAGGGTTTACCAACTGCCATGGAGACAGCTCAAGCATTATTTCATCAGGTCTTCCGAATTTATGGTTTACCCGAAGACATTGTTTCTGATCGAGGAACTCAGTTCACTTCCCAGGTATGGAAAGCCTTTTGTCGTCAATTGGACATTAACGTGAGTTTGACGTCAGGATATCATCCCCAGTCAAACGGTCAAGTCGAGAGATTGAACCAGGAGATCGGTAGATACTTGAGATCTTACTGCAGCCGGGAACAAAACCGGTGGGAGGAATTCCTACCATGGGCGGAATATGCTCAAAATTCCCTCACTCATGCCTCTACAGGACTCACCCCCTTTCAATGTGTGCTCGGATATCAACCCCCTTTGTTCCCGTGGTCTGGCGAACCTTCTTCTGTTCCAGCAGTGGATGACTGGATACGTCGTAGCGAGAGGGTGTGGGACAGCGCTCATGTTCATCTTCAAAGAGCTGTACGAGTACAAGAACTCCAGGCCAATCGAAGAAGGCGTCCACATCCTCCCTACCAACCGGGACAAAGGGTCTGGCTCTCCACCAGGGACATCAAGCTACATCTGCCGAGCAGGAAGCTCAGCCCAAGGTATGTTGGCCCATTCAAAATTTTAAAACAAATAAATGAGGTCACATATCAGCTTGAGCTTCCTGCTAACTACCGCATCTCTCCATCTTTTCATGTCTCGCTCCTAAAACCGGTCCACCCGAATGCCGACCCCAACGCGGAGTCCCAAGAGCCACCACCTCCGCTGGACATCGACGGATCGCCAGCTTATAGGGTAAATCTGCTGCTGGACTCAATGCGTAGAGGGGGTCGGCTTCAATACTTGGTGGACTGGGAGGGCTACGGACCAGAGGAGAGATCATGGATACCTGCTTCTGATATTCTGGATCCGTCACTCATAGAGGAATTTCATCGAGCCAGGCCCGACCGTCCAGCGCCACGACCACGGGGACGTCCACGTAGAGCGCCAGGAGTCGCTCCTAGAGGGGGGGGTTCTGTAACACCACGCCAGCAGAGGGAGCTCTCGCCTGAGTTTTGAATGTGAGCTCTTCCTCTGCAGTTACTTCCTGTTTGGCGGCCATATTAACCTGGCCACCACATTGCATCCTTGCGAAGTATTGCCAGTTTACCCTGCCTTACCAAGCGTTTATATATCTGTCTAGTTCTCCTGTGTAGTCCTCCTCTTGATCTATTGTGACTGACATTTTACTAAAGCAGCCGATCAGGATTATGGATGAAGCGGCTCACATTTTGGTTGTCGGACTGCATAAGACGTTACTATGACTATACTGTAGTTGAGGCCTTCTCTCTGAGGGACATCAGCATTCAGTGTTTATAGAAATAAATGAAAATTAAGAAAAAATTCTTGAGAGTGTTTGACTAAGTCGGCATGGTTTAGCGGTTAGGATCATATCAGGTCCCATAGGGCCTAGCGGATAGGATTCATGGTTTTCACCCAGGTGACCCGGTTCAATTCCCGGTGGGGGAAGTAATGTTTTGGGGGGTCGTGACCTAAGGGTTAGAGAGTCGTCCTCGTAATCCAAAGGTAATGTTCACGAGTGTGTGTGTTCACTGCTGTGGGTGTGTGGGCACTTTGGAGGGGTTAAATGCAGAGCACGAATTCCGAGTATGGATCATCATACTTGGCCGCATGTCACTTTCACTTCTTTTTGTTTAAGAAGTGAAAACAAAACTGAGCAGGCCTCTGGCTTGCTCAGTTAGGGACACTTAATTTCTAGCGATTATCGTAAATTTGATTTCACAGATACTATTTAAACTAAACTTAGCTAGACAATGACATCTCCGAATTCAATAATGAAATGCCTTTAACTGAAAATTGAGTGTTTAATCTTATTATTATACATTACTGACACTCTATCCTCCAACTTGATACTGTTAAGTGCTTTGACACAATCTGTATTGTTAAAAGCGCTATATAAATAAAGGTGACTTGACTTGTTTAGGTCTGTCACAAATCCTGGCCATGAACTTCTGTCCGTTCACCACTAGAGGTCACTCACCCATCACATGGACTTTCACACCACACAGTTACAGATCACTCATAGACTGCATTTCCCATCATCCACTGCACCAACACAGCTGTTCACACTGATCACGCTTGAACCTGTTCACCATCTCACAATCACCATCACCCAATCTCACACACACACACACACACTACATAAGTCCTGGACTTTCTCCTACTCACTGCCGAGTATTGTTTAGCCTAGTGACATACAAAGCGTTCCCAAGTATTCCTAGTTAGATTTCCTGTGTTCTGATTCTTGCCCGTGCTCCTGGATTATTCTCTCTGCCTAGCCCTCTGGATATTGTTCGCCGATCGCCGACCCACGCTTGCCTTAGGATTATTCTCTGCCTTGTCTGTGTTATACCTGTTTGCCACTGTCCGACCCTGCCTGTGAATACGACCATGTACTATAATAAAAGCTTGCATATGGATCCGCATGTCTCACGTCTCGTCAGCTCCGTAACAGAATACTCGGCCCAACAAGGATCCAGCAGCTTGTCAAACGGACATTTGTCAGGTATGGACAGAATATTGTTTGCACTTAAACAAGGCCCAAGATCACTGGAGAACCATATTAGAGAGTTTTTAGTCTTCGCTAATTATTCAGATTTACCGGACATAACCTTGATTGAGATCTTTTGCGATGGCATTAATCAACCTCTACGATCACAGCTCAGACGCGAGGGTCCGCGTTCATCACTAAGTTGTTTTTTGGACTTTGCTTTGATAACCGTTGGCTCACTATTCACTGTGGGTGTCGCGGATGAGGATCGTGACGCCACATCTATGACTGGTATGGCGGACGCACCAGAACGCGCTCACAAGATGGCGGCCACAACAACTCCCCGTCATGTCAGGGCTGCCAGTCATGAGCCAAGTCAGGTCCCAGCTGATGTTAAAGAGCCAAGTCAAGTCCCAGCTGATGTTAAAGAACCAAGTCAAGTCCCAGCTGATGTCAAGGAGCCAAGTCAAGTCCCAGCTGATGTTAAAGAGCGAAGTCAAGTCCCAGCTGAAGTCCAGGAGCTAAGTCAAGTCCCAGCTGAAGTCAAGGAGCTAAGTCAAGTCCCAGCTGATGTCAAGGAGCTAAGTCAAGTCCCAGCTGATGTCAAGGAGCTAAGTCAAGTCACAGCCTATGTTAAGGAGCCAAGTCAGGTCACAACCAAGGTTAAAAGGTTAGGTCAAGACACAGTTGATCGTCACGAGTCCAACCAGGCCACAGTTAATCGTCACAAGTCAAGCCAAGCCACAGTTAATCATCGCAAGTCAAGCCAAGTCACAGTAGATCTTTGTGAGTCAGACCAAGCCACAGTTGATCATCGCAAGTCAAGCCAAGTCACCGTTGATTGTCAGGAATCAACCCCTCTCTCAACTCATCAGCCAGAGCCACACCACGCCTCAGCTCAACAGCCAGAGCCACACCACGCCTCAGCTCAACAGCCAGAGCCACAACACGCCTCAGCTCATCAGCCAGAGCCACAACACGCCTCAGCTCAACAGCCAGAGCTACAACACGTCTCAGCTCTCCAGCCAGAGTCACGCCACGTCACAGCTGACCAGCCAGAGTCAGACCACGTCACAGCTGACCAGCCAGAGTCAGACCACGTCACAGCTGACCAGCCAGAGTCAGACCACGTCACAGCTGACCAGCCAGAGTCAGACCACGTCACAGCTGACCAGCCAGAGTCAGACCACGTCACCGCTCTTCAACCAGAGTCTCTTCACGTCTCCGCTGAACAGCCAGAGCCACACCAAGCCACTGTTGATCATCATGAGCTCACCCAGCTCACAGCTCTTCAGCCAGGATCACCCAACATCAAAGCTTTTCAGTCCGAGCCTCGCCACGGCACAGCGGAACTGCCAGGGTCTGTCACACCCAGAGATATATGGTCAGTTCCTCGAGTTACCGGTCTGATATCCAGCGTGAGGGATGCACCACTGGTGTCAGTACGAGCAGCTGGTATCCCTAAACCAGTCCCTATTCCCTTGAGTCCCTATGTTCCAGAACTGATTTCCCCGTCTGACGCGCTTCCCCTGATGGGGATCGCCTTTTGGTGTGTTTGGGCTGCGTACACCACCACTGAACTGCCCGAGGTGGCAAGGTCCACTGTAATGTCTCCAGAGATGGCGGCTGATGTTGCAGAACCTCAGGGGGTAGTAGCACTCACTGCAGCTTCTTCAGAGGTGGCAGCACATGCTGCAGAACCTTTTGAAGCGGTGAGGCTTGTTTCAGCTCCTAGTATGGTGGTGGCGCCCAATAATGTACTCCCAGCCTGTCATGTTACCGTCAAAGAGACTTTCAATGAACTCCTCCTGCCTCCAGGTGTTACCGCTGTAGAACTTCCAGAGGTGTCAGTGGTAGCCATTTCTCAAGCCTTACCCTGTCCTGTCACGGCTATGGAGGCCGTCTGTGAGCTCTCGCCCTGTCCTGTCACGGCTAGGAAGGCCGTCTGTGAACTCTCGCCCTGTCCTGTCATGGCTAGGAAGGCCGTCTGTGAACTCTCGCCCTGTCCTGTCACGGCTAGGAAGGCCGTCTGCGAACTCTCGCCCTGTCCTGTCACGGCTAAGGAGACCGTCTTCGAATCCCTGTCCTGCCCTGTCAAGGCTATGGAAGCCATCTGCAATCCCCTGTCCTGCCAAGTCACGGCTATGGAGGCCGCTTGTGATTCCCCGTCCTGCCCTGTCATGACTACGAAGACCGCCTATGATCTCCTGTCAAGCCCTGCCACGGCCCCTGAGACCATGAAGGCTCTCCCTATGTTGTCTGTCTCTGTTCTCCCTGTGTTGTCTGTCTCTGCTCTCCCTGTGTTTGTCCTTGTTCTCCTCTGGTTCCAGATTCTGTCATGGTTACCTGCCCAGTCTGCTTCCCTGCGGTGGTCTCTGGTCCCGTCTATTCCGCCCTGGTGGGCTCCGGGTCCGTCTACTCCGCCCTGGTGGGCTCTGGTCCTGTCTGCTCCGCCCTGGGGGGCTCTGGTCCCGTCTGATCCGCCCTGGGGGGCTCTGGTCCGTCTGTTCCGCCCTGGGGGGCTCCGGGTCCGTCTGCTCCGCCCTGGTGGGTCCCGGGTCCGTCTGCTCCGCCCTGGTGGGCTCCAGGTCCGTCTGCTCCGCCCTGGTGGGCTCCAGTTCCATCCTCTCCGCCCTGGCTTTCACATGGACCTGGCCCTCCGTCCCTCCCCCTGTTCCGCCTCCGCTCCACCGCCCTCCTAGGATTGTTTAGGAGCGTCTGGAAGCCGCTCCTTGGGGGGGGGGCTATGTCACAAACCCTGGCCATGAACTTCTGTCCGTTAACCACTAGAGGTCACTCACCCATCACATGGACTTTCACACCACACAGTTACAGATCACTCATAGACTGCATTTCCCATCATCCACTGCACCAACACAGCTGTTCACACTGATCACGCTTGCACCTGTTCACCATCTCACAATCACCATCACCCAATCTCACACACACACACACACACTACATAAGTCCTGGACTTTCTCCTACTCACTGCCGAGTATTGTTTAGCCTAGCGACATACAAAGCATTCCCAAGTATTCCTAGTTAGATTTCCTGTGTTCTGATTCTTGCCCGTGCTCCTGGATTATTCTCTCTGCCTAGCCCTCTGGATATTGTTCGCCGATCGCCGACCCACGCTTGCCTTAGGATTATTCTCTGCCTTGTCTGTGTTATACCTGTTTGCCACTGTCCGACCCTGCCTGTGAATACGACCATGTACTATAATAAAAGCTTGCATATGGATCCGCATGTCTCACGTCTCGTCAGCTCCGTAACAGAGTCAATTATCTATCTATTATCTATCTATTTGATGTGAGACCCCCATTAAGTTTAGACACGAAAATTAAGGCGTTCTGTTTTACACTTACAACTGAAACATATCTAAAGATTGTGGTCAAAGCTACATATTCAGTAAGTTTGAGATTGTACGCAGTATTGAAAAGGCTACAGACACAAAATATCAAGGATTTTATTTATTGTGTTGTGCTCCCTATGTAACTCAAGAGTCCAAGTCACTAAGAAAAGTATCATATGAATACAGAAAACCCGCTCACGAGCATCTGGGTATATTTTTGTAAATGTTGTTTTAAATTACTTTTTTCTCACGCCACTACATCTAGAGCTCTTGTTCAGATAGCGATGACGACGTGCACATTTTATTCGTCGTACTCATTTCTTTCAACATTACCCTTTGAAAAGGTTATAGACACAGTCGTTTATACAGGAAATATGTTTGCACAACAGAAACATGTATCGGCATAACAAAAAAACCTAATACTGAAATCCTCTCTTCTAAATATATTGTTAAAGTTGTAACGTTGCTTTTGATGGACTGCCCATACCAGTCTATACTCCGGTTAACTATGTGGCCGAATACCAAATTTTGAACGTAGGTAGGGCCTGTGGGTGTGAAAAAACAAGGATGTGGCGCCTTCAGTAGTCATAAACATCGGATGCTTTGATACATTCAGTGAGATTATTATCTCTTAAACAGTCTTATGTTTTCTCGTGAACAAGTCATTAGAATGATCTTGCTGGTAAATGCACCCTGTTTAATATAATTATTTTAATTTAATAATGTACAAAACAGCCAAGAACTCACATTCACATATCCTGTAAAATGTTAATGTGTTAATTGTATTATTATTAATCTTAAATGATTCCGACTGCTACGTGGATATTTCAAGATCAAATATTTTCAAAGAGCCTTGTGCAGCATTCTATATTCACGCACATTACCCCAAAATTTTGTTAAATACTTCATTTAATCACACAAATTCACATAAATATTGACGAATGTGAACAAAGAGAAGCCAAGAACACAAAGAGATCGCTAACGTTACAGCGGTACTGTTTGCAAAAAACACTCAAAAAACACTCACACACAACTTTTACAATCACACATGACAATACAATACGAACTGTGATGTTAAAAATTAAACCGTGGATCAGAACAACACAAACAAAACATAGAAAGATAAAAACACAACGATTTTCATACTACTACAACTAAGTCTCAAGCTAATTTTTTCGGTCTGGTTTCAGAGACAGCCTACTACGGCGGAAAACTTTGTAATTTATACAGTACGTGTCTTCAAGTAATGAGGTGTTAAACCTGTGGAACAGTACCAAACAATATTCAACATAAACTAGAATCCAAAACTCTAATGTAACTGTGAGCTTGTTTCGCATTCTGTAGATTATCACAGTAATGAAATCTCAGTTGTCTTACATTTTCAGGCTAACGGCTGAAATGCGGACTTATGCTAAACCTATTTTCAGTCCTCTAGGTTTGGTGAAATATATGTTATAAATTCAACAACAGGCATGACAACTTTGTAAACACTTAACAACTAATATTTAAGCTAAATACATGTTTAGATATTTAGAAGGGAAAAAAGCTATACTGCAATATTTCAAGGGACTGTGCTGTTGAATACAGTAGCTTCATGTTACATTGTTTAAATAAAGGCGGTTCAATTCTGAAGACAATCATGACAACACACAGTTGCTGTTTCCCCAGGATCAAACCTTTTGGTCAGATGAATACTTAAAACATGTGTCTGTGTGCTGGTGCAGACCGTCTAAAACGGTCAAAAACATGCACCTTTCAATGAATTAACTACATGACATCTGTGATTTATTTATTAAAGTCATGTTTAGAGACGTGTGCAAAGAAAATACTGTTTCCACAGTATCTTCAACTTGTAATGCGCAACTTTGCCTTCTAAATGAAATAGATATACACGTAACAGAGAAATAGTAAGATCGAGGGGTTTGTGTCTTGTGGCCTCTTTGTAGACAGACCCGAAAAAAGCTCTACAGTACGTCACAATCTCAGTTAAAACAATCTCTTGTAGAAGGACTATCCTTTTATTATCTTATAATGTTTTCCTGCAAACACTCGTGACATGTTTGACCAGTTTCTGAGAATATTCTTCATCTAAAAACAATGAAATGCATAGACTGGTATCATCTAGCGGGGCAGTCCATCAAAAGCAACGTTACAACTTTAACAATATATTTAGTTTCTGTTGTGCAAGAGAGGATTTCAGTATTAGGTTTTTTTGTTATGCCGATACATGGTAATGTTGAAAGAAATGAGTACTGTTGTGCAAACATATTTCCTCTATAAACGACTGTGTCTATAACCTTTTCAAAGGGTAATGTTGAAAGAAATGAGTACGACGAATAAAATGTGCACGTCGTCATCGCTATCTGAACAGCGGGTTTTCTGTAGAGCTCTAGATGTAGTGGCGTGAGAAAAAAGTAATTTAAAACAACATTTACAAAAATATACCCAGATGCTCGTGAGCGGGTTTTCTGTATTCATATGATACTTTCTTAGTGACTTGGACTCTTGAGTTACATCTCAAACTTACTGGGAGCACAAAACAATAAATAAAATCCTTGATATTTTGTGTCTGTAGCCTTTTCAATAGATATGTTTCTTGTAAGTGTATAACGTACAATCTCAAACTTACTGAATATGTAGCTTTGACCACAATGTTTAGATATGTTTCAGTTGTAAGTGTATAACAGAACGCCTTAATTTTCGTGTCTAAACTTAATGGGGGTCTCACATCAAATAGATAGATAATTGACCTAAACAAGTCAAGTCAAGTCACCTTTATTTATATAGCGCTTTTAACAATACAGATTGTGTCAAAGCACTTAACAGTATCAAGTTGGAGGATAGAGTGTCAGTAATGTATAATAATAAGATTAAACACTCAATTTTCAGTTAAAGGCATTTCATTATTGAATTCGGAGATGTCATTGTCTAGCTAAGTTTAGTTTAAATAGTATCTGTGAAATCAAATTTGCGATAATCGCTAGAAATTAAGTGTCCCTAACTGAGCAAGCCAGAGGCCTGCTCAGTTTTGTTTTCACTTAAACAAAAAGAAGTGAAAGTGACATGCGGCCAAGTATGATGATCCATACTCGGAATTCGTGCTCTGCATTTAACCCCTCCAAAGTGCCCACACAACCACAGCAGTGAACACACACACTCGTGAACATTACCTTTGGATTACGAGGACGACTCTCTAACCCTTAGGTCACGACCCCCCCAAAACATTACTTCCCCCACCGGGAATTGAACCGGGTCACCTGGGTGAAAACCATGAATCCTATCCGCTAGGCCCTATGGGACCTGATATGATCCTAACCGCTAAACCATGCCGACTTAGTCAAACACTCTCAAGAAATTTTTCTTAATTTTCATTTATTTCTATAAACACTGAATGCTGATGTCCCTCAGAGAGAAGGCCTCAACTACAGTACAGTCATAGTAACGTCTTATGCAGTCCGACAACCAAAATGTGAGCCGCTTCATCCATAATCCTGATCGGCTGCTTTAGTAAAATGTCAGTCACAATAGATCAAGAGGAGGATTTCTGTATACATTATAGCGCTTTTTCTTAAATGATGTATACACTTTTGCATTTCGTAATTCAATGATTTTAGTCAATTCGCTTTGAGCAAAGATAATTCCTATGTAAAGATTATGTTTGAATTCTTTCTATAACCTTTACAAAAACGTGGAACATCATAGTTATCAAAATATTGTTTACATTACATCTAACAAATATGACAGAATTGGAAAAACAAAGATGTTTACCACATGCACCCATTGCACATGCTTACGTACACCAGAGATGTCGCTTAATTTGAGTCACAGAAGCTGGCGATAGTGACTGATAACATTCTTTAATGTCGTTGTGTTGAAAAAGATTCTGTGGACAAGCGCCTCGAGGGAAGTGATTTGAATTGACGGTTTGTCAAAATAATAAAAAGTTCAGTCAAATGTTCGATGATTTTCTTAAATGATTAAGTATGTACTCATCATGTACACTTTCCCATGCAAGGATTAGAATAAATTTGTGTTGGAGCCTTAAAACAATACAGACATAGAAACGAAATGTGAATTGTGTCGTCTGTTATCTGAGCTATATGACTAAATCCAGCGGAGTAAAAAACATAATTTACAAATACGCGTTTAATAAACTTTCACAACTGCTTAGGTTCCTGAATTCTATCTGCTTTATAAACATTTTCTTGTCTTGCTATACTTAGTGATTTTGTCTCTTGGATGATTGTGGATGATATGTATCAATACTCTTTACAAGAGCGTGGAAATTTAACATGCTCAAACTTAAATGATTGTACAGCTTTCAGTGCAATAGTTTCAGTTGTAATAGTTTTAATGGTAAGACCGCAATACTTGATTTTCGTGTTGATGCTTCATGTGTGGACAGTTTGCACTAAAATAAATATCTCAAAGACAAAAGGCTGTTACTTAATTTCTTGATTTTCATTTATTCCTATTATGATGACATCTCACAAAGAGTTGTCTTCACCTAAAAACATACACAGTCCAACAAACAATTGTGAACGACCATCTGAAGTCTTGCTAATATGACTAAAACTAACTATGTAAGAAAAATATATAATTTACACAAGATTATTATTCTTAGATGTGCCACATCCGTAACAAAAATCTGTTGGCATTCAAAATATTCATAAATGTTGTAGCACAGCTATTTACGCACATAGTATGAGAACTGTACATTGTAAAACCTACCATAGAAAATACATTACCAGTTTGTTAGACTCGAAAAGAAACGAGGATAATAGTTGAAATAGCCTTGTACAACTCTTTCATGTTGAAAACACAGATGCTGCTTTAATTTTTTGGTAAACCATTTCAAATGACATGCTACTTACAAAAGAGTCAAATAGTCAAAATGTACAAGTTTTGTGTTCTAGGTGAGAAATTTACATCGATAAAGGTTTCATGAAAACAACTTGTATTCCCTCTGGCTGTTAAACATCACGGGTCTGTCAAATGAGAAAAGTTCAGTCATACATTTGAAAAACTTTTCTGAAGTAAAAAATGACGTGTTTGTCACAAACACACCCGAAGAATTATCTACTCGTGTGAGAAAAACACTGGGCTTCATTATCATCAGACTATTTTAAAGAAATTAAAGAATAAAACTAAAGTTTAATTTGAAGACCATAGACATCATGACTTACTTTAGCGACCCAGAATATGTTTAAAACTTTTTAAACATGTTTAAAACTGTAGGTGTAATTATTTTACAGAGAAGTTTTAAGTGAAAATGTATATTTGTTCTTATACAGTACATATATATTAACTACATGCTAGATTAAAATGAAAACATTTCTTAACAACAAAAAGTAAAAACAACATATACGATTTTACACATTTAAAATTTATAATAATTTACAATATTACTATTTTTAACAGTAATATTGAACTTTACACATCTTTCACACATACTTAACATCTTAACATGTCTGTATCATTAAGATATTTGTCACAAACCGTCAGACACATCCAACAGGTTTGATAAGTAGGACTTATCGATTATTTGAACTATTTCCTCTGTCAATTATTTGATCATATCTTAGTAAAATAACCCTATATAGACCAGTTGTTTTTATTTTAATAAAATAAAACATTATAGTGTAAAAAATAAACATGCTGCATTTAAACACACATTTAATAAAAACTTTTTTAAAGCGAGAGAGAAAGTCTAAACTGCTGTAATGATTCTGTGACACATTTGTAGGAATTAGTTTTGTTGCATACAACCTTATGACGACTAACTCGTAGTCTAATTTAACTCTGATTCATAAAGAAAGACTCTGTAACCGTCTTGCGTTCATCAGAGGATCATTTGACTGCTTCTAATCCTTGGTTTGTTTAGAGCATCATGGTTTTAGGTTTGAAAGATCTAAAAATGTATTTGTTAAAACAAAAGTCATATCGTTGTTTAATCAACCTGTTTTTCATCAGATACCCGGCGTGCTTCTAAAAGTTTTCATTTGTAAAAGTCTAAATGTTTAAATGTAGAAGTGTGTGTGTGTGTGTGTGTGTGTGTGTGTGTGTGTGTGTGTGTGTGTGTGTGTGCGCGTGTGCGTGTTGACCATCCAGTGAACCATTCCGACGAACTTTTGACAGAGTTCACACACGCAGGTGTACGTCATAAAATAGCCACAATGTCTATGCTTTGATCTACGGGTTTTAACTAACCTTCTAACAAAATTTACGATGCCAGACCCCCTCAAAAACTAGTTAGTTTGCTAATGAGTTACAACGCATCAGTAATCATAAGTCCAGACGCCCATATACATCCTGAGACGTGATATTTGCATTTCTCTGTTGTCTGTTTCAATTAATAGATAACGCACCGGCCCAGACCTTACGGCTGGAAAATCACAGAGAAATCCTGTTTGCGTCAGCATACACGCGCGTATGCGTACGTGCATGCTTTCAAACTGCCTCGGAAGTTAAGATTGACAAAATCATCGAGTAAAATAAACTTATTAAGTGTAAATAACTGAATAAAACAATACAGAGGATATGTTTAAAAGGACTGTTGTGTAGGTTAGTCTAATTTTTTATAGCACCATCATAGCGTGATGTCTTAAGTTTGACAAAATCAAAGACCGATTAAAGGAATAGACGAATTAAGCGCGAATAATTAAATAAAAATAAAGACCTGCTTATTAGTGATTTTTTGTTTAAAAGGAAAACTTGTATAAGCTAATTTTTAAAAGTCTGGTTATATCTTAACTTGACAAAAACAAAGATCTATTAAAGGAATCACTTGTGAATAACTAAATAAAATAAAGGCCTGTGTATTACTGATTTTTTGTTTAAAAGGAAAACTTGTATAAGCTAATTTTTAAAAGACTGGTTATATCTTAACTTGACAAAAAACAAATATCTATTAAAGGAATAGACGAATTAAGCAAATAAAATAAAATAAACAACGTTTTTCCTATGAACTAGAGTTGTTTGTTTAAAAGGAAAAACAGTTTTAAAAGTGAGAAGGTTTTCATTAATTAAAGAACTGGTAAAGATTTATTAAAATAACGGTTTGTTCTAATGTTAAAAACATTACTTTAATTATTTAATCTTTGGTCCGTCTCTGTTAGGGGACGGCCGTAGGCGTGGTTTGGGACCCCCGGGTCTCCAACCCTCATTTGGAGTTTGGCATCGATAGAGCACGGTCGTCTGTCGGATCATCTCTAGACACTCAGAGCTTTTTCGTTTTTCTGTCGTGACTAACTTGTAACGATAGACTAGGAGATTTTGACTACTGCTGGATAGTACTGTTTTAACGAACAAACCCTCTGATATTCGTTTATTTTTAAGGCTCTTTTCTACTTTTAAACCGTATGGTCTTATTTCGCAACACGGTAAGATAAGACACCAATTTCTAGTGTTAACGATCGTGTTTGGTGCTTTTTTGTTAGATGAACAAACATCTTTTTATTTAACTCTGTCAAACGATAGCAAAAACGAACGTATCTAATGCTTTGCCTAACAACGTTTTTCCCTACAAGCCGTGTTGTAGGGAAAAAACAATCATTGCACGTTTTACACATATCTGATGTGAAAAACACTTTAATAAAAACATCCCTTTAACACGATTTCACCATTTAAAGTTTAAATCACATAACAACGGCCCCACACACAAGTCATAAAAAACCCTAAAACACACACGCACGGATAATCAGCTCCTCATCTAGATGGTGGGGGTGGGTGGGGGTGTACAACAGGTGTCCAGACCAGATGTCCAGTAATGGTGGGAGGGATTGGGGGCTTACTGGGTGGGATTTTTATGAGGGGCAATAAATCAATTTTTTTGAGACAAGGTGCCCTGTATCTCTCTCTGTGATGATTTTGTACTATACGCCTACCAAAATTCTGCACACACCCTTTTTAAATAAAATATTGTTTGCAAGCTATCTTAATTATGAGGATTTCATCATAAACCACATTTACGTTGTTATATCAGAGTAATACCCACATCATTATTTAAATTTGTGTACTGATAAATCATATAAACACACATACATAAACATTCATGCTGCTCACATATTATTGTAGCACAGTATAATCAGACTTTAGCCATTAATACGCTTTTAAGATTCTGAAAAACACCAATGGTAATACATATATAATTATATATGACACCATGTTACTAAGGCAATTCATTCATCATACATTTTAAACACACATTCACCATTTATGAATGGTAACATTCACCGTTTATTGAAACTTATAAAACACATAATTATCTTCTTTTAAAGATGTTAATAAATAAGTTTGATTATATGTAACGTACTATATAAAAATAAACATTTACAAGTCTTAGGCGATAATAAAATGTCTTACTTTTTTTTTTTCTGTGAACAATGATGTCCATTCCTT
The DNA here is from genome assembly GCA_027422415.1 of Schizothorax lantsangensis. Lineage (NCBI taxonomy): Eukaryota > Metazoa > Chordata > Actinopteri > Cypriniformes > Cyprinidae > Schizothorax > Schizothorax lantsangensis. The sequence continues at coordinate 20,265,693 of CM049846.1, forward strand.
GAATGAAATGTTTCCAACAAAATAGATAAATAAAACAAAAAATGTTTAAGTTATAAACTTTATTAAATATAAACAAAACTCACAGATCCTCCCAGGGTTAAACACCACTGTGAAATGAATGCTTCAAGGCCCACACAGAGACCGGGAGGAGTCCATAACAGCTCATGTGTCAAGTTAGTCTGCTATTATAGTCTGCTATGAGTGAACGAAGACATCTTTTAAAAAATGTATTATTATTATTAAAGTATAATCTTAAGAGTGTAAATAAGATCTTTCAAACTTAAAAGTCTGGGTTAGACGAAATCTTAAAGGTTTTTTAAATAAAATATTTTTACTTATCTGTTTGCAAATTTAACCTTAATTATGATTTTTATTCAACAGTACCTGTTCAAATTTTAGTTTATCATTTTAAAATAAAATTGTACTTAGTTTATTTTATTTCAAAGCATTTGTCCCCGCTTAAAAGGCTAAACAAAATGTTAGACTATTACTAGGGTGAGCCTGTGTTCTAGTTCGGTGCTTCTATAGTTGTATATGTTCATACTTTTTTTTTTGAACCGACCTTTATCATCGTGATAAATAACATATGCCTATACTATCAATATACTATTGGTTATCTACTGAAAATATATGTAGAAATATACAAAATGTGATGTATCCGTTTTGAAGAGAGATGACTTTTGCAGGCACCAACCCTATCCCCCATAAAACTAATTTAAAATGTTTGTTTAAGTCAACTACAGATATGTCACCACGCATTCTTTGGAGCTGTAAACTACTCTTGAATGAATCAGCACATGTGAGGATCAATGGGTTAATTACGCTTTAAAAGCACAGAACAAGCCAAATGAATGACCGCCGGTATGAAAAATACCTACGTTGTTAAAACCTATATACAATATGTATTAAACATATGCTTTTGTTGTTAACACTGCTTATTAGAAGCACTTACGCATATGAACAACCGTTTAGGTGCATATGGAAGATTTAGAGGTGATTGCAGCCTCTTGGCAGAATGTCTGCTGGGGAAACACGGGCTCTGAGGCTGTACCGTGGACTTTACACATATGATATCCAATTAGGTCTCTACATATGGACCCTAGCCCTCTACCGGTTCTCACAGATTCATCGAGTGAGGGCCTGGCGCCAGACGCTCCGCCACGTCTGGCTGCCGAGGGGACGGAGGAGCTCGACAGGGTCTACAGTACGGACTCTCTGGAGCAGTTTTAGCAAGCCGACCCGAAACCGGAGCCTCTCAGTGCTTCTACCCGTTTGAGGTGAGAACACAGGAGGAGACCGGTTCCACACGAAGGCTATAGAATCTAGCAAACGTGTCAGGGGTCGCCCAACCCGCAGCTCTATAATTATCTGCCAGCGAGGCGCCACGAGCCAATGCCCAGGAAGATGCAACACTTCTAGTAGAGTGGGCTCTCAACCTGAACAGGCAGGGCACACCCTGTGCCTAATAAGCCAGGGTGATGGCGTCCACTATCCAGTGGGCCATCCTCTGCTTGGAGACGACATTCCCTTCTGCCGGCCTCCGTGACAGATAAAGAGCTGGTCTGAGGTCCTGAAGCTTTGCGTCCTGTCAACGTAGCATTTCAATGCTCGGACGGGACAAGCAAAGCTAAGGCTGGGTCTGCCTCCTCCGAGGGCAGCGCTTGCAGGCTCACCACCTGGTCCCTGAAGGGAGTAGTGGGAACCTTGGGCACATAGCCAGGCCGGAGCCTCAGGATTACCTGGGACGGCCCAAACTCTAGGCACGAATCGCTGACCGAAAATGCGTGCAGGTCCCCTACCCTCTTGATGGAGGCCAATGCAAGCAGGAGCGGAGTCTGAAAGAAACTTCAGCTCGACTGTCTGCAACGGATCAAATGGGCCCTGCTGTAGTGATCTGAGCACTAGAGACAGGTCCCAAGAGGGTATAGAGGGGGCCGTGGAGGATTTAACCTTCCTGCCCCCCTAAGGAACCTGATGACCAAGTCATGCTTCCCCACCAACTTCCCTTCCACATGGTCGTGGTTGGCAGCAATCGCAGCCACATAGACTTTAAGGGTGAAAGGAGACAGCCTTCGCTCCAACCCTTGCTGCAAGAAGGACAGCACGACTCTGATCGGGCACTTCCGGGGGTCTTCTCGGTGAGAAGAGCACCACTCGACAAACAGGTTCCACTTCAAGGCGTAAGCATGTCTCGTAGACAGCACTCTCGCCGAAGTGATGGTGTCAACTACCTCCTGGGGTAGGTCACCTAGAACCTCCGCGTCCCGTCCCGGGACCAGACATGTTTTAAGTTTCCAGAGGTCTGGACGCGGGTACCATAAGGTGCCCCATCTCTGAGTCAGTAGATCCTACCTCAGAGGAATCTGCCAAGGAGGGGCTGTCACGAGGAGCATCAGTTCTGGGAACCAAGTCCGAGTGGGCCAGTACGGCGCCACGAGCAAGACCTGCTCCTCGTCCTCCCTGATCTTGCACAGTGTCTGTGCGAAAATGCTCACTGGGGGGAACGCATACTTGCGGGGGCCCCGCGGCCAGCTGAGTGCCAGTGCATTCCGTGCCGAGTTTTCCTCGGTCAGGGAGTAAACAACTGGCAATGAGAAGTCTCTCAATAAGCTGGGCCGTCTGGGGATGGAGTCTCCACTCTCCGGGGAGCGCAGCTCGTGACAGCTCATCGGCTGCCCGGTTGAGCAAGCCCGGAATGTGAATGGCACGAAGCGACCTCAGATGCTTCTGACTCCATAGGAGGAGGTGGCGGGCGAGTTGCGACATGCGACGGAAGCCTAGACCACCTTATCGGTTGATGTATGCAACGGTCACAGTGTGTCCGTACGGACCAGTACGTGCTTGCCCTGTAAGCGCCTCTTGAGACGGATCAGGGCCAGGTGTACTGCCAGCAACTCTAGGCAACTTATGTGCCAGTGCAGTTGGGGGCCCCGTCCAAACCCCCGACACTGCAAGCCCGTTGAACGTGGTGCCCCAGCCGGTGGTGGAGGCATCCGTGTAAACCACAGCATGTCTAGAGACCTGTTCCAGGGGCACTCCTGCCCGGAGAAACGAAAGGTCTGACCACGGGGTGAGGGTTTGGCGGCAGGCCGGTGTGACTTGGACCCGGTGAGTGCCGCGTTACCACGCCCACCTCGGGACTCGGCCATGGAGCCAGTGTTGAAGCAGTCTCATATGAAGCAGCCCCAGCGGCGTTACTGCTGCCGCAGCTGCCATATGCCCCAGGAGCCTCTGAAATTGTTTCAGTGGGACCGCGGACCTGCTCTTGAACGCATTCAAGCAGTTCAACACCTACTGAGCACGTTCCTGCGTGAGGCGTGCTGTCTGATTGACCGAATCCAATTCCATGCCGAGAAAAGAGATCCTCTGCGCCGGGGAGAGTTTGCTCTTTTCCCAGTTGACCCGAAGGCCCAACTGGCTGAGGTGCAAGAGCACCAAGTCCCTGTGTTCACACAACTGGTCCTGAGACTGAGGCCAGTCATCGAGGTAGTTGAGAATGCGAATGCCCTGTTCTCTCAGGGGAACAAGGGCTGCCGCCACAACTTTCGTGAAGACACGGGGTGACAGGGACAGCTCGAAGGGCAGGACCTTGTACTAATATGCCCGTCCTTCAAACGCAAACCGCAGGAATGGCCTGTGGTGTGGAAGGATTGAGACAAGGAAGTACACGTCCTTCAGGTCAATCGCTGCAAGCCAATCTCAGGGACGGATGCACCCGAAGATGCACTTCTGCGTGAGTCTCTTGAACGGAAGCTTGCCCAGTTCAGGACGCGCAGATCCAAGATTGGTCTCCACCCACCGCCTTTCTTGGGCACAATGAAGTAAGGGCTGTAAAACCCTGTCTTCATATCGGCTGGAGGGACCGGCTCTATCACGTCCCTCGCCAATAGGACAGTGATCTCCCCACACAAGCCTTTACTGCTGTGAGGTGGAAACTGGGAGAACGCCGGGCGAACTGAATCGCGTAGCCGAGTCAGGTGGTCCACAGGAGCCAGCGAGACGAGCTGGGTAGCGCTTTTTCCAGGCACCCAGACACTATACAAGCGGGACCTGCGGGACCACCGACGTACCCGCGGTGGGGCAGCGAGGTGAAACGCAGGGACCCGGCCCGTGTCGGACCAAAGAGGGGTCTGAGTGTGCGGTGCAACACTTACCTGGTTCCACAGTTTGGCAGAGGGTGCGTGAGTAGGGCCTTTGATGACGCTCTCGAACCGCCCACTGCTGCCTGCTGGCGAGAGAGGGAGAAGAGTGTGGTCCGGTGTTGGTCCGTCCATGACTCTCCATGCCCTCTTAGGACCCAGAGGCAGAGAGAACCACTTCTTGTCGAGATTTTTTTTTCTTTTTTTAAACCAAAAGATTCTCCGCCCGGCCCTCCTCCGGGGGAGGGAGAGGTGCATCCACCATCTCCTGAAGCAGTCCTCTTTCCCTCTGGGTCGCCCGTCCTGAGGCCTCTTGCTTTTCCGCTCTCCGCCAGGTTTGACGGGGGCCCGGACGGGCGGGGCGGCCTGCCTACGCCCAGCTCAATGGCACCACTTCTGGAGGCTGCTGCGGATGTGGTGCGGGAGCAGGGACGGACGCAGGGGCCGCCCTCGGCGACGAGCAGGCTGGGACGCTGCAGCCAGTGGACGGGTGGAGGCAGCAGCTGCCCGCTGGGCAGGATGTGATGGATCGCCTCAGTCTGCTCCTAAGCAGCCGAGAACTGCTGGGCCATGCTCTCGACTGCGTCGCCGAAGAGGCCAGTCTGGGACACAGGGCCCTTGAGGAACCGACTTTGTCGGCATCCCCATGTCGACCAGACACAGCCAGGTGACGCTCCTGGACCACAAGTGTGGACATCGCACGACCCAAAGACCACGCAATGACCTTTGTCGCTCGTAGCGCGAGGCCAGAAGTGGTACAAAGCCCTTTCAGAACTTCTGGATCGTGACCACCCTCGTGCATGTCCCCCAGTGCTTTTAGCCTGAAGAACCTGCAGTAACGCCGTAGCGCAAGCGGTTGGCAGCTTCTCCACGGGTCACATAAGCATCGCCGGACAGACCAGACGAGTACCTACAGGCCCGGAAGAGGAAGCACGGTTTACCCTGCCGGGTGGAGGCGGTATTAGGACACAACGGCATCGCAACCGACCGCTCCACCGGGGGGCCCCGTATACCCCCTAGCTGCACCACCACCGAGGGTGGTGAGGGAGGAGGAGCTAACAGGTCAGTTTCTGGCAGTAAAATGTGCCATCCACAACCTGGTAAGCTCCCCATGCACCTCCGGGAAGAGAGGCACAGGGGCAGGGTGCTGAGAACCAGCACAAACTACCTCGAGAAACCAGTCATCCAACCTCGAGGGCTCGGGACACGGTGGAAGTCTCCACTCGAGCCCTACCCTCTCAGCGGCCCGGGAAAGCATAGCTGTGATTCTGAATCCGACTCAGGCATTGCTACTGCCGTAGCAGCAGCGCAGCCGAATCTTCTTCCCCAGAAAGCTCCAGCTCACCCTCCGATGCAGCGATCGACATCCGGTCATCGGGAGGAGCACCAGGGATACTGCTGGTACGCCCCTTGTAGAGGGTCCAGCATGTTCCACTGGCAGCTCAACTGGTTTTGGAGTGTAAGAGGAGTGATGGTCCCTCGAGGGTTGGTTCCCTGGAGGGTTTGCCACCACTGTAATCCTCAGACCACACCACTGTAATCCTTAGTCCTCGTCTGTCTGCAGCCAGAACGAGAACTAGATCGAGGCAGAGGCAACAGAGCTCCGCCCCCTTGTCGAGGTAGCGGAGCCTGGCCGCAACTCCAAGATGATCATCTTCCCACCATGAGAAGATGCCTCATCCACGAACACCACCTCAGCATGCTTACTGCCCAGGCACGTGAGGCAGTGATCGTGACCATCACCCGGCACCAGGTAACGACCGCATCCAGAAACGCACGGGTGACACATTGTCTGTAGCAAAACCCAACTCGTCTTTACAAAGACGTAACGTCAGGTTTGCCAGATGCAACGTTGTCTTTAAAAAGACGCACCCGTGAATGCTCTTTTAGGGAAAAAGCTCTTTTAATGTGCTGAAGCGCACAGGGGAGATGGTCACCTGCAACACAAACAGGGGGTAGTGCAACCTGATGTGTGCAATCCACTCGACACGGGAAGAACCACCGCCGCTGAAGCGCCGTACCGCCAGCACGAGAGTCTTCCGAAGAGCGTGCTCAACTCGTTGAATTCACTCGTCAGCAGAAGTCAGAAGCAGAACGATGTAACCGCTCGGCTCCGAAGCGAAAAGCTGAATATGCGCTGCACCTGCTGCCTACTTATACTCACGCTGTGATCAGCAGCAGCTGGATGCAATAATCGCATGCCAATGTGCATTGGCTCGTTTAGTTACACTCGAAGTGGATTGGTCTCTCTAAGCGAGATCCCAATTCGTCGGTCACCCGACGTGACTCGGAGTGACCGACTGATAGGGAACTCAAGAGTCCAAGTCACTAAGAAAATTATCATGTGAATACAGAAAACCCACTCATGATCATCTGGGTATATTTTTTGTAAATGTTGTTTTAAATTACTTTTTTCTTATGCCACTACATCTAGAGCCCTTGTTCAGACAGCTGATGACGATGTGTGCATTTTATTCGTCGTACTCATTTCTTTCGTCATTTCCGCTTGAGATTAAAGTGTAGGTAATGTGACCGCAATTAAGAAACATAAAATTATACTACATCCCCTTTGAAAAGGTTATAGACGTAGTCTTTTATACAGGAAATATGTTTGCACAACAGAAATACGTATTAGTATAACAAATACCTAATACTGAAATCCTCCCTTCTAAATATATTGAATGTTTATAGTTTTAGTGTTGATTTTGATGGTCTACCCCAATAGCTGATACCACTCTACTTTTTTCATTGTTTTGGCACAGTTTTTTTAGATGAAGACCATTCTCAGAATGTGGTCAATCATGCAGCAAGTGAAAACGAGAACAAATACAGTATAAGATAATTAAGTCAAGGGAGTGTTTAAACTGAGATTGTGATGTACAGATTACTGATCTGTCTACAAAGAGGCCATGAGACACAAGGCCTCGATCTTACTATTTCACTGTTACATCTACTTCATTTAGAACACAAAGTTGCACATTACAAGTTGAAGATAGTGTGGAAACACTACTTTCTTTGCACGTGTCTCTAAACATGTCTTTAATAAAAGCACTGTTGTTTTAAGCGAAAGCGATGATCCAGTCCGTTTTATTCAGTCGTTGTGTTTTAGGTGTCCGCCTTTTAGTTTTGTTCCAGGAAACAGGTACGGCTGTAACTGTGCGTTGTCATGTCTGTCTGCTCTTATTTAAGAAAGCATGCGGCCGGCAGTTTTTAACATGTCTTAATTCTCTTATTTATCACAATAGCAAATGTTTGTTTAGCTTAAATTTTAGTCAGTTACAAAGTGTCAGGCATGATGCTTATATGTATTTTTAAATAATTACGATAAAGTTACAGGTTTCTTGGATGAATGCTCGACAGAGTGTTACTCAATCAGTCCTCTGCGTCGTCTTTTAATAAAATATTCCATTGAATGTCACTAAGACAAATTCTGTAACAGCGTTCATAAATGTATATAAGCGTACAAATCTTTATAGTGACAATAAGAACAATACGGTCTAACAACACAAACGCAATTGCTTGTTCTAACTCTTTCACACACTAGACTAATCCCTGCTAACTACACCTAAAACTGCTAGATATCTTGACTTTATCCGTGTGTTTAACGCTAGGCCTTGTCACATTGTTGTGTGATATAAACCGCAAAGTTTTTTTTTCATAGGGCTACGCTTTGAAACCAGAATAATTCCACGACTTTGTGCATTCTTTCTGTTTGAATTTGTTTACTGCAGTTTCACCGTTCTTGTTGTATTTTCGCTTTGCATCCTAGTTTTTCTGTCATGTTAGCAGGCTCTTCGTCCATATTTCTGTGAATTTGCTTGATTTTTTAAAATATGGCTTCAACCCGCCGTCTTCATTCGAGACATTTACGTTATATTATTAACACTATCCTAGTTTAGATGTCAGATACGAGACCTTTTTCCGTCTGTTTTTTTTTAGAAAATGGAAATGAAAAATATATTTGTAAATTGCTCACTTGTAAGTCGCTTCGGAAAAAAGGCGCATACACATTTTTTTATTTTTTAACAATATATTGTTGGATATATGTTGAAGTAGTGAAGAAAATGATCAAATTGCCGTTACAATAGTAATGACATTACAGGCGGTCTAGCCAGAAAAGAAAATTTCTGCAACATGTTTTGCTGTAATATAAAATCAACCAACGATCCGACATTTTCACATATCATGGATTCACAATTTTTTGAGATCAGCGACGTACATAAATCTGTTACATAAGTACACAGACAGAGAACCTCGTTAATGTCCATCTCATCCTCACATTCACACATCACATCCAGAATTTTTCTGGTGGTTATGCAAATTGAGTCTCTGCCGGTAATAAACATGCTCGTCAAATCAGGCCATCAGGCCATGTTCTTGAGATTTTTTACACGCTTGGTATCCCCCGTAGAATCATGATTCGGATCGGACGCAGCGTTGATGACCATACGCACCAGTTCGATCATTTGTCCTCGGTAATGCGGTTTAAACGTAGAGCCTATAACGCCTTTTACAGGACACGTTTTTCCCGCGGAGCAGTCGCACTCCGGTCGCACGTCCGCAGCGTCATGCTCCATCGGCTTTTGCGTGGCGTCAGACATCCTTTTCAGAAATCGATTCTTTCCAAGAGATAAACTTTGTCTCCTAATCGATATAGAGCGTTGTTGCCGTTTCCTAGAATCTGGATCGACCGCGACGGTCCAGTAGAATTTCAAATTCAGCTTCAATTTCCGGTTTATGGTTCAGATCCTCCGAAGCGTTATTAATTGAGAAACTGTAGAGTGGTTCAGACACATTGGATTGTTGAGATTGATTTTGTTGGGTCCGTGTTTTGATCGACAAGAAGTTGTAGTAGCACCGTCAAACGCAGATCTAGAGTTTATCCGGAACAGCCGCTCTTTGCCGTACGCAAGTAGTGACGGGCCTTTTGTACATTCGAGCGAAATAAATTTGTTGAGGTTTCCATGTGTCGGCTGTCGGTTGGTTGTTGAGATGTTGCCGGAGGCGGTGGACATGAGGGTTCGTGTTTTGGTCAAAGAGAAATAGTTCTCACAGAAAGATAATTTGGTTAACGATTACGAGGTCATTTATTAGGATTTTTTAAGACGAATTGTTTCTAGTAACAGCTTTGGAAAACACAGACTGATCATTTGGATTCACTTGACTGAAACAGCTCGTCTATCGTTGAAAAAACGGTGTTTAACAGAGGCACGTCGCTCCGATCGAAATATAGATTCGTTTTGCAGTACCCGAAAGGGTTGTCCTCAGGAATAGGAAAGTCACGATCATACTCAGAGTCAGTCTCATCAGAGTCTGACTCATCGTCTGGTTCATCGTCTGACTCGTCTCTACTTTGAGACAAAACGTTTTTTTTTCAGATTCCTCCCGACGTTTATTTACCATCATCAGATAATTTTGGTCATGATGCATTTTGTTCCAACAGGATGAAATGCACATGTAGGCCGTCTGCGTTGTCACCCGATACCTCATCCCCTGCGTAACAGCATCCCACTGGAAAATGTACCTGATTTTATCGCCAAAATTAAATTCTTTCCAAATTTGATTGTAGAAGTATGTCCAGTCTATGGCGGTCAAAAGCAGGTAGGCGCATTCGGATGTATAGTCCTCGTAAGAATCCAAAACGTAGAGTTTCACAGTCTGCAATGATGTGTCAAACACAAATCTACCTACACGATCATCAGATACTGGGAAATCTTGTTTCACAAAATCTTCACGGACAATCTTCGTCAGACAGAGCGCGTCTTCGTCCGTTTCAACAGAACATCTTGGTGGTGTTATAGACATAGCTCTTGTTTCAGGAGCGGCGGCGGTTGTTGTAACGATGTAGAAAACCTTATTTAAATACCGAATTCTGAATGTAGGTGTGTCAAACAACCGAGGAAAGTAACGCCTTCAACGGAGTGTGCTTTAACGCGTGATATTATCTCTTAAATTATTAGTTAATTTATAATAACAGTAGATTTCCTGTATAAAAGACTACGTCTATAAACTTTTCAAAGGGGATGTAGTATAATTTTATGTTTCTTAATTGCGGTCACATTACCTACACTTTAATCTCAAGCGGAAATGACGAAAGAAATGAGTACGACGAATAAAATGCACACATCGTCATCAGCTGTCTGAACAAGAGCTCTAGATGTAGTGGCGTAAGAAAAAAAGTAATTTAAAACAACATTTACAAAAAATATACCCAGATGATCATGAGTGGGTTTTCTGTATTCACATGATAATTTTCTTAGTGACTTGGACTCTTGAGTTACATAGTGAGCACACAAATAAAAAAATAAAAAATAAAAATTAATAATAATAAACAGTTGAAACGAGCTCAGCTGATGCATCTCTTTAATTTCATGTTGAATGGTGAAAAAATCCACATTCTGTGCATCCTATGTATTAAACTAGCCCTTAAAAAAACATAAAGCCATGATACTTGTGTAAAAATATTGGATCAAATATGTTGAATGAATGTAAAATGTTTTCTTTGTTGGGATAAGAAGGTTCATCTATTGGAACTTAGAAAATAAGAGCAAATAATATTAAGATCAAATACTTTTAAATGTAGGTTTGTCAAAAAGAAAGAATAATATTTTATCTGGTTTAGTTGTGTTTAAAAATAAATAAAATCCCCTTCTTAAAAACATTGCAGCAAACTTAACTTAGTAACCTGATTCTCATTTCATCGTGCATTCATCACATATTTATCAGACTTATAAAAGTATCATGATCCTTCGTAGGACTTTGTTAGAACACAACGGATACGAAACTACACCTGGTAACCTTTTATTCAGGCTTTAAAGCAGGTTTATGCCTTAAAATCATACTTGATTTTGGAAAAAGTTTGAAATCTGAACTGCTGACCTTCCTGAATGACGTCATTTTATGTGTGTGTGTGTGTGTGAGGACCTGTTTGGATTATTTTTAAAATAAGCCATTTTAAAAAACACTGCAACAACCACCTTTGTCAACATGATTCTTTTGTAATATCATGTTTGGCCTTATATTTACTAGGAATTGAATCTTTGTAAAAATAGGAAAAGTAATAAATAAATAAATAAAAATAATATAGATCTATGACACTTTTGAACCATTAAAACTTAACAACAGTATTACCACTATCAATAAGCAGTGTTAACAACAAAAGCATATGTTTAATACATATTGTATATAGGTTTTAACAACGTAGGTATTTTTCATACCGGCGGTCATTCATTTAGCTTGTTCTGTGCTTTTAAAGCGTAATTAACCCATTGATCTTCACATGTGCTGATTCATTCAAGAGTAGTTTACAGCTCCAAAGAATGCGTGGTGACATATCTGTAGTTGACTTAAACAAACATTAGTTTTATGGGGGATAGGGTTGGTGCCTGCAAAAGTCATCTCTCTTCAAAACGGATACATCACATTTTGTATATTTCTACATAAATTTTCAGTAGATAACCAATAGTATATTGATAGTATAGGCATATGATAGATGTTCAAGATGGCGCCGAGCATGGCAGCCGTGTTGCGAGCTCCGAGAAAACTCTGCAGGTTTTCATATGTTTTTTTTTTTTTTTTTTTTTGTTTTACGTGTTAGATGTTGTTAGTATAACTGTCTACGATAGAGACACGCTTTTAAACATCGGTTCTTTCGTCGCGCAACGCAAACCGGACTTTGAGTTCCTGAACACCGGTGGATTGTTTACAGACACCGCATCAGAGCCCTTTGTCTGGAACGCACGACCACGACGAAAGAAACGTAGCCGGAAAGGAGGGAAGAGAGCTGGCGTTCTCGTCAGACTGAGACGCCGTGCCTTTCGACCTCCTCTCCCAACCATTTTGCTGGCTAACGTTCAGTCACTGGATAACAAACTCTGTGAACTGTGTGTGCGCATCTCATACCAACGAGAAACAAGGGAATGCTGCGTTATTTGCCTCACAGAAACCTGGATGTCTGCAATGGTTCCAGACTCAGCCATCAAGCTTACGGGCTTCTCCGTGCACCGCTCGGACAGAACGAAAGAGCTCACAGGGAAAAGCAGAGGTGGGGGCGTTTGTTTCTTTATCAACAACTCGTGGTGTGATGAAAGGAATCTACACTCTATTAAATCCTTCTGCTCCCCTGATCTGGAATTTCATACGCTTCTGTGTCGACCATTCTGGCTACCGAGGGAATTTACAGCGATCATAATCACGGCTGTTTACATTCCCCCTCAAGCCAACACAGACCAGGCACTCAGGGAACTGTATGGGAATATAAGTGATCAGGAAACCGCGCACCCAGATGCAGCGTTTGTTATTACGGGGGACTTTAATAAAGCCAACTTCAGAACAATAGCTCCAAAATACTTTCAACACATCACCATCAACACGCGTGGTGATCGTGTACTGGACCATTGCTACTCCCCCTTCCGGGACGCTTACAAATCCCTCCCCCGCCCACCTTTCGGCAAATCGGATCACTCCTCCGTTCTGCTTCTGCCTGCTTATAGGCAGAAACTGAAACGTGAAGCACCCGCCCTCAGGACAATTCAATGCTGGTCGGACCAATCGGACGCTATACTACAGGACTGTTTTGATCACGTGGACTGGGACATGTTCCGGGCAGCGTCTGATGACGACATAGAGGAGTACTCAGATTCTGTAATGTGTTTCATACGGAAGTGTATAGAGGATGTAATTCCGACCAAAATAATAAGCATCTATCCCAACCAAAAACCGTAGATTAACAGCAATGTTCGATCAGCCTTGTCAGCGCGGACATCTGCCTTTAAATCCGGAAACACTGACGATCGGAAACAAGCCAGTTACGATCTCAGGAGATCCATCAAAGCAGCCAAAAGACAATATAAAAACAAAGTTGAAGAACAATTCAACAACAACAACCCAAGAAGCATGTGGCAGGGCATCAACAACATCACAGGTTTTAAAGGGAATAAACCAGCTACTGTGAACATTGCGGCCTCTCTACCGGATGAGCTGAATACCTTTTATGCTCGTTTCGAGGCTCATAACACCACCCACACAGAGTGCGCTCCCACGGCTGCTGCAGAAGAGGTGAGTCCACTCTCCCTTTCTGTCGCGGATGTAATTCGATCCTTCAAACGGGTGAACATCCACAAAGCTGTTGGCCCGGATGGAATCCCAGGCCGTGTGCTCAAAGCATGCGCTTACCAACTAGCTGGGGTTTTTACAGACATCTTCAATCTGTCCCTCTCTCCACTGCTAAAATGACATACTACCACAACAAAATTAACAACTGTTCCGACTCTCGCGCACTCTTCAAAACGTTCTCTTCTCTTCTCTGTCCTCCTCCCCCTCCTCCTTCATCAACTCTTACAGCTGATGACTTTGCAACTTTCTTCACAAATAAAACAAAAACCATCAGTGACCAATTCCTCACACCACAAACTAATAATAACTTCATAACGACAAATACACAATCTCTCACCTCCTTTTCTCCTCTCTCGGAGACGGAGGTTTCCAAACTCATCCTTTCCAATCATCCCACTACTTGTCCGCTAGATCCTATCCCCACTCACCTCCTTCAAGCCATTTCTTCTTCGGTCATACCTGCGCTTACTCACATTATCAACACCTCGCTTCACACTGGTACATTTCCCACAGCATTTAAGCAGGCTCGGGTAAGCCCACTGCTTAAAAAAACTGCTCTAAATCCAGCACTTTTAGAAAACTACAGACCGGTATCCATTCTTCCATTCATTGCAAAGTCACTTGAGCGAGTTGTGTTCAACCAACTCTCTCTGTTTCTTGCACAGAACAACATTCTGGACAACAACCAATCTGGCTTCAGAAGTGGCCACTCAACTGAGACTGCCCTACTCTCGGTTACAGAGGCCCTGAGACTGGCAAGGGCAGCTTCCAAATCCTCTGTACTCATCTTGCTGGATCTGTCTGCTGCCTTTGACACAGTTAACCACCAGATCCTCATGTCCATCCTCAGAAAGATGGGCATCTCAGGAACCGCCCTCCTGTGTTTCGAGTCTTACCTCTCAGATAGGTCCTTCAGGGTGTCTTGGAGGGGTGAGGTTTCAAAGTCACAACTTCTTGCTACTGGAGTTCCTCAAGGCTCAGTGCTTGGACCACTTCTCTTCTCCATCTACATGTCGTCATTAGGATCGGTTATTCAGAAGCATGGCTTTTCCTACCACTGCTATGCTGATGACACTCAACTCTACTTCTCATTCCAACCAGATGATCCGACGGTAACTGATCGCATTGCAGCCTGTCTGAGTGACATTTCTAGCTGGATGATGGACCATCACCGTTCAGCTCAATCTTGCTAAGACAGAACTGCTCGTGTTCTCCGCCAACCCATCACTTCACCACAACTTCTCTATACAGCTGGGTTCGTCAACCATAACTCCTTCCAGGACTGCCAGGAACCTTGGAGTTGTGATCGATGATCAGTTAAGCTTCACAGACCATATTGCTACAACGGCCCGGTCCTGCAGATTTGCCTTATACAACATTAGGAAGATTAGGCCCTTCCTGTCAGAGCAAGCTGCACAACTCCTTGTCCAAGCTCTTGTTCTCTCCAGACTGGACTATTGTAATGCTCTCTTGGCGGGCCTTCCCGCATGTACTATCAAGCCTCTGCAACTGATCCAGAATGCAGCAGCCAGAGTGGTCTTTAATGAGCCGAAAAAAGCTCACGTTACCCCTCTCTTCATCAGGTTACACTGGCTACCAATAGCCGCTCGCATCAAATTCAAGGTACTGATGTTTGCCTACAAGACCACAACTGGCACTGCACCAATATACCTAAACTCGCTAGTTCAAACTTATGCGCCCTCCAGAAGCTTGCGTTCTGCAAGTGAACGATGTCTTGTGGTGCCATCCCAAAGAGGTACCAAATCACTCTCACGGACCTTTTCCTGGACTGTGCCCAGCTGGTGGAATGACCTCCCGATCTCAATTCGAACAGCTGAGTCTTTAGCCATTTTCAAAAAAACATCTAAAGACACATCTTTTTCGCCAGCACCTGACTAACTAATACTAACACTTACCTATTCTATTTAATAAAAAAAAAAAAAAAATCCTAGCTACGTGTACTGTGCTAGACTAACTGAGACTTGTCATGGCACTTGTATACTGTTGCTCTCTCAATGGTCTGATTGCTTCTATTGTTCTCCTCATTTGTACGTCGCTTTGGATAAAAGCGTCTGCTAAATGATTAAATGTAAATGTAAATGTCTGTGGTTCCCTCATGCTTCAAGAAATCCACCATTGTGCCCATACCTAAGAAAAATAAAATCACATGCTTGAATGACTGGAGGCCCGTTGCTCTGACACCCATCTTCAGCAAGTGTTTTGAGAAGCTCATCAGAGACCACATATGCTCTGTGCTGCCTGCCTCACTGGACCCACTACAATTTGCATACCGCAGAAACCGTTCCACAGACGACGCTATTGCCTTCACCCTGCACACTGCTCTCTCCCACCTGGAAAATAAGAACACCTATGTAAGGATGCTGTTCGTGGATTATAGTTCAGCATTTAACACCATAGTGCCTGCCACACTGGTTGAGAAGCTCCAGACTCTGGGACTGAACAGATCTCTGTGCAGCTGGATCCTGGACTTCCTGACAGGTAGAAGTCAGGTGGTCAGAATGGGCAACAACACCTCATCTCCCCTGATCCTCAACACTGGTGCCCCGCAGGGCTGCGTCCTCAGCCCGCTCCTGTACTCCCTGTACACACACGACTGTACAGCTACACACAGCTCCAACGTCATCGTCAAATTTGCCGATGACACAACGGTGATAGGCCTGATCACCGACAACGATGAGACGGCCTACAGAGAGGAGGTGAGTACCCTGACTAAATGGTGCCAGGAGAACCACCTCTCACTCAACATCGACAAGACCAAGGAGCTGGTGGTGGATTTCAGGAGACAGAGCAGAGAACACACACCCATCTCCATCGACAAGACACCTGTGGAGCGGGTAAACAGCTTTAAGTTCCTCGGCGTTCACATCACCGAGGATCTCACATGGTCCACTCACACAGATGCAGTGCTGAAAAAGGCACATCAGCGCCTCTTCTTCCTGAGACGGCTGAGGAAGTTTGGAATGAGCCCCAGCATCCTCAGATCCTTCTACACCTGCACTGTGGAGAGCATCCTGACCGGCTGCATCACCGCCTGGTTTGGAAACAGCACCGCTGGGAACCGCAAAGCTCTGCAAAGGGTCGTGCGATCTGCCCGCCACATTGTTGGAGGTGAGCTTCCCTCCCTCCAGGACATCTACACCAGGCGGTGTATAAGGAAAGCCAGGAGGATCATCAAGGACTCCAGCCATCCATCCCACAGACTGCTCTCTCTGCTGCCCTCAGGGAGACGTCTCCGCAGCATCCGATCCTGCACTAGCCGACTGAGGGACAGCTTTTTCCCTCAGGCTATCAGGCTAATGAACAGTCAGAACTAATTCACCCTACATCACACTCCCACTCACACATCATGCCATGCACTGCACTTTACCGCCGTTCACTGGACTACACGCACACACTGCGCAATAATACAACCTATCTGCTATCACTGGATACCATACAATGCACATATCTATTGCACAACTAATCTGTTGTATATGTATAATCTGTTGCACCTTAACATATTACTATGTATAGATGTGTACATAATGTAAAATGTGTACATACAGTGTATTGGTAACTAAGTATGTCTGTATAGTACACTGTGTATATTGAGTATGTGTATGTGTATTATGCACATTGTCTTCTGTACAGTCTGTAAATATGTATTGTCTATATGTAAATTGTTTTTTTTTTTTGCACTGTCTGGAGCACGCTCTCAAGAATTTCACTCACCAAGGCACTCGTGCTGTGGTGATGTGACAATAAAAGTGATTTGATTTGATTTGATATTTATCACGATGATAAAGGTCGGTTCAAAAAAAAAAAGTATGAACATATACAACTATAGAAGCACCGAACTAGAACACAGGCTCACCCTAGTAATAGTCTAACATTTTGTTTAACCTTTTAAGCGGGGAAAAATGCTTTGAAATAAAATAAACTAAGTACAATTTTATTTTAAAATTATAAACTAAAATTTGAACAGGTACTGTTGAATAAAAATCATAATTAAGGTAAAATTTGCAAACAGATAAGTAAAAATATTTTATTTAAAAAACCTTTAAGATTTCGTCTAACCCAGACTTTTAAGTTTGAAAGATCTTATTTACACTCTTAAGATTATACTTTAATAATAATAATGCATTTTTTAAAAGATGTCTTCGTTCACTCATAGCAGACTATAATATCAGACTAACTTGACACATGAGCTGTTATG
The DNA here is from genome assembly GCA_027422415.1 of Schizothorax lantsangensis. NCBI lineage: Eukaryota > Metazoa > Chordata > Actinopteri > Cypriniformes > Cyprinidae > Schizothorax > Schizothorax lantsangensis. The sequence continues at coordinate 20,283,162 of CM049846.1, forward strand.
GACTCCTCCCGGTCTCTGTGTGGGCCTTGAAGCATTCATTTCACAATGGTGTTTAACCCTGGGAGGATCTGTGAGTTTTGTTTATATTTAATAAAGTGTATAACTTAAACATTTTTTGTTTTATTTATCTAATTTTGTTGGAAACATTTCATTCACAGAATGGACATCATTGTTCACAGAAAAAAAGTAAGACATTTTATTATCGCCTAAGACTTGTAAATGTTTATTTTTATATAGTACGTTACATATAATCAAACTTATTTATTAACATCTTTAAAATAATATAATTATGTGTTTTATAAGTTTCAATAAACGGTGAATGTTACCATTCATAAAATGGTGAATGTGTGTTTAAAATGTATGATGAATGAATTGCCTTAGTAACATGGTGTCATATATAATTATATATGTATTACCACTGGTGTTTTTCAGAATCTTAAAAGCGTATTAATGGCTAAAGTCTGATTATACTGTGCTACAATAATATGTGAGCAGCATGAATGTTTATGTATATGTGTTTATATGATTTATCAGTACACAAATTTAAATAATGATGTGGGTATTACTCTGATATAACAACGTAAATGTGGTTTATGATGAAATCCTCGTAATTAAGATAGCTTGCAAACAATATTTTATTTAAAAAGGGTGTGTGCAGAATTTTGGTAGGCGTATAGTACAAAATCATCACAACTATATATGGAACTTCCCCAGAAAACATAAAAACCAACATGTTTGTGTGTGTGTCAGCTTGCCCAAATGAAGACTGACATTTTACTCTTGTGAGTTAGAAGAGCTCAAAGCAGGACTTAATTTCCCAACTTAGGAACATTTTGTAAACATTTCATTCGAGGTATGAACATCATTGCCCTCAGAATGATGTAAAATGTTTATTTTTATACATTGTTATATATAAAATCAGTTTTTTACCCCCTTCTTTAAAGTAAGAAAATTATGTGTTTTATAAGTTCAATAAACTTCAATGTTGAATACTTAAAAAACAAAGTATGATAAATGATTTGCTCTGCTTTAGTAACATGTTTGTTACTATGACATATATAATTATATATTTTGTGTATTAACATATTCTTTAAATTAAGTGTTGAATACTTTTTTAAAAATGTACGATCAATGTTTTGCTTTGCTTTAGTAACATGTTTGTTACTATGTGTTTTATAAGAACAATACGCTTAAATGTTGAATACTTGTTTAAAATGAATGATGAATTCAAAGCTAAGTATGTTCTATATGAACACACAGTTAAAGCAACCACCATAATATTAACACCAAAATGTCCAGGGTCAAGAGCCCAACAAAAGGAAACACTGTTCTCTTTGATGGTGATTTCAAACAAAACAATAAAGCATCTAAACCTCTGTTAATTCTCAATAAGAGCTTCTCTAGAAGTCTGACAGAATAAAGTCAATCTGGTCAATCTGATGCTGTTTGTGGAGTTGTTTAATCAGATCTTGAGAGATTTAATGTCTTCTTTTATTCCAGTTGTTTTCATCTTCGGCTGTGGCTGAAGTCAGTTGTAGTTCTTGTGTTACTCTTTCCTTCAGTGGTTCTTCTTGACAACAGCAGCTGTTCATCATTAATGCTCAATCAACACATAATTATCTTCTTAACTCCAACACTGCTTCAATACTACTTTAACACTCTGTAATGTGGAAACACATGAACACTGAGCAGTGTGGGGACTTTGCTGTGAATTATTACATAAATCTGACCTGTTTCCTTCACGTATGACTGATGCATATGAATCACATTGAGTTTATTGATTTGTTTATATTAAAACTATGTAATCTAAATGGATGGAAAATTGTTATGCAATTGAATTACATAAAATGTAAATTTAGACCGAATAATTTTTTTGAGTGTATAAAACAGAAATTTGACATGTCCGGACTTGTCGGGTCCACAATAGCCCTTATCGTTTGGCCTATTGAAATATATATTGTTTTCCACTTTTGATAACTTTTTCTCAAGGTTCTTGTTTATTTGTCACATACACAATCATACAGGGTATAATCAGTAGTGAAATGTAGGTGCCAAATTCTAACATGCCAAACTCTTTTTTCCCGCTCCTGGTAAAATATACAATGTTTTTATATTTTTAGTGACGACTAAAACTAGTGTCAATGTTTTTGTCACAAATCCTGACCATGGACTTCTGTTTGTTCACCACTAGAGGTCACTCACCCATCACATGGACTTTCACACCACACAGTTACAGATCACTCATAGACTGCATTTCCCATCATCCACTGCACCAACACAGCTGTTAACACTGATCACGCTTGCACCTGTTTACCATCTCACAATCACCATCACCCAATCACACACACACACACACACACACACACTACATAAGCTCTGGACTTTCTCCTACTCTTTGTGAAGTCTTGTTCTTGCCCTGGCTGACATTTCTGAGCGTTTCCCCATTCTTCTGATTCTGATTTCTGTGTTTGACCCCAGACTGCCCTGATACTCTGAACCTGTGCTTGTGACCCCGACTCTGCCTGGAACTGTTTACGTCTCTGCCCTGCCTCTGAATTCCTGTTTTTGCTGCTGACTTCTTTTAATTCTGCCTCTGTCTAATAAATATATGCTGACTTGGATCCACACGCCTCAGACCAGTCTTACAGAGCTTCGCCATACCAGGATCCAGCAGCCCAGTATTCCCCACCGAGGTTCAGTTCCAGTCTCTATGTCAGCCTTCACCAATCCCGCCTAACCATAGATCCAGTCGACCAGCTACTAGGACTGGCAAGGAGATCGAACTTGAGGACTATGTTCAGCAGTTCTGTGAGTTAATATATCAAGTTCCTCTATATGATGAAATTTTGTTTAAAGAGTTATTCCAGTTTAGACTCAATGAACCAGTAAATCACGGTCCCGGAGGGCAAGTTAATGTCCAATTGAGCGAATTCTGGACTGCACTTGTGTGTGACCCCTTTTACTGTGGGTGTCGTGGAAGAGGAACGCGACGCTCCTCACTCCTGAGATGATGGCCGCACCAGAGCACGCTCACAAAATGGCGGCGAACGGAGTCAGTCGCACAATGGCGGTACAACAACACCCCGTCTGTCAGGGCTGCCAGTCATGAGCCTAGTCAAGTCCCCGCTGAGGTAAAGAGCCAAGTCAAGTCCCAGCTGTTCAAGGAGCTAAGTCAAGTCCCAGCTGATGTTAAAGAGCCAAGTCAGGTCCCAGCTGATGCTAAAGAGTCAAGTCCCAGCTGAGGTCAAGGAGCTAAGTCAAGTCCCAGCAGATGTTAAAGGGTCAAGTCGAGCCACAGTGATCGTCACGAGTCAAGCCAGGTCACAGTTGATCTAGTGAGTCAAGCCAAGCCACAGTTGATCGTCACGAGTCAAGCCAAGCCACAGTGATCGTCACGAGTCAGGCCACGTCCCAGCCGACCAGCCAGAGTCAGGCACGTCCCAGCCGCCAGCCAGAGTCAGGCCACGTCCCAGCCGACCAGCCAGAGTCAGGCCACGTCCCAGCCGACCAGCCAGAGTCAGGCCACGTCCCAGCCGACCAGCCAGAGTCAGGCCACGTCCCAGCCGACCAGCCAGAGTCTCCTCACGTCTCAGCCGAACTGCCAGAATCTGTCACACCGAGAGATTCAAGGTCAATCCTTCGAGTTCCCTGTCTGGTGTCCAGCGTAAGGGATGTACCGCTGGTGTCTGCACACGCAGCTGGTATCCTCAAACCTTTCCTTTTATGCCCTCCTGTTCCTGAACTAATTCCCCTGTCTGAAGCGCTTCCCAGGATGGGGATCGCTTTATGCTGCGTTTGGGCTGCATACACCATCTCTGAACTGCCCCAGGGGATGGCATCCGCTGCAGCTCCTCCAGAGGTGGCGGCACATGCTGCAGAACCTCCCCAAGCGGTGGTGCTCGCCTCAGCCCCTTGTAAGGTGGTGGCGCCCAGCAATGTACTCTCAGCCTGTCATGTTACATCAAAGGACTGTCACGACTCCACCTGCCTCCTGATTTTTACCACCGTAGAACCTCCAGAGGTGGCGGCGTTAGCTGCAGAACCTCCAGAGGTGTCAGTGGTATCCTCTTCTGAATCCTTGTCCTGTCCAGTCACGGCTATGGAGGCCGTCTGTGAACTCTCACCCTGTCCTGTCACGGCTATGGAGGCCGTCTGTGAGCTCTCGCCCTGTCCTGTCAGGCTATGGAGGCCGTCTGTGAGCTCTCGCCCTGTCCTGTCAGGCTAGGAGGCCGTCTGTGAGCTCTCACCCTGTCCTGTCACGGCTATGGAGGCCGTCTGTGAGCTCTCGCCCTGTCCTGTCACGGCTAGGGAGGCCGTCTGTGAGCTCTCACCCTGTCCTGTCACGGCTATGGAGGCCGTCTGTGAGCTCTCACCCTGTCCTGTCACGGCTATGGAGGCCGTCTGTGAGCTCTCACCCTGTCCTTTCATGGCTATGGAGGCCGTCTGTGAGCTCTCGCCCTGTCCTGTCACGGCTAGGAAGGCCGTCTGTGAGCTCTCGCCCTGTCCTGTCACGGCTAGGAAGGCCGTCTGTGAACTTCGCCCTGTCCTGTCACAGCTAAGGAGGCCGTCTATGAACTCTCGCTCTGTCCGGTCAAGGCTATGGAAGCCATCTGCAATTCCCTGTCCTGCTCAGTCACGGCTATGGAGGCTGCCTGTGATTCCCCGTCCTGCCCTGTCATGGCTACGACGACCACCGAGGATTTCCTGTCAGGCCTTGCCACGGCCCCTGACACCATGAAGGCTCTCCCTGTGTTGTCTGTCTCTGTTCTCCCAGTGTTGTCTGTCTCTGCTCTCCCTGTGTTGTTTGTCCTTGTTCTCCTCTGGTTCCAGGTTCTGTCATGGCTACCTGCCCAGTCTGCTTCCCTGCGGTGGGCTCTGGTCCCGTCTGCTCCGCTCTGGGGGGCTCTGGTCCCGTCTGCTCCGCCCTGGTGGGCTTCAGGTCCGTCTGCTCCGCCCTGGGGGGCTCCAGTTCCATCCTCTCCGCCCTGGCTTCCACATGGACCTGGCCCTCCATCCCTCCCCCTGTTCCGCCTCCGCTCCACCGCCCTCCTAGGATTGTTTAGGAGCTCTGGAAGCCGCTCCTTGGGGGGGGGGGGGCTATGTCACAAATCCTGACCATGGACTTCTGTTTGTTCACCACTAGAGGTCACTCACCCATCACATGACTTTCACACCACACAGTTACAGATCACTCATAGACTGCATTTCCCATCATCCACTGCACCAACACAGCTGTTCACACTGATCACGCTTGCACCTGTTTACCATCTCACAATCACCATCACCCAATCACACACACACACACACACACACACACACACACACACACACACACACACACACACACACACACACACACACACACACACACACACACACACACACACTACATAAGCTCTGGACTTTCTCCTACTCTTTGCGAAGTCTTGTTCTGGCCCCGGCTGACATTTCTGAGCCTTTCCCCATTCTTCTGATTCTGATTTCTGTGTTTGACCCCGGACTGCCCTGATACTCTGAACCTGTGCTTGTGACCCCGACTCCTGCCTGGAACTGTTTACGTCTCTGCCCTGCCTCTGATATTCCTGTTTTTGCCTGCTGACTATTGCCTGTTTAATTCTGCCTCTGTCTAATAAATATATGCTGCACTTGGATCCACACGCCTCAGACCAGTCATTACAGATTTGCATTGTTTTATGTGGCGTGTAATCGCATGATTTATTTATTTATTTATTTTCATTTAATAGAAGAAAATAAGACTCGGGACGACTGAATGTGTGTCTGTGTACTTGTTTAACCTACGGTGTGGGGGCAAGTGCCCTAGAGAGAGAGGAAACATTTTATTGATCCCATGAGTAAATTACTTATAAAGCACATTAATTATTTATTTATTTTCTAAGATGTAAAGTTTTTCTGTGATGGGTTGTAAAATGTATAATTATCTTTAGATAATTGCACTGTACTGTGTGTGTGTGAGAGAGAGAGAGAGAGAGAGAGCTTCTGGGTAACACTTTACGGTAAGGGTACACGAATTACCATGAATTCATGCATAAATTAATGTGTGAATTATGCATTACTTCATGCATTAATATCTCATGAATTATCAGGAACTAACGAGTTCAAAGTCTTTCATTTATGACTTCATGGATGAACTACACCTTAATTAAGACATTAACTAAGATGGGTACATCATCATGATTATGATTTATTATGCATGATCATGATGTTTCCTTTGTTCACAAGAAAGAAAGAAAGAAAGAAAGAAAAGGGTCTTTACTATCTACTTTGAATAAATCTATGCTTATGGTACATGAATCGTCATGAATTTGTACATAAAAAATAGCATTATTTTGTGCAGGTAAAACTACTTGAATTACTAAATTAATTTACAAAAATCCACATTACCTCATGCATGCATACAGGCTAGAACAGTCTATCAATTAATGTGAGAACTGTTTTTTTACCTAGTTATCAAGCATGTTCATATAGGTAGCCTGCAGGTAAATGGACAGACCCCAACATTGGCCAATCGCAGCACATAGCATGTGAATTCTGTTGACATCCAAATACTGTAGTCATCATTAACTAATCATTAGCTTCTCATGACTTCATCATGTGTGTGGCCCCTCAACTAAAGTGGTGACTTGGTCCTTTGAAATACTGAAAACCAGTGTGTTAGTTGCAGGAGTCTACAGCTTCAGCTATCTTTAAAAAAAGATGGTAGATCCTTACTAGATATTTACAAGAATTAACCAGTTTGTATATGCACTTCCATGTGTTTGTGTCATTTATGGGCTTAATAGTTTATTTTTGTTCAGCATTAAATATTTCATGAGGAGTCTACACCAGTACCTTGTTCCTTTTAATAAGGTGTCTCCTTACCTTAAAAAAGAACAAGCTGTTTTTAAAACCTTTTTTCTTCTCTCTTCTTTTCATTTGTAAATCCTTTAACAGCTTTTTGGTTTTGTAAAGTGTTTTCAAATATGTACAAATCACTACATATTTTTTGCCAAAAATGTCAAATATTTATGTATCTTTTATGTCATTAAGATACATCATTAGCGGTATCATTTTATCAATAAGCTATGGTTACGAGGTTTAGACCCCCTCACACCTACCCCCAAACCTAAACCTATCCATTTTATAGTGAATATCAACACGGCGAAACGGCATGGGATTACAGCAGGAGCATGTTGAATGACAGAAAGGCAGCCACCAAAATGACCATAACGTTTATCAGTCAGGAAAACTATAATCCGAATGTTTTAAGTCTCTATCTAGTTACCTCAAGCACACATCTCGATGCTCACTAGTTAGCAAACAGATAAGTGCATACCTGTTATTTATTGAGAGGGGAAGAGCAAAAACCGGAATGGGCGGGCCTCGGGCAGTGACGCACAAGCGGTGCTCTAACACACAAGTACAGTGCCTTAAAAGACTCCATGTTTATATTTAGTTATACTGAAAAAGTTTATCCAATTATTATCAGTCACCTGATCTTTTTCACCCCTCACCAGTTTTAACATGGATTCGCAATCTGTGGAGACCGGCCGTAGATGTCGGGCAAGATGAGCGGATAACAGCGGCGGCACATAATATCCACGTTCTGATTGGTCAGATTGCCTGTCAATCAAGGTCTTTGCGAACGGTCAATTTTGTCCCCTAATTCTAATAACTGGTTGTGCCACCCTTTGCAGCAACAACTGCAATCAAGCGTCTTGCGATAACTGGCAATGAGTCTTTCACGATAGCTGTGGAGGAATTTTGGATTACACACTCTTCTTTGCAGAATTGTTTTTTGTAATTCAGCCACATTGGAGGGTTTGAGCATGAATGGACTGTTTAAGGTCATGCCACAGCATCTCAATCAGATTTAAGTCTCGACTTTGATTTGGCCACTCCCGTGGAAAACAAAGTAAATCTTAATTAAGTAATGTTTTTCTTGAACCATTTTTATTCAGAGGTGGACTTGCTGGTGTGTTTGGGATCATTGTCCTGCTGCATTCTTCGAACCCAAGTGCGCTTGAGCTTGAGGTCACAAACTGATGGCCAGACATTCTCATTCAAGTAAACGATTTTTAATAATACAGCCATGATAACTGAGTGCAATAATAATAAATTCATGGTTCCATCAATTCATGGATTCATTTTTTTAGTCATCCAGGTCCTGAAGCTGCAATGCTGCCTCAGACCATCACACTACCACCACCATGTTTGACTGTTGGTATGATGTTCTTTTTATGAAATGCTGTGTTGGTTTTACGCCAAATGTAACGGTATGACACACACCTTCCAAAAAGTTCAACTTTTGTCTCATCAGTTCATGGTACAGAATATTTTCCCAAAAGTCTTGATTTAACTGGGATAATCAAGATATTTGTTGGCAAATGTGAGAAGATCGAGCCTTTGTGTTCTTTTTGGTCAGCAGTGGCTTTTGCTAAAGCTTGGAACTCTCCCATGGATGCCGTTTTACAGTTATGCCCAATCTCTTTCTTATTGTTGAATCACGCACACTGACCTTAATTGAGGCAAGTGAGGCCTGCAGTTGAGAAGCTTTAGATGTTGTTCTGGGTTCAACAGAATTTTATGACCTCCTGGATGAGTTGTCGTTTTACCTGCGCTATTATGAAGAATATATGAACTTGATAACTCAGAGCATATTAATGAAAAACATGTTCTCACAATAATTGTAAACTGGCCGGACATGTTTTGTTTTGCTTTAATAATTCATGCTTACCTCAGTCAATAAATTATAGAGCTTTTATGCACAAATTTAACAATGAAAAGAATGATTTATCAAAGGAGACCTTAAAGCTTCTCTTTTTTTTTTTGTTGACAACAGATTTATAAACAATTCTGATCATTAATAAATCAAAATTTGGGAACCTTAGGTTAACATGTCTTGCATTGTGTAGTTCAAATGCAAGTTATAAGAAATACAAAATCACAGCACATGCATAGATTTACTGTGAACCGAGGCCCTCTCAGATGCTGAAAACACCAGGTCATGAGTAATTCTGCTTACAAAAGAGCTACTTACAAAAGAAGAAGCTACTTACTTTCCATTTATTTAGTCATTTAGCAGACGTTTTTTATCCAAAGTGACATGCATTTGATAATGGCACCAACTAGTAACACCTTTAGAGTATATACATTTTCTATGAAATTTGAAGTCGGAGCAGGACATATCGAAGAGAGAAAGAGACAAAAAATTTTGAGAGAGAGAACTACAGCTAGCCTATGGAGCACTTGACAGCTTGCAAAAAAAGCAGAGGCTGTTTAAAGAAACTCTTTTAAAAACATACAGAGACATTTGATCTCCTCCGTCTGACTTTTTAAAGTCATATTTATTTATTTATAAGAACCTTTTATTTATTTTACATCTAAGTGTAATTAATATAAGGACTATATGTTAATTCTGTTATTGTTTCCGTTTTCTCAATCTAACGGACGGGGGCGGGGGATGTGTGTCACACACACACACACACACGATTCAGGGAAAGAGAGAGAGAGAACCTTTTTCCATAAACACAATTTTGTAAGTTCATTCAAAGTGTAGTTTACAAGAGGAAGACTTTTTTTTCTTGGAAGCACTGACAGCTCATATTTTATAACATTTTAGAACATCAAATGAATAAGTTTTATCTCATGGATTTTTTTTTTCTTTTACTATATACCAACATATATTGTATTGTGATATGCATAAATCTGTTAAAATTGTTTAATATCATTTTTATCTCCCCCAGAGAAGAGAGAGAGGAGAGAGAGAGCACCTTGAAACCGAAGCTCCAAGATTAGGTGTGCCGGATGAACATCAAAAACATTCCTCAGTTTTTTAGAGTTCATGTCGCCGGACTGGTACAAACATTTAGTAAAATTACGCATGTAGCACTTAGGAATCATTTGAGTGGTCAACACGATGTGGGTGGTCGCGATAGGGGAAAAGCAAAACAACAACAAATTTGACCGTGGCGTGTAACTTGATGCTAAAATAGCAAATATCTGTAGTGTATTCCACTGCTACAGTGAATTTTCCAGGAGAACTAACATAGGCTGTTTCTGGATAAATGTGTTTTGTTTTATTTGATTTTTGAATGTGTTACCAGACAGCACAGATGTTGCATGTGCTTATGAGCATACTTGTTGCTTGATTTTAGTGTTCTGCTTTTTTTGTGATTGAATTTGTACCTTCAAAAATATATTTTTAAAATTATTCAGGCAGCTTTACGAGCCAGGAAATGTCCTTAGAAATAAAGCAAGAATTAATAAAACTTGATGTGAGCTTAATGGGAACAGGGGTGTGCTTAGGCCAAGGGTATAAAAAATGTACCCATTAAGCACAGCCCAGAAACCAACAGCTTTTTGAATTTAACCTGGATGTACATCTCAATTGAATAATGCTTTTGTCATTCGTAAAATAAAATTACTCAATGTTTTTGTGTGAGAGATTAATATCCGAATCGGAAAGGTGAAACTTTAAATTTAAATGACTAAGCCACCCTGTAAAACAGGGAAACATAATTATGAGCACTTGATCACCTACAAAGGGCACACAGGAATAAAAGGTTTCAAAAACAGAGGCCTGAGATGTGCTTACAATGTTGAGGAGGCCCAAAAGCTATATTTCACAATAATCAAGGACGTTAGTCTTAAAAAACCTGGAAACTGTAGCCCTGAAGGCCATTAGATCATACAACAATATGTTTTCCCGAGAGACACAGGAGAATACAGAGGACCAAAAAGTGAAACCAAGGCTTACCGATGGCAGGTGAGCTAGTTTAAAGAGCGCAAGGCTCCTATATCGCCAGGATCTTGCCACTCAGTGGGTTGACCAATGAAAGTCTCACTATACCACACACACAGAACAGAGACACACACACAATAGTGATCAAACGTGAGAAGAGCACTGCACTCCGTGACAAAGCTCCCACCACTGCTCTACGAGTTGTTGGCTCTTAACTATTGGCCGGCCTGGAAGCCTCGATGTCCTGTGGTAGAACAAATGACAAAGTTAACCCAACTGTGACTGTGAGACATCTCACCACAACAAAGAGAAATAATTATAGCACTAGTACAAATGCTTAACCCATTAAATTCTTTAAATGTCAGGAAATATCCAGTGTTTTTGAGTTCACATCGTGTTCTGTTTCCATTTGATTTTAAAAATGTACTCATCAAATGGAGCATGGAACACAAGGTTCACTGCCAATCTGATATAGCACAGACCAATAAAGTTAAACAAGAGGATCACAACATTATACAATTTAAGACAAAAATGCCAATACAGTTCAAAGCCATACAGATAAACAAAATTTGGGCACACTGATTAAACCATATGAAACAAAAATGCAAGAAACAAGAAGCAAATTAAGGAACAAATGAACAAACAAAGCAATGTAAACAAACTGTTAATATACTAGAGAGGATTGTCCATCTCACTTGTGGTGTTGCTGAACTCTCCAATCCGTACAGTCAAAACAGATACAAAGCAACAAATGGGTTTTCCAATTACACATACAAGGCTCTGCGAGTGCCTGCAAGGATAAATAAATCAACAAACAAATACACACAAAAAAAATGGTCTAACGCTGCATGGAGACCGATGGAACCTAGCGCAAACACGCACCACGAGCAGGTTTAAAGTCACAGGAAAATATACACGTAAACAAAGTAGCAGCTGCACTGAATACAATGGATCTTAAGTGTGCACAAAACTATTAAGCCTCCTAAAAAGCTTGCTATATTTATGTATGCATGTATTTAATTATTTACATACATAAAATGCTATACATACATTAGCTGGTAGCTTTGTCGCTTACATGGTCACGAGTCCGGTCATACATCCACACATAACTGTAGCTTCTTACATACATACATTTTTCTGGTTTCGAAACTGGCCCATGGGATTACAGCAGGAGCAATGTTGATCTTTCATTTGAGAAAGTTGTCCTTCTGGCCTGGATGCCATCCATACCAAGCCACCATTGATTCAAATGTTTATCAGTCAGGAAAACTATAATCCGAATAAATCATAGTTACCTCAAGCACACATCTCGATGCTCACTAGTTAGCAAACACATACCTGTGAGAGGGGAAGATGCAAAAACTGGATGGGCGGGCCTCGGGCACCACAAGCGGTGCTCTAACACACAACAGTGCCTTAAAAGACTCCATGTTTTCTCCATTTAGTTATACTGAAAAAGTTGTAAAGTTCAGTCGATCTTTTTCACCCCGTTTTAACATGGATTTCTGTGGAGACCGGCCGTAGATGTCAGGCACCTATACAGAATGGCGGATATAATAATACAGCGGCATGGCACATTGAATATCCACGTTTTAAATTACTGAAAATTACAGAGTCAGAATTTCAAAAGAACACACCTGTCAATCAAGGTCTTTGCGAACGGTCAATTGTCCCTAATTCTAATAACTGCACATGTCTTGTTGGGAAATGGCCCCTTCCCTTTGTCAGCAAGTCAACTGCAATCAAGCGTTTGCGATAACTGGCAATGAGTCTTTCACATAGCTGTGGAGGAATTTTGGCACACTGCTTCTTTGCAGACATTGTTTAGCAGACTAGCATTCAGACCACATCTGGAGGGTTTGAGCATGACGTGGACTGTTTAAGGTCATGCCACAGCATCTCAATCAGATTTAAGTCTCGACTTTGATTTGGCCACTCCAAAACCTTGCAATTTAGTTTTTCTTGAACCATTCAGAGGTGGACATTGCTGGTGTGTTTGGGATTTAAAATGCAGTTAAACACACTTTCCCACAGCTGCATAACCCAAGTGCGCTGTGTTAGCTTGAGGTCACAAACTGATGGCCAGGGACGGCTACTCGCAATAAATTCCTTCAATTCAGGATTTTCTGATAGAGTGCAGAATTCATGGTTCACATCAAAGCCTTATTGGCTCCCCCTACCACAGTCATAATTAATTGGGGTCCTGAAGCTGCATATGCTGCCTCATGTGATCCAACCTTCACACTACCAACCCACTGATAGCCATGTTTGACTGTTGGTATGATAAAGCTCTTTTTATGAGAATGCTGTGTTGGTTTTACGCCAAATGTAACGGGACACACACCTTGCCATCTGCAAAAGTTCAACTATGACTTTAGTCTCATCAGTTCACAGATTTTTTAATAATGTCTATGACTTCCAAAAACTCGGATCTTGGGGATAATCAAGATATTTGTAAATGGCCACAGATGTGATTCGACATAGATGCCTTTGTGTTCTTTTTGGTCAGCAGTGGCTTCTAGAAAAGTGCCCATTGGAACTCTCCCATTGGATGCCGTAGTTTTGCCCAATCTCTGCTTCTTATTGTTGAATCACAGCCCCACACTGACCTTAATTGAGGCCAAGTGAGGCCAAAATACTTGACCAGTTTAGCTTTAGATGCTCTGCTTCTGGGTTCTTTTATGACCTCACTGGGGATGAGTCCTGAAGAAGGATCGATACTGCTGCTCTATTACTGAGACATGCACAAGTTGCTGAATGGCTAAGGCCGAAAAAAAAAAGACATAATAATAAGTTTTGTTAATAATTGCTTTCAAATTGCTTTCAGTCAATTGAAATTATTAGAGCTTTTATTTTGAAAACTCTGCAAGGATTGATGTCTGACACTAGAAAAGTAGAACAAAAACTGTGCTTTTGATTCTTTTTAATACAGTAATGTTTATGGTGTTGGATAAACAGATTGGATAAACATGGATTCTCATTAACATAATTGTATCCTGGAGACTAAGAATTAACAATGTACATTGCATTATTCAAATGCAAGTTATAAGAAATAAACACTAATTTAAACACATAAACACAGGAAATTGTTACATAGATTTACTGTGAACCGATGGCCCTCTCAGATCATCACTGAAAACATCCAACTGATCATGAGCTATGCTTTATTTAATAGAAAGAGCTACTTACAATAGAAGAAGCATTAAACATTTGACTTACCACAGGAATTTTAAATGGACCCATGGTCCTTGCAATGTCTATGGTGGATGTCGATGTTAGCAGACGTTTTTATCCAAAGTGACATGCATTTGCATAATGGCACCAACTAGTAACACCTTTAGAGTATATACATCTGCTTCTATGAAATTTGAAGTCGGAGCAGGACATTCATCGAAGAGCTAGAAAGATGCTCCAACAGAGAGAGAGAACTACAGCTTGGGCAAGAGCCTATAGGAGCACGGTTGACAGCTTGCAAGCACAAATCCAGGAAGAAGAGCTGTGCTGTTGTTTAACTCTTCCTCAATGGCAAAAATCATTGTCATTGCATACTGCAACTCTCCAGGATCAAGTCTGACTTTTTAAAGGGATGATTTATATATACAGTATATTTTACATATAAGTGTAATATATATATATATATATATATATATATATATTCAATATAACTGTATATTCACATATAAGTATATATATTACAGCAAAGTCATTCAAGCACTCACAGCTCATAGTTGTTATTATATCATTATATTAAACATTGCAACCTTTGTAAATAAGCATTTATCTAGCATTTTTTTTTTCTTTTACTTATACCAACATGTAATATAAAATCATTTTTATCAGAGTGTAACCCTTGCCAAGAAGCTATCTTACCCATTACATCGGATGTTTCCTGGATTGGACGTGAGTTCATGTTGGATTTAGTACCAACTGGATTTTGTAGCACTTAGGAATGAATAAAATGCCGCCAATAGAGACATCACCTTCTTAACTTGAGCTAAATGAAGGAGTTCATCTGTTCCATAAGCTTTACATGAATTTTCCAGGTTGTGCAGCACTCACAGTGCAGGTGGGATAATGTGATCATAATGGCTGCACGCAATAACATGACTCTGCAGTACTGATGTGATGAATTTGCCTTGCTGAAGTTATCAGGCTGTGTTACGAGCCAGGAAAGCCAGAATAAAGCAATTGAACAGCCAGTTGATGGCCAATATAACCCAGTGTGCAACCCAGAAACCAACAGGCTACCTGGATTACACTAAGAATAATTTTGCTTCGTATTACTCATGTTTTTGTAGGAAAATCCTGGGGGTGATATTATTAACCAATAATACAAGCAATTAAGATGCACTGACAGAAAAAGAGTTCAATAAACACTTTGTTCTTCTAGAGTCCAATCCCATTTCATGACGTTACTCCGGAAGTGTAGCCCTGAAGGCCATCAGTAATTACAAAATTGTTTTCAGAACACAGAGAAAGAGGACAAAAGTGATCCCAATGCTGTGTGACGCAACATACAGGACCACTCAGTGGGTTGACCAATGAAAGTAAAGAACATATATATATACTGTATATATATACTAAATGAGTAAAGAGCAGCAGGAAGCTACCTTTGTTGGCTCTTATTTGTAAAGGAGAAGATAGCTGCATTCTTAGATGCACTGTGAAAAAAAAATAAAAAAATAAACATGCAGAGCGTGATGTCACTAGTACTTTAAAACCGCCATAATTCTGTCCTCTTTAATTAAAATAGCTTATAAAAGTAGTGAAGTTCACTAAATATCTTTCTGTTTCCATTGCAGATGATTTGACAAGCAAAAGCATGCAACACAAGTTACTGCATCTGAGAAGATGCTCACAGACAGGGCTTTTTAACAAGAGGACACAACATTGTTTTAAGACAATGCCATACGGTTCCTGTAACCATACAGATTTTGGGCTGACCAGACAGAAACATGATGAGTGTCACTGTTAATAAGAAAGGATTGTCCATACCCAAAGTCACTTGCATGCTGTTGCTTGAACTCTCCATCCGGATTACAGTCAATGCAGTCAAAGCAACAAATGGGTTTGGTCTCCTTTCAGAAAGGTGACACTCTGCGAGGTTTGTTTCCTGCAAGGCAGGCCTCAGATTCACTGCATACAGTCTTACTGATATTGAGGACCTAATAGAACTTTGACACACACTGAAAAAGTAAAAAATATACATAAACAGTCAGAGAAGAACGTAGTGTGCTACATTTTTTTTGTAAACTATTAAGCAAAAAGCCTGCAGATGACTATAGCTGGGAGCTTATGTATGCATGGATTTATTTATTTACATACATACATGGGATCATACAGAATGAAGCTTCTTACCAAGCTACATTTCAAATTTGATAACATCCATACCTTAGAGAATGACTGTAGCTTCTTACATACATACATTTTATCTGGTTTCAACTGCCCAGATTGGATCAGATGTTATCTTTCATTTGAATCTGTTGTCCTTCTGGACAGTATGGAAAACGCAAATCAAAAAAAGCCAAAGTAGTGATTTCTAAATGTTACTTTGATTCCTTCATAGTTTCATCTGCAGACAATATGAACACAGAGTGTAATATTTCATGTTTTGTCAACTGGATCACCACTCTCATCAAAGTAAACGTTTTCTCCATTTTTGGTTGTAAAGTATACATCCTTTCCTGGGTCAGATAATGCAGCACCTGCAACATATTCCAAAAAAAGTTGGTGACAGTAATAGCATTTACCCATGGCCTTTGTAATGTTGCCAGTTCCTTAAATTCACAGACACTTAATTACAGAGCAGAATTTCAGGGACTGAAGAACACCAAGTGATGAAGTGTTTCAGGTGTAATTTTGTCCCATTTCTTCCTGCAAACAAGTCTTAAGGTTGGGCAACAGTACGGGGTCCTTCCCTTTGTCACAAGTCATTTTGCAGTCCTTCTAAAGCATGGGCGACAGCACACATTCTGCCTATTGGAGACAGGTCGTTTAGCAGACTAGCATCAGGCAGGCCAGTCTGTGAAACGTGTGTTTGTGTACCCTTGCTAGAGATTCCTCTCGCATTGCCATATCTTGGAGGCTTTGTAATGTGTGCAGAATGTTGGATTTAAAATGCATTGTCTTGTTGAAACACACTTTCCCATGCATGCTCAACCAGTACCTGGAAAAGATGTTACCTGGTCTTGAGGAGGGACAGGCATATTGTGCTCGCAATAAATCTCTATGTACTTCAATTCCAGCATTAATGGTGCCATTTGGCACAGAAGTGCAAGTTAGCCTATTGCCAAGGGCACTGACACAACCCCATACCATGACAGACCCTGGCTAATTAATTGGACTTGTTGCTGGTAACATATCTGGATGTGATCCAACCTTCACTTCCAACCCACTGATAGCCAGTTACATTTTGGTCCGGAGCACACGGCTCTTTTATGAGAATGTCCAAATCATTGCCATCTGCAAAAGCAACTATGACTTTAGATGTTGATTTTTTAATACTGATGTCATCTGACCACAGTACACGTTTCCAAAAACTCGTGTGATCTTGGTCCATCCCAGTTCTGTAAATGCCTCCGAGCCACAGAGAAGTTCGACACAGATGCGCTTCTTTCTCGGACACTGCTTCTAGACATAGGGCCCATTCCATTGTTGCCGTAGTCCCCCCTGCTTCTCACAGCCCCAACCCAGGTCCAGCCAAAATACTTGACCAGTTTAGCTAGAGCTCTGGCATAATACTGGTAATAATCACTCGGGGATAGTCCTGAAGAAGGATGGATACATCGTTTCCTGTCTATTACTGAGACCTGCAACACAGTTGCTGAATGGCTAAGCTGAAAAAAGTTGGGACAGGAGATAATAATAGGGCTTAGTAATTGAGGTAACTTGGTTAAATTGAAATGATGTAAGCTTCCATTGAAAACTCTGGAAGGATTGATGTCTGACACTAGAAAAGTAGAACAAAAACTGTGCTTTTGATTCTTTTTAATACAGTAATGTTTATGGTGTTGGTAAACATTGGATAAGCATGCATCCAAGACATTAGGTCATAATTGTATCCTTTAGGAGACAAAGATGGGCCGAGGATCGCCAGTTTGCCAACAAATACGTGAGAAAATTATAAAACAATGAATTGTTTAAATAAACACTAATGTTCCTCAAACACATAAAGATAGGAAATTGTTACTAGATTAAGATAATGTCACCTTCAATCATCACTGCATCCAACTGATTTGCTATGCTTTATTTAATAGAAAGAAAAATAAACATTAAGGACATCTTGACTTACCACAGGAATTTCAGTGCGTAAATGGACCCAAGGGCCTTGCAATGTCTAAGCTGAACAACCGTGGATCTCGATGAAGTTTCATTCCTTGAATTCACAGCTTGCACAATGGAGGGACTTGACATCAGCTATCCTCTGAATCTTCCATTTGCCCATTCACCTCAGAGCTAGTGATGCTCCAACAGAGAGAGGGATGCTTGGGCAAGAGCCATAGACACGGTAGCCAAGCCCAAATCGCAGGAAGAATAGCTGTGCTGTTGTTTATTTCCTCAATGGCAAAAATCATTGTCCCCTTGCTATACTGCAACTCTCTACAGGATCACATGACTGAAAAGGGATGTGTCCCCTCATATATCCACATATATATATATATATATATATATATATATATATATATATTATCAATATTTACAGCAAAGTGATTCATACATTAGTTGGTTCTGGGCCTATATCATTTATTAAATTGCAACCTTTGTAAATGAGACATTTAAGCATTTCTTACTTGGATATAAAATGAGGTGGAGAGCCACTATCTTACCCATTACATGGTGCCAGGACAACTGTCTCTCTCTGAACGTGAGTGTTGGATTTACAAAACCAAAGAGCTGATTGTGGAATGAAAAAATGCCGCCAATAGAGACATCACCTTCTTTTGAAAGAGAGTTCACCTGCTGCCATAAGCTTTACATTTTGGTTGTGCAGCACTCCAGTGCAGGTGATATGATCATAATGGCTGACCAATAACATGACTGTGGAGAGAGTAAATGCAGCTTCTGAAGTTGACCTCGGCGTGTTGATGAATACATCTCCGATTGATGATAACCCAGTGTGCAACATTTGGACTACATATAATGCATGTTTACCATCCAAACACTGGTCCAATAATAGCCAAGCAATTAAGACTGTACCATCTGCGACAGCTGAGAAAAGAGTTCAATAAACTTTGGTTCTTCTAGAGTCCAATCCCAATCCTCCGTATCCATCAGTAATTACAAAAGCATGCAGAGACCAATAGAAAGAAATGTACAACTTAAAAAAAAATATATATATATACTGTATCAGTGCATATACTCAGTGTGGTATGAGTAACAGCTACCTTATTTGTCAAAGGAAAAGATAGCTGCATTCTTAGATGCACTGAAAAAAAAATAAAAAAATAAACATGCAGAGCGTTGATGCGCTTAACTTTAAACCGCCATAATCTCTGGGTCGGCTCTCCCCTTAATTAAAATAGCTCTATAAAAGTAGTGAAGCATCTAAATATCTTGTATTGCAAACGATGCAGAGGCAGAGCTGACAAAATCATGCAACACTACTTGAGAGATGCTCACAAAGGGCTTTTTACAAACCCATTGTTTAATACTGGTTCCTTTTTGCACTAAAACGGCCTAAAAAAAGGCCATACTGGTAAAGCGCTTCAATTGCATGCTGTTCTTGAACCATTTGGATTATATGCATGGTTTTGGTCTCCTTTGAAAACAGGTGACACTCTGAGGTTTGTTTCACTCAGGAGGAGTTTCTTCCCCACGGCCATATTGAGTAATAGAACTTTGAACACACTGAACTCAAAGTAAAAAAACAAAATCCGTCTACATTTTTTTTGTAAACAAAAGCATGCAGATGACTATAGCTGGGAGCTATGAGCTGGAAAATCACTAATGGGATCACAGAATGAAGCCTTACCAAGCTACATTATTAAATCTCTACCTCATAACAATACCTCATAGAGAATGTCAGTGTCATTTGCTCATGTTTACACTTGCACAACCCCAAATCACAACAAAGTTGGGACTGTATGGAAAACACAATTAAAAAAAGTAAAGTCGTGATCTTCTAAATTTACTTTGACATTGTATTTCATTGCAGACAATATGAACACAAAATAGTTCATGTTTTGTGATTGGCTGGTCAACTTCATGTCAACCATTTGTATAACCTTTCCTGTTGCACATTCCAAAAAAAGTCTCTGTACAGTCATGCTCATATTAATATTTAATTCTACAGCTTACTGTTTAGGGACATGCACATTCTTTTACATTTTATATTTTCCTGCAAACAAGTCTTTGGGCAACAGTACGGGGTCTTCGTTGTCGCATTTTGCGCTCAAAATTCACCACACATTCTTATTGGAGACAGGTCGGGACTAGGCAGGCCAGTCAAGTACCCGTACCCTCTTCCCCGCAGCCAGGACTTGTAATGTTGCAGAATTTTTTGCATTGTCTTGTTGAAATATTTGCACTGGACGTCCTGGAAAAGATGTCTTCTTGAGCGGATATTGTGCCCGAAAATCTCTATGTACATTTCACTGCTTAATGGTTATACAGTCTCTGTATAGTCAAGTGTATGCCAAGGGCACTGACAAACCCCATAAAACTTGAAACCCTGGCTTTTGACTTGAAAAACTTGCTGGTAAATCTCCGATCCTTTTCTCTTTGGTCCGGAGGCACACGGCGTGCATCCTCCCAAGAATCCTGAAATCATTCATCTACCACAGTAAGTTTCCACTGTGTGATGGTCCATCACCACATGCCTCCGGCTCAGGAAGCGACGGCGCTTCTGGACACTGTTAACATAGGGCTTCCTTTTGTCACAGTACAGTTTTAACTGGCACAATACTGGTAATATACTCGTAAATATACATCGTTTCCTGTCATTCAGACCTGCAACACATGCCAAAAAAAAGTTGGGACAGGAGAAATGTTAGGGCTAGTGCCAATGAGGTAAGCCCTTGGTTAAATAATGATGTGTTTTGAAACAGTTGATGTCAACAGGTGATTGTAATTATGATTTGGTACAAAAGCAGCATCCAAGAAAGGTCGAGTCCTTCTAGGAGCAAAGATGGGCTCGGAGGCATCTGCCAGTTTGGACCATCACACAATACGTGAGAAAATTATTGAATTGTTTAAAAACAATGTGGTCCTCAAAGAAAGATAGGAATCAGTATTTCAGGATATTTCACCTTCAACAGTGCATAACATAATTAAAAGATTCAAGGAATCTGGAGGAATTTCAGTGCGTAAAGGACAAGGGCGCAAGCCTAAGCTGAACAACCGTGATCTCCGATCCCTCAGGAGGCACTGCATCAAGAATCGTCATTCATCTATAAGCGATATCACCACATGGGCTCAGGACTACTTTGGCAAACCTTTGTCAAGTACCAGCAACATGTAGTTACATCCACAAATGCCAGTTAAAACTGTACTGTGCCAAAAGGAAGCCCTATGGGGTTAACAGTGTCCAGAAGCGCCGTCGACTTCTCTGGGCTCGGAAAGGTAACTTGCACTTCTGTGGATGGCACCATCACACAGTGGAAACGTGTACTGTGGTCAGATGAATCAGCATTTCAGGTATTTTTGGGAGGAATGGACTGCCGTGTGCTCCGGACCAAAGAAGAAAAGGATCTTTTCCAGGTACGTCCATGCATATTTCAACAAGACAGGGTCTGTCGTGGTATGGGGTTGTGTCAGTGCCCTTGGCAAAGGTAACTTGCACATTCTGCACACATTACAAAGTCCTGGCTGCGGAGGAAGAGGGTACGGGTACTTGACTGGCCTGCCTGCAGTCCCGACCTGTATCCAATAGAGAATGTGTGGCGCATTTTGAAGCGCAAAATGCGACAACGAAGACCCCGTACTGTTGCCCACCTTAAGACTTGTTTGCAGGAAGAATGGGACAAAATTACACCTGAAACACTTCATCACTTGGTGTCTTCAGTCCCTAAACGTCTTTTAAGTGTTGTGAAAAGGAATGGCAACATTACAAAGTGGTAAATGCTTTACTGTCCCAACTTTTTTTGGAATATGTTGCAGGTCTGAATGACAGGAAAGGATGTATATTTACAAATGACATGAAGTTGACCAGACAAAACATGAAATATTTTGTGTTCATATTGTCTGCAATGAAATACAAGTCAAAGTAAATTTAGAAATCACTACTTTCTTTTTTTATTTGCGTTTTCCATACTGTCCCAACTTTTTCTGATTTGGGGTTGTAAGTTTATGTCTAGGCGCTTCCCAAAAAAGGACACTCGGAGACTCCAAATGACCCTTTGTAACCAACGACACATAACAAGCTGTAATACTTGAATGCTTTAATGTACAGTCATAATTTTGGGCTCTAATGAAAGGTTACACTTAGATCTATTCAATTTCACATCCAGATTCACTGTCAGTAATTGCTGACACATAGTAACTGAAGCATAAACACATTATAGTGACATTTATACACAGAATCCAAAATTCGTACACTTGTAAATAACATCTATTTCTAAATTCTAATCTAATTACCATTTTTTTCCCTATACTTCTATTTTTGTACATAGTACATTATTTAATTTCTGTTTTTTTTCTTATATTGGTATTATATTCCATCCCTACTGTGTTATTCCTATGTATGTCTGCACTATGTCTGTACTTTCTTCTGCACTGGAAGCTCCTGTCATCAGGACAAATTCCTACTTGTGTGTGTAAACATACTTGTAATAAAGCTCTTCTGATTCTGATTATAGTGTTTTTTAAATGTTGTCATCATGTCCCTCACTGGGGACTGGCTCCCAGACTTCATTCGATTCAATGTCAGATGAATATCTGTGATTATAAAAAAAACAACACACAAAACAGAAGTTAGCAGGAACACCTCAAAACTTACACACACACACACACACACACACACACACACACACACACACACACACACACACACATTTACTGGGGACATTAAATGGGGACATTCCATAGGCGTAATGGTTTTTATACTGTACAAACTGTATGTGCTATTGCCCTACACCTACCCTACACCTAAACTTAGCCCTCACAGCAGACATTTTGCATTTTTACAATTTCAAAAAAACTTTGTTTAGTTTATTTTTAAACCCGTTTTACAAATGAGGACGTCCCCAAAGGGAGGTTTTTGGAGATTTTGTCAGGTTTACCTCACTTTTGGGTACATATTTGTCGCCAAAATATGGATAAGTAGACACACACACACACACATATACACACACATACGTATATATACTGTACACACACACACACAGGACATAAGTGACCAGGGACGCATCAAAACACATACCACAATATATACTGTAAAATATGTATAAGATACATACATATGTATAAGCGTCATTTCCAATGCTGGACGCTCATTAGCTTTCGCGGTATGTTGGACCCCTCTAAGATGCAGCTATTGGTTCAAATGAGGTGTCAGTCAAAAGGTCAGATCTCAGCGGCCATTTTGACATCAAATAATTCCCTTTGTTTGTATGAGAATAGATGCTATATTACAGAAAACACAGAAGAGTGGATAGCTCCATCGGCTAATGTGAAATGATACTACTACATTCCATGGATGTACATCCATGGAATATATACATGTACATGTGTTATGGACTAAATATTGTACTGAATTGGATACTCTGGACCCTTTGCAGTGTAACAACACCGTTTTTGTTGGAATTTTATGGATCAGTGGACTATCAGGAGGCTTCATATGTGAGATCCTTCAGTTTTGTTATTGTTTATTTGGTTGTTGGTGGTCTGACAAAGACACTGACTGTACCTGCTG
Organism: Schizothorax lantsangensis; assembly: GCA_027422415.1. NCBI lineage: Eukaryota > Metazoa > Chordata > Actinopteri > Cypriniformes > Cyprinidae > Schizothorax > Schizothorax lantsangensis. Next base: position 20,306,753 of record CM049846.1, read on the forward strand.
TGTTGATTGTATCTTAAAATGCCTTACATCGTTCGAATCAGAAGAATCTCAGCTTTCCAGAGATATATGACATGTTCAGATTTTTTGTTGTTGTTGTTTTTGTATCTGACGAACTTTACCCCCTGCGGGGGCAGTGTACCGCCAGCGGAACACTGGAACTGCAACAGGCTAACCGTCCTTATTTCTTCTTCTGTTGTTTTGTTGCACATTAGCAACACGTAAGCGCACTGCTGCCTCCCACTGGTGAATTAATATCATTGGTTTTGTTGTGGCTGCTTGAATAGACTCTTTGCATTAAGTTAGTTGTGTTATTCTTAAAATTAGCTTTAACTTAAAATAAAGTATAACAACTAAGTAAAGATAAATTATATCTATGTAAGGTGAACTACTGGATTTTACTGTGTATAAATAATTCATTAAAAGGGCAGTATTTATTACAGTAGACTAAGTATTTTTTTTCTTCTAAAATAAATAAAAATGTAACAATTGTATACATACTATCCTGTAGCATTTACTGCATAATCATGTTCCCAGAATCCATAGGAAAATGCAATGACAGTCTACCTTTTAAAACATGCACAGTATCTTTATGTAAATACTACTGTAAAATTTACAGCAATTAATTAGCATGTTCCCACAATTCATAAGCAAAATACAGTAATACTGTATATTTCAAAATAGTAGTGTACTGTAAATATTTACTGTAAAAACTACAACAATTTTTTACAGTGTACTTTTTTCAGCATTGTGGCCGATTTGTAGATCGTACACACAAAAATTCTCAGAATTTTTGTGTTTTTATTGATTTCCCATTCATTTCCTATGGTCGGTCATTTTTGACCGAAGAGCACAATTGAGACTATTTTTTTTACGACCACTTAGCCTGCTTGAATCAAGCCCTCAATTTTTTTGTGTGTTCACACTCAACATGCCACAAAAGTCACCAAGTTTCGTACCATTCCGATAAAGCTGTGATTTTTAAAAATTCAAAACAGAAAATTTTCCGGTCAAAAGTGACCGAAGAGCTATATAATGTGTTTGTGTGTGTTTGTGTGTGTGTGTGTGTGTGTGTGTGTGTGTGTGTGTGTGTTGTGTGAGTGTGTTTTAGAGTGTCACCCCTTCACTATTGTGAGCTTTTCCTGCATTATGACTGATGTAATAATTTTTATAAACAATACCTTGTTTAATTTAGCTCTTTGGTTTAAGCTTTATTTTAGCTTACAAATCTTACGATTTGATATTGATATGATCAATTTATATTAATCAAAACGTCCAACTTATACCTTATTTAACAATCGTCCAGCGAGTTGTTAGATTTCAGTATGTCTGAGAAATTCTGTTTATTCTCGTGGCCACGATATAATAATACAGAATTATTTAAATAACCTTATGACAGTTATGAGCATAAGTAACGTAATCTGGGCAAAGTTCTGATTTGAATATTACACAACAAAACACAGAACACTTCTCTATAAATCAAACAAGAGTTTATTTGCTATCTTACTAAAATACATGAACTAAGCTAAATAACATAAAACAAAATACATACACACAGGCAATGAATTGTTGCAATTGAGAATGATTAAAATATAGCACTGTTTTGCTATTTCCACACGATTTTACCCGTGTCGATCATCAAGAGGAGAACTCTATTATCCTTACTCTTAGAGATAAAATACCACACGATTCAGCCACTTTAGAGGTTGTTTGATCCTGGCTTTTAAGTTGAAATGACGCTGTGTGGCTTGAGGGAATTCCGCGCGTCGTTGCGTGACGTCACTCTGGGGATGTCCTTCTGTTGTTGCTTGGTTGGCTCTGGGGGCTGTTTTACGCTCTTGAGTTCCTTTCGCGTAGCTTCAGACTTTCAAGGGTTTTTTCAGAGATTTGACTACGTGTTGGTTCAATGTTCAAACTCGGCCAGATGGTAAAGGCTGAGAGCTCTTCTGGAGCAGCTACAAGTTTCAAGTAATGCGCGATTTCGAGCAGAGGGCAGAGAGAGCCAGAGAGCTGGGAGTCAGTATTTTAGACTGGAGATTTCAGTCCCTCCCACTCGATGCTCTTCTAATGAAATAGTTCTTGTAGACGGAGCTCCGCCTACACGGCTCATTTTCCATGCAGTAAATCCTCTCGACTAGTTGCTTTAATCTCATGAGGAAAATATCTTAACACATTCTGTATGCGTTGTAATCATACATTATTATAATAAAAGTTAACTTTCATTTACACCAACTTGTTGCCAACGAAATCAGATTTCATTCAAACTCAAACACCACGTCTTTGGCATATACGATGTACATATAATAACTTTATCTACTCCGTGGTTAAGGCAAAGATTAAACTATCTTAAATTCTGAATAATACCCCCACGAATATGAATTAAACACAGGAAACAGTTATGTCACACATTGAGAAGATATCATTGGTTACAATAACACAGAAAGCTTAATTTCATAAAATACAACTTGAATATATATATTGTAAAATGTATTGTATATATTGCTTTTGAATATATTGCTTTAATAGCCCAGTAGCTATTATTAATTGTCTTTTGGAACCCTTTATAAAAGTTTTGAGTCCTTTTAGCAAGGTCCAAGACCAGAAACGAGCTGTGGAATGTGGGAGAAAAAGAGCGAGGTTATGAGGTCATGAGAACATCACTTTAGAGTGCATCTGCAAAACTTCAGCACTCAGACTTCTTCTCGTAAAACAGTCTCGACTTATTGAATTATGCGTTAAACGGTCATCCTGAACATGTCCAGATCCAAAGAGTTCTTTTGTAGATACAACGTCCTTTGTACTGTTGTTCATTCTAACTTTATTTATGGTACCGGTCGGTACCAACATGGAAGGTTCTGTTCTTTAACGACATCCAGATGTCCTTCTCAAATTTCTCCTGGTTTTATGGGTCTCCTAAGTTGATAAGACGGTTATCTTCTAGACATTGAGGCGTCAGTGGCTTGGTCAATTTCGGACTCGCAGGAAAGGGAATCATCTAAGTTTTCCCTTTGGGTATGCAAGATTCTATAATTGTTTGGTCTTTGTTCTATCAGGTTTTACACATCCCCCTTTGCTCGGTGAGGTTCCCATTGTGAATGTCGGCGGGCACTGGAACAAGAGGCAGAGAGAACAGGCACACACAAGACACAAACAACATCTCCATTACTGACTGAATCCTGGTGCGGGGTAATTTGGGAAAGAACAGGTTAGGAACTTGAGAAGATGTAGTGGTGCATTCTTTAGGATTACTGGCAATTGAGTCATTCCGATTGGTTTAATTGTCAGGGGTTCGACGAGGCGGTATAGGCGTGATCTCAAGCAGGTTGGTTGAGTTCTCAGGTTCGGGTTCTTGGTAGGTTTTATCACGTCGGAAAATGCGTGGGACGCCTGACGTGCATTTGTTGAAAGACTCTTGAACGGCGTTCACTCGCTTGTGTAGGAGGAAGGCCAGTGTCAATGTCACAACGTACCCTACAATAGTAGAGATGCAAAGCGCTGTGTCAGCGGCAGACCAAGACCGAATAATAGGCGCGCCAGCGGGCGGAAGGCGAGCGATAGCTTCTAAAGCTGTATCAACAGGAGTCAAGTCAATAAGTTGCGTTCCTTCCTCATTGATCCTTTCTTCCAATTCTGGATCGAGGACGAAGGAGTGCTGTTTGAAGAAGGGTGAGATTTCGATTTCAGCCTGATACTCGTCGTCGGTAAGGTGATACAATGCTAACTCGTCAATATGGAGGATCGAGCCCTTAGGGACAGTGATCCATAAAGTTTGGTTGGGCAGGATAATGCGTGTGGCTGTGTCGTGTTGATCGTATGTGAGGGTAGCTGTTCATGCTGGGGTGTTGACCAGCCATCGGTTTCCGATGATTTCGTCTTGCGTTACCTCAACTTGAGAACGTGGTGTCGCTTCGGCGGGGCAGCTAGTGTCGGGTCTAATGGATTCTAGGCCGCAGATGCCCTCAGTATTATCGCGTACAAAAGGTTTACTCGGGCAAAGGAAGTGAATGTCCTTCGTGCGTGTACACATCCTTAGGTTTTGGGCCAAGTACAACTGCTCGTTGTTATCGTGATACGCAACGACTTCAGGAGTGTGGATTTTGACATAGGTGTTCCCTTGCCAAAATCCCACATTCACAACGTCTTTGAGCCGGTAAATGCTATTAGAGTCGATAATGGGCAAACTGAGGAGAAAGGCCAAGTCGCCTGCTTCTGGGTCTACGTACAAGGGAATAGCGCTAAGAGGTATCAAGTAGTGTGGAATCCTACCCATGGCTAAGTTATCAGTCGAGGAACTTACTTCACGTAGCATGTCTACAGTGTAAGTGTTGTGTTTCAACAAGGTCGCTATATGTTTTCCTAACAACAGCAATTATGTTAGTGTGGTGTAGAGCATATGATTGTCGGTCTGTGTCAGTGGGTTTGATCTTCCCCCTTTCCCGGTCGGCTGGAGCTCTGGTGCCTCTTTATCTGGTTTCGATGGACCCATCGAAGGACGGGCTCGCTGCACCCTTGTCTGATTTTGATTCAGTAGGCGACAGGTGAGAGCTTGTCTACAATCGCGTGGGGTCCTGTCCAGTGAGGTAGGAACTTCTTTGACAGGCGATGGGGAGCGTTCTGCCTTGGTTGGGCAAAGCTGTAGTACCACACTTTGTCTCCGACATTGAACTCATGGTGAGAGGCCTTTTGGTCGTAGTAGGCTTTACGACCTTCCGCGCTTCCTTGTAGTTGCTGTTGTGCGAAGGCGAAAGTCGTTCTCAGGTGCTGATGCAACTCTTCCAGGTATTGGTGAGTGGTATAGGCGGTGACGAGGTTCAGGTCACCAGGTTGGTACAGCAGGTGTAGCGGTAGCGTCATGTTTCTCCCTGTCATCAATGTGAACGGGGGTACGCCGGTGGACTGGTGAGGGGTGGCTCGAGCAGCCATCAGTACCAGCGGAAGTTTAATATCCCAATCCTTTTTATTGGCGGACACATACTTCTTCAACATGCTGACCACTGTTTTATTGGCCCGTTCAACTTGACCCGAGGAAATTGGGTGATGGCTTATACGGAGCTTGGCCTGTACACCGAGGAGTTTCCACACTTCCTGCATGATGTCGGCGGTGAAGTGGGTTCCGAGGTCAGAGTTGACCCTTAAAGGCAGTCCAAATCTTGAGAAGATGTGGTTCATTAACAGGCAAGCTGTTGTTTCTGCTGTATCATTGGGAGCTGGGAGGCACACTATCCACTTCGTGAATTCGCAGACCACGGTGAGGAAGTACTTGTTACCTCGCGTTGACCGTAGCAGGGGTTCTACCCAGTCTATTTGGAGGTCCGACCAGGGGAAAGTCATTCCTTTCCTTTGCAGTGGGGCTCGGTGGTTTGGGTTTGCCGGTTGAAACTGGCAACACACCAGGCATCCTTTTACGTATTCTGCCACGTCTTGCTGCATGCCAGGCCAGTATGCTACTTGCTTGAGTGTTTCATAGGTGGCCTTGGCGCCGTGGTGTCCTGCGCATGGTGCATCGTGGGCGTGTGTCAGCATCATCCCCCTTTGGCCGTGAGGGACTACGAGCTTTGGCGTAGTTAGGGGCTCAGGGACATACGAGAGCACACCGTCTCTCAGATGCAGCATGTGCTTGATTGAGTGGAGCGTGCGGAGCTCGGAGGAAGCAGCTAGGTCGGATGTGGAAATAGGATGAGTTAAGGGGTCGGAAATGTGAGCTGCCATAGTTCGCAGTGTTCGATCCGCATTTTGGAGTGTGAGGAGGTCGTTAGCAGTGAACTGAGGTGAAATGGCAATGTGGGAGGAGGTGGGGGTTTGTACGCCAGTGGCGTGTTGGCGGCGGGTTATGGCCGCTACTGAAGGGTTGGGAGGGATGGCTTGAAATGTCCAGGACTCTCCGTGTAATGCACCTGCTTTGGCGAGGGCATCGGTTTGGTCATTGAAGTTTTTGTCTTGTACTGGTTGACGTGAATGACCTCGAACCTTTTTCCAATAAACGATAATGTCATGTTCAGTGACAATGGCATCGCCTGCTTGGAAGAGTTCCTGGTGTTTGACAGGCTTGTTGTTAGCTGTCTTGAATCCGTTCTGTTTCCATCCAGCTAAATGGCATGTGAAGCTTAGACGGGCGTAGTTCGAATCGGTACAGATGAGGAGTTCTTTGATGTTGTGGGATGCCGCCATTTGAAGTGTGATGAGGATGGCTGCTATTTCAGCATATCGCGATGAGCGAGGGCCTAAGTTGAATTGCTGTGGTGGGCAGGGGTCGTTGTTGAGCCAGACCACTCCCGCTCCAACTTGTAAATTGCCCTTGTGGTTGTAGGAGCAGCTGTCGACATATGCTGTGGGCATTCCTTCACATACATTCTCCTCAAAGTACCTGTGATTCGTCAGTTGAGGTTGTGGCGGTTCTTTAGGTTCCGCTGGAGTATGCAGCGTGTCCGTTGAACAGTTTTGGCAGGCCGCTAGCCCGTTTCCAAGTGAGGATTTGTAGTTTTGGGCATATCTTGCCTCGACGTCCCGTCCTTGGAGTGTCATTAGCCAGGTAGCTATGCGTGCGTTGGTCACCACGCCATCTCTGATGCGTTGACTGTTTAGGAAGGTGACCGGCTGATGACAAGTCTCGATGATGACTTTCTGTGCACCGATGTAATTAGAGAAACGCTGGATAGCCCACACAGTGCAAAGCAAAGCCTTTTCTCAGTTTGAGTACTTGCATTCTGGGGGAAGCAGCGTTTTGCTGGCATAAGCGACCACTCGTTTGTCTTTGTCATGGAGCTGGTATAGGCCTGCGCTGAGGCAATGATTGGAGAATCCAGCGTCCAGATATAATTATTTTCCTGGGTCTGGGTAGGCAAGGCACGGAGCAGAGCACAGGCGCTGTTTGAGCTGGCCCATTGTGGTGTCCTGTGTTTCCGTCCAAACGAAGGGTTCATCCTTTTTCAGGAGGGAAGTTAGTGGTCGTGCGATGTCAGCATAGTTTTCGATGAACTGTTGTGAATAATTGCACACTCCCAGAAAGCTTCACAGCTCAGAGATGTTAGTCGGCGTCTTTATGCTTTGGATTGCTTGGGTGCGGTTAGACTGTGGCTCGATGCCATTTCTTCCGACAAGCAATCTGACATAGTTCACCTTGGTTTTGCACCACTGTCCTTTGTGAAGGGCGATCTTGGCTCTTGCCGTTGTCAGCTGATTTAGGACGTGATTGATTTCTTTGAGGTGGTCTTCCACACTTGAGCTTTTCATAAAAACGTCATCTACATAGACAAGGTTGCCTCTGGCTCTGGCGTCAGGGCATGCTTTGTTCAGGAAGATGTTGAATTCTGCTGGTGAGTTGGCATAGCTGAAGGGACACCGTGTGAAGGTGTACTGTCGATTGCCAAAGGTAAATGCCAGCTTGTGTTGGTCATCGGGATGGACAGGGATTGTCCAGAACCCGGAGGCGACGTCCAGTGTGGAAAGGATCGTCGATCCTTTGATTTTTTGGATTTCTTGATCCAACTGGGTCATAGGCCATCGTGAAAATGGTACTTGCTGATTCAACTTGCGATAGTCGATGGTGGGCCGCCATTTGCCGTTGGGTTTTAGGACTGGCCATATCGGGGCAGAGTATGTGCTGTTACAGGGCCGGATGACCCCCTTTTCCAGCATGGAGTCAACAATCTCTTGCACTGGCTCGTTTGACGCTATTGGAATCTTGTACTATCACACAAATGTGGGTGGCGCATTTGGCTTTGTCGGGATGCGCAGAGTGTGGATGTTTGTCAGTCCACAATCCAGGGAATCCTTTGCGAAAGAGTCCTTGTATTTGTGCAGAACCTTTTTGAGTCCCTGGCGATCCGCTTCATTGTGGAAGGCATCCGCCTCACTCAGGATCTGTTGAACTTGTGTGTTGAACCCGGCGTAGGGTTCTTCTGCAGTGAGGTCATTTGAGGGGCTCTGGGCCCCGATGGTCACCTGTGTAGGTGATTCTGTCGCAGGCTGTGTTGAGACAGCATAGACAGCGAGATGAGTGTCATCTGTTAGTTCTGACCGGCAGACGCTTTCTCTGGACACCGGCAGAATGGACGTGATGGCAATGATTTCATGGGGTTTTGTGAACGTTACGGTGTCGTCGTATTCGTCCGGCATTAGCTGTGTGGGTATAGGGCCTATGACAGGTACCATCAGTTCAAAGTCGTGGAACGCCTGGCTGATGAGCCATCCCAGGTGATTGGCTTTGGGAACGTGGATGTCTTGGGCCGTACAGTTGTTGAACAACACATACACAGCACGAGATGACACTTCCATGAGAGGTGTGGCTTCCAGAGTCAGTCCGAGTTTTAGTCAGGTCCTGGAAGGTTGGAAGAAGCCTAGCTTACTGTTGAGAGTTTGGCCAGGTCGCATGTTGAGGCGGACGCTGACACCCTTGCTGTAGGCAGGTATTGTGGCTTCTTGCTCCGTGATCATAGCACATGCATCTGGCATTGTTTGACCAGATTGCAGGTTCTTGAGGTTGACTGAGGTTGTCAGTTGGTGTGACAGGGGAGCCCATATGATGTCGTTTACGGTGTCAATGCAAGCATTGAGCCGGACCAGGATATCCGCTCCATATGATGTCGTTTACGGTGTCAATGCAAGCATTGAGCCGGACCAGGATATCCGCTCCAATGTAGATGTCATGCGGCAGGTCTGGGACAACGAGGAAGTAGTGAGTCAGCTGTCTGTTGTTCCATCGTATGTCCAGAGCACAGATGATCTTGGAGGTGGCCATAGTTGTCGACCAGGGGCTGAGAGGGATGCGGCTGTGCTTAGCGACATGTGGTAGACACTGATGTATTTGCTTCAATGTTTTGAATAGCTTCAGGCTGATGGCTGAGTTTTCTGCCCACAGGGCTAGTGCCGTGTCGGACACTGATGTGCCTTGGACATCTATTGCAGTCATGATTCGAAGGGGTCCTGCGTTTGATTCAGGCTCCTGCAGTGAGCAGAGAAGAGGGTCCTTGTCCTTGCTGTTTGTGCTTGGTCCAGACCTTGGCTTTGCTACTGCATCATCGATCAGTGACTTAGGGACAGTGTTGGTGACTTGACACTGTGACTCGTTGGAGTCTAACGCCTGGCAAGGCAGAGGTTCACGGACTTGTGTCCACATCTTTAGGTGCTTGAAGTCTATTAGAGGTTCGAAGCGATTAAGCAGATATTTCCCAGTGAGGAGTGGATACGTTTTAAGTGGTGAAATGTATACGGGATGGACGAGGTCCATCGATCCCACCGTTAGGTGAATTGGGGCCACATGTTTTAGTTGTAGGCCCGTGTGGGAGTATGCTTGAAGGTTTAGTTCACACCTTTGGAGTCTGAGGGTTCTGTTAGTCATCTTTGATCTTTCTTGGACTTCCTCTAGGAGTTCGGTAGACATTAGAGTAATGTCGGCTCCCGTATCGAGGAGCGCTTCGACTCTGATGTGTCGTTCGATGATGATGGAGAGGTAGAATTTTCTGGCTATACCTTTCTCAATAAGATCGCCTAGGAGTTGAGGGACTGGAGTTTGGGAGGAAACAGTTAGGATATCAGGGCTGATGTGGCGTTCTTCGGAGGAGTGGCAGATGACCAAGACAGCACTTTCAGGAACTTGAGGGGTTTCATCAGCAGGTATTTGTTGGACGCTGCTGTAATTCGGAGCATTAGGTGTTGAGTTAGTGTCTAACTATGTTGCTAGGTTTTCAGGTGAGGTTTCGTGTCCATCTGAAGTTAGTGTGATTACGGTTCTCTGAGAGTGAGGTGACGGAGTGCTGTTCTCCGTGGCTGGTTGTGTCAACTGGTCGCTGCCATCTCGTCCGGCCGCTAGTCAGGCTGAATCTGGTTTCTCTTTCTTTTCCCATTTCCGATCTTCCTCCTTCCGTTGGAAGAATTCTTTCATCATCATTTTCATCAGTTCTTGTGAGTCGAAACACGGTGGTGTCTCTTGTTCCTGCGTGGGTTCAGTTTGAGCTCGGTCAGCTTGGAATCTTTGCAAATTCTTTCGTCGATTCCTTGGGCTTGTTGCTCCAGGGTGAGTTTGTCGTCTTCCCTTGGAGTTTCCGTTGGATTCCCATGAGATTTTCCCTCTTGAGTTTCCAAATGAGCTTGGGTGGTTCCACGATCTCTCCCAATGACTTTCGTGGGGCCTTGACTGGTCCCATGTCTTTTCCCAGTGCCGTCCAGGTGAGCGTTGACGTCCACGCGGTCCATCCCAGCGTTCGTACCTCTGTTTAGATCGGGTACCAGCATGGGAGTCTCGTTCTTTGTTGGACGAGGGGGCATTACACTCCCTGGGTGGCAGCTTGGCATTGTCTTGGCGTTGGGCACCATCTAGCGCCAGCCCTTGACTTCAACACTTTGAGTGTTGAAGTCAAGAACGGCTGGGGTTTTGGCACTTTTTTCTGAGGCCATCTTTTGTTTGCCATAGGCTTTCTGCGCCAAGTCTTGCAACTGTTGAGCATTCATTGTCCGTGGACATGCGAGAACGCCAAGATGGTGGCTTACGCCGGGATGAAGGTTTCGTAGGAAGAGAGTTTTAAAGTTCAGTTCATCCTCCATGTCAGGTTCGTTGTGAGTTCCAAAGTATGCCCATCTGAGTCGGCTGTAGTAGGCTTGAGGAGGTTCGTGACGTCCTTGTCTCGTCTCCAGGGCAGCCACGAGGCCTTGTTCGGACTCAGGGTCGGAGAACTCTTTAATGAGGGCTTCTCGGAGCAGTTGGTAATCAGTCTTTGTGTGAGCAGGCTGCCTGTCCAGGAAGCTGCAAACTTCAGAACTGGATGTCGTTCGAAGTAAATATAGTCTATCATTGTCCGTAACGTTAGGTTGCATTTCCAGATGGAAATCGATATCTTGGAGATACGCTTGGACATTTGGGCTATTTGGCACGCTCGGGGTGAATTTGCCAATGTTCCTGTGAGCTTATCGAGGTATTTTAGGTCCAAGCCGTGCGATGATCTGTGACTAGCTGCAGCAGATTCTTTTGGCTGAGGTAAAGTGAGGTAAAGTTCTCCAGAGTGAGTTGATGAATGTTTCAACACCACCCCCTCCATCTTTTTCTCACGTGTCAGTCCAGGAGCAGGTGACCCGTTCCTGCTTGGCAGGGGTGAGGTCGGTGCGTGTCGTGTCCTTGGTGGCTCACGGCGCAGTTCGTAAGCGTGCTTGAGTTCCTCTTGGAAACTATCAGATTCCTCTTTGACGTAGTCAAGCTGTCGTGTTAGACGACTAACCTCGTTTCTTGACTCTTCCAGGTGAGATTCAAGGGCTTTGATTCTGCCGTTTTTATCTCTGAAGTCGGCCTTTGCTTTCTCCAGAAGCTGTTCCGCATACTGTAGCTTTTTGGACCGATCATCGTAGTCTGCCTTGACTTGTTCCAATTCTTGGCTAGTAGCTGCTAGGGTTTCTTTTAGCCAGTTGATCTCCTCCTCAGTGCCTTGTTCCGCCTCATCCGACCCTTCCCGTCGTTCCTGAGCTTCAAGTTCCAGTTGCTCTATGCGTCGTTGTGCGCGTGTCAGCTCCTGCTGGCGTTGTGTGGCGTGCTTGTCGCTCAACTTGAGGGTGGCGATGAGTGTGTGGCTTAAGGAGCCGGTGATCTTGGCTAATTCTTTGTGATTGTAGCTGTGACTTGGGTCTTGTGTCATGAGGCTTGTTATGTTGTCATCCAGCTGGTCTTGTGTCTGATGTTTTAGTGTTTCAGCAGTCTTAGGGAGGAGACTGTCTGTTGCAATGCTTAGCCATGTTTCCAAATCCTCCCAGTGACCGACATGTCCTGTTGTGTGAGACATGTTTGGGCGTGGTGAGTGAGATCTTGAACCGCGACTGACACAGACCTTGAAAAGAAAAACAAAACAAAACAAAACAAAACAAAACAAACAAACCAAAACAGAACAAATCAACAAACAAGGGGTGTAGATATGTAATGTAGAATGTGTACTAGTGTTGACTGTGTAAAACAGGTGGGTGTGGTTCTCTGTGACTGTGATCCTCTGGGGCGTGCTTCTAATTTGTAGCCTCTGTGGGGGGAAAAATTGAGCGCACGCACACACACACAGGTAGCACAGCTAGAGAACAGGTAAAGAGAAGAAGAAAAAGGTTGCTTCTAATCAGTGGATTTGTAAATGACAATTTTTTTTGTAAGTCTGTGATTGCGATTAGTTTTCTCCGGGGTCGAGGAAAACAATAACAATGACAGCACTGGTCCCGTTAATGACAAACTTGACACCACAAGCTAATTAGAGTGTTCACGTGCTTGAAGTTTTCCGGTGCCTTTCTTCTGTGGACCTGCTTTAACCTGGCGGGGTAGGGTTTCACAAAAGAGGAAGGTAAATGGAAAACAATTTTGACATGTTCTCAAGTTCCACAAATACCTGTTTCGATTGCTAAAGTTCTCCACTTGTGATCTTCACACAGGCAAAAATCTCAGCAACAGCAGCAGTAGTCAAATTAGAAGATAGCAGCAGGAAGAAAAGAGAGAAAGATGAGTGGGATTTACTCCCAATGTCAGGATTAGTAACAAAGGTGGCAGCGCGGAGGCGCTGTTGAGTCGATGCACCTAGGGGTTTTGCTTTGCTAATTTTAGTAGGATAAACACACTTGCCTAAGCGTTAAGAAAACCTTAATCTTTTTTCTTTTGGAGGTTTGCTACTTAGAAGGGTTTTCCTAATTAGAAAGTTTTATACTCTAGGCTTTGTGAGGAATGTAAATTGCTCCAGTGGTGTTCAGCAGCAAGGCCCACCGCCCGAGCGCACCAGGTGAGCTCCTGTAAGGGTTTTGCCGAACACTCCGCCCCCACCGTACTGCTGTGAGCCTCTCAGACAGCTGTGGCTTTTGGCACAACCGGGCTGGGACTCGGGTGAGGTATGTCAAACGACTGCTGGCCTGAAGAGGGGCGGGGCTAGATCCCGGTATCTACCCATCAGCGCAAACCCGAAGTTCGACGTACTTCGTCAATAGTTTAGCCGGGGTGGTATATCCGCACCTTCGCCCAGACAGCCGTTGACTCCTCCTCCGATACCCGATTGCTAGGCTGCTGCGGGCCGTCACTTTGCAACACTAGGACGGAAGTATTCGGGTTTCCCCTCCAGCCTGCACCAGGTACAGTCAGAACGGGTGACTCCGCTTGCTGTAACTCACACTGGAGGCAATTTCACTTCACTAACCAAGCACTAGGGGGAGCCCTATCTCCTATCAGGCCTAAGAAAAGGGAAACCTATAAAAGTTAATTTAATAACAGACGGAGAGAGACCAAACAGGTTGGAACCAAAACTCAGTTGCAACTGAAATTAGAATTTCAAATTAGAAATGGTAGTTTCTAATTCAAATTTTATGATGTTATCATTTAAATGTGATAGGCTTGATTAGGATTAAATTAATCAATAAGTTATCCTTGAGGTAGGGACGCTCAGATCCTTATTAGCCAATGCTGGAGTTAAAATTTCAGAGCAATGATTGATAGTTAAAGATCTAACTTAACGATGTTTGTCATTAACATTAGAAGAACACCTGTGATTAAAATAATCCGTAAGTATTGAAGCAGGGTAATACAAACTCTAATGATTTGCAGATGAAATTAAAATTTCAGCGCATTATTAGCAGTCATGGATTAAAATCTTAATGATATTTTTCATTAACATTACACGCGATCACATTTCATTGATCAGCCAATAGTGTTGCCATATGGAAACAGGAACTGTAATTAATTATTAAATTGAATTAGAATTTTCAAATTCGTAATTATTTATGAAATTAAATTACAAATTCCACATCCCTAATTTCGTATCCATAAGCCTGACCAATTACTAATTCCTTGTGTTATTCAAATCATTAGAACAAATTAATCCGTATCGTCTCAATTATAAAGGACATTTATAAATTTTCCCGGGCCAGATGATCAAACGCTTTGATAGTTAATAATTAAGATCTTAATGTTACTGTTAAATTATCAGAGCACACATAATTATCTCAATCAGTCTATGTGGAATCAGAAACTGAAATTACTTTAATGAAATTAATTTAATTTCACATCTGGGATTAGTTATGGAATTAAATTATCAATTTCAAATATTTCATAGCAATTCATCCAATGAGATTCTTAAAATCATGAGCGCAATCATAATTAAATTAATTATCTTCCTATCAAAGCAATGAGGCTAAGACCCAGCGTTAATTTATAATAAACCCCAATAGTTATGAAACTAATACCTGCTAAATATGAAACAAAACAAAACAACCTAAACACAACTGCTTATTAAAACCACCGGTGAAATCGCTGTTCTCATTTCCTATGAAAATCAGCTGCCTTGCACATTAAAGGTTTATTTAAATTTGTATTGTTGAAGTCCTTTCACTTGAGAAGTTATAGGTAGAATCAGTGAATGCCAAAGAGAGAATGAGTGAATTCAAAAGAGAGAAGGAACTGATGTAAACAGTTTAGTGTGAGTTAAAGTTCAGCTGTGAAGGGTTAAACCCGTATCAACACTTCAAAAACACACTGCAAACACACACATCTGAACCCACAGGCTACAAAATGCTATGTGCTAATCGCTATGCTTCCAATACAACTAGCTTTGCCTAAGCTCCAATATGCTACTCATTGGCTTCAGTTAGCTTAGCTAAGGCTGTCAGGCTGTTGTTTGCAACAGCTCAAAATGGCGCTCACAGGCTGCGCTTGCGCCCTTGGGAGTTATCCCGGAAGAAGTCATTTATCATCACACGATTTATTTTTGATCAAGATCAATAACTATTCTCCCCAGAACGCGTTTCGGAAACTCCTTCCGAGAACCGCGTCTTAAATTCACTGTTTAGTGACTCAAAGATGGCAGAAAAATCATTAAGTAGCTAAGTTAATGTTTTCAAACCGGGAGACGGCATGGTTATTTCTCAAATTGGAACACGCAATATGAGAAAACCAGCCCTAGGCCTAAAAAGAGACGTAAGTGAGGAATCCGCTCACTTCTCTCTAAGTGCGCCCTTTTGAGCGACTTTTGTCTTCCAGACAATTCATATACTGCAGTTCATTTCTCAAACAACTAAGGTTGCACTTTAATTCATTCAAAACGCATTGCCATGCCGTACAGTACCACAAACACACAAACAAACTCTGTCTCTCTGTATTTACACTATTTCTCCTTCCGGTTAGAAGAAAATAGGCAAAATACAACAATATCCATTTCTGATTATGAATTTTCAAGTCAGATTTGCCCACTTAAAATTATTACATATTATGGTGCATTAAGAGCCGGGGGGTGAAAACTTTTTTGAATTTGAAGATCAAGGTAAATTGTACTTAATTTGTCTTCTGGGAAACATGCAAGTATCTTCTGTTGCTTCCTAAGGGCAGTAATAAATGGAAAAAAATATATATTTCAACAAAAGAAAAAAGTTGGAAATCTTCATCCTGTTCAAAAGTTTTCAACAGCCAGCTCTTAATGCATCGTGTTTCGTTCTGGAGCATCAGTGAATGTTTGAACCTTTTTTAATAGTTGTGTTTGAGTCCATCAATTGTCCTCAGTGTGAAAAGATGGATCTCAAAATCATACAGTCACTGCTGGAAAGGGTTCAAATATGCAAAAATGCTGGAAAACTGCAGAATCTACAGAACGTGGAGGATTTGTCTGAAGAACAGTGCTCAGTTCAACTGTTCAGAACAAACAAGGGACTCATGAACAACCAACACAAAACAAAAGAACAGTTGTGGATCATCCAGGTAACCTCACACAGTATTAAGAACCAAGGGTTCCCAAACTTTTGAAGGGGGTTATTTGAATAATTTCAGCTATTTTTTGTCTCGTGGACTAAACATATTTTATGTAAAATATCTTACTCAGGACAGTACTAAATAAAAAATAACATGCATTTTTTATGATCTCTCTTATTTTGTTAAAACTATTCACATTTTCACAGATTCTGCAAGGGGTTCCCAAACTTTTGCATGCCACTGTATAATAAAAGTTAACTTTCATTTACACCAACTTGTTGCCAACGAAATCAGCTTTCATTCAAACTCAAACACCACGTCTTTGGCATATACGATGTACATATACTGTAATAACTTTATCTACTCCGTGGTTAAGGCAGAGATTAAACTATCTTAAATTCTGAATAATACCCCCACGCATATTAATTAAACACAGGAAAAAGTTATGTCACAGATTGAGAAGATATCATTGGTTACAATAACACAGAAAGCTTAATTTCATAAAATACAACTTGAATATATATATATTGTAAAATGTATTGTATATATTGCTTTTGAATATATTGCTTTAATAGCCCAGTAGCTATTATTAATTGTCTTTTGGAACCCTTTATAAAAGTTTTGAGTCCTTTTAGCAAGGTTCAAGACCAGAAACGAGCTGTGGAATGTGGGAGAAAAAGAGCGAGGTTATGAGGTCATGAGAACATCACTTTAGGGTGCATCTGCAAAACTTCAGCACTCAGACTTCTTCTCGTAAAACAGTCTCGACTTATTGAATTATGCGTTAAACGGTCATCCTGAACATGTCCAGATCCAAAGAGTTCTTTTGTAGATACAACGTCCTTTATACTGTTGTTCATTCTAACTTTATTTATGGTACCGGTCGGTACCAACATGGAAGGTTCTGTTCTTTAACGACATCCAGATGTCCTTCTCAAATTTCTCCTGGTTTTATGGGTCTCCTGAGTTGATAAGACGGTTATCTTCTAGACATTGAGGCGTCAGTGGCTTGGTCAATTTCGGACTCGCAGGAAAGGGAATCATCTAAGTTTTCCCTTTGGGTATGCAAGATTCTATAATTGTTTGGTCTTTGTTCTGTCAGGTTCTACACTGAATTATTGAATGGATTTCACATATTCTCATAACTTTGCTCTGTTTACATACACAGTGGTTCATAGGTGTGTGTGTGTGTGTGTGTGTGTAAGTGTGTGTGAGTGCGTCTGTGTGTGTGTGTCTATATCACACTTTTAATGTTTTAGAGTGTCACTGCTGTGTGCTTTTTTTCAGTATTGTGGCCGATTTGTAGATTGTACAGACAAAAATTCTCAGAATTTTTGTGTTTTTGTCGATTTCCCATTCATTTCCTATGGTCGGTCATTTTTGACCAAAGAGCACAAGTGTGACTATTTTTTTTTACGACCACTTAGCTTGCTTGAATCAAGCCCTCAATTTTTTTGTGTGTTCACACTCCTAATGCATGGGCGGAAATCCCGGGGGGGTCGGGGGGGACAAGACCCCCCCTAGCTGAGGGTTGTCCCCCCTAAAAATATGATTAAAAAAACATGCTGTGTATTGTAAATAATGTTTTATACTTAAAATAATTGTGTAAGAAGTAAAACAGCATAAACACAAACGGGGCAAAAATGCGTTTTAAGTTCAGAACATTTTGAGTCTCCCCCTCCCTTGGCTCGATTTGGTCCAAATGCTTTCCTCTTTTATATCATACAAGTCCAGTGAGAAAGAACAAAGCCTCGGTAGTTGTGGAACTCCAGTAAGGCTGTCAATTTTATTAACTTAAACATCGGATGAAGTGATTATTTTCTCTTTGCGAGAGCAGCGTGTTTTTGAGAGGGCAAAGGAAATCTGCGTGCGAGGGAAGAGATTTGCGCTCGCGCATTATATTAAGGCAGCGGCTATTTACACTAAGTGCAAATAGCAGCATTTTTTTGTGATATGCTATTTACACTAAGTGCAATCTTTTTACACTATGTTAGGATTTTCTGCTATTTATACAACTTATTGCAAATAGTGGCAATTATCTGCACCTCAGTATTGTAGTACATTATAAAACAGTATGCAATAATAACTTATTGAGTGTAAATTTAAATTTTAATTCAAATTATTAAATGGATACCACCTTATTTGGACAATAAAGCCCTCCCTACACCTACACTAACCCTACCCGATACTTTATTTTAACATTTTTGGTTATTTCCTTCATTTTTATTGAAAATAAATGCTTTTCTGATGTGATTTGAAATTTGAAAAGGGAGAAAAAAAGTTCGGTAAAAGGTAGATTCGAACCCAGGACGATTGCGTCAATATGAGCGCTAGGTACACCTTTTACCGTCTGCGCCACTCGAGCAGATGACAGTTAATAGTCTTTTGTAATGTTGAACAGCCGAATCACACGTTGGTGGGTGGAGTTAGTGCAAATAGCCACATAGGCATGTGCTTTCGCGCTACAATAATGCACTCTCAACATTTGTCATTAAAATAACGCCTTAGTCTCCCTTCTACATCAGTAACGTTAGCTTTCCTCTGTGTATACATATCCTTACAAGTACAATTTTAGCTGTATTATTTGTGTCCCCTTCAAAAACTGCTCTTGAGAAATTTTATGTATATTGTCCCCCCCTACTGTTAGATGAAATTTACGCCCCTGTCCTAATGCCATAAAAGTCACCAAGTTTCATACCATTCCGATGAAGCTGTGATTTTTTAAAATTCAAAACAGAAAATTTTCCAGTCAAAAGTGACCGAAGAGCACCAGATTAAGTGTTTTTTTCATAAAACATAAATTTTTCATAAGTCAATATATGGTGTAGTTGAGTAATTGTGCAGTAAATAGGTAAAAAAAATACCAAATATCCACAAAAACACAGCATAAATGCATGGTTGAGAAGTAAATAAAAAAAATGATATATAGTTTATCATATAAAAAATGTATATTTCCTTATGCAATCGCTCTGTAAAAGTTTTCCCTTGTCAAAAAATCCTATTGGAATTTCAGTTCATCCTTTAGGATCTTATTGGATTCTTAGAATCCTATTGGACATTCCGATTGATTTTAATGGAATTTCACTTTGTCCTATAGGATTTTATTTGATCCTTCGAATCCTATTGGACATTCTGATTGATTTTAATGGAATTTCACTTTGTGCTATAGGATTTTATTTGATCCTTCGAATCCTATTGGACATTCTGATTGATTTTAATGGAATTTCACTTTGTCCTATAGGATTTTATTTGATCCTTAGAATCCTATTGGACATTCTGATTGATTTTAATGGAATTTTAATTTTACCTGTAGGATCTTTTATTGATTTGTATCATATTGGACATTGTGATTTTTAAATGGAAATTCACTTTGTCCTGTAAGATCTTACAGTGCCTTGCGAAAGTATTGACACCCCTTAATTATTTTCACGTTTTATGTTGCTGCCTTATGTTAAACTGTTTAAATTACTTTTTTTCCACATCAATATACACTCCATACACTATAATGGTAAAGCAAAAAAAAAGTTTTTTAACATCTTTGCAAATTTATTAAAAATAAAAAACTTATTCCATTGCATAAGTACTCATACCCTTATCTGGGACAATTGGAATTTAGCTCAGGAGCATTCATATTGCTTGTAGGTGTTACTAGACATTGAGTGAAGGTAACCTGTGTCAAATTCAATTGAATGGGTATGATTTGGAAAGGCACACACGTCTTAATAAAAGGTCCAACAGCTGATAATGCATATTAGAGCAAAAACCAAGCCCTGGGGTCAAAAGAACAGTCTGTAGAGCTCAGAAACAGGTTTGTGTCAAGCCACACATCTGGGGAAGAGTTCAGAAAAAAATTCTGCTTCATTGAAGGGTCACAGAAGCATGTAGTCTCTGTTACCCTTAATGGAAGAAGTTTGAAACAACCAAGACTCTTCCTAGAGCTGGCCTCCTGGCCAAACTGAGCAATTGATGGAGAAGGGCTTTGGTTAGAGTAGTGATCAACAACCTGATAGTCACTCTACTTGAGCTCCATGATCATATGTGGAGATAGGAGAAATCTACAGAAGGACAAACATCACTGCAACACTCCACCGATCTAGGCTTTATGGCGGTGTGGTCAAACTCAATCCTCTCCTCAGTGAAGACAAAAGAAAAAAAAGCACCTAAAGGACCCTCAGACTGTGAGAAATAATATTATCTGGTCTGATGAACCTCAATTCTAAGCATCATGTTTGAAGGGAACCACCTCTGCTCATCACCTGCAGAGTACCAACCCAAAAGTAAAGTGTGCTGGTAACAGTCTCAATGCTGTGGAGCTGTTTTTCAGCAGCAGGGACTCATCAGAGTAGAAGAAAAGCCCAATGCACCAAAATATCGAGATAGCCTTAATGAAAACCCAGTCCAGAGCATTCAGAACCTCAGACTGGACAGAAGGTTCACCTTCCAACAGGACAGTGACCCTAAACACACAGCAAGAGGGGCTAATAGACAGCTCTGTGAATGTCCTTGAGTGGCCCAGCCACAGCCTGGGATTGAACCCAATCAAATATTTCTGGAGAAACCTGAAAATGTGCGTCTGCCCCTATCCAACCTGACAGAGCTTGAGAGGTGAAGAGGTGAGGAGACAAATGGCAGATAATTGCCAAATGTTGATGAGCAAAGCTTGTCACATCAAACAAAAAAGACTTGAGGCTGTAAAGGTACTTCAGCTAAATATTTAGTTAAGGGTATGAATACTTATGCAATGTACGTATTTGAGTTTTTTATTTTTAATAAATTTACGAAGTTGTGACAATTCTGTTTTTGCTTTGTCCCATGTTGTTTTCAATGTTACTGCAGGTTGTGCAACATACAATGAACAATGTCTACATCAGGGTGAATTTAAGCAAACTCCAAGTACTATTTGTTAGTAAAACAAATACAGTGGAAAAGTGCACCTTTAGAATAATAATAAAAAAATCCTATAGGATTAAAATCCCATTAAAATCCTATAGGAACGGTTCCTACAGGATATTTATTTATTGTCCTATAGGACTATTCCTATCGGAATCCTATAGGAATGGTTCCAAAATACGATAGAAATTCCAATTAGAATCCTATACAATTTTCCTATTGGAATCCTATAGGATTTTTTGACAAGGGTTGGGTCTATATGACCCCGAAGAACTTAAGTGTAAAGTCTACTTGAGGAGTGATTAAGGGTTAATCAAAATATTTCAGCTTGTGGTTTGATGCTAGGTGGCATTCATAGGTTATCATTTTATTTTTCAGTTCATCTGAATGGATGCGCAGTGTAGCGTATTTGACGTACCGTAAACTATAATGTGAAGCGCATGGCTCGCTGTAGCTTTGTCTCTCTCTCTCACACACACCCACACACACACACGCGCACGCGCAAAGAAAGATACAGAGCGAGAGAGTCTTTCATAACATGCAGAATTGACGCGCTACATGTAAACGATATTCTTTGTTGTGTTTTCCTGTCAAAATAACGGAGTTCCTTTGGAATTCTTCAGCTTTTAAGAACTCCGCTAGTGGGCGGAGCTAATGCGCAAACGACAATCTCATTGGCTGGCGCTCACCTATTATCATCCCTGTTTTGATTTCAGCAAATCATTTCGAGCGAACCCATACAACGTGATTAATATTCATGAACCCAGCAGCTCCTTTATCCTTAGTGCATTTTATTTTGTTATTAGTAGTATAATTCGTAGTCGTTTTGTTATCTTATCATTTCTTTCCCCCTTTTTTTATAGAAACACTAAATGACAAACAATATCTTAAGCACCACCACCTAAGTTCAGTCAACATGACAAATATGAATTCATACTTGGTTATTCAAATTACTAAAGTTATATCATCATATAATGCTAAATTATCATAATATCATATTATAATGCTTGACTAACTGATGCTAAGTGTCAGTAGATAAATAGTGTCGATTAATGTACAATGTTTTATAATAATAATTTATTCTATTTAATGTCCATTTCATTCATTTAACATATTTAATATTGGGGCATCCAAGTTATTTGACATTTGATTTTTTTTTAAAGTAACGCAATAGTTACTTTCCCTGGTAATTAGTTACTTTTTTAATGATAGTAACTAGTAACTATAACTAATTACTTTTTTAAAGTAACGTGCCCAACACTGGTTGTAACTGATGTTGAGTTTTTTTTTAAGTTGTTAAGGTTTTTTTTTTTTTAAGTTGATAAAAGTTTCTCCATAAAGTGCTTATCATTTTGTCTGTATATAAACCTGTTTTTGTATAAATTTTTAGCACTTACATGTACAAAATAAGTATTTCAAATAAATAAAAGACTACATATTCTATAGATAATTTAGCCATTACAGTATTAACTGATATTACAAATGATTTTTTTTTAACAATACTTGGAACATGCTAAGGAATATATGTATACAGTTTATCTTTTTTTTTGCATTTAAACAGCTTTAACCAGCAGATGTCCCCACTGTCCTTTGAAGCAGTGAATCATTTTGCAAAGTAATTGGTTCTGCAAAGTAATTGGTTCCTGTTTCCCGACCTTCAAAGTTTTACGAACAGAGTGGAAACAATACACTTTCAACTGACTGGCCAAGAAAGCCACATCAGAACCATACTGGTGGAAAAGGGGCTATAGTGAGCATATTTGAAATACAGAGGGTATACATGTAGCCTACATATCAGCTCATTCTGGACTTATTATGTTTGCAACGACACCAACAAAATCTATTTTATTTTTATGAAACAAAAGTGCTGAGAGGAGACTTAAATCTTCAATTTAATACTTTATTGGAAGTTTAGATCTATGTGAAAACATACAGTATATAATAATAAACCGTATGAGGGCATGAATGAAACAAAGACACTAACACAAACTCATTTACACCTGGTGTTATATTTCTTTATACAACAGTTAGTTCCGGTCCTCGAGTCTGTTAGGAGTGTATCAGCAAGGGGACTTTTCACTGTTTGTATCACTCCTCTTGTCTCTGTGTGTTCAAGACACTATCAGCCCCAGTTTCACAGTAGAGAAGAGTTGCCCAACCCTGTCTTTGAACATCTGTTTTGAATTACAGAGTCAAAGATCAAAATAACACACCTGTCAAGGCTTTATTTTCAATCTCTTTGTGTGTGTTTGGATTTTGCTGTCAAAGACACTTTCCCATACCTCAACCAGTCCTGTGTTACCTGTCACATTAAATTGTGAAATGAATATATTGTCATAACATTACACCTGATTTTTCCTGGAATGGTCATAAGTGTTGGATATAGACTATATATATTGTGTGTGTGTGTGTGTGTGTGTGTGTGTGTGTGTGCGTGTGTGTGTGTGTGTACTTGTAAGGATAGTAAAACCTGAAATTTTGACATTGTGGGAACAATGATAATACAAATAATAATAAAAATAGTAAATGATGTTTATCTGAAAGTGTAAGAATGCAAAAAGGTTTTCTGTAAGGGGAATGTTTAGGGTTAGGGGGTAGAATATATTGTTTGATCAGTATAAAAGTAATAGAAGTCTATGGAAAGTCCCCACAATTCACAGAAACAAACGTGTGTGTGTGTGTGTGTGTGTGTGTGTGTGTGCAAGCTTATGCTGATGATGTGGAAATATCTTCACGAGATGAGAGTGTAATTCATAGTATGCTTCTTCATACGGATGACTTCATAAGGTGGTCTGGGCTGGATATGAAACATACAAAGTGTGCAGCGTTTTATGAAAGACGGAGTGGAGGAAATAGATGGTATAGATCAAAGTCTGATAAACCCCCGGTCTTTGCATTAGCACATAAACCTATCCGTCTATATGAACGTCATGAAATCTATCCTTATATGGGGCATAAATTCAACGTTAGCGGTGACTGGGAGGAACAGGTTACAGAGCTGTGCCATAAATTTACCCGAAGACTTGCACTGATTGATTCTTCCTCTCCCCATAATGATGAAGATCGAGGCTATCAGACTGATTGCAACAGCCAAAATTCAACATCTGTTTATGAATGTTCATATTCCACAATGCACACTTTCAACATTGAATGATGAAATGGTAAAGCTAGTGAGAAAATGGCTCTGTCTCAATAGCCATTCAACCCGAGATATTATTTTCCAGTCGCGTCGAGACGGAGGTCTCGGTGTCCCAAACATTGAATGGATTTATACTGCCTCCAGAATAGGTCATCTTCTTAACATGCTGAATAACGACGATACATCTGTCAGAGAATTGGCACGTGAGTCACTTTATCTTCATCTACAGCGGCGCAAAATACCGGCTGCTTCATGCAACGAGCCACAGTTTCTTGGATTTAAATTAAAACAGAATGGAAAATTGGACATCAAAACAGCTGGATTTGGAGTACGCTCTGATTGGCTGGACCTAAATGATCTTTGCCAGCGTACAGGAATGCAGCTCTCTTGGCAAGGACCAGATGGAGCGGTAGTGGTCCTTAATGAGAATATAATAACAGACCCGCATATCTCTACTCTAGCGGTACTCCTGTAACGGTTAGCTGATCCAGGAACTCAGGAAAACAAGGGTCTCGGGAAACTCAGGAACTTTAATAACATAAATGAAGCAAATAAACAGGAGAACAGCATAACCAAAAATACGTTAAGTCTCGACAAACACAAGGGGAGAACTCAAGACTTATAAAGGGACACACGGATGAGGAGCAGGTGGACATGATTAATTAAACACAGGTGAAAAGACTTAACGATAATAACTCAAGATCGGTGCAGGTGCAGGTGATCAGTAATGGAGGAATACGGGCCATTCTGTAACATTACCTCCCCCTCCCGGACGGCGCGTCCCGCGACGTAATAACAAATACCGGGGAGGGGGGGTGGGCGCCCTGGATGTCGGTGGAGGACATGGACACAGGGAAGGCATCCAGGGCGGAACCGGAGATTCGGGAAGCCATGGCGGATCCGGGGCTTCGGGAGGCCATAGTGGATCCGGGGCTTCGGGAGGCCATGGCGGATCTGGAGGCTCGGGAGGCCATGGTGGATCTGGAGGCTCGGGAGGCCATGGCGGATCTGGAGGCTCGGGAGACCATGGCCTATTTCTTTTGGGCGGCCATGGTGGGTCTGGAGGCTCGGGAGACCATGGCCTATTTCTTTTGGGTGGCCATGGTGGGTCAGGGATCTCCGTGGCCTCGGCTCTGGGCTCGGCCACCCAGGCAGAGGATATATAGCCCCCCCAAAAAAATTTCTTGGGGAAGCTCCCCTCTGGTGGGCATTCTGGAGGAGCGGGCTCTTGAGGAGGCTCTGGAGGAGCGGGTTCTTGGAGGTGCACAGGGGGAGCGGACACTAGGAGGCGCTCTGGAAGCGCAGGCACTAGGGGGCGCTCTGGAGGCGCAGGCACTAGAGGCCGCTCTGGACGGCTGGGCTGAACCAGCGGGAACTCGGGAGCGGGACCTCGGGACGGCTGGACTGAACCAGCGGGAACTCGGGACGGCTGGACTGAGCCAACGGGAACTCGGGACGGCTGGACTGAGCCAGCGGGAACTCGGGACGGCTGGACTGAGCCAGCGGGAACTCGGGACGGCTGGACTGAGCCAGCGGGAACTCGGGACGGCTGGACTGAACCAGTGGGAACTCGGGACGGCTGGACTGAACCAGCGGGAACTCGGGACGGCTGGACTGAACCAGCGGGAACTCGGGACGGCTCTTGCGTGGAGCAGCCACTGGAGGGCACTTGCGTGGAGCAGCCACTGGAGGGCACTTGCGTGGAGCAGCCACTGGAGGGCACTTGCGTGGGGCAGCCACTGGAGGGCACATGCGTGGAGCAGCCACTGGAGGGCACTTGCGTGGAGCAGCCACTGGAGGGCACTTGCGTGGGGCAGCCACTGGAGGGCACTTGCGAGGAACAGCCTCGGGAGGGCACTGGCATGGAGCAGCCACTGGAGGGCACATGCGAGGAACAGCCTCGGGAGGGCACTGGCGTGGAGCAGCCACTGGAGGGCACTTGCGTAGGGCAGCCACTGGAGGGCACTTGCGAGGAACAGCCTCGGGAGGGCACTGGCGTGGAGCAGCCACTGGACGGCTCTTGCGTGGAGCAGCCACTGGAGGGCACTTGCGTGGAGCAGCCACTGGAGGGCACTTGCGTGGAGCAGCCACTGGAGGGCACTTGCGAGGAACAGCCTCGGGAGGGCACTGGCGTGGAGCAGCCACTGGACGGCTCTTGCGTGGAGCAGCCACTGGACGGCTCTTGCGTGGAGCAGCCACTGGAGGGCACTTGCGTGGAGCAGCCACTGGAGGGCACTTGCGAGGAACAGCCTCGGGAGGGCACTTGCTTGGGGCAGCCACTGGAGGGCACATGCGAGGAACAGCCTCGGGAGGGCACATGCGTGGAGCAGCCACAGGAGGGCACATGCGAGGAACAGCCTCGGGAGGGCACTTGCTTGAGGCAGCCACTGGAGGGCACTTGCGAGGAACAGCCTCGGGAGGGCACATGCGTGGAGCAGCCACTGGAGGGCACATGCGAGGAACAGCCTCGGGAGGGCACTTGCTTGGGGCAGCCACTGGAGGGCACTTGCGAGGAACAGCCTCGGGAGGGCACTTGCTTGGGGCAGCCACTGGAGGGCACATGCGAGGAACAGTCTCGGGAGGGCACTGGCGTGGAGCAAGCTCGGGGGAGAGGACAGAAGCCAGGAAGCTTGAGGGTATAGCCTCATCCATAAGCTCCTGCTTTATCACGGGCGGTAGCCCATACTTCACTGCGGCCGGCGGAACCCTCATAATCGCGGGTGGCGGTAGCATCATCGCCGCGGGCGACGGAACCATCTTCATCTCAGGCGGCGGCATCATCCTCGCCGTGGACGGCGGAATTATCATCGCCATCTCGGGCGGCGGAATCATCATCATCGCTTCGAGCGGCGGAACCATCATCGTCGCTTCGAGAGGCGGAATCAATTTCGACGAGGTAAACGGCAGGTTGCCGATCCCCAAACCTCCCTTTCGGGGAACCAAAACTAACCGCCTCCTCATCTTCGGTAAATGGTCGAGTCTTCTGTAACGGTTAGCTGATCCAGGAACTCAGGAAAACAAGGGTCTCGGGAAACTCAGGAACTTTAATAACATAAATGAAGCAAATAAACAGGAGAACAGCATAACCAAAAATACGTTAAGACTCGACAAACACAAGGGGAGAACTCAAAACTTATAAAGGGACACACGGATGAGGAGCAGGTGGACATGATTAATTAAACACAGGTGAAAAGCCTTAACGATAATAACGCAAGATCGGTGCAGGTGCAGGTGATCAGTAATGGAGGAATACGGGCCATTCTGTAACAACTCCACACAGAAGGAACACCTCGTCAACTATCGACCAATAATGTAAGAGTCTCACTTCTTCATCTCAGAAAAACTCAAAGTGCTCAGCATTGGATGGGCTTGAAATTACAGGGAAAATTAGCACTTCTCCAATCAGCTGACCATTCAGTATCCCACTCTATTTTGACGAACTTTTCAATCTCAGAGGATATTCAAATTTTTATGATTAAAGCACGACTACAATGTCTTCCAACTATGTACAATTTGTCAATATGGTATCCGTCAAAATACAACTCCTACTGTCTGTTACATCAAAATCAGCAGGAAAATGAAACCGTTGCTCACATCTTAAATGGATGTTGTTGTTATAAAGGACTGTATGTGTCCAGACACGATTGACTGGTTGATTTGATTGTAAAGGATTTGAAAATAATACATAAAGACAGTAAGATTTACCAGCATACTACTGTTGAACTGAACTGGTTCAATCATAACACATCTGATAGAGACTATTTTAAAAACATTCCAAATACTCCTGATATTGTGATTGTAAACGAGGCTTTGAACACTGTATTTGTTATTGAAGTTGGCTGTTGTTTTGATCTGTATTTGGATACCTGCTATCTTTCCAAATTGTTGAAATATCAGCCATTGGTTGAAGCCATCCATCAACTTGACTATCAGTGTAAGTTAATTATCCTAGTATTTGGAAGTTTAGGTCATGTGCACAAGAATGTGATTAAAGGACTGCAGTTGGGTGGATTGCAAAAAAAGAAAGCAAAAAAACTTGCTAAATTTTGTTCAGTTTCAGCCATTATAGGGAGTATGCAAATATGGAAACGAAGATGTTTTGTCTATCCTTGAGTGCTGATTGTCATAAATATAAGGACTTGTGAATGTATGTTAGCCATGTGAACCTGTCATCTTGCAAACTGACTTCCCAAAGGTATTTGGATTCCGTTTTTGTTGCTTGTCTTGTGGATCCAAATAAAATAAGAATGTGCGTCTGTGTGTGTAACACTGTGAGTGTGGAACATTAGGCTTCAATTAATGCATAATAACATGTTTACCATATTTGGCCAATAGTACAAGCAATCCCAAAACTCATTTAGGCCTATTCTTAACTCACTTCATTAAATTATCATTAATCTATTAAATCTTTACAATTAATCCAGAACGTGGCAGCAAGATAAATTTTTAATGAGCCAAAAAGAATGCATGTCACACCACTGTTTATCAATTTGCAATGGCTACCAATAGCTGATCGCATAAAATTCAAGGCATTAAAGTTTGCCTACAAAACAACCACTGGCTCTGCACCCCTTTACCTAAATTCATTACTTCAGGCTTATGTGCCCTCTAGAAGCTTGTGTTCTGCAAGTGAATGTCGCTTTATTGTGCCATCCCAAAGAGGCACAAAATCACTTTCACAGACTTTTAAATTAAATGTTTCCTCCTGGTGGAATGACCTGCCCAACTCAATCCGAGCATCTTCAAGAATTGTCTAAAAACACATCTCTTCCATCTTTATTTGACCCTCTAACTCTAGCTCTCTCTATTCTAATTCTATTCTTTATAACTAACACTAGCTTTTCTAATCTTTTTGTACTCTATCTATTTGTTTTCTTTTTATTTATTATACAATTAACAAAAGCAAAAAAAAGGCCTCTAACACTAGGTTGCTCTATTCTTTTTCTATTTTATCTTTTTTTTTATTATTATATATAATAAAAAAAAAAAAAAAAAAAAAAAAAACCTTGCTACGTGTACTGCGTTAAGCAAACTGAGACTTGTTATATCACTTGCATATCATTGCTCTTTTGTTGATTTTGATTGCTTCCGTTGTCCTCATTTGTAAGTCGCTTTGGATAAAAGCGTCTGCTAAATGACTAAATGTAAATGTAAATTAGGTAAAAGTTGTACACAGTGTTACAAATATGTTTTAATAAAAAGAGACACAAGGAACACTTTTATTCAGGTATTTTATTAATGTATTCATGTATTTTACTTTCCATTACAGATATCAATTTAGTGGACACCATGCAGGGCATATTTGTTCGGAATTTCTGTTTAGCTCTATTGCGGCAGTTTATGAGATTATTTGGTAAAGTAAACAATATTAATACACATTTTATTGTAAATTCCAGTGCTTATGTTTTGTAGATTTAAACATTACAATAATAGGGAGTAGTAGTGATATACAGTAGTGTCTTTGTGTTTGACTGTGGTTTATTTATTTACTTACTAAAATAGCCATTGGTTAACATCATGTCTCCTAATGCATGGTGTCTACTACAGATATAGGCCTAACCCTAATAATAATAATAATAATAATAATCACAGAAAGGCACAAAAGCTGTGGTTTTGGAGTATATTTTTCAATCAGAGATAAATAGTTCCCCAAGTACAACATGTTTATATTTATACATTTTAGAATTAATAGTTATATTGTATCATATGGTATGTTTTGGTTATGTAAGTTTTCAGTGTATTTACATAATACTGTGGGATGGGTCTTTCATTTGTGAATGAATTCTTGGAAGTTAATTAAATTATTTATATATTTAGTGAATTACATTATGTATTTATGGTTGCTGCATAGTCCTATGGTAAACTGCCTTGAATGTGGCAGTGGAAGTTTATTGTGATTTGTTATGGGTTTTGCCCATGATATGTTTCCTTGTGTTTTGCTCTGGCTTGAGTAAGATAATGTAGCATTTTGGTGTAAATATACAGAATAACAAGCCAAAACTAGAGGCTAAGATGGCAAATATCTCCACAGCTACAGTAAATTTTCCAGGAGAACTGACATAAGCTGGGATAAAGGTGATCCAAACAGCACAGAATATTAGCAGACTGAACGTGATGAATTTGGCTTCATTAAAGTTATCAGGCAGCTTTCGAGCAAGAAAAGCCAAAACGAAACATAGGACAGACAGCAAACCAATATAACCAAGCACAGCCCAGAAACCTATAGCTGATCCTAGATCACATTCAAGTATTATTGTATCTAATGAATGGGTGATATTTTTATATGGCATTGGAGGGTCTAATACCAGCCACAGAGTACATATTATTACCTGAAAAAAAGTGCAACAGAAAACACTAACTCTTTGTAAGGGCAATGTACACTGAGGAACACTTGTACCAGGCACTGTGGCCTTGAAGGCCATTACCACTGCTATTGTCCTTGCCAGAACACAAGACATACAAAGGGCAAAAGTGATCCCAAATGCTGTGTGGCGCAACATACAGGACCACTCAGTAGGCTGACCAATAAAAGTAAGTGAACAGAGAAAACACAGAGACAGTGAGAAAAGCAGAAGGAAGCTCAGCTCTGTATTGCTAGCCTTCACAAGAGGAGTGTCTATGAAGTGGTAAAACATCAGTGCAACTGCAATTGTTAAAGACACCCCGGTTAATGAGAATGCAGTCAAAAGTATTCCCATGTTTTCCTCAAACGAAAGGAACTCCACTTTCTTGAGAACACACATACTGTGGTTTTCATTTGACCAGTGCTCTAAAGGACATTTGATGCATTCAGCAGAATCTAAAAAGACAAATAGAGCATAGCATTCTTATACACACATATGTATATTTTTTTTAATTAGATGAACACAAGCACACATAATATTTTTGAATATATATTGTGCTATACTTGTAGTTTTTGATAAAAGGTGTTTGTATCTTTATGTATCAAAATGCTTGTCATCTCACCAGTAGTACTGCTGATTTCTCCAGAAGGGCACCGCAAACATTCAAAGCAGCATACTGGTCTCCCTTTGATCACAGCTTGTCTGAAACCTGGCTGGCAGCTCTCACTGCACACTGAACTCGGTTTCTGCCATGTTTACACATTCTTACTTTGTTGCACTTATTTTTACTTTCTTTTATGTCACTGACTTATCAAGTACTCAACATACTGATGTTATGTTGTACATACCGTGTTACTGTCTCCTGCCCAAACTATATTGATAGAATTCATGACAAACTGCTGTTCACTGGGTAGTGAGGCATCATAGTGTCCTACAGTAATAAAAGTTGTTTCCCCTGCTCCATTTTTCTGCCAGTTTACTAGTTCGTATCTTGCCGTAGGGTCTCCATTTTGGTCAAAGTATATCATCTCACCTGAGGCCATTGTGAAATTCACATTTTGAAGGGAATGCATTACCTGTGACCATTTTAAACCATTGTTAAAATGTGTGAGATATTAAATAATAATATACTATAATAATAATAATAATAATAATAAAGTAAATAAATAAAGTATATATATATTTACAAGATTTGCTTACTTGGCTGGAAATGATTAAATCCTTATTGTCACATGTTATGTTTTCATGTGCACCGTTTGAGGTTTTGCAAGCCAATGTGTTATGCAAAGCATAAGCTATGGCGTAAACTGCCTTGTATACATTATTTGAAATCCTTAGCTCAGATACATCTGTGAACTCATTACTCACATTACTCAGATTTTCAGACCCATTACAAAACTTCTCATGCTCAGTTTTAGGGCTGATTGTAGGAAAGAGACGGCATCCAAATGCCATCTCCCAAAATTCCCTCAGAAGAGCATTTGAAGGGTTTTGAGATGGATTGACCTTAAGGAGAAATTCTCTCAAGCCTGGAATTTTTGACTTGCTAATTGTAAAGCCAACTGCACCACCAAGGACTTTTGAAACAATTTTGGTTGCCAGGTATCTTGCTGTAATCCAGGATTCACTGCCTACCCACTGTAGCCCGGTTACATTCTGTCTGATAATCTCCTCCAGCAACACATCCATTTCACCCTGTGCCAAAAATGCCACAAGAACTTTAGCAGTGCCCTTTTTTATTACTTCAACAACCTTAGCAATCTTCTCTTTGTAATTTGTCCTCGATATGGCCTCTGAATATTCAATGCATACTCCTTCTCTCTCGGCTACATCTACAAAGGTTGCCATGCCATTGTTTCCATAGTCATTATCACTTCTCACTGCCCCAACCCATGTCCAGCCGAAATGTTTGACTAGTTGGGCTAGAGCTCTGCTCTGGTAGAAATCACTGGGAATAGTTCTGAAGAAAGAAGGAAACTGGTTTCTGTTGCTCAGGCAGGCACAGGTAGCAAAATGGCTTATCTGTCAAACAGAACAGATGAAAATAACAAGAAAACATATTTATTTTTTATCTTCAAATATCTTATATAATAGGAAACATTTATTTCACTTTTATTTCGTTTATTTATTCTATGTATTTCACCACAGGAATCCTGAAGGGCCCTGTTGCTCTGGACAGTACAATGGTTGAGGAAGACTCAGATTCTCCAATAATGGCTTTAACTGCTGTTTTTCCAGAGCAGATGTGTTGTCCTGCCAACTCCTGACCATTCATCAGAGCCATTGATGATCTCATAGAGGCTAATGTGGAACCACAGCTGTCAAATATTTGGTATCCAATTGAAATGTTTGGGAGTAAGCTCAACTTGCTGTTAATTTCTTCAATGGCAAAGATCATGGTCTGAGCAAAACGGAATTCTCTCAAATTAAGGCTGAGAGAGAGAGAGAGAGAGAGAGAGAGAGAGAGAGACAGAGAGACCAAGACAGAGAGAGAGAGAGAGATTTTGTCTGGTTGCAAATAGCAATCTTGTTGGAAATAGTAACAATCATCTTATTTCACAAAATAAAATCTATTACATAGGTCATATATATTTAAACTGTAAAATTAATAACACAGAAGCAGAGAAGTAACAAACCTGGTGCACATTAGGCGATGGGGTTTTTCTGTAAAGGATGGCATTTCTAAATGTATTTTGCTGTGAATTGAAAAAGCTCCTCCAATGATAATGTCTCCATCCTTGGACAGCAGGGGGTACTCTGGTTTCCCTATCATACTACAGTTAACCTTTGTTTCCCCCTTCGTTTTAATGCTGCAAAGCAGCAAGAACCCAAAGACAAGCATCACAGAGACTCTAGGCCCTCCCTCACTCTTCTGATGATGATGAGTTTGTTTATATAGTGTTTGTCAGACTCATTATGAGCACATCATGAACAAAGTTATGTAATAATGTGGTGTAAATCTATCAAACCCCAGTGATGTCATAATGTTGTACAGGTAAACTTACCTTTCTTGTTTACCATTGATTTTGTCAGATTACAGACCAAACTGTATGGTAGAAAGATACAAGTTTGTCTCAAAATCATGAAACCTTGCTTTATGTAAAGTACCAATGCAAATGCAAAAAATAATAATAATAATAATAATAATAAACCAAACAATATTTTTTCTTTTTTTCATACTTTTATTTACACTTTGTCAGGGCTTAGGTTTGATAGACGTCTCTTCTCTCCTGCACTATGCTTTGTTTTTGTTTTTTTCTGCACGTGCCGGCCGCATTACGTTTCGCAATTAGTGTGGTCGTGCACGCATTTGCAGCTGTTTGTTATTTCATTCAATTGGCCAAATGACTAATGACTAATGCCAGATTCAAAAGTTCAAATTGGCTTCTAGCACCAACACAGAGAGAGGTAAGCATGATAAAGGCTGGTCATTAGGGCTGTGCAATTAATCGCATGCAATTCTCATGCGCATTTCGTCAATAAAGCCGGTTCTGTGATTGGCGGTAAATCTCCATCACCTGTTTTCAAATGGAGCGGCAGTTAACCACCTGGGGTCGAAGCCCGCACCAGTGTGGTCTGTCTCGTATTTTCTTTATGACTGCGAAAAGAACTAAAAATACTCCATGAGTTTTGATCATACAGATAAGAACAAGGTATTGTTTGAAACTGCAAAGGGTCTACTTTTATTTGTGTATAGTCATAATAACAACAAAACAATGTGCTTTTAAAAACTAAAGAAAATAAATAGGGTGCGTTCTCTGCCGGCTCTGTCTCTGTCACCTCTCTTCACAGACATGTAAATAAAACAACATGAATCTCTGTGAATACTTGCCTCAAATACATGAGAAATATATGTATAGAAAGCTTGAAATGTCTACTTTTAAATGAAGCAAGTCACGTCCAAAACAAATATTCTCTGTTAAAGTAATCCGTATGAAACCAACGTGATGTCCAGTTTTCCCATCTCAACTCATTATATCTAATGATGCGGTCACGCCCACGCGCCGATCGCGCTTTTCAAATTCAAACATCTGCGTGAGGCGCGCGCGAATATAAACGCCCACATCGCCACCGCGTGAACAAAAAAGTTCATCCCGGCTACTTTCTGTTTCTGGAAGTCGATCTGCTGAGAGAAATAACCCAGAATTTCAAAAAGTTTTTTTTTTTTTTTTTTTTTTTCAGAGCACATAAACAATATGAAAATGCCAGGTTCAAAAGCTTGGAGTCAGTATATATAGAAATTAAAACTTTTATTTAGCACACAAGTGATGATAAAGACATTTATCATGTAACAAACGATCCTGTTCTTCTGAACTTTATATTCATCAAAAAAAAAAAATATATATTCTTCTCAGCTCTTTTCAACATAATAATAATAATAAATGTTTTTTGAGCAGCAAATCAGAATATTAGAATGATTTCTGAAGGATCATGTGACTGGAGTAATGATGCTAAAAAGTCAGCTTTGAAAGTCAGCTTTGATTGTTCCTAATAAACTGTTTAACTGCACTCGCAAGTGAATCTCAAGTTTTTTGTGTGATAGCTAAATATATTCTAAATAAACTACAAACAAAAATATATACATTTATTTTGTCCTCACATTCTTTCTGGTAACTCTTCCCTCTCAGTCACATACCTGACTGAATGGCTCATTATGCAGCTCCTTATGCGGGCCATTGTCTTCTCAGGTGAGAATCACAGCATTATCCAGGATAGTTCACGCCCTCTCGCATAGACCCTTTTTACTCAAAACGTGACTTAGAAAATTTAAATCAAAATATTGTTTTCTGTGAGCAAGTAAACAAGATGATTTTCACATTATTTTGAAGCAAAAACTCTACACTACAAGATCCAGTTCTCAAAAGTCTTGTGAACAAATGTCATGTATGTTTTTTATGGCCTTATTTCAGTGACTTCAAAATTTTAGTTCCTCTTCAGGAACTCAAGCTGCGTCCGGTAAGACGCTTTGGGGAATGTCTCCAGCGTAAGCGGCTCTGAATATCGTGTGTAATCAGTCCAAATGATGGGTGAGACGTCATGGGCGGGGTGACGTAATGACCAGCTGGTATAAAAGCATGTGCGATGCAGCCGGCATCAGCTTTTTGTCATTCAGCAAAAGCGCTCTGTGTGTGTGTTGTCCAAACTTTCTGTTTTGTGAGTCTTATTTAGTGTTGTCTGTCCTGACACTTTATAATCTCCACATTAGGTCGATTTTATCTTTTTGCATACAATAAAAGAGAAAGCAGTATGACAAAGAGATATGTAGTCGATCGCTCTAAGAAGGAGGGCGAGAGCAGCTCACGTTTCAGATCATGTGTTCCTCCCTGCGGACGCTACATGGTCCCAGGTGATACACATGATCTGTGCGTGGTCTGCTTGGGAGCGGAGCATGCACGGTCGGCTCTCGAGGGAGCCGACTGTGTGCATTGCGAGCGTCTTTCGATGCATTTGCTCCGCTCCCGGAAGGCTCTTTTTGACGCTGAAGGAGCATTCACCGGCGTTTCCCGCTGTGCTGGTCCCGCTGCCGCCGAGTCAGATCGGCGTCAGCACTCGTGGGGATCGCAAGTGGATCTATTGGAGGGAATGGAGACGGGCGAGTCCCTATCTCCTTCCCCACTCATCAGATTCGGTGGCCGTTCTGCGGGATCGGAAGCCCCCTCGGTGGTTACTTCTCCCCGGGGAACGGACTCTGCGCTTCTCCTATTTTCCTCTGAGAAGGGTGAGTGCGAGAGCGCTGAGGCTCCGCCCCCTGTATCGCCCCAGTATGAGAAGCTGTTGGAGGTGATGACTCGTGCTGTGGCCAAACGAAACATCAGTTGGCCGGCCGAGGAGCATGCTGAGCCGCAGACTAGCAAACTTGATGAACGCTTTCTGCGAGCGAAGCGATCACCTCCGACACGGAGCCTGCGTTCTTCCCCGATCTCCACACCGAGGTGTCGAGATCGTGGGCAAGCCCATTCTCGGCCCGCCTCTTCGTCCCCTCTTCTGATTACTACGGTAATGTGGGGGGATTGAAGCAGCGAGGTTACAGAGCGATGCCTGGGGTAGAACAGACGCTCACGAGCTATCTGTCCCCCGTTGCGGCATCGTCTCTGAAGGCTCAACCCCAACCACGTGCCAGCTCCTCGTACAGGGAGGCACAGAGACAGAGCGTCGCCACCCATGCTCCTCCGAGTCAGGACCGAGGTGGAAAGCGGCGCTCTACCCCGGGTCCTTCTAAGCCGAAGACGGACCTGCGGGCCGTGCTTTAGGCCAAGAAGGCTTTGAAGAAGCCCTGACGCCCATGGCCCAGGGCTTATGAGGGTAGCCCCCGCTGGAGGGGAACGGTTTTCACCACGGTTCCCGGTGCCCGTTCCTCCCCAGTGCCCTCAGGAGGTCGGTCTGCCAACCCTGGTGCTCCAGCGAGCATACATCTCAGTTCCTTCCGCCCGGAAGCGCGGGACTGAGATACTCGCCACCCCTTCGGGGGTCTCTAGAGCAGCTAGTTCGGCCGTCCCCTGCCGGTGCGCCGTTCTGGTGCGCTGTGATTACACCAGAGGCCAGTCTCGAGAGACTGGTTCCCTTAGTAGACCATTTAGCAGCATGGAAACTACTGCCAAATGTGTCACGATGGGTCCTGCAGACTGTAGAGAGAGGCTACAGAGTCCAGTTCGGTTCTCCACCACCTCGATTCAACGGAGTTTTTCCCACTCTGGTGGGCCCCATGCAGGCTCTGGTAATGGAACAAGAAGTAGACACTCTTGAGGAAGGAGGCCATCGAGGTAGTCCCTCTCCATGAAAGGGAGTCCGGGTTCTACAGCCAGTACTTCATAGTTCCAAAGAAGGATGGGGGGTTGCGTCCGATTTTAGATCTGCGTCAGCTGAACCGCTCAGTCATGCGACTGAAGTTCAAGTTGCTGACACTCAAACAGGTTGTGTCTCAGATCAGGTCCGAGGACTGGTTTGTCACGATCGATCTAAAGGACGCATACTTCCATGTCTCCATCCTTCCCACTCACAGGAAGTTCCTGAGGTTTGCTTTCGGGGGCGAAGCTTACCAGTATCGGGTTCTTCCGTTTGGCCTAGCACTCTCACCCCACACTTTCACGAAGTGTGTGGATGCTGCGTTAGCTCCGTTGCGGCTACAGGGCATCCGCATACTCAATTACATAGACGATTGTTTGATTCTCGCTCAATCAGAGCAGATGGCGGTTCGGCATCGAGATGTCGTTCTTGCCCACATGAAAGTGCTGGGGTTAAGACTGAACACCAAGAAAAGTGTGCTTTCTCCGGCTCAGAGAACCACTTATCTGGGTGTGGTGTGGGATTCGCTCATGATGCAGGCTTGTATGACACCTGCTCGGATCGAGTCGATCCCCTCCGCGGTCGCGAGGGTGAAAGGCGTCCCTCACCGGTTGGGGAGCGGTCATGAGTGGCCACTCTGCCCGCGGTCTGTGGAGTGGTCGCCATCTCACGTGGCATATCAATCGCCTAGAGATTCTGGCCATGCTCCGTGCACTGAAGTATTTCCTCCCAGACCTGAGAGATCACCATGTGTTGGTGCGCACCGACAACACATCGGTGGTCGCTTATATCAACCACCAAGGAGGTCTGCGCTCGCGCCCCCTGTACAGATCCTTGTGTGGGCCCAAGGGAGACTCCACTCATTGAAAGCGGAATATATCCCTGGGCATCTCAATATGGGAGCAGACGTCCTGTCGAGACAGGGGCCGAGGCCCGGGGAATGGATGCTTCACCCAGATGTGGTGAAGCAAATCTGGAGAGTGTTTGGCCAGGCTCAGGTGGACCTCTTCTCTACTCGGGAGATTGGGGCTGGATGCTATGGTACAGACATGGCCGAGGCTTCGTCTGTACGCCTTTCCCCCGATCGCTCTGCTCCCTGGAGTTCTGGCGAGAGTGCGCCGGGACGAGGTCAGTCTACTTCTGGTAGCACCGTTCTGGCCGGGCCAAGTATGGTTCTCGGACCTGATTTCTCTCCTCGATGGCTCTCCATGGGAGATTCCCGTCAGGAGGGATCTCCTCTCACAGGCAGGAGTTTTTCACCCCCACCCGGAGTTATGGAAGCTGTGGGTGTGGCCTCTGAGGGGGGGCACAGCTCATAGCTTCCGGTCTCTCAACCGAGGTTGTTGAGACCATACTCCAATCCAGAGATCCCTCAATGAGGAAACTGTACGCCCTGAAGTGGAGACTCTTCACTTCATGGTGCGGAGACCGCCAGCTCAATCCAGTCAACTGCCCAATTGGTACAGTGCTGGAGTTCCTGCAGGCCCGACTCTCTGCAGGGTTGACCCACTCCACCTTGAAGGTTTATGTGGCGGCAATATCGGCCTACCACGCCTCTCTTGGTGGACAGTCAGTGGGCAGAAACCCCCTGGTTACACGTTTCCTCCATGGTGAACTGACGCTGAGGCCTCCAGTACGGTCCCGTGTGCCACCTTGGGACCTGGCGGTGGTGCTCGAGGCTCTCTTTAGGCCTCCCATCGAGCCTATCGAGGAGATTTCTGATCGCCATCTCACTCTAAAGACTACATTTCTGTTGCTGATATCTTCTCTAAAGAGAGTGGGGGATCTTCAGGCCCTCTCAGTGGCCCCTACTCATTTGGACTTTGCGCCCGCCATGGCCAAAGCCTTTCTATACCCTAGAACAGGGTATGTTCCGAAGGTCCCCTCCTCAGCACCACAGCCTATGGTACTGCAGGCTTTCTGTCCTCCTCCCTTTCGGGAGCCTGACCAGCAAAAGCACAATTGTATGTGTCCAGTGCTAGCACTGGACGCATACGTCCACAGAGCTGCCCTGTGGAGAAAGGGGGACCAATTGCTAGTCTGCTATGGTCCCCCCAAGAGAGGTCTGCCGGCTGCAAAGCAGACCCTCAGCCGATGGATTGTGGATGCCATTAACATCTATTTTGAGTCCTCTCAGCTCCCCTCACCAATGGGTGTCAGAGCTCATTCAACTCGGAGTGTGGCGGCCTCCAAGGCCTTTCTTGCAGGTGTCCCAATACAGGACATCTGCAATGCTGCGGGTTGGTCCACGCCCCTGACCTTTGTCAGGTTTTATGGCCTCGATAGGCGGGCCACTCCAGGCTCTTCCATTCTCTCGCCCTCGTCATGCTCCTGAGGGATACATACAGGTCAGGGACTTGGAAGTCTGGCAGCGTGGGCATCTCGTTCCCCAAAGCGTCTTACCGGACGCAGCTCGAGTTCCTGAAGAGGAACGCCTCAGTTTACGTATGTAACCCTGGTTCCTCGAAGGAACGAGACGCTGCATCTCGGTGCCACACCTCCTGCATCCCTGCCAGCGTTTTGCTTCATTCCTTGAAGCTGATGCCGGCTGCATCACACGTGCTTTTATACCAGCTGGTCACCCTGCCTGTAACGTCTCGCCCATCATTTGGACTGATTACACACGATATTCAGAGCCGCTCACGCTGGAGACGTTCCCCAAAGCGTCTTACTGGACGCAGCGTCTCGTTCCTTCGAGGAACCAGGGTTACATCGTAACCTGAGGCGTTTTTCACTAACCACGTATAAACGTTGCTTTCTCAAAACACAATCATGTACATAAATGCTGCTAACATATTATTGTACCCCAGTTTGTGCTGATTACAGTGTTATTAGACTTTAGCCATTTATATGTTTATAAGCAACTAAAAACAGCACAAATGTCAGGGCATGTCAAAACTTCTCCAGGCCCCCAAAACAACCTTAGACCCCAGAGGGTTAATAAACAGAGCCGTAGTTCAATGACAAGCAAGGCAATATCGCATTCATTATCGCAGATTAATCGCATTAGATTATGAACGTGATATCGCGTAGCTTGTCAGTGAACTACGGCTCTGTGTATTAACTGCCTCTCCATTTGAAAACAGGTGGTGGAGATTTACCGCCAATCACGGAGCCAGCTTTACCGATGAGATGCGCATGAAAATCGCATGCGATTAATTGCACAGCCCTACTAGTCATTCATATTTGCACAACTAGCTATTCAAACAGCATTTATTGGCACTTGATGAGATTATTTTGTCACATACACTCATACTGTCACAGAAGCGCCAGACAAAAGTTTATAGGGCATATAAGCACAATTATGTATGAATGAAAAGCGCTCAGCCTATTTGTTTTAGGCTGATGAGCGGCTGGCATTTACATTCACTAAAACAGTGTTTACATTAGCATGTTTATTTTATGCCAGCACTCTGATTGTCACAGAAGTACCACAACAAATGTTTATAGAGCATGAGCACAATATGTTGATCAATGTATGAATAAAACGGGCGCAGTATCTTTATTTTCATTATCTGATCGGCTGTCACTTACGTTTACTCAAACAGTGTTTACATTCGCATGATGTTCTTATTTTATGTCAGGGACACTCCGATTGTCAGAAGTACCACGAAAAAAGTTTACTGCACGTAAGCACAAGAATGTCAATGTAGCCGAAATGTGTGCAGCCATCTTTATTTACATCACAGTCTGATGTGCGGCTCTCATTACGTTCACTCAAACAGTGTTTATAGGCACTTGATGCATTTAATTTGTCACATACACTTATATTGTCACAGAACCACCAGACAAAAGTTTATAGGTCATATAAGCACAATAATGTATAAATGAAACAAGCGCATCCGTGTTTGTTTTAGGCTGATGAGTGACTGGCGTTTACATTCACTAAAACTGTTTATATTCGCATGATGTGCTTAGCCTATTTTATGCCACGGACACTCGATTGTCACATAAGTACCACAATAAAAGTTTATAGAGCAGAAGAATGTCAATTATGAATGAAATGCGCGCAGCCGTCTTTGTTTTCATCACAGGCTGATGAGCGGCTGTCAATTACGTTCATTCAAACAGTGTTTACATTCGCATAATATGCTTAATTTATGTCACATACACTTATATTGTCACAGAAGCACCAAGAGAAAGGTTTATAGAGCACATAAGCACAAGTATGTCAATGTATGAATGAAATGCACGCAGCCGTCTTTGTTTTCATAGGCTGCGCGGCTGTCATTTATGTTCACTCATACAGTGTTTATAGGCACTTTATGTGATTATTTTATGTCACGAACAATCAGATTGTCACAGAAGTACCACAACAAACGTTTATAGGGCATATAAGCACAATGTATCAATGAAACACAGTCACCCGATGCGTCGCATAACTATACAGTTTATTGTTTACATAGTACAGTATACAAACAAACATGGCTTCCTACTTGACAGCTCATGGCATCACTATACATAGTTCAAGTTCAAGTTGAGCTTTATTGTCATTCCGCTACATGTGGGGACATACAGTGGAACGAAATGTCGTGCCTCACAGGTCCCCGGTGCTACATAAATACAGACATACAACAATGAAGTAAAACACTATAAACCTATACACAACTAACCTACTGACAGATTTTGACTAAGTATACTCTATGTAAATGTTTACCCTATACAACTAAAGATAAAGATAAAAACTACAAACTATACAAATTATGCGAATGCTTCACATAAATACTGTACATGTGCAGAGAGAAACATTGTGAGTCAAGCAGCTGGCTGGGGAACAGTACAAGATGATTTGTAGTGCATGAGCATGTAAACATACATATATTGCTGAGACTTTTGTGGGATTGTGTACACATAGCAGTGTTTGGAAAACTGTCTAGTGCATAGAGGAGAGTGTGTTACTACAGGTGGTTTGTACAGGCCCACTCACCTGTGTGTAGCACACTTGAATTGCACAAAAAAAGTTCAGTTTTTTTCTATGGTGTGGTAAGTTTGGGGGTGTTTTGGATAGGGGGGGGCATGTTTCAGGATTTAGGGGTTTGCATGGGGTTTCAGAGGGGGGCGGGGTGATTTGAGTTCAGGGCTCTCACAGCCTGGGGGAAAAAAGCTGTTGAGCAGTCTGGCGGAGCGGGCTCTGATGCTCCGGTACCGTCTTCCTGATGGTAGGAGCTGGAAGAGACTGTGGGAGGGGTGGGTGGGGTCCTTCACAATGCTGTTGGTTCTGCTGAAGCATCGTGCAAGGAAAATGTCTAGGATGGATGGAAGAGGGGCACCGATGATCTTTGCAGCCGTGTTCACTGTCCGCTGGAGGGTCTTGCGGTCAGCAGCACTGCAGTTCCCGTACCAGACAGTGATACAGCTGGTCAGTACACTCTCAATGGTGCCCCTGTAGAATGTGGTGAGGATGGTTGGTGGGAGACTTGCTCTTTTCAGCCGGCGTAGAATGTGTAGGCGCTGTTGTGCCTTCTTGGAGAGTGACATGGTGTTGGTGGTCCAGGTGAGATCCTCCGTGATGTGCACCCCCAGGAATTTAGTGCTGCTGACTCTCTCCACAGTCGAGCTGTCGATGGTCAGTGGGGGGTGGTTCCTCCTCCTGAAGTCCAACACAACCTCCTTTGTCTTCTCCACATTGAGGGACAGATTGCTAGCGCCACACCATTCAGCCAGCTGTGCCAATTCCTCTCTGTAGTGCATTTCATCGTTGTTGCTGATGAGACCTACCACTGTTCGCGGGGATGTTTTTTTTTTTGCGTGAATGTTTGGAAGGGGTTGTGACGTTTCTCCCTCTGAGCTGACCACATTACTTCAGAGTAAACATGGAAAGAAAGCTTACTCGTGATGATATTTTGGATATTCTTTTTGACTCGAATGCTGAATCCGGCAGCAGCAGTGACAGACAGCTGTCAGAGAGCGACGAGGAAGCCCACCTCCCGGAAAAACTTGCGGGCTGTGATCGTTCCGAAGCACCGGCGATCCCTGACAATACCGGCCCTACCAGTGAGGGCGCTGTTGTGGAGGACTTCCTTCCAACCTGGACGTCCAATCCATTCTCTCCACCAGCCTTGGACTTTGACAACACTACCAGAGGTGTTCAAGGTAGTCTAACAAATCCTTCTGAGGCAGAATGTTTCAGATTATTTATGAATGACAACTTGTGGAGCAAGTGGTGCAGGAGACCAATATGCAGTGTTGGGCACGTTACTTAAAAAAAGTAATTAGTTATAGTTACTAGTTACTTCTCACAAATAGTAACTGAGTTAGTAACTGAGTTACATCATTATAAAAGTAACTAATTACCAGGGAAAGTAACTATTGCGTTACTTTAAAAAAAAAAAAAAAAGTTCAAATATGTCAAATAACTTGGATGCCCCCAATATTAAATATGTTGAATGAAATGGACACTAAATATGATTAATTATTATTATAAAACATTGTACACTAACCTACACTATTTTATTGTTTCTATGGGACAATGTGAGAGACACCTATCAAATTCAATATATTATTGCAAATATTATCAACCCTCTATGGACACCTTGGCTAGTAATTTTTTTAGTTTACTCACCAGACTAATATTAATTATTTCATATTATATACAGTGTATATATATATATATATATATATATATATATATATATATACAGTATATATATATACAGTATATATATATATATATATTTATACCTGTATAGCTTATGTTTGTAAAATGGCAGTTTTTTAAAATATCTGACACTTAGCATCAGTCAGTCAAGCATTATAATATGATATTATGATAATTTAGCATTATATGAAGATAGAACTTTAGTAATTAGAATAACCATGTATGAATGTATTTGTCATGTTGACTGAACTTAGGACTGGTGGTAGTGCTTAAGATATTGTTTGTCATTTAATGTCTCTATAAAAAAGGGGGGGGGACTAAACATAATACTGATAAGATCACAAAACTACTACGAATTCTACTACTAATAGCAATATAAAACGCACTAAGGATTAATGAGCTGCTGGGTTCATGAATATTAATCACGTTGTCTGCGTTCGCTCGAATTGATTCGCTGAAATCAAAACAGGGACGATAATAGGTAAGCACCAGCCAATGAGATTGTCGTTTGCACATTAGTTCTGCCCACTACCAGAGAAACCGGCAGTTCTTAAAAGCTGAAGAATTCCAAAGGAACTGTTATTTTGACAGGAAAATACAACAAAGAATATCGTTTACATGTAGCGCGTCAATTCTGCATTTTATGTAAGACTCTCTCGCTTTGTATCTTTCTTTGCGCGTGTGAGACAAAGCGACGGCGAGTCGTGCGCCTTCACACTAGAGTTGACGGTAGCCTATGTCAAATACAGGTACACTGCGCATCCATTCAGATGAACTGAAAAATAAAATTATAGTAATATTATAATATATTATAGTAACGCCACATTTTATTGGCAGTAACGGTAACGGTGTTATAACGGGGGAAACAGTAATTCGTTTGATTACTCGTTACTGAAAAAAATAACGCCGTTAGTAACGCCGTTTATTTATAACGCCGTTATTCCCATCACTGCCAATATGTATGCTCATCAGCTGAAAGAGTCAGCTACTATCCCTGGGAAACTGGCAAAGTGGACTGAAACAACTGTAAAATTAAATTTACACATTCCTGGCAGCTGTTATTCTTGTGGGCCTGGTAAGAAAAAACTCCTTGAAAGATTACTGGACCACCGATCCAGTAATACAGACCCCATTTTTCTCTACTCTCTTCACTCTGGATTGGTTCCAACTCCTCCTGAGGGCCCTCCACTTTGCTGTTAATGCTACAGCAAATCTCAGGGATCCTCTGAATAAAATTAGAAGTGTTTTCACCTCTCTGATGGCTACTTTTGGACAGATGTTCGTTCCTCACAGGGACTTGTGCATCGATGAGTCACTGCTGCTGTGGAAAGGCCGGCTTGGATTTCGA
Organism: Schizothorax lantsangensis; assembly: GCA_027422415.1. Lineage (NCBI taxonomy): Eukaryota > Metazoa > Chordata > Actinopteri > Cypriniformes > Cyprinidae > Schizothorax > Schizothorax lantsangensis. The sequence goes on from CM049846.1 coordinate 20,351,525, forward strand.
CAAGCTCTTCATGCTGTGTGATGTTCTGACTGGGTACGTCATCAATCTGGTAGTGTACACTGGCTCCAGCACAGACATCACACACACTCCAGGACTTGGTGTGTCTGGCTCAGTAATAAAAGTGTCTGGCTGACACTGCTGAAGCCATACCTGGGGAGAGGGCATACTTTGTACGTGGACAACTGTTACACCAGTCCTTCTCTTTTCAGTCACCTGCTGAGAGGCAAAACCAGGGTTTGTGGAACAGTGAAGGCCAACAGAAAGGGCATGCCACGCTTCCGAGACAGGATGTCCAGTGGGGAGGTAGACTTTAAAAGTTGCAAAGAAATGCTGGCAGTGAAGTGGCATGACAAACGAGATGTCCACATGCTGACAACAGTCCACTCAGCAGAGATGTCACCCTCTGGAAAGATAGACCACACCACTGGAAATGAGAAAATCAAACCCCAATGCGTGCTGGGCTACAATAAGAAAATGGGTGCTGTGGATAAGGTAGATATGATGGACAGTTTTGTTGGCTGTACTCATAAGACCTTAAAATGGTACAAACTGGTCTTCCATTTTGTGGACCTTGCAGTACACAATGCATTCATTGTTTACAAGGTGAAGCATGATTCTAGCCTGACATACCGAAAGTTCCATCAAAATCTTATTCGCCAACTTGTGGAAGAACACCACACTCCCCAGAAGCCATCTTCTGGTGGTCGCCCTCCTGCTTACAACCCACTTCGTCTCACTGCTCGGCATTTCCCCTCTGAGATCTCTGCAACTGTCCAACAGGGGAAGAACACACGCAGGCACTGCAAGGTCTGCCTGACCACCAAAAAGTGTCCACAGAAAAGGCAGAAGACGAGGTTCATGTGCAAACCTTGCAACACAGCACTGTGTCCAACAGAGTGCTTTGAACAGTACCACACTTCTGCCTATTTCTGAGAGAGAAAGAAAAAAAAATGTTATAGCACTATAACTGTAATGGTACGCTGATCCAGAAAGGCAGGGAAACAAGGGTCTCGGGAAACTCAGAACTTTAATAATATAAATGACAAAAATAAACAAGGAGAACAGCATAACCAAAAATACTTTAAGACTTGACAAACTGGATAACCAAACAGGAAGCTTATAAAGGAACAGGGACAAAAGAGTAAACGAGATGATTAATTAAACACAGGTGAAATGACTTGACGATAATGAACTAATTACAAGAAACAAGAACAGGAAACACCAAATAAGGGCAAACAGGAACTAAACAGAAACTGACATGTAACAGTTATCTCCCCCTCCGGGAAGGCGCGTCCCGCGCCGTAATAGCAACATCGAGGGAGGGGGGGCGGGCGCCCTGGAGGCTGGAGCAGATCCAGGACGTGGAGGAGACATGGGAAGCCTCCAGGGCGGGTCAGGGGACTCCAGGAACCATGGCGGGACTGGAGGCTCGGGAGGCCATGGTGGGTCAGGGATCTCCGTGGCCTTGGCTCTGGGCCCGACCACCCAGGCAGAGGATATATAGCCCCCCCCCAAAATTTTCATGGGGAAGCTCCCCTCTGGTGGGCATTCTGGAGGAACGGGCTCTAGGGGGCGCTCTGGAGGCGCGGATTCATAGGGGCGCTCAGGACGGCTGGGAGGAACCAGCGGGATTTCGGGACGGCTGGGCGGAACCAGCGGGAACTCGGGACGGCTGGGCTGAACCAGCGGGAACTCGGGACGGCTGGGCCAGCGGGAACTCGACGGCTGGGCTGAACCAGCGGGAACTCGGGACGGCTGGGCTGAACCAGCGGGAACGGGACGGCTGGGCTGAACCAGCGGGAACTCGGGACGGCTGGGCTGAACCAGCGGGAACACGGGACGGCTGGGCTGAACCAGCGGGAACTCGGGACGGCTGGACTGAACCAGCGGGAACTCGGGACGGCTGGACTGAACCAGCGGGAACTCGGGACGGCTCTTGCGTGGAGCAGCCACTGGAGGGCACTTGCGTGTAGCAGCCACTGGAGGGCACTTGCGTGGAGCAGCCACTGGAGGGCACTTGTGTGGAGCAGCCACTGGAGGGCACTTGCGAGGAACAGCCTCGGGAGGGCACTGGCGTGGAGCAGCCACTGGAGGGCACATGCGAGGAACAGCCTCGGGAGGGCACTGGCGTGGAGCAGCCACTGGAGGGCACTTGCGTGGGGCAGCCACTGGAGGGCACTTGCGAGGAACAGCCTCGGGAGGGCACTTGCGTGGAGCAGCCACTGGAGGGCACATGCGAGGAACAGCCTCGGGAGGGCACTGGCGTGGAGCAGCCACTGGAGGGCACATGCGAGGAACAGCCTCGGGAGGGCACTTGCTTGGGGCAGCCACTGGAGGGCACATGCGAGGAACAGCCTCGGGAGGGCTCTGGCGTGGAGCAAGCTCGGGGGAGAGGACAGGAGCCAGGAATCCAGAGGGAATAGCCTCATCCAAAAGCTCCTGACTCAACACGGGCGGTAGCCCATACCTTACCGCGGCCGGCGAAACCCTCATAATCGCGGGCGGCGGTAGCATCATCGCCGCGGGCGACGGAACCATCTTCGTCGCGGGCGGCGGCATCATCATCGCCGTGGACGGCGGAATTATCATCGCCATGGACGGCGGAATTATCTTCGCCATCTCGGGCGGCGGAACCATCATCGTCGCTTCAGGGAGCGGAACCATCATCGTCGCTCCGGGAGGCGGAAACATCATCCTTGCTTCGAGCGGCGGAACCATCATCGTCGCTTCAGGCGGCGGTACCATCATCGTCGCTTCGAGGCGCGGAATCATCCTTACCGCAGGAAGCAGCAGGCTGAGGATCCCCGAACTTCCCCTGCGGGGAACTAACATCAGCCGTTTCCTCATCGGTAAGGTCTTCTGTCTTGGTCAAGTCTTCTGTAACGGTACGCTGATCCAGAAAGGCAGGGAAACAAGGGTCTCGGGAAACTCAGAACTTTAATAATATAAATGACAAAAATAAACAAGGAGAACAGCATAACCAAAAATACTTTAAGACTTGACAAACTGGATAACCAAACAGGAAGCTTATAAAGGAACAGGGACAAAAGAGTAAACGAGATGATTAATTAAACACAGGTGAAATGACTTGACGATAATTAACTAATTACAAGAAACAAGAACAGGAAACACCAAATAAGGGCAAACAGGAACTAAACAGAAACTGACATGTAACAATAACAATAGTTGTTCTTTTTACTGTGTAAATAATGTATATTGTTTAAAAAGTGTAAAATATATATGAAACACACACACACACACAAAACAAACAAACACACACAGTTATTATATCAACCTTGTAAATAATAGTGTACAGTAATTTAGGAACGATTTAGCAATGTCATGCTGTAGTTGTAATTATATTTATACACCAACTGCACCAAACCAACTTTGGTTTAAAAAAATATGGTTCAAAACTAACGTTGGCTTTGCATTTTCATTAATATATTTGGATATTTTGGCACTTTCATATAAAGGATGCATGCACGTTGTTTCATCGACATGTCATTCTGGTTGATGTTATTTGTTGCTTAGAATAAAGTTAACGAGATTAAATTTGAAATAATAAAATATAAGAGAATAATGCATTTGCAATACATAATCATAATATCTTGTGTGATCACCAAAGTACAAATAATGCACGACTTCCATCCTCCTGCACATGCTGGTAAGCACGAGTTTCCTGGTCAAGATATCTTCCTGTTTCTAAAACACAGGCATTTGTGTTCATATCTTTGTTTTTTGAGAGTGATCCAATGTTCGTGGTTTGAAATAGAAGTAAAATTGACCGGCTTGTGCTACGTCTTTACAAAGAGCCCAGTGTTATAGCTAGTAATTGTTTTGCCCTGCCGCACACGGCACAGTTCACGTGACTGAAAACTTTTCTATGAGTCACGTGAAACCCATGCTGCTTTGCAATGTAAACAAACAAGGCTGTGTCCATAACCCGTATTAAACGCAAATAGCAACAAATTTCTTAAATTTGCGCTCATGTCGTCTTATTGTGCACAATTGCTGCAACACGTTTATGATTATATTTGACATGAAAAGAAAAAAACATGAAAAGTTTATTATAATTAGAACATTTAAAAAAAAATAATGAGAAAAAAAATCTAATGTGTCTTCCTGGCCAGGCAGCATTAAAGCGCCAATTTCAGGTGTTTTTTGTTGTGTTGTCTTTTTGTTTCTTTTTATTTATTCAGTTAAGTGTCTGGACTGTCCGCACCTACTTACTCTGTTCTCTGGCTCTCCTTCCTGTTCTGCCTGTTAGTTTGGACTGAACATTGTTATTGACCCTTGCCTGTCCCTTATTATGATTTGCTACTCTCCATTGTGCAGCAACTCGCCTGCCCAGGTGGAAAAGATGTAGTATTAAAATATATTGCAGTAGGCCTACACATGGCTATAAAGTACATTAAAAACCCACTAAAAGTGTAATCATTTTGTTTTGTTCTTACACAAAGTACACATAAAATATACTTTAAGATAGCGTAACATAAGTATGTTTTCTGTAAATACACTTTCTGTAATAGGCTTGTGTTTAGTATATTCCTTAAAAGTGTAACTAAGAATATATTTATTAACATAGTATTTCTACTATAATTTTTAGGAATATACTAATAGTGTGTATTTCTAGTATACTTTTTAGAAATACATTAAAAGTATGCTTGTGTTTAGAATATGTCTTAGAAGTATAACTAAGCATATATTTAATACAAAAGTACTTCTAGTATACTTTTTAGAAATATATTAAAATGCAATTCAATATATATTTTAATGCGCTTCAAATAAGCATGCTGGGAATACAAATGTATTATAAACATACTATTTGAATTTCAATTATATTTTTAATACATTTAACCTGTTAACCAGCACCCACCCCACCCCCCCCCCACCCCCACCCCACCCCATTTTGGGACTCACAGCTGAAAAAGACCTACCTAACTTAAAATTGTAACAGTTCCTGACAACAGTGTGCTACACACATAATTTTGATGTCTTTGGCTTTACTATCCATCATCCAGAGTTGATAATGCTCAAATAGATAAAAAGTTATAGACACTGAAGTGCCTTGAAAAAAATTGTACCACACTGATTTTTTTTTTATTTCATATAAAAATACATGAAATCAGTCCTGGAGCAATCCAGAAAAGTAATGGGTTGAAAGTCACATGTCTCATGAGTTTATATTTCAAATCTGAAGAAGATACCATGAAAAATTAGATTCCTGCAACCATTTTTCTGAGACTATGTCTAGTCCAGCCCCATGTCTAGTCCAGACGTAAACAAAGGAATAACCATCCATATTACAACGTTATTGTTTCGTTGGACTAAAAGTGCTCTATTGGATGTTGTTCAGTGGACCTTTACCTCTCTAACTAAACCTGGATTTACAACAGTGGATGCGTTTGTGACTCGTTATTATGATGAATCTGGTATGTACTGCGTTTTTATTATACATGTTTTGATGTGTACTGCTTACACAAATTTAGCAAATACATTCCTTATAAGCTTTCCATCGAAAAACAGTGATCTATCGTCGATGCTTGAGGCTTAGACCTTCAGAATGATATATAGTTTGTCAAGATTAATTTTGTCCCGTTTCATTTAATCTATTCATAAACATTGACACGTGCAAACAAAGAGCGTTCAGTGCGCTGGCGTCCAGGTGCGGGTTAACAGGTTAAAAATACATTATTTTTATATTATAGAATAACTCACTTGTTAGAGAATTCTATTCCGAAAATTTATCTTTCTAGTTGCTTGTTTAACCTGTTAACTGTCAGTTCCACTTTTTGAGTATAGGCCTGAAAATGACATTTCCAACTTAAATTGTTATAAATTTAGAATGCTTTGGAGCAGAGACTTAAGGTTGGTCTCTTTTTAAAGAAGACATTTGGCAGATTATTGTAGAGGTGAAAAAAGTTAAAAAAAAAATTATATTACAAAAACGTTATGGAAGTTTAAGTTTATGAAAATATAAAAAGTAAAAAATAAAATATTTATATTTTATATAAAATATATATTTTACAAAACATGTTTTACTCTAAAACTGCTAGAAAATGAAAACCAAAAATCTGAAGAAGTTGTGTTCCAAATTTGAGGTTGATATCTCAAAAAATGAGCTTTCAGTGAGATTTTGTTTGGGCGTAGTACCAAGCTTTTCCACTAGATGAGCATCAAACCCCATTAGTAACCATATAAGGGCGGCTCCATTTCCATATATGGTTTGAGTGATCTGAAACATGTTTTTCCATACTTTTCTCAATATTTATGACGTAGACATCACATTCAGAAGTATTAAGAGTAGTATGGCAGTATTTGATTTTAATTCAACCTCTAAAAAACACGTAAAAGACATGCAACAAGAACCGTGGACGTACGTTATAGTTCACGCTACATCAAAAATTGAGAACCTATTGATTTCTTTTTATATTCGAAACACTTTTAGACCTTTATTTCTCAAAAAATAGAATTAATGTTATCTTTTGAACACTTGACATGAACATGAATGGAGATTTTTCATGATTTTATATATGTATCACTATTTCAAAGTAAAGGTCAGAACTCGCTCTCTGATTCTGATGAGTACTCTTCTTACAAATTAATAAATTATAGTTGCTCTGTAAAATATTACAAAAATCAGTCACCAAATATGAAAACTAGTCTTTAAGCTTTCAAACGATATATTGTTTGTCAAGATTGCTTTAGGTTCAGACTAAGATATTACTGTTTAAAACATGTAATGGCAAGTGGGCCCACCGGTGGGCCCGTGACAGTTAACAGGTTAAGTGTCCAGGGGAACTATCTTGCACTTATTACACACTGAGAGAACCTCTGAAATGTGCCATAGGAAACCAACAAAGCTTCTAGGCAGACATGAATGGACAGAGTCCCAGACACATCTTCTTGGCTCCAAAGAACAAATCTGAATGAGTGGATGCAAGCGACCTCCTAATAATACCCTTATGTCTGGGGGAGTGGCATGCAAGTTCCACTTGCCAATTCTTGTTGGCTTTTTATGAAGTATTAGGGGTGATAAGGGCTCCAAAGTGTGACCCCTAGTGTCAGTACATCGAAACAACCTAAAAGTGACTGACAGATATGGAACATTAGTTAATGTGGTAACCAGTCTCGGTCCTAGACTTCTGGGGGCCCTAAGCAAAACTTTGTTTGGGGGCCTCTGTCAGTGCATTCATAAAAACTCCAAAATTACGCCAACTCTTTAATTTGTTCTTTCAGCTTGCATACTTTGTGTAAAGGGAGGACCAGCACTAGTGGTAACACTTTATTTTGATAGTTCACTTTAGACATTCTACTAACTATAAGTTACTCTGCAACTTCATGTCAACTAAAAGTCATTAGAGTATTAGCAGTCTGTCTCCTTAAAGTGATAGTTTCTAAAAATGAAAATTTGCCATTAATTTTCTCACCTTCAGGCCATCCAAGATGCAGGTGGCTTTTTTTCTTCAGTAGAAGAGTAAAGAGATTTTTAGATAAAACTGTAGTCCTTGGTGATTCAATAAAATGCAAGTCAGCGGCTACCCATTTTTGAGAGAAAAAAAATACATATAAATAAATAAATAAATGGAACTCAAAATTAATACTCCCATAAAATATTTAGGTTTTATGAAGCGAAATGATTGGTCTGTGAAAGAAAAAATATTTACAATATTTGCAATCCATAGCCTCAGGCAAACGGGGAAATATGTTTCATTTCCATGAACAGTTCAGTTAAATTGAGTTAAATTGTTAATTTACATAATCACACAATGACAAAACGCATGCACAATTATATTATTAAAGTACCCATTAATGATCGTAATTTGACATGTCTAAAGCACATAAAGTGAATAAACGAATCTTCATCAGCTCACCTTTTTACATAAACAATGAAAAACTTTCATTTCACCCCTTCATTCAAGTGCTTGGTTCACATATGCACACATCACCAGCTTATCACCAAGGATCACAGTTTTAGCTAAAATCTTCTTTACTTTTCTACTGAAGAAAAAAGTTACTTACATATTGGATGGCCTGAGGGTGAGTAAATTAACAGCAAATATTCACTTCTGGGTGAACCATCCATTTAATATTTACTAACACTTTATTTGGATGGTCTCCAAAAGACATTCTACTGACTATAAATAACTGCAAGTACATCAACTATCCCTAACCTAACAGTCTAATAATAGTTGACATACAGTTGCAAAGTTATTTATAGTTAGTAGAATGTCTAAAGTGGACTATTAAAAGTGTAACTGTTAAGGTATAATAAAAAAACAAGAATTAACAATGAACAAAAGCTAATTTAAAAATTAAGCTAAATGCACAAATATTGTTAAAAAGTTGTTACTATTATAGTAGTTATTATATATATATATTTTTCTTTTTAATTGTTCAAGACACATGATCTCTTAACTCATGTTAATGTATTGAATTGTAAAGGTTTGACTCATATTAACGATATTAATATATATATATATATATTCATATTAATATAAAGGCATATTAACATCTTTTAGACCAAATTATAGTCATACAGCACACAGAAGTAAATAATTTTGAATAGTGAAACCGTATTTGCTTTCCTAATCTAACAGTTCATGCCTTTCATACAAGTATTTACTGTTTTAGACTTTGAGATTAGTGGCCAGATTTACTAACAGCTTGCACCAGCACAAACCGTCTTTTGGCATTAAAATTGTACTGTCAGGTTTTACTAAAGACGTGCAGTGACAAATTAATGCTGAAAAGGTGTGGACACAGTTATTTTTGCGCCTGACCTTATTGCATATGCATTTGTAGGTATTTACCTTTCAGATGCAAAATTTATGGGAGGAGAGTATTCAAATGATTCACGCAACGCGTTTTACTAACGTTTGTGCTTGTCAAATTACTGGAATTTGCGCCATTATTTAACACCCAAAAAAAGCATGTCTTAAACTATTTTGTGCTTGAAATGGCTGCAATTATTGTTGCTAGGAGGAGGCACTGCGGTAGAAGGGAGAGGATTTTTTCCACACATATTATTTTGAATGTCAGAAGAACACATTATCCGAACACACTGCTTGCCAAACCATGTTATTATTAATTTGCTTCAGAAAATAAAAGACGACTTGGACCCCTCAACTAGGAGTCACACAATACCAGGTCTATCAAAACTTATAGCAAACCTTAATTTTTTGGCCTCTGGTTCTTTTCAACATGCTGTGGCTTCTTTATTTATTTATTCTTTATTTGCGACTACGCTAATTTGTGCTGCGCTTGGTATATTGCATTGGTCGATTTGTAAATGAGATGTTGTGTCTGGGTTCTTTAATTTGCGTATTGTTAGTAAATCACTCGCAGAAATTTCCACACCCATCCGCGCTGTTTTAGAAAAACTGGCCCTAAGTTCCCTCAGTCTAATCAAACCACGTAGGAAAAAAAGGTTACTACCAGTTACCTGCACCTGTCCTCCAGCCCAGATTATGTTTTCAGTGTTGAGAAGAAAGCGCTGGTTACGGGGAAGTGAGGCGTCATAGTATCCCACTGATTTAAATTCGATGGATCCATCTGAATCCTGCTGCCAATTGACAACTTCATATTGGGCTACTGCTCCACCAGTGCTGTCAAACCACACACTATCCCCCGTATTTAAGATGAAATGTACCTTTTTCAGAGCCTCAACCACCTAGTTAAAAAAATGTGTGTGTGTGTGTGTATATATATATATATATATATAGAGAGAGAGAGAGAGAGAGAGAGAGAGAGAGACATTATCATTGAGGCATTTAATGTAGTGTTCCCTCTTTTTCTCCCTTTCTATTAATCTGTCTTTTATCTTTTACCTGCTGTGGTTGTATTGCCAGGCCTTTCTCACAACCTTCTTGTTCTTTACACTTGAGTAGACTGTGTAGTGAATGAGCCACAGCATAAATTGCTTTGTAGACATAGCTTAGAAATCTTTGTTCAGGCACATCTTCATTGTAGTTTTTTAGTGCAAGTAGATCCTCATATATGCTACAACTTAATGCATACTGAGAATAATTTTCCCCAGTCTGTGAGCATGGAAAAGCTGTTTCCCAGAATGCTTTTGTGACATAATCTGAAAAACCTTCAATATAATTTTTTCTCACTGCAAACCCCAGTGACCCTCCCAGCACATGAAAACTGTTTGGAGTGATCAAACCCTTCACAGTTATCCATGATTTCACACCAATCATTTGGAGGCCTGTAATGTTCTGAATATTTAACTGATCAGTAAGTAAGCTCATCTCAAGAAGTGAAGCAAATGCAACAATCAAATTTGCTGTGCCTTTTTTAATTGTGTCTACCACTTTCTGGAGTTTTTCTGTCTCTGTTCGGGATAATTTAACAGAGGACTCAATACAAATCCCCTCCTCCTGGGCTATTTTCAGAAATATAGCCATTCCATAGTTTCCATAGTCATTGTCACTGTTCACAGCTCCAATCCAAGACCAGCCTAAATGCTTGACTATGTATGCAAGTGCTCTGCTCTGGTGGTAATCACTAGCCATAGTCCTAAAGAAAGAGGGGTAATCTTTCCTATTACTGAGACATTCACATGAAGCTGAGTGACTTATCTAAAAAAAAAAAAAAAAAAAAAAAACAGGAAACAATGACACAGTCATCAGAATACTTAATTGTATCAAATTATAATTTTGATAATATTGTTCCTTACCACTGGAATTTTAAAAGGTCCCGTAGTTCTGGACAGAATCACTGTGGCTAAAGATTCTGTTTCTCCTATGATAGCATGTATTGGAATACTGAAATCCATTGCATCTGTCTCCTGCTGCATACACTTGACCATTCAACATAATGCCATAATAGCACTTAATGTAGACAGTCTTGAACCACAGGTATCATAGATTCGAATAACCTGCAATAGAAACATTTGGGAGCAAATGTTTAACTTCTGTTAATCTCCTCAATGGCAAAGATCATGATTTGAGCCAGTCGAAAATCTCTCAGATTCACACTTAATCGTTAAATTACCTTAAATTTTAAATCAATAGGCTAAATAGCAACTGAATTAACAAACATATGCATAAATTGGAATATTTTACTGAGCAAACATTATTTGCATTCACTCTCCCCCCCCGCGATCCACTAGTCATACTCTGAAACATAATAATATTCCAGATGTTATAGTTTAATATCTACTAAAATTAGATTTATTGATATAATGCAGTTGAATTTTAACATATAAACACTGTTCGCGTTAAGCGCATATGTGAAAAGCATTATCGCCTGCAATGGGTAAGTCCGCCCCTGCAATATGTTCATTGCATCTGTCTCCTGCTGCATACACTTGACCATTCAATAATGCCATAATAGCACTTAATGTAGACAGTCTTGATATCATAGATTCAATAACCAATAGAAACATTTGGGAGCAAATGTTTACTTGTTAATCTCCTCAATGGCAAAGATCATGATTTGAGCAGTCAAAATGAACACTGTTAAATAAGGCTTAGCAACTGAATTAACAAACATATTAAATTGCATTCACTCCCCCCCCCACATAGTCATACTTGAAACATAATAATATTCCAGATGTTATAGTTTAATCTGATATAATGCAAATTTTAAATATCTGTGTACTTATCTGCACTAATGGAGCATGATAACAGCTGAGGTTTTTGCGTAAACACAAATGAAGATAAGGTTTCTTTGCTGTGGACTGGAAAAAGTGCTCCAATGGTTATGTCTCCATCCTTGGAAAACAGCGGGTTTCCTGCCTTGGTTTGAAGTTGTTGGAAAAGCAGAAGTATGTAAAAAAAGAGAAGCATCCCAGAGATTGAGCTCAACTGTGGCTGCCAAATGCAAATGACTTAATACAGTATTTGCATTTTTATATGCATAATTAGTATGGATGAACAGCCAGTGACATCATAGGGCAGGACTGATTGAGTTGACTCAGTAAGGAGCAAGAAAGAACCAAGGTAATTTTCTGAAGTTGTCAGAAGGTAGTAGTGTAAAAGTGCTCTGACAGATACATGTGCTGACAAATTGCCATTTAATGTGTTAATGTGGTGTTTTCTTCAGTGAACTTACACTTACATTACAGGTATATTCTCAATCTGTAAATGATTTCCAACAATGACTGTATGCTTTTGAGATCCATCTTTTCACACTCAGGCCAACTGAGGGACTCCTATGCAACTACTACAGAAGATTCAAATGCTCATTGATGCTCCAGAAGAAAAAAAAAAAAAAAAAAAAGATGCATTAAGATACAGGGGGGGTGAAAACTTTTTGAATTTGAATATCAGGGTAATTTTAACTTATTTTGTCTTCTGAGAAACATGTAAATATCTTCTGTAGCTTCTGAAGGGAAGTACTAAATCAAAAATATGATATTTAGGCAAATTAAGAAAAAAAAAATACACACCTTGATTCTGTTCAAAAGTTTTCACTAATGCATCCATGTTTCTCTTAATGCATCCTTTTTCCTTCTGGAGAATCAGCAAGCATTTGAACCTTCTGTAATAGTTGCATATGAGTCTCTCAGTTGTCCTTAGTGTGAAAAGATGGATCTCAAAATCATACAGTCATTGTTGGAAAGGGTTCAAATACACAAAAATGCTGAAAAACCAAAGAATTTGTGTGTCCTGAATATGTTTTTTTCTGAAGAACAGCAGACAGTTTAACTGTTAAGGACAAACAAGGGACTTATGAACAACTATCACTAAACAAACAAACAAAAAAAAAACAGCTGTGAAACATTCAGGTAACAACACAGTATCACAAAAGTGACCGTAAAAAAAGTTTGTCATTTGTAAAGCTCTAAAAACCTTACTGACTGATGTTTTCAGAATCAGAATCAGAATGAGCTTTATTGGCCAGGTATGTTTACACATACGAGGAATTTGTTATAGTGACAAAGCTCCACAGTGCAACAGAATGACAGCAACGGGACAGGGCACAGACAACAAGAGAACAATATACAAATATACAAATAAGCAATGTACAAAATAGCAAAAACACTATGCAATACAGACAATCATGTGTGTACAGGTCTGACATGTGCAAATTTGAAATGGAAAAAAATAAAATAAAAAATATTATATATGTATGTGTGGTGAATAAATAGTTGTAAAATAGTGTTGTGTGTTCCACGTTAATGTCAGGTGTTCATGAGATGGATTGCATTGGGGGAAGAAACTGTTCCTGTGACTGGTCGTTCTGGTGCTCAGAGCTCTGTAGCGTCGACCAGAAGGCAGCAGTTCAAAGAGGGAGTGTGCTGGATGTGCGGGGTCCAGAGTGATTTTGCCAGCCCTTTTGCTCACTCTGGATAAATACAGTTCTTGGACAGTAGGGAGGGTTGTACCAATGATTCGCTTAGCAGTCCGGACTACCCTCCATAGCCTTCTGAGATCAGATTTGGTAGCTGAGCTGAACCAGACAGTTATTGATGTGCAGAGGACGGATTCAATGATGGCAGAGTAGAACTGTTTCAGCAGCTCCTGTGGTAGGTTGAACTTCCTCAGCTGGCGAAGGAAGTACAACCTCTGCTGGGCCTTTCTCACAATGGAGTCTATGTGAATGTCCCACTTCAGGTCCTGGGAGATGGTGGTGCCCAGGAACCTGAATGACTCCACTGCAGTCACAGTGCTTTTCATGATGGTGAGTGTGGGGAGAGCAGGGGGGTTTCTCCTGAAGTCCACGATCATCTCCACTGTTTTGAGCGTGTTAAGCTCCAGGTTGTTAAGACTGCACCAGACAGCCAGCTCCTTAACCTCCTGTCTGTAGGCAGACTCGTCACCGTCCTGAATGAGGCCGATCAGTGTGGTGTCGTCTGCAAACTTCAGGAGCTTGACAGAGGGGTCTTTAGATGTGCAGTCATTCGTGTAGAGGGAGAAGAGCAGTGGGGAGAGAACGCAGCCCTGAGGGGCTCCAGTGCTGGTGGTGCGGGTGCTGGATGAGAATTTTCCCAGCCTCACAAGCTGCTGCCTGTCTGTCAGGAAGCTGTTGATCCACTGACAGACGGAGGTAGGGACGGAGAGCTGTGTCAGTTTATTCTGAAGGGTGTCCGGGATGATGGTGTTAAAAGCAGAGCTGAAGTCTACAAACAGGATCCTCACATAAGTCCCTGGTCTGTCCAGATGCTGCAGGGTGAAGTGCAGTCCCATGTTGACTGCATCATCCACAGACCTGTTTGCTCTGTAGGCAAACTGCAGGGGGGTCCAGTAAGGGTCCAGTGGAGGCCTTCAGATAAGCCAAAGCCAGTCTTTCAAATGATTTCATGACCACAGACGTTAGAGCCACAGGTCTGTAGTCATTAAGTCCAGTAATTTTGGGTTTCTTTGGGACAGGGATGATGGTGGAGCGTTTGAAGCATGAGATCTGTGTGAAAATGGGGGCTAGCTGGTCGGCACAGGATTTAAGGCAGGCTGATGACACACCGTCTGGGCCTGGTGCTTTCCTTCTTTTGTTCTTTATGAAGACCTGCCGGACGTCATCTTCACTTATTTTCAGTGCAGGTGTGGGGGAGAGGGGGGTTGCTGGAGGTGTTAATGGTTGTGTTTTCAGATTTGAGTTTCTACCTGTAGGTTGGTATAAGATGAACTAAACGGTGATCAGATAGTCCTAAAGCTGCTCGAGGGACAGAGTGATATGCATCCTTTATCGCTGTGTAACAGTGATCCAATATATTACTGTCTCTGGTGGGACATGTGATGTGCTGTCTGTATTTTGGCAGTTCGCGTGAGAGATTTGCTTTATTAAAGTCACCGAGAATGATTAAAACAGAATCCGGGTGTTGTTGCTCAGTCTCTGTGATCTGATCAGCGAGTTTCTGTAAAGCTGATCTGGCGTTCGCGTGCGGTGGAATGTAAACACTCACGAGAATGAACGAACAGAACTCCCGCGGCGAATAGAACGGCTTGCAGTTAATGAAGAGCGTTTCTAGATCATAAGTGCACTAAAGTGCACTTAATAAGATTTTAGTGCACGTTCTGCAAATATGGAAAAAATAAAGGGTCTCAGGGAAATATGTGCAGTTTCACATGATTAGTGCAACTTGTCACAACACCAGAGCAGTTAATTACCTGTTTGCACCTTGATGATAACTGCATCAAAGCTCCAAAACAAAAGGCTAGTAAAGTATGTTAACATAAAGATATGACAAAGATTTTCTGTACACATTATCTTTAAGGTGTCTAGTATTAATATATGAATTCACATATATTCAATTTTGTTGAGTGTGGTCATAGAATGAGTAAACATGTTGATGGTCACAATAGTGACTGGTGGGATAACGGTGAACTTAGGTTTACAATATAAATCCAATGGCAGTTGTTAGTGAAAATTGCTTTAAAATGTTGCAATGACAAAATATTGCACTAAATTGAAAATTCAAATGTTACAAAATTTTTACAATATTGGTGTTGTAATACTGGTAGCACTAATATAAAAATTTGATGTTATATTTTACAAAAAAGTAACAAATTTGAAATGCACTGATGGTTGATTTTTTTTGCCTTTTATCTCAGTGTTCCTATCAATGTTGTATAAGGTTTTGTTTTTTTTTCTTTGCATAATAGTAACCCTAGAATGCGATCAAACAGTTTAAAATAGCTGGGCTAAGATATATAACAATTATACTGCAGAAATATGTTAATTCCGTACTCGCCTTATCCCACCAGTCACAATTGTGACCGACCATAAAACACAATTTTTCACACACTTTAAAAAAAATAAATAAAAAAAAAAATTATTGATTATTTCAAAGGGTTACGAAAGACACATCCTTTGGATATTTTCATGTCTGGGAAAAAATTGGGATTAAACAGATTAAGAATCAAGTGTATGTAAGCTTTTGAACGGGATCATTTTTATAAATTCAACTATTATTTTCTCTTGTGGACTATGTAAACATATTTTATGTGAAATATCTTATTCAGGTCAGTATAAATAAATAACATGCATTTTGTATGATCCCTCTTATTTTCGTAAAATAATTAAAGGGATACTCCACCCCAAAATGCAAATTTTGTCATTAATCACTTACCCCCATGTCGGTCCAAACCTGTAAAAGCTTGTTCGTCCTCGGAACACAATTTAAGGTATTTTGGATGAAAACCGGGAGGCTTGTGGCTGTCCCATTGACTGACAAGTAAATTACACTGTCAAGGCACAGAAAAGTATAAAAAACATTGTCAAAATAGTCCATCTGCCATCAGCGGTTCAATCTGAATTTTATGAAGCGACGAGAATACTTTTTGTACGCAAAGAAAATAAAATAACGACATTTATTCAACAATTTGTCTCCTCTCTGTCTCTCTGTGTCAGCGTAGCGCCATTTTGAATAGCATCCGATGTACGCAAAGTGCGTACGCTATTCTGTCATCAGTAACGCATGGATCGTCTCGGTTACGTATGTAACCCTCGTTCCCTGAAGGAGGGAACGGAGACGTAACGTCAGTGTGACTGACTAATGGGATCTCGCTCGAGAGCCCAATCACCTTCGAGTATTAACAAAACAAGCCAATGACAGTTGGCGTGCATGTTTTGCCACGCGCACCCCGCCCCGCAGTGCGGGTATAAAAGGAGAGAGTGTGCAAATGCAGATCAGTTTTTCGCTGAGGAGCCGAGACTGTGTGCCCCGGCCGTACAGCGGTGGTACAGCAACTATGGCGACGGGACGTTACGTCTCCGTTCCCTCCTTCAGGGAACGAGGGTTACATATGTAACCGAGACGTTCCCTATCAGTCAGTCACGTTGGACGTAACGTCAGTGTGACTGACTAATGGGATCCCTTGGAAAACGCCACTATTGCTGACCCCCTCCAGTGCCCTGCGGAAGCCGGCAAGTCCCCCCACACCAGTTGGGATGGAAGATAGGACAGAGCTTAGGCAGAGATGACAGCCACTGCTGTTCCGTACAGTGGGTATGGATAACACTGGTAAAGCGTACCGCAAGTAAGGGAATGCTACGGAAGCCACATCCTGCATAAAGGAGGTACCATGTGGAGATTACACATATGGACTGTACAGGGGCAGTACTACATATGGAAGTCTCTGAGGTATACTCAGCCAGCCTGGGGTGAGATAACTACACAGCAGAGACGGCAGAAGATCTCTGCCAGGGAAAGACATGGGCTCACCATGATGGGAGCCGTACCGTGGAATAATACACATGTGGGATCACCCGAAGGGGAATCACTACACACGGGCACCTAGCCCAGCACAAGGGCTGACCTTGGGCAAACACACGAGTGCTGGACCTGGCGTCTGGTGCTCCGCCACGCCTGACTGCCGAGGGTGCGGGAGGAAATTCAACAGGGTTCGCCGCGGGGAACTGAACTGAGAAGCAATTAAAGCGCACGTATCCGGTCCGTAGAGGGGAATGGCGCAGCAAGCGTGATTGACACCGAGCAGTGTTCCAGTGTTACTGGCCATCTGAGGCAAGTACACGGGAGGACACGGGCTCTACACTGAGATTATAAAATCTCGCAAACGTGTTAGGTGTTGCCCAGCCGGCATCTCTACAAATGTCTGCTATTGAGGCGCCCCGCGCCAATGCCCAAGAGGAAGAAACGCCTCTCGTAGAGTGTGCTCTCACACCAAGGGGGCACGGTAAGCGCCGGGCCTGATAGGCCAAGACTATAGCCTCCACTATCCAGTGGGCAAGTCTCTGTTTGGAGACAGCCTTTCACTTCTGCTGTCCTCCGAAGCAGACAAAGAGCTGGTCTGAGGTCCTGAAGCTCTGCGTGCGGTCCACGTAAATGCGCAGGGCGTGGACGGGACAGAGCAGAGCAATGGCTGGGTCTGCCTCCTCCCGGGGCAGCGCTTGCAAGTTCACAACCTGATCCCTGAAGGGCGTGGTGGGAACTTTGGGCACATATCCAGGCCGGGGTCTCAGGACAACTTGAGAGTCAGCCGGCCCGAATTCTAGGCACGAATCGTCGACCGAAAATGCCTGCAGGTCTCCCACCCTCTTGACCGAGGCCAATGCAGTGAGGAGCACTGTCTTTAATGACAGAAACTTAAGCTCTACTGACTGCAGAGGCTCGAAGGGCTCCTCCTTCAAGGCCGTCAGGACTGAGGGGAGATCCCAAGAGGGTACCAGATGAGGGCGCGGAGGATTTAACCTCCTCGCCCCTCTGAGGAACCTGACGACCAAGTCGTGCTTCCCCACAGACTTACCGTCTACTGCATCGTGATGTGCGGCAATAGCAGCAACATACACTTTGAGGGTGGAGGGAGACAGCCTTCGTTCCAACCCATCTTGCAGGAAAGAGAGCATGACCGCGATCGGACATCTCCGGGGGTCTTCCCGGAAAGGAGATCCCTCCTCAGAGGAAGTTTGCCAAGGAGGGGCTGTCGCGAGGAGATTCATCACGTTATCCCTCCTCAGCCAAGGAGGGGCTGTCGCGAGGAGCATCAGTTCTGCGAGTCCGATTGGGCCAGTACGGCGCCACCAAGAGGACCAGCTCCTCGTCCTCCCTGACCTTGCACAGGGTCTGTGCGAGAAGGCTCACTGGGGGAAAGGCATATTTGCGTAGGCCCCGAGGCCAGCTGTGTGCCAGCGCGTCCATGCCGAGGGTCCCCTCGGACAGGGAGTTAAACAGCTGGCAGTGGGACGTGTCCGGGAGGGCAAACAGGTCTACCTGAGCATCCCCGAAGAGTCTCCAAATCAGCTGGACTACCTCGGGGTGGAGTCGCCATTCTCCCGGAAGGGCGGGTTGACGTGAGAGCTCATCGGCTGCACGATTGAGCTCGCCTGGGACATGAATGGCGTGAAGCGACCTCAGATGCTTCTGACTCCAAAGGAGGAGATGGCGGGCGAGTTGTGACATGCGACGGGAGCGTAGACCGCCCTGTTGGTTGATGTACGCAACGGTCGCAGTGTTGTCTGTACAGACCAGTACATGCTTGTCGTGTAGCAGCGTTTTGAAGCGGCGCAGAGCAAGCCATACTGCTAGCAACTCGAGGCAATTGATATGCCACTGTAGTCAGGTTATATATATATATATATAAAATAAAAGCACAGTTGCATATATAACATATATAACAATAACAGCACAACTATATTCTCTCTTTTTGCATAACAAAGGAAGAAGGAGATTCATTATAGCCATCATTACATTTATTTAGACGACACGTCACCTTGAACACCTGTTACTTCACCTTGATGTCACATGAACCTGAAAGGGATAGTTTACCAAAAATGTAACTTCTATTATCATTTAATCACTCTCATGTTGTTTCAAACCTATATGACTTTTCTGTCATCATTTAATCATACATAACAATCATAATGCATATAATAATAATTTTCACATTAATAACTTTTAAGCCAAAACTTTATTTACATTGTAAAATAAAACATTTGTACCTTATTTCAAACACAGTTTACAGATGAAACCAAAGGATCCAACTTGCTTAGAAGATTAATTTTTGGACTGTATGTAATTTGCATCAGCGATATCATTACTTATAGTTTATCTTGCTATTGTTTTTTTATGCTTTGCAGTTGAAATATGTAATGAAAGGATATAGAGAAATGTATTACAGTAAAACTATTTTCTAAAAAAAAATCATTTTTTTCAGCATTTCAACAACATATCCTATTTTTACAGTATAATCTCAAAGTTGTTCTTTATTTAAAATATATATATATATAATAATAATAATAATAATAATAATCACGTTTATTTATCAGGAGAGCTTAGACATTGATTTCCCCATCATATTTTGCTTTGTATTTTCTTCAGGCTTGAACAGGATGATATAACATTTAGGTGCAAAAATGCAGAATAGTAAACCAAAGCTTGAGGCTAAAATGGCAAATATCTCCACAGCTACGGTAAATTTTCCAGGAGAACTGACATAAGATGGGATAAATGTGATCCATACAGCACAGAATATCAGCATACTGAATGTGATGAATTTGGCTTCATTGAAGTTATCAGGCAGTGTGCGAGCCAGAAAAGCCAGAATGAAGCAAAATACAGCCAGTAGGCCAATATAACCGAGCACAGCCCAGAAACCTATGGTAGAACCCAGACTGCACTCAAGAATGATCTTTTCCTTATAATATTTCATATTTTTGTGAGGAAATGGAGGAGATATTGTTAGCCAAAGCACACAGATAAGAACTTGTACAAGTGTAAAGGCAAGCACACTGAGTCGTTGTTGTGCAGGCCCAAACCATTTTATGACATTACTTCCTGGAAGTGTAGCCTTGAAGGCCATTAATACCACTATTGTTTTGCCCAGAACACAGGAGATACAGAGGACAAATGTGATCCCAAACATTGAGTGACGTAACATACAGGACCACTCAGTGGGCCGACCAATGAAAGTAAGTGAACAGAGGAAACACAGAGTCAATGAGAAGAGCAGCAGGAAGCTCAGCTCTGAGTTGTTGGCTTTTATTATGGGGGTGTTCTTCTTTCTGTAAAACAGGATGGCCACCAGTGCAGTTAATCCTACTCCAAACAGTGAGAAAAAAACTAACACTATACCCATAACTTCTGTGAATGATAGAAACTCTACAGCCTTTAACACACATTTGTTTTTCTCAGCATTAGACCAGTATTCCCCTGGACACTGCTTGCAATTATTTGAATCTGGAAAAGAAAGTTGCAATCACAAGTTAGAGACAAAAGAAAAGCAAATTACATGAATGAGATGGACTGTGAGATTACCTGTTTCATTACTGATTTCTCCTTCTGCACATGGAATACAGTCAAAACAGCAGACAGGTCTTCCTTTTTGTACAGCCTTCCTAGTGCCTGGAGGACAGCTCTCACTACACACAGACCTTGGCTTCTGCGCATCAATAATAGTGATCACATCATTTTTTAACTTTGAGGAGTAAATTATGATGCAAATGCACAATGGGAGCTATTGTGAGCTAATGTATTGTGAAGACCATGGACGTGCTATTATAAGAATTAAGCACAATTATTTAGTCTACTGAGCATTTTACTGTCACTTTACTTTTCAAAACTCAAACTCTGCCATTACTTTTGTCCACTTGAAAAGCACCTATTGCCAAATGGCCTTTTTGATCTGCATTTCCAATGCCAGTTAATGTAATGAAGTCACAAAATTTAACATACATGGAATGTTTAAACTCATTCATCATTAATTAACTGCAGTGTTTTAGCAACATTTTACAATAAGCTTCATATTAGTTAATGCATTAGGTATGAAAGACCATGTGCATTCATAAATACATTCTTTAATCATCCTAAGCCAGTTAACTTTAGTTAATGCATTAAGAACAAACATTAATTAACAATGACAAGTGAAAAGTAACAAAAGTAATATAAAGTTGTTAAACATTTATTATTAGTGATTTCTTTATGATCAATACATTATTATTATTATTATTATTATTAATACATTGATTGATTGATTGATTTTCTCAGTTTAAACAAACTATGAAGGACAAACATATTACTGCCATTTACCTCCAGCTGTCCTCCAGTCCAGATTATGTTTTCAGTATTGAGCACAAAGCGTTGGTGAGGGGGCAGCGAGGCATCATAGTATCCCACTGATTTAAATTGTATTGAACCATCTGAGTCCTTCTGCCAATTAATAATGTCGTATTGGGCTACTGCGCCACCAGTGCTGTCAAACCACACATGATCTCCTGTCTTTATGGTGAAATTTACCTTTTTCAGAACCGCAACAATCTAGTGAAAAAAGACATTATCACCGAGGCATTTTAAAAGACGGTTCTCTCATCTGCTCTCTTCATATTCACCTTTCTTTTATCTTTTACCTGCTGTGGTTGTATTGTCAGACCTTTCTCACAACCTTCTTTTTCTTTGCACTTGAGTAGACTGTGTAGTGAATGAGCCACAGCATAAACTGCTTTGTAGACGTAGCTTGCATATCTTTGTTCAGGCACGTCTTTGTTGTAATTTTTTAGTAAAAGTAGTTCCTCATATCTGCTGCAACTTAATGAATATTGAGAAAAATTACCCTCACTCTGTGAACATGGAAAAGCTGTGTTCCAGAAATCTTTTAAGACATAATCTGCAAACCCTTCAATATTGATTTTTCTCACTGCAAACCCCAGTGACCCTCCAAGCACCCGCAAACTGTTTGGAGTAATCAGACTGTTTACAGTTATCCATGATTTCACTCCAATCATTTGGAAGCCTGTAATGTTCTGAATACTTAACTGGTCAGTAAGTAAGCCCATCTCAGGAAGTGAAATAAATGCAATAATCACTTTTGCTGTGCTTTTTTTTATTGTGTCTACCACTTTCTGGAGTTTTTCTGGCTCTGTTCGGTAGAATTTGACAGAGTACTCCACACAAATCCCCTTCTCCTGGGCTATTTTCAAAAATATTGCCATTCCATAGTTTCCATATTCATTGTCACTGTTCACAGCTCCCACCCAAGACCAACCTAAGTCCTTGACTATGGATGCCAGTGCTCTGCTCTGGTGGTAATCACTAGCCATAGTCCTGAAGAATGAAGGGTAATCTTTCCTATTACTGAGACATTCACATGAGGCTGAGTGACTTATCTGAAAATGAAAGCACATGACACAGTGATACTGTCATCTGTGATTGTGTTAAACATTCACAGTGTTATAGCTCTTTACCACTGGAATTTTAAAAGGTCCTGTAGTTCTGGACAGAATCACTGTTGCGGAAGACTCTGATTCGCCTATGATAGCATGTAAAGGAGAGTGGCCATTGCATCTGTATCCTGCACCAAACTCCAGACCATTCATCAGTCCCATAGTTGCACTCATGGTAGACAGTCTTGACCCACAAGTATCATAGATTCTGTAGCCAATAGAAACATTTGGGAGCAAACTTTCACTTCTGTTAATCTCCTCAATGGCAAATATCATGATTTGCACCAGTCGAAAATCTCTCAGATACACACTGCAAAATGGATCATTAAATCAGTAGGCTAAATAGAAACTACATTTAAAAAGTGATAAGTTGGAAAAGACAATATATATATATATATATATATATATATATATATATATATATATATATATATATAATTCCCATTAAGCTTTTAAAAAATGAAACACCACATTAACAGTTTGCTCGTATATATAAAAACATATTCATAGACATAATGGATTTTAACTGAAAATGCCCTTTGTATTAAATTCATTTTCTGCTCTAATGTTTCAAATGTAACAAACCTGGAGCATGATAGAAGCTTAGGTTTTTGTGTAAACTCAAATGAAGGTAATGTTTCTATGCTGTGGACTGGAAAAAGGGCTCCAATTGTTATGTCTCCATCCTTGGAAAGCAGTGGATACTGGGGGTCTCCCATTATTCGGCAAATAGTGTTTCCTGCCTTGGTATGAAGCTGATAGAAAAAAAAGAATGTGTAAAGATAGAGGAACATCCCAAAGACTGAGCTCAACTGTGACTGCCAAATGAAAATGACATGATACAGTATTCACACTTTTATATACATAATTATTATGGAAGAATGATTGAGAATGTGGCCAATGACATTATAGGGCAGGACATGAGTCAGGTAAAATAGGGGTGGAATAAAGTCAGGTTAATTAGCCAGATTTTCTCACATTGTCAGGCAGTAGTATATTGTGAATATTGGAATAGTGGAGATTAGGTTATATCCAGAAAAGTCTTTGAAAAATACTACTCAAAATATATTTTACATATCTTTTGTTTCATCTATGCTCATTTGTATTATTGTTTGTTTTGAAAAGTATTGTAACGGTGGCGCACCCTAACAATAGGAATTTGAATAAATTCCTTGCAACATTATAATTTGGGCACCAGGTAGATTTTAACCTACCAAATAGAATTTAGAATTCAAATGAACACTTTCTAACCCAGGATAACTTGAACCACCAGTTAAACACAAGAAAGTCAACACAAAGTAAAAGAATCATGCCATTCAAGTGTGTAGCTGAGAAAACTTAATTGTTATATTGTTCACTAACAACAAAACAATTTTCAAATACAATTCACAAAACAATTATCAGTCAATTCACACTTTAACGAAAGTCCTTTGAGGTGGTGTCAAAGTATTAGTTCATGGGGGAGATGGGAAAAAAAAAATTCAAGGAAGCACAATAGTATTGGGCTTTCAGTTTCAATAAATCACAGGTCAAGGGGCCTTATTTTAACGATCTAAGCACAAAGTCTAAAGCGCACGGCACAGGTGCACTTAGGGCGTGTCCGAATCCACTTTTGCTAGTTTAATGTTGGGGGAAAAAAACAATCGGCGCACCCGGCCCATGGTCTATAAGGGTTGTCCCTATTCTCTTAATGAGTAATGTGTGTGTTTTGGTTATAACATGCAATAAACCAATCACAGTATCATCTCCCATTCCCTTTAAAAGCCAGTTGCGCTTGTGCCATGGCAGATTCGCTATTTACATGGCGAAATTTTCAAGAGCAAAGACTGAACGCATCTCCAGAGAGGAAACTGTGGCATTACAGATATTTACTGCCCCTTTGTTTATTTAATTTTTTTTCTATCACCACCTTCCAAATGAAATGTATTTGGATTGTAAGGTGCAATAATTAAGAGGAGGAGTCAATGTGTATATAGGGTGAGGTTCAAAGACTGGAGGGAGGTTCGTCTGACCAGTTACGTACCCTTTGGAGGCAGTCCTTGCAGGTGGATCTTTCGTTTCGAAGTGTGCGTTTCCGGGGATCATGGAGAGGAGGTGGTGCTACCTGTTTAGCCTGTT
The DNA here is from genome assembly GCA_027422415.1 of Schizothorax lantsangensis. NCBI lineage: Eukaryota > Metazoa > Chordata > Actinopteri > Cypriniformes > Cyprinidae > Schizothorax > Schizothorax lantsangensis. Next base: position 20,376,212 of record CM049846.1, read on the forward strand.
GCTAACGGGCATTTCTCTTGGCCAGTGAATGCCTCTTTGTAAATTCTGGATGAGCTCATGCGCGAGCAAATAGGTAGGCTAATTCTGATACATGCAATGACTATCCATTATGGCTTGTAGACATTTTTTATATTTATGTAGCCTACACAATAATAATCTTGCACATTGTAATCCTTTAATTTTTAATATTTGGAATGTTTGTGTGCTGCTGCGCGTCCCTGTGCCCATTGACTTTAGACCAGGTTTTAGTTGGTCGGTCTATTTCAGTTGCCTCAAAACAGCAACGCTCCAACAATGCGCCTGAACACACCTAGTTTTCAGACCAGCACGCTCATGGGTGCACAAATGGGTGCAAATGCATTTGCTATTTAAACAACGTGGTGCAAAGCGTGAAAATAATAACTGCATCGGGCTGAAACTAGCAAAAAACACTTGCGTCGTGCCTGGTGCTGCATTGCACCGGGTGTATGACAGGGCCCAAGGTCTTTGTATATATGAAAAAAATGCCTTTTTTATTATTATTTAGTTTCTTCCAAAACCAGTATTGTATCTGGTCGGTATTGAAAAGTCAATTTGTAATTTTACACAAAATGCGACATCCACCGTAGATCACTGACAAGCTACGCAATATTGCGTTCATAATCGCAGATGAATCACATTCGATTATGAAGGCGATATTGCGTGGCTTGTCAGTGTAAGTGTTTTTATTAATGCCATTAATGTTTTTGTTAATACAGCTTATAGCACTTGTCAGCTAAATGAATGTAACATGGCAAAGATGAATTCTATTTTGGAAGTTAAATGTAAGGGAACTATCATTTTGGAATTTCTGTATTCTAATGTGATATTGTTGTTCATGTTCTTGTTTATGATGAAATTTTATTTTATTGTTGTAATTAATCTATAGCATTAAAGATGACCTGCTGAATTCATTTGGGGAGTGATGACTGATTGAATGTATTTTTAGTCCAGTGCCTGTATATAACATTAGTATTGACCAAGTTCAGAGGATGTCATATGTGGATCAACTTTGTTGTGTATTTTCAACAGTTTCAATATGAAAAATAACTTATATATTGATTCAGTGGATTTATTACATTTTGAAAAAAAGTGTCAAGGATTTATTGCATTTTGGGAAAAAAATAATCAGTTTTTATAATAAATCTTTAAAAATTCAAATCCAGATTTTGATTTTCAATGTTATTATAACCTAAAGATGCTATGTGAAAGTTTGAAACAGAAAATAGTGGTTTTCATCTTGCCACTTTCTTGGTAAAGAAAACGTACTTGGTTACTTGCGTAACGTCTCGGTTACGTATGTAACCCTCATTCCCTGATGGAGGGAATGGGGACGTTATGTCGAGTGACGACATTATGGGGGATTCACTTGGGAGCCCCAATCATCTCTGACTTTAAGAGAAAACGGCAATGAATATTGGCTAGTGGAATTTGCATATCCGAGACATTCCCCGTGCATACGGATATAAATAGGCGACAAGTTCATCCACTCTTCAGGTTTTACGCAGAGGAGCCGAGAACTTGTCCCTAGCCACCAGAGATGGTTCGAGGTTGTGGCAAGGGGACATAACGTCTCCGTTCCCTCCATCAGGGAACGAGGGTTACATACGTAACCGAGACGTTCCCTATCTGTCGGTCACTAAGAGTTATGTCGAGTAACAACATTATGGGGTCCATGGAAAGCGTCACAACCTGAACCCCATCACAACCTTATGACACAACCACGTGACAGACAAATGCCATGCAAATGTCATAACCATCCCATCGCCCCAGAGCAAATTCGCAGACCTTGGTACCCACAGGGACCACAGGTGAGTATATCGCTGCTGATGATAGCCAAGCCACTGTTCTTTTCACAACAGAAATTAGAAGGGATTCCGTCCTTCAATGAAAGATTGCTTCAAGTCTTTCCTATTTGTTGTTACAGCTTGGCAGTAACGACGGGGAAGCGAGCCTTCCGGAGGCCACATCCTGCCTGAAGGGAGGTGACGTGAAGACACTGAGATGGACTGACCCAGGCCTGGGGCAGTACTACACATGGAATGGGCCTCTGAGGCAGGTCCTACCTGGGAGTAGGGAGGAGCGGCTGCCAGCAGAGCCTGACAGAGTGCTCTGTCAAAGGGAAGACACGAGTTTACCGAGAGGGAAACCTTACCGTGGAAGAATACACATATGGGATTGCCCGAAGGGAATCAAGCCATATGGACACCTAGCCCAGTAAAGGGGCTGACCGGAGACCCGGGCAAGCTAACAACAATACTGGGCCTGGCGTCAGACTGCTTCGCCCAGTCTGACTGCCGGGGGTGCTGGAGGAACACCAACAGGGTTCGCCGTCCAGGGAACTTACTGGGCGTATTTGCGAGAGGATCTGTTTCAGGGTAGTCATTCTGAACGGCCATTTCATGAGGGCACGGTTCAGACGTCTGAGATAGAGGATGGGCCGGAGGTCGCCATCCTTTTAGGGGACGAGGAAGTAACGGCTGTTGAAGCCTGACTCGCTCTGAGCTGGCGGAACCGTCTCTACGGCTCCTTTCTCCAGTAAATTCTTTACCTCGGCTCGCAGAACGTGAGTGTTCTTGCTTTGCACTTAGGTGGAGACCACGTCGTTGAACCGCGGGGGTCTTCGAGCGAACTGAAGTGAGTAACCTCATTTTATAATCCCCAGAACCCAGTGATACACTCCGGGGATGGCCTGCCAGGCCTCGGCTCGTGTGGTGAGGGGTTGGATTGGTTCGAGTGTCAGGCCACCTAGCGTGGACCTGATGCTCGTGATAAGAGGAAATTTACTCTCTTTTGAAAATGTTTGTGTTTTATTTTTCTCGCTATAACAGCTATAACAGTGATCGGTTGTGTGGGTGCTATTTGAATGGGCCCAGTGTTCACAACAGTATTTACCACAAACACATTGCCATCGGCATCTGGAGCTGAACAGGGTGCTTGGAGGCATGACAGGGGCCGTTTTTTTGCATCTGAACATTTCACACACACACACACACACATATATATATATGGGTCATTGACGTATAAGAATTTTCGACAGGCAAATTTTAAAATACAAAAAATAATAATATATTTTGTAGTTGTTCAAACATTAAGAAGGTTGTGTACACATAAATTCATATTAAAATTTTAAATTAAGTGATTTTAGTGTTTTTTCATCTAGATGAATCACCCGTAGCCTTAAAAAATGTCATGTGGTGCGACCATGATTTATATTAAAATTTATTAATTTCCTTAACGTGCTTAACATTTGTTTTTTAGATGTTCTCAGTAACTGAAGTGTTTAGAAACAAAGTATTTGCATTTCTTTTGAGTTTTGTACATAATGATCTCGTATTTTTTTTCTATAATTTCAGAGTCACTTTCTTAATTGTAGTTAGCAGACTTATTTTTTCTGTAAATTGCATAAAACTGAGAAAAATATTTTTTAAATACCATTCACTTAAGCATACTATAGCAGTGATTCATATTTCAGCCTCAGAAATTAGATAATTTATTTTTAATTTAATAGAGTTATTGCTATTACTGGTCACACCACATGATGAGTGGTCGCTCCAAATGACACAAAGACCTTACATCATTAAAAATCTATTTAAAAAAAATTGTGAAAAGTTCAGCATATGGCATTAACTGCAAACTTTTTTTAGACCCAGTTGTTTCTAAACTTTGCCCAACCTTGGCTGCTAAATTGACCCTTCGCCCGGGAGTTTGATTAACAGGCAATCTGAGCAATCATAATGCCAAATCTGCCATTTTTGTCTGACAAACAAACCAGACAGGAGAGTAGATTAACGTCGGTGGACTTGAACTTGAAAAATAGTGTTTATTGACATCTTTTCACAGTTGAAACAAGATACCTTCTGATGAACATTCATGTTTATTTTGTGCTATAACTAGTAAGAGATGATCGGTCACATGCCACTTGAACTGAGGTGCTACAGCGATCTGTCACGACACATTAAAGAGCCACAAAACAGTATTTGTTGTTTGAATTTCTTTAAAAAAATGACTAAATTTGAACTCTGAGACTTTGTTTCATACCGAAAGGTACCTGCTCTGTCTTGTATGCCGGCGTGTTGTCAGTGTCTTCTTTGCTCCGTGATTTATTTTTCACTGCATGAGAACATGATGTGTGGCATAAAAGTGCCATGGTTTGTCGGATGGTTTGTCTGACTGTGTTTGATTCAGTCATTTGTTTATTTGTTTGTGTCACAAATCCTGGCCATGAACTTCTGTTCATTAACCACCAGAGGTCACTCACCCATCACATGGACTTTCACACCACACAGTCAGTTACAGATCACTCAAGGACTGCATTTCCCATCATCCACTGCACCAACACAGCTGTTTGCACTGATCACGCACACACCTGAGAACAATCTCACATCACCATCACCCAATCACACACACTATATAAACTCTGGACTTTCTCTTGCTCTCTGCCGAGTATTGTTAGCCCCGCTACCTTACAAAGCGTTTCTAGTTTCCTTGTTAGATTTTCCCGTGTCTGATTCCTGCCTGTGTTTCTGGATTTACCCCTTCGCCTAGCCCTTTGCACCCTGTTTGTATCTCACTTGGATTATTGCTCGTTCTCTTGGATTATCTCTCTGCCTAGCCCTCTGGATTGTGTATGCTGATCGTCGACCCACGCTTGCTCTACGGACTGCTCTGTGTTTTGCCCCTGCTATACCTGTTTGCTGTGTACTGACCCTGCCTGAATATGACCATGTATGATAATAAAGCTTTGCAAATGGATCCGCTTGCCTCACGTCTCGTCAACCCCGTAACAGATTGCAATCAACCTAAGATTTAGACACAAGACTAAACACTTGCATCACTTTTATGCAAGCCATGATGACCAATTTATTACTGGCATCGTTGCTCTTACTGTAATGAGACACACACCAAGTTTTACTGTAAACATACATGACAATATTTATAACTTACCTTCCCGCTTATTGTTTTTTATCAACATTTTTTTATTTTTCATACATAACATAACATCCAAAAAAAATAAAAATAACAAAACAAAACAACAGACACATACTCAATATCTCAAAGTCCAGTCAAAGGGAGGGAGAGAGGGAAGGACAAGAAAAACACAAGTCACTCTTTTATACAGTCATGTATATCAAAGAGAAAGCACTGCCAAGCATCAATGGTAGAAGGCTTGGCCTCATTGATTCGTGCTGTTGTACGTTCATAAGTCACTATTTGCAGGACGCTACGGATCCAATGTTTTTCCACACATGTGCGGTGTAAACCAGTTCTGTATTAGTGTCTTCTTCGCAGCTGTAAAACCAGTAAATTACATTCTCTTTTGCATTGAACTTATACAGAGACCAGAATCATCATTAAGAAGACACAAACTTGGGTTAACAGACCAATCAATTTGCAGTAAGGATGATAAAACCAGGTTTACATGTGTCCATAGACTGATGACGACAGGACATTCCCAAAACATATGCAGAAAAGTACCTGGTGATGTAGTATTACATATATGGCAGTTGAAATTTGGTTGTAGTTTCATTTTAAATCTTTTGTAAGGAGTTATGTATGCTCTATGAATGACTTTGAAGTGAATAAGATGATGAGCCAGATTTTTAGATTTTAAACTGAGATTAGACCACACCCTCTCCCAGTCGACAGATAAATTAAGGTCAGATAATTCCCTATTCCAAATAGTTTTAATAGAAAGAGGTTTTGTAATGCAATCAATAATCTTATTATATATTAAGGAAACAGATGGCCAACCAGAAGATGGTGCAATCCAGTCCCGCATAGGATGAGAGGAAATGGGAGAAGACCAAGGAACGCCATACGCTTTGAGAGCAGAACGTAATTGAAGAAAGACAAAATATGCGGATGCTGGTAGACAAAATTTGGTTCTTAATGTCTGAAATGAACATAGGCCCTGGTTATCATATATATCACCGCACATGTTTACACCTAAAGAAGACCAAGAGGGTTGGACAAATGGACGATTTCCGCATACAAAATTAAAATTGTGCCATAAAGGTGTACTGTTACAAAATTTGAAGGGTCCTCCTATCCGACGTTCAACCGTTTTCCAGATTTGAATAGAGTTGGCCACAACCGGACCAAATTTATAATTATCCCCTTGTTTTCCTGTGCCAGTAAATAAAATATCTTGGAGTCTATTTGGTTTAACCATGTCAGCTTCAATCACTCTCCAAGAAACTGTAGATTGAGGATCAACCCAATTATGAAGAGCCTTAAGCTGGAACGACCAATAATACAGTTCAAAATTTGGTACAGCCAGTCCTCCTGCGCTATTAGGATGTTGTAATGTGGTAAGTTTAATTCTGGGGCATTTATCATTCCAGATAAATTTAGAAATTATGGAGTTGATCTCCTTAAAGTAACCTGGAGGGGGAGAAAGTGGTAGCGTAGAGAAAAAATAAATAAATCGAGGTAACCAATTCATCTTAACAGTGGAGATTCTTCCTTGGAAAGAGACTTTAAGATTCTTCCATCCTTGAATGTCATTTTTGACCTTAACTAAAATATTATTAAAATTGTCTCTGGCAATCTTATGAATGTTTTTATATATGGTAATGCCGAAATAGATGAAAGATTCCTTAATAGGGATAAATGAGGGAATAGAAGAATTAACTTTAACATTATTAATTGGCATTAAAGCAGATTTGCTCCAATTTACATTTACATGTAGTCATTTGGCAGACGCTTTTATCCAAAGCGACTTACAATTGGGGAATACATAAAGCGATTCATCTTGAAGAGGCAATCAGACAGAGGAAGTACTCGTAACACCAAGTCTCAGTCATTGTTCAAATAAGTACAAGCTAGCAAGGGAAGGAGAGAAGGATAAGGGGAAAGTTTTATTTTTTTTTTTTTTTTAGAACAAGTTTATGATGAAGTCAAGTAGTGCCGAAAGAGATTAGTTTTCAGTTGTTGCTTGAAGTTTGACAGGGATCCAGCATTCCGGATAGGGGTGGGAAGAGTATTCCACCATCCAGGAACGGTGAACGAGAATGTTCTGGAAAGTGATTTTGAGCCTCTCTGTGATGGTACCACAAGGCGTCGCTCACTAGCAGATCTCAGACTTCTGGAGGGGATGTAGATTCGTAATAGAAAGTGGAAGTAGGAGGGTGCTGAGCCTGTGGTCGTTCTGTATGCAAGGATCAGTGTCTTGAACTTGATGCGAGCTGCCACTGGTAGCCAGTGCAATGAGATGTAACATGGGTTCTTTTGGGCTCGTTGAAGACCAGTCGTGCTGCTGCATTCTGAATCATTTGTAGAGGTTTGATTGTGTTTAATGGAAGTCCAGCCAGAAGAGCATTGCAGTAGTCCAGCCTAGAAACGACAAGGGCCTGGACAAGAAGTTGTGCAGCATGCTCTGTCAGAAAGGGCCTGATTTTTCTGATGTTGTGTAGCGCAAACCTGCAAGATCGAGCAGTTTTTGCAATGTGCTCTTTGAAGGTCAGCTGATCATCAAAGATTACACCAAGATTTCTGACCGAAGTTGATGGGGTAATTATTGATGTGCCTAACTGAATCGAGAAGTCATGCTGTAGAGTCGGAGTGGCAGGGACGACAAGAAGCTCAGTCTTTGCCAGGTTGAGCTGTAGGTGATGTTCTTTCATCCATGCCGAGATGTCCGCCAGACAGCCTGAGATCCGTGCAGCTACCGTTGGATCATCTGGTTGAAAAGAGAGACAGAGCTGTGTGTCATCGGCGTAGCAATGGTAGGAGAAGCCATGTGCCTGTATGATGGGTCCCAGTGATGAAGTGTATGTGGAGAAGAGGAGGGGTCCAAGAACCGAACCCTGAGGAACCCCAGTGACCAGTTGATGTGCTTTGGATACCTCCCCTCCCCAGGCCACCCTGAAAGACCTACCGGTGAGATAGGATTCAAACCAGCGAAGTGGAATCCCAGTGATGCCCAGCGATGAGAGGGTGGACAGGAGGATCTGATGATTGACAGTGTCAAAAGCAGCAGAAAGATCCAGCAGAATGAGGACTGATGATTTGGAATCGGCCTTTGCAATTCGCAGGGTTTCAGTGACTGAGAGTAGCGCAGTCTCTGTTGAATGGCCACTCCTGAAACCTGACTGTTTAGCATCCAGTTTGTTGTGCTGTGAAAGAAACAGTGAGAGCTGGTTGAAGACAACTCGTTCGAGTGTTTTCGCTACGAATGGAAGGAGAGAGACAGGTCTGTAGTTTTCTAAAAGAGAAGTGTTTAATGTAGGTTTTTTGAGCAGTGGGGTTACCCGAGCCTGCTTGAACGCTGTGGGGAAGATGCCAGTGCGGAGAGATGTGTTGATAATGTGTGTGAGTGCCGGTAAGAGTGTGGGAGAGATTGCTTGGAGAAGGTGAGAGGGGATTGGGTCAAGAGGACATGTTGTAGGATGGCTGGAGAGGAGAAGTTTGGATACTTCCGCCTCGGTGAGGGGACAGAAGTAGATGGGAGTTTGAGCAGTGAATGTGGTTGGTTGGAGGTCATGTGTGTGTGGAGGTGAAAACTGGTTACTGATTGTTCTAGTTTTGTCTGTGAAAAAAGTGGCAAAGTCGTCAGCTGTTATAGAAGTGGTGGGCTGTGGTGGTGGAGGGGGACAGATGAGAGAATTAAATGTTCTGAAGAGATTACGCATGTCTGGAGCGCTGTTGATCTTGTTGTGGAAATGTGAGGATTTGGCAGTATGGACTTCAGTAGAGAAAGATGAAAGCAAAGACTGATACCTAGTCAGGTCCGACGGATCGTTTGATTTGCGCCATTTTCTCTCTGCCGCTCTGAGTTTGGTCCGATGCTCACGAAGAACATCGGATAACCAGGGATTAGAAGAGGCAGCCCGTGCTGGCCTGGAGGAGAGAGGACAAATGTCGTCTAGACAAGAGGTTAAGGTAGAGCATAAAGTGTCAGTAGCTGCATTCACATCCAGAGATGTGAAATGGGTAGGTGAGGGAAGAGAGGAGCATACTACAGAAGAAAGAAGGGAGGGGGAAAGGGAGCGTAGGTTACGTCTGAAAGTAACCGGTAAGGGAGATGGTGGCACCCGGGTAGCAAAATGTAAGGTAAATGTAATGAAGAAATGGTCAGAGATATGTAGTGGTTGTACCAGAATGTTATATGTAGTACAATTGCGTGTGTAAATTAAATCAAGTTGGTTGCCTGATTTGTGCGTGCTAGTAGTGGTAAGGTGTATGAGATCAAATGAAGCTAGGAGTGAATGGAAGTCTGTAGCATAAGGCATATCTAGGTGAATGTTGAAATCGCCAAAGACTAAGAGTGGAGTGCCATCCTCCATGAAAGAGGACAGCAGGCTGTCCAGCTCTTCTAGGAAGGTGGCTAGAATTTGGCCAGGGGGACGGTAGATTACTACAATCTGGAGTTTTATAGGAGCTGTTACAGTAATCGCATGAGATTCAAATGAGTTGTGATTGCCTAGGGGAGAGTGGGTTGAGTATTTCCAATTGTTTGAAATGAGCAGACCAGTGCCCCCACCCCGGCCAGCTTGCCTTGGGGTGTGAGAGAAAGAGAAATTGTGAGAGAGAGCAGCCGGGGTAGCTGAGTCTTCTGGACGAATCCAGGTCTCAGTCAAGCCCAAGATGCTGAGTGTGGATTGTAAGGAAAAAGCAGAAATGAAGTCAGCTTTGTTGACAGCTAACTGGCAATTCCAAAGACCCACAGAGAAAGAAAGAGGTGTAGTAGAAGATGTAGCGATAGGGCACAGGTTAGCAGGATTACGTTGCCGTCTGCGTGTGTTTTTAGAGCGTGGTTGAGAGAGAACCGGAATGGTTTGGAAACACATGGTAGAGGTGGAAGGATAGAGGATAGGAAAGGAGAGTGTGTGAGGGAAGATAGAAATGATACTTAAGTGTGTGCTCGGTGTCGTTGCTCGGTTGAAGTCGCGCAGGAAAAAGTTGTCCGTCTTTACACTCGTTGGTCTTCACACGAGGAGGCTGAGCACGACGGCTGAATGCTTCCGCAGACGCTTCCGCATCAGCGCTCTGACATCAAATAAATACAATCTAGGAGACTAGAGTGAAAACAGCTGAGGCCGGCTTCTGCTCAGCACACCCAATAAACTTAAAGGACTGCTAATTGCTCAATACGAAACTAAACACTTCGCACAATCAGACAGGCTCGTTCTTAGCTGAGGCGCAAATTATTCTAATTACCAGTAAGTGCAATCAAACATATAAACCTCAACGAAAATGCACAATAGAAATAGGTAGGAAACAAAGTATTCCTTCCTAGCAGCAAGTAAATATTTTAAACAACAGAACTGCGAAAAAGTATTACAACACTTACGCAAGCTGCCGTCCTTCTCTTCTGGTGACTAATCGGCTTTTCCCAATTTATTTTATATCCTGATAAGCTACTAAAATTATCAAATTCCTTAATTATACTAGAGACTGAAACATCAAAGTGGTCTAAATATAGAATGATATCATCAGCGTATAACGAAATACTATGATTATGATCATGAATCTTAATCGATACTTCAGATTTCCTGTTGGCTGTGCTAAGGGTTCAAGAGATAGACAAAACAATAAGGGGTGAAGCGGACATCCCTGCCTTGTTCCCCGCTGCAAAGGGAACAGGGGGGAAATAATATTACCAGTTATGACTGATGCTGCAGGTGAGTGGTATAATGTCTTAATCATAGACATTAAGTGTTCACCGAAGCCGAAACATTGCAGAACTGCCCACATATAATTCCACTCTAGCCTGTCAAAGGCTTTTTCTGCATCAAGTGAAAAGACCGCACAAGGGGTTGGGTGGGAGTCCGCAAAGTCAAGAATATGAAGGAGTTGACGCATATTGTCAGATGCATTGCGCCCCTTGATAAAACCAGTTTGGTCCTCCTTGATCAGACTATGAATTACCTTCTCCATACGAGAAGCAAAAACTTTAGCATAGATTTTAGCAAAATCGGTCTGTAGCTGGAACAATCTAATGGATCTTTCCCTTTTTTAAGAAGTAATGAAATCAGTGATGTTTTTTGATCTCTATGAAATACCCCATGTTCAATTGCAAAATTAAATGAATTAAGCATAAGTGTCCCTACCAAATCCCAAATTTCTAAATATAATTCAGGGGGGAGACCATCTAGACCCGGCGATTTGCCCTTTTGAAGGCTTTTTAGAGAGACGTGGAGTTCCTCCAAACTTAATGGGGCCTCCAAAGATTCTTTATCCATCTGTGAGATCCGAGGCAGTTCCAATTTATCTAAATACTGCTTACAAATTGGTTCATCAAAATCTGTTTCGGCTTTATACAGATTTGTGTAAAAACCTTTAAATATGTTATTAATTGCCACAGGGTTCGTGGTGACCTGATCATCCGATGATTTTATTGTGCTGATATATGCCTTAGACTCGCATTCTTTCAACCTAAGGGCCAATAAATGACTAGGTCTCTCTGATTCAAAATAATATTTTTGCAGGGAGTCACGTGACGCGCTCATGAACCTAGTCACACTTGAGTAGAGCTCCGTACGTTTGGCCTCTTTTTGCTGATTTTTTCATTTTGTTTTAAGTTTTATTCATTGGTGGTGCTTTACCTGATGGAATGCAATCGTAAACATCAGGAGTTGTCTCCATCGGCTTCTTCGATTAAGAAGAAATCCAAGTCACCGAACTCGAGCGATATGATGGACAAGATGGCGAACACTGTTACACACTTTGAGGACATTCTAAGAACCGAGCTGACGGCGATGCGGAACGAGTTCACTTCTCATATGTCAGTTGTTCAGTCGCTATGCTCTAAACTGGATCTTCTTACAGGGGAGATGAGAGAACAAAAGAAAGTTGTCGCAGATCACGATAGGCACGTTGCCGCGCTCGAGCAACAGGTTGTGGACTTACAGGATCGCAATAGGCGCAGCAATCTGCGTCTGGTTGGATTTCCTGAAGGTTCCGAAAAGGACGACCCTATGGGCTTTTTGAAAAGATCGCTGCCGACGTGGCTCCCGTCTCTGGCGGGCAAAGAGATTTAAGTGGAGCGAGCGCATCACGTGTACACAAGGCTCTCCTCAGATCGCGCTAAACCATGGGTTTTCATCCTTAAACTGCTGCGGTACACGGACAGGGAGACTTCATGCCCAGGTGAAAACTTCCGACGGAGCAACGCTGTCTTTCTTTCCAGATTTTTCTCCGGTCACCGCAAAAAGAAGAAGTGCATTTGCGCCAATTAGGAAGGAGATGAGAGACGCTGGCATCTAGAATTTTCTCCTTTATCCTGCAACGCTGAAGGTCATTCTCAATCAAGGTGAACCTAAAGTGCTACACTCCCCAGAAGAAGCAAGAGTTTTTCTCAGATCCCTTTCATCCACCAACTCTCAGTGAACTTCAGCCGGACATTTGCTGTCTAATCGGAGAAGAGATGCTCTAAGTGTTTAGGTGACTGTGTCTTTCACTGTTCACTTTAATGTTCACTTCTTAATTCATAGTTCATTGTGCATACAGTATCGCTTACTGATTATGATGATTTTATTTGTTTTAGTTGTATTCTTTATCTCTCTTTTCTTACTTTCTTTTTTTTTTTTTATAGAAATACTACCCAGTCAATATGTGACTATGGGGCCAAATGTTGGTGCTACATTAATGTGCAGGTTTTTGCTGACGCAACGGACCATATTAAGGGGAGCTGGCAGATCAAGGTTTGTTCTTGGTTTGATCTGCCATAGTTCATGGGAATGTGTTTAAGTTTTTTTGACTGGTAACGGGGAGGGTGGGGGGTGGTTTAATGGTAGACTCAACTGGTTTTATTTTCAAACTTGTATTTTGTCTTATTATGCAATAATTCTGTTTGATACCTATAACTGACCTTAATATTCTGAGTTGTAATATTAATGGCCTAAATGGCCCTCACAAACGTACAGGTTTTCTGGATTTTTTGCGAAGAAGAAAGATTGATATAGTGTTAGTTCAAGAATCCCATTTGAAAGAGGAGGATATACGCAGGTGTAATAATACATTTTATGAAGCGGTATCTCATTCATCTTCGGATGCTAAAACCAAGGGTGTCCTAATATTGGTGCGGAGGACTTTAAATATTACTATTTTAGATAAAGGTTGTGATACGGATGGCAGAATAACACATATAAAAACATTGTATTAACACATATAAAAACATTGTATTGTAAAATTGTAAAAACAAATATTGTATTTCTCTCAGTTTATGCCCCTTGTACTCCTGACCCTACTTTTTTCTCTGTTTTGTCAACCTATCTTTTGAAGTTTTCAGATTTTGAAATTGTATTGGGTGCAGATACGAATTCTGTAATGTCGCATTTCCTAGATATATCTGGACCAAAGGAATCACACTCTCAAGCTTTGTGTTCTGACAGACTTCAGCAATGTGTAACCTCATCCTCATTGGTGGATAGTTGGCGTTTATTAAACCCTTCTGCTAAGTCTTTCACTTTCTTTTCTGCTTGACTAATTGACTATATTTTCATGTCTACTTCTTTATCTTCAGCTGTTTGTGATGCCGATATCTGTTCCTTATCTTTGTCGGATCATGATGGAAATTTGTGCAGATTATCTTTGATCCCTCGGCTATCTCATGCCACTAGATGGCGATTTAACCCTAAATTGTTACAGGATGAAAATTTTTGCATTCAATTCAGAAATAAATTTGCTGAGTTTATTGAAATTAACCAAGGTTCAGTGGATGATCCTCGAACACTTTGGAATGAGGTTAAAGGATTTATAAGGAATAACTCAATTTCATATGCCTCTTTCCTTCAGATAAACCGACACAAAAAGATAGTTGAACTGGAATCACAGCTCCAAAATCTGACTAGAGATAATCAGCGTTGTTTCTCAGACAATACACTTAGTAAAATCATGGCGGTTAGGTCCGAACTCAATTCATTACTGAGATCCAGGGCAGAATTCCTGATCCAAAGATCCAGGCAGAATTATTATTTTCAAGGGAGTAGACCAAGCCACCTTTTAGCCCTAAGATTATGCAACAATGAAAAGTTTGCTAATATTTCAGCAGTGAAATCCCAATCTGGGCTCATTATGACAGACCCAAAAGACATTAATATCAAGATTAATACAAGGGGAAATCCCCAGGCATAGATGGCATTCCAATCGAATTGTATACTACTTTTTGGTCAGATTTAGGCCCCCTCATGTTAGATATGATACATTTTTCAGTTACTCAAGGCTCATTTCACCCATCTATTAATACAGCTGTTATTTCTCTCTTGTTAAAAAAAGATAAAGATCCGACTTCCTGTTCCAGTTATCGGCCACTTTCTTTGATAGGGATTGATGTCAAATTATATGCTAAAGTACTATCTCGTCGTCTAGAGAAATTGATGAATAGGCTAGTTCATCATGACCAAACAGGATTCATTAAATCTCGCTCAGCTTCAGATAACTTACGCAGGTTATATCATATTATTAATTCAAAGAATAGTTTGTCCTCCCCTTGCGCAGTATTATCTTTAGATGCGATGAAAGCTTTCGACCAGCTAGAATGGAACTATTTATGGGCGGTTCTACAGCATCTGGGTCTAGGATCGAGTTTCATAAATATGATAAAAGTTCTGTATGCCAATCCAGCAGCCACTGTTCTCACAGGTGCTGTTCGCTCTAACCCATTCTTTATACATCGAGATACTCGTCAGGGTTGCCCGCTTTCCCCTCTGTTATTTGCCCTATCCTTGGAACCCTTAGCTCAAGTGGTCTGACAGTCTGAAACTATTTCTCCCATAAATATACGGAATACTCATCATCATATTTATTTGTTTGCTGATGATATCTTATTATTTTTGGAGAAGCCGTCACATTCTATTCCTCATGTGTTGAATTTATTTGACCATTTTGGATCTCTCTCTGGGTTTAAAATTAATTGGAGTAAGTCATATTTACTTCCCCTCAATTCTAAAATTGATTCCATGTCCCTTTCTTATATCTATTTCATTGGTTGAAAACTTTAAGTACTTGGGGATAGATGTTTTTCCTTTCCTGCAGGAAATCGTCTTAAAAAACTATAATGGTATTCTAGCCAAAGTATCATTAGATTTGGAAAATTGGTCTCGTCTTCCTACTTCTTTTCAGGCCCGTATATCGGTGATTAAAATGAATGTTCTCCCACGTATTCATTTATTTTCTTCCATGATTCCTCTCGCTCCACCGGTTGGCTACTGGAATAAACTAGATGCATGTGTTTCACGGTATATATGGGATGGGAAACGTCCTCGTATTAAACTGACTACCTTACAACGATGTAGATTACATGGAGGTCTTTCTTTCCCTAATTTTAGACTGTATGCTCAAGCCTTTTCCCTCCGCCCTTTATCAGTTTGGTTTGATCCTGACGCTTCTGTGTCTTGGAGAGCAATTGAGGAATCTATTGTTTATCCATATAAATTGAAGCATCTTGTTTTTTCAGGAGTTCCGCTTAGGCAGTGTAAATCTCGGTTTGGTCCCATTGTAACCCATCTCCTCTCCACATGGAGGGATGTTGAAAGACGTTCACAACTAGTTACAAAATGGCATAGGCATTCGCCTATTTTCCACAATAATAACCTTTTGTCAGGCAGTACTCCATTTCATTGTCCGCAATGGACTCATAATAAAGTAAACACTCTGGGAGATAGCTATGATGATAGTGGTTTAAAATCCTTCCAGAATCTTAACACTCAATATAATCTGCCAGGCAACTCCTTTTTTATGTATTTGCGCATTAGATCGTCCCTACGGGCATATGGGGTGCCTTGGAACTCTCAACTGCCTGTTCACCCTTTGCACAAACTAATCCTTCCTTCTGAGGAATATCCCTCCTCTGCTTCAGTCATCTATCTCTTTCTTCTTGAGCATTCATACAAACCTTTATCTATTACAACTGTTTGGGCTAAGGATCTTAATGAGGATGTGCATGTTTCATTTTCCGATCAGGTATGGGATATGTTTAAATTGTCCTCTAAAAACCCTAATCACCAAATGATTCATTGGAAATTGCTGCATAGGGTTTACTTGACTCCAATGAAACGTTTTTATATGAATCTGTCATCTTCTCCAAAGTGTAATCTCTGTTCCCAAGGAGTTTTAGGCATGTTTTTTGCAGTTTTTTTGGGAGTGCCCCTCTCTCTCACCTTTTTGGACCCAGCTCTCACAGGACCTATCATATTGTTGGGTACTGAGATATGTTTGACTCCGCGCCATTTTTTCATGAATGACTT
Organism: Schizothorax lantsangensis; assembly: GCA_027422415.1. Classification (NCBI taxonomy): domain Eukaryota; kingdom Metazoa; phylum Chordata; class Actinopteri; order Cypriniformes; family Cyprinidae; genus Schizothorax; species Schizothorax lantsangensis. Next base: position 20,392,423 of record CM049846.1, read on the forward strand.
TTGGGACTTCACCTTGTCCGTCCAACAAAGACCTTTACTGTTAGCTGCTCTCACAGCAGCAAAAAAATTGCTAGTCAACCGTTGGAATCCTCCTCACACAACGAATGGACAGACGAACCTGGACTGTGTATTTGTTGGACAACATCATCTCAATGGAACTCTCTACTTCTCATATACATGGATCTAACGTGAAAACTGTAAATTCATGGCATAGATTTTAATGTTGTGTCTTCTTTTCTAAAATCTTTGTAAAAATATATTTTTTTTGTTTTTTATCTATTAATATTAATGTTTATTATTATTATTATTTATTTATTTTTATTTATATATATATATATATATATATATACGTATATTAAGTCTACCAAGGAGTGGGATGGGTTGGGGTGGGTTTTAAATTTGTACAGCTGCTTTTTGTTTTGCATACTGTTCCACAAAATAAAACTGAAACAATTGTTAACAAAACATAATATTTTTGCCTAGTCCTATGTACTGTAAAATAAATTCCGCCTTTGAGTGTGAAAGTAAATCATATTCTTCTTTTAAAGAGGACAGCTGTGTAGCTTGTTGCTCAGTAAAATGTTGTTTTTGTAGGTTTTGTAATGATTGGATTTTATTTTCTAATTGTGTAAACTGGTGAGTTTTCGCTTTGGCAAGAGTAGAAGAGAAAGATATACAGAAACCTGTATAGCACACTTAGTCGATTCCCACAGTATTTGAGGATCCACATCAGAGGGCATATTAATTTCAAGAAATTCCTTAATATATTATTTTAGAGAAGTGATGAAAGTCTGATTTCTTAATAATGATATGTTAAAGTGCCATCTAGGGGACTTGGCTTTAACATCGGAAAGAGGAACACTGCACAACACAGCAGAATGATCAGATAATAAAATTGGTAATATAGAGATGGTGGAATTAGACAAAATTAAAGATGGGCTGAGAAATATGTAGTCTATCCTAGAGAAAATCTTGTGTCTATTAGACAAAAAAAGTGAAGTCCTTAGATTTAGTATTCTGAATTCTCCAAAGATCGATTAAGTTAAGCGCAGTGATAAATTTATTCAGTGATTTAGAGGATGGATTGGCTGTTGTATCAGATTGAGATTTATATAAAGCAGGATTTATGACAGCATTAAAATCACCACCCACCACTAGAGGACAATCAATCTCCTCAAGTAGAGTTTTGGAAATCTGTGTAAGGAACGCACTGTCTGTCTCATTCGGACCATAAATAGAGACCAAGCTAACCTATTTTTATATATTTTGCATCGGAATAAAAACAA